>CM065694.1:26956135-27008635 GCA_017654935.2 Phymorhynchus buccinoides
GCAGGATAAACACAGAATATGATCGTCTGCTGCTCTCAGGAAGTACTGTTATTGTTGGTGATGGTTTACTTAGTTGTTGACGTCATAGTTATTTGCGTATTCATCTTCATACCCTAATATTTTGTCTTTTTACTGGCACAGAACAATACAGATTTTTTAAAGGAAATCGCTCATGAAAAAAAGTAGCAGTGCAAACTGCTACTTTTTTACAGCAAAGATACTGTATAGGGGAAGATAAACATCCGGTCTCTTTTCCCTATATGAGTAGTGAGGACAGAAACACTGGTTATGTCCCTTTGAATCGTAACTCATTTAGGATACATAACTCTTGTTTTCAAACCCGAGAGAGTTATCTTTTCATTAGTCAGCTACACTTTGATCATGGCGGAATGGAGCAAACGAGGAGGGGCAGTGTGTTCAACAAGTTGCAGGAATGCTCGCCCCAAGTACTCTGTCTTCCCCTGTACAGTCTAAGTCTTTGCTTTCCCCAAAGGCAAGTTTAATTTCGATTTATAATGTGATTTTCAAATGAAATAGTGTGCTTTTATGAAATGAAATAGTGTGCTTGTGAAAAATATTGATTGACAAATTTGATTGATTTGATTATGATCTGAACAAAATTTCTAGATCTAAATATAACATTATCTGAGAGAGAGAGAGAGAGAGAGAGAGAGAGAGAGAGATGTACGAAACATTCTTTTGCATCTTTATGCGTAGGATCAAATTTAGATCTGTATTAGTGTATGTATCACAAACGGGCTGGTCGCTACTTTACACATTTTCATCACTAGTGTGGGCGCGCGCGCGTGTGTGGGCGTAGATATTTGAGTATGTGCTTTGACTTGCATACTCTATAACGTTAGATATCGAACAGTAATGCTTTTATGCACTTTTTTTTAAACATATCTGTAGAAAATGGGTCCACAACGTGGGATGCACAGATCTGCTTCAAATGGGCGTAGAAGAAGCCGCACGCTGTCGCTACGTAATATGCACGGATGAATTTGAAGAGAACCAATTCAACCGTCCAGGTATCTCACATGAAAAGATGTAAAGCTAAAGATGTGCCCCCCCCCCCCCCCCTGCATTTCTCGGTTAATTGTATTTTTTCGTTTTTGCCTTTCTTACCAAACATAAAGCTGTATTTTAAGAACATTTTCAGCTAATTCTCTTTTTGGAATACTAACCCGAGCCCTAACCCTAGCCCCAAACCTAACCCTACCCCCACTATGTACTGCAGTACACCGCGATTTGCCACAGTTGTGGTTCGTTGCGTTTTTCCGTCTTATAGGGTGGGGGTATGGTTAGGTTTAGGGCTAGGGTTAGTATTCCAAAAAGGTTATGAGCTAAAAAGGTTCCTAAAATACAGCTTTATGTATGGTAAGGAAGGCAAAAACGGAAAAAATACAATTAACCGAGAAATGTAGGGAGGGTGGCACATCTTGACCTTTACTTGAAACTGTTGATAGATAACCCCTTCTTTAAGTAGTCATTACCTGGCCAGAGGCTGAGGTATTGCGATCGGTCTGTGTGTGTGTGTCTGTGTATTGATTATCTTAAAAACTACTGTTTGGATTATGATTAAAATTGACAGAGGGGTAGACAGCTTGAAAAGAAAGCTTCCTTTCGTTAATCAACACCGTGCTGACCTTGACCTTCAAGTTTGACCTTGAAAACCGAAATTTCCTTCTTTGGGCTATGTAATTTCCCCCCAGCTTTATCTCGTGAACTAGTGAACAGAATCGCTTCAAATTTTGTGTAGTGGTGTACCATGGTGCAAGGAAGTTTGTATAAAAGTTCAGCTGTATCTCGTGAACTACTGAACAGAATCGCTTCAAATTTTGTGCTTTGTATTTTATGCGTTCTGTAAGGGTGGAAAGTGGTGTGTTTATTGGGTGGGGGGGTGGGAGACGACATGGTGTCAGAAATTTTGTATAAAAGTTCAACTGTATCTCGTGAACTACTGAACAGAATCGCTTCACATTTTGGGCTATGTATTTTATGCGTTCTGTAAGGGTGGAAAGTGGTGTGTTTATTGGGGGGGGGGGGGGGGGGGGGGGGAGGGGGAGACGTAACTCAGGCCGGGTTTGCATTGTCACAATGCGTTGCTGCCACTCGGCGATGCCCTTGTTACAGTGTTTAAAAAAAAAAATTATAGTTAGTTTATTTATTTATTAATCCATTTATTTATTTGTTTGCAGTAGACTTTTCATAAATGTAGTGTTCATTGATAAAAAGAAAAGATGCATTGTTATTCAACAATTAAAATCAAAATCATCAAAGTACGGTCATCATATTTTTATTTTTTTTTTATTCTCAAGGCAAGCTACAAACTTTTTAAAAGATTTGCAGTGATGAAAGACCGGCTGACCTGGAAGGCGGTGCCAGCACGATCTTCAACTGTGGACAGCAGACCGCCTCACCCTACTTCTATGCCATGAAAATGCCATCACTTCCTGATGTGGCTGAAACGGAACCACTTCACAAGGAGAGACTCAGTATCCATTCAGGTAGACTACTAGTACAATGGTACAACTCGCAATGAATGCCATTATTCACAGCTTCTGCAATAATTTTCAAGAAGTTAGTTTCTGTTCAGTACTTTCATCCGCCTTCAAACTTGTTGATAATGAAATGCACTTGTTAGGTGAATGTCAAGTGTTCTTAATAAACTATTTGATTGCGCTTGTCTGTATTTTACTGCTATATACATGTATTGATCATTTTCACCATATGTGAATGAGGTAAATCGCTTAAAAAGTGAAAACAGGTATTTGGTGCTTATGTCATATTTCAAATCAGTACAAGTAAGTTCACATGCATTAATTATTTGTCAGTTTTTGTGGCTTGTTTTAGTCTTGGAAAGTGGCCATAATGAGCAATTCTGAGGTGGGTATCTTATATCATTTTACTGTAATTGATGTTTATATTTTATACAAATATTATTCAAATCAATAACTGAAGTGTTTTTATTTTTTTAACTTTTACAGGTTACTTCCATGAATAATGTACTTTCTTTACAGCTCTGAGCAGATTCATTCATTTCTCTTTGGAACAAGCGTTCTGTTGTTGTGACAAACAATAGTATGATGAAAAGGAAGCACATTCAAAGCTTCCTCCTGTTCTCCCACGCGATGTCCAATATCACTTGTATGGTTCAAGACTCAGTGTTTAGTGTATGCTGATCTAGTATGGAGAATGAGGGGCGGGAATTAGCATGGAAATGGTGGAGTGGGGTAAACGGGGTGGCGGTGCATGTATTTCAAGGTGAGTGTCAAAAAGAGGAGGGTATAAAAGCAGTATGTGGACGAAGAAGTTGAAGCTGTATTTTGAAGGCTTCCACTGTGGCCGATGTCACTACCGTTAGTGTAGGAGCATTCCTCTTGGCTGTGGTCTGAGGCATGAAGACTGTTGTCAATATCGAATCAAGGCTGCCAGATTCTTGCAACGGATATCATTTTTAGTCTGGGTTTTTTCTTCAAAGTACTGTAACAGCCGCATTCTAAATTTAAAAAAATTTCATCTTTCAGATTCAGGATAAAATTTAATATTTCTTTCTGCAATGTACTCTAGTGGCCGCAGCCTTTAACACCAATGTATTGGATGCTGATTTTCCCCATCTTTCAGATTCATGCAATATATCTGTAGTGGCTGCAGTTTAAATATTCTGCAATATATCTGTAGTGGCTGCAGTTTAAATATCAACTTTCTACATGTTGATTTTCTCCATCCTTCAGATTCCAGTCAGGAATGCATTACCTCGGTTTTGTCATGCAGCACCTTGATAGCAAGGGGCAGAATAATGCACTTCTCTATTGCGTTGTGCTACAGTGTATTACGCCAATACCAGTGTTGCTGTTTTTGTGTCCTCAGACACCAGTCAGTTCCACGCTGAGGATGAAATTGAACAGTCAACACCTGCTGGGCATGGGGTCAGCGCTGAATCGCCAGATGGCCAGCAACAGGGCCAATTTCCACGAGAAGAAATCATCCCCACGCAAATCTATGACTAAAACTACATATCTCCATCATCTACAGCAAACTACATCTCTCCACGCGTGACAGTCACGTCATAATGGAACAAAACTTTCTTGGATTCCGCAATTCAAAACAAAAAGTGCTGTGACTTTTGTCTGTAGATGTGCCATGGCTCAAGCAGGAGACATGGAACTGGGACAGTGTACAGTTTTTCTAATCATATTATTGCTTGAATCATAAAAAATGTTTGTTTCCATGGCTACATTATTTCGGTAGGATGCAAAATAATTGGGTAAATACTTTGTTGGTTGCGTTTTTACTTCATTTCATAAAAAGGAAGTCTTATTTCAATGGGCTATTTAAAAAAAAAAAATTAATTTCATATTTGGATCTCTGATATTGTATTTAGAAAAGGAATAAAAATTAAATTGTTTTAAATACTTTACAATAAATTGAATCATATATATTTTTATTGCCTTGTTTGGACAAGAGAGAGAGAGAGAGAGAGAGAGAGAGAGAGAGAGACATGTTGATATAGATTATTTGAATGGCATAAATTCTGTTTGCATAGTCCACAAAATGTAATCATTAACAATTTACATTCTAATTTTGAAAGGATATGACTTCGCACGGGAATGTTAGTCTGCCAACCAAAATAGACAAATTAATCTTTGATCTCATGAAAGCTTTCAGATGGTTTCATTTGAACAAAGAAGTAGACAAGAAATCGATGTTATTAAATATACTTTAGACTATATGCCTTGCTATTTTTGCTTAAATAAATATAATAAGGGACATATTTATTGCTCTGTAGCTGTAGCTATGATATTCCAATACTAAAAAAAAGTTTCAGGGAAAATAGTGGGTCAGTTCCTTAGGCAGAAGCAGTTAGTCTTGATCACAAAAGCGGGACTAAACCGCCATTACTATCACCTAAAGTATTTCTATTGCATTTTCTACTGGTTCTTTTTTATATTCGGATACCATTTGTACTGCCTTTTTCAACAGGGAGACAATGATTATTACATTTGCATTTGATTAAAGAAATTGCATACATGCATGGTAATTGACTGAAAGGTTTTTCTCTCAAACTGTTTTATAGTTTTTATAGAATACACATTTATTCCTTTTCTCTTATAACCATTCGTTTTCGAAATTCTTTTTCAAAGTTTTAATAACATCCAGGCATAGGCTATCTTTATTCATAAATGTTTGTGATTCCCATACGCAATAACGGTACAAATAAATAAGAGAAAAACTCACAGTCCACTTCTATTTTATATGGCTTCAAGATCTAATAAAAGAATGTGTAAAAACGGTGTTTGGTCTTAAGGTATGTGGCAAATTCATATACAATATGGCCTTACACACGCACATAAACTCTCTCTCTCTCTCTCTCTCTCTTTGTGCGTGCGTATAATTATGTGAGCGTGCTTTTTATGCGTGTGCGTGTGCAAGTGTCGATGCGTGTGTGTGTGAGTGCGCGTGAGGGTGTGCGTATATGTGCGTGCGTAAGGAAGGTGTTATGGAGTGTGTGTGTGTGTGTGTGTTCATATTGAAAACGATAAATAGTTGCTGCTGTGCATGTTTTGTGTTTTCTTGTCATGATATGGGCTGTTGGCCTAAATCATTAAAATATTACCAAGTTCCGAGTTCTTTCTTTGTGCACATTCAATTCCCGATATTACAGAGATAAATGGTTAACCGGGATATTATTTAATGACGCAACAATTCAAAATCAATCCAATAAAAGCTGTTCGGACACGGGTGCTGATATCACTACACTTGACTGGGGCCATCAAGGACAGCTCAGCACATCGGTGGAATATGTGGAAGTAGGCCTGTTCTCAGGGTAAACATCTTCCAGTGTTCCTCCTGCACACACAAACACGCGCGCTCACATACATGCACACACACGCACAGAGAGAGAGACAGAGGGAGAGAACAGTGATTATAGAGGTTCGAAAAATGATAGGACAAACTGTCCCGAAACAGAATTGAATAGGAAAATGTTAAGGCTCTTGCAGTAATCAGTAAGACTAAGCATACCAGTGCTTAAAGTACACACCTGGGTACACAAGCTGAGGAATGTGCACATTAAAAAAAATGACACACTACATTAGATCTATGCATTACAATAAACACACGCACCAGGGGCGGACCAGAGTCGTGGTGGGGGGTGGGGGGTTCCGCAGTGCACTCAAACACACCTGTCGTGAGCCGCTGTACATTATATCAGGAACGGGGGTGGGTGGTGTTCCGGAAACTACCTTCACGGCCTTTTTTTTTTTTTTTTTTGGGGGGGGGGGGGGGGGGTACGTAACTCATCGAACCCCGCCCCTGACACACACACAGACAATCGCATGCTTGCGCACACAGATTATGTCATGTTTCACTACAGTAGTGACGTAAAACGTTTAATTAAATCTGTAACAAGCCGTTCAAAACGTAAAAACCATGAAAAGATTTTTTTTTTTTGCAGGCCATAACAGTGTCTCAAATGCATTGAACTAGAATTTAACAGATCACGATGTGTGTGTGTGTGTGTGTGTGTGTCATACTGTATATTTAAACAGAGAGAGAGAGAGAGAGAGAGAGAGAGAGAGAAGACCAACTCACCTAGATCTAAACTAAACTCGGAGAAAGAGAGGGCCAACTCACCTAGATCTAAACTATAAACTCGAACAGTCTAAAATATACCACAGGCCTTGACTTGGGTTCTGGCAGACCTGTATTTAGATCTAAATAAATCGCGCACGAAGGACGATCTACAGATGTTCTTGGTTCTAAATGTTGAAGATAATGTTTAAAGCTTGATGGCTGATATTGTCCCTATGGCCTATCTCTAACAAAGACATTGCTAAGTCCCTGACTGGCTGGGTCACGTAGAATAATCTGCCCATTCTCCCCCCCCCCCCCCTTTCTCTCTCTTCTTCTTACCTTTACCTATAGATTAGGGCTGAAGTATTCTGCGCATATGTTCCTAGACCCCACTGAACTTACAATGACAGAATAATCAGCAAATGATTGTGGTCGCTTGAAGTAAAGGAAGAGAAAAGTCTACTAATACTAGTGTAGGCCTACTAAGTAGGCCTAACACATGAACATCAGCAGAAATCTAACACTGGTTGTTACCGTTTCATAGATTTTCTGGCCGTATTTGCAGCTTCCTTACCTTTCTTTGTCTTCAGGAACACGAAAAAAGGTTTGTCCATGCGCTCAACTTTGAATCTGGTATCTAAAAAAACGTCGATAGGCCAGTTGAATTATCGCTTCAAATTCCAGTCTGAGTCTTTGGATAGCCGCCATTGTTGTGGTGTAACGCACGCACTAACGATAACTCTATCAGCCCGGATCGCCGTACTTTATAAGTACTTTGGACTGTCTTCCCCTGTACACCCCCTCCTCCCAGCCCCCCTCCCCACCCAGCCCTCCCATCTCCCCCTTATCTCTTTCTCACACAAATATATACATACGCGCGCCCCCACACACACATCACACACGCTCGCGCGCGTTTGCGCACGCACTCACGCACGCAAACACACACACACACACAAGGAAAGGGGCTCTGACCCGGAAGTAGTTTTATTTGCATGAACCAAAATGGCATCCAAAGGTAAGCACGTGTGCGAAAGAAATGTGGAAAAGTCTTTCAAACTGATAAATATGGTTAAATCCTAAGTGGGGTTTTTTTCTGAGAGTACCAGAATGCTCAATTAAATGATCGTGGGCCCCAAAGAGAAGAAGAAGTAGTGAGCAACTACTTGGCATTAAATAAAACAGAATATTCGATCTCCCTGAACACGATGTTCACAACATTTTTTTTATACTACTAGTACTAGGGGTGTTCACATTTTGTTGAAATAATCAAAATGATAATTTCATATACGTTGCCTTAAAGAGGAAAACGTCAGCTTTACAAAGGTATAATTCTTTTAAATATTTATCTGACGACTGAGTCAAATTCAAAAGCTACGCATTTTCAAAGTATTTTTTTCACAAGAGCCTAACCGCAGTCTGGGCTCCAATTTTCATTGGACGATATTAATAGTTTCAGAAGAGTTGTTTTCATTTCTAACCCTAACCCCTGTCGTATGGAAAAAAGTAGCATCATGTAAATTCTTCGCTCGCTACTATGAGTTAGCATTTGCGACATTAAGGATGAACGCAATTTCACTTTTCCGTATTTGAAACACTTTTCCGTACTCAAATCGTTCATATTTCATGACATTACTGAAAAAAGTGAAATTTTAAAATAATTCGCTGAATGCCGCAAATGCTAAGTCTCATAGTAGTGAGCGAAGTATTTACACGATGCTACTTTTTTGCATACGACAACCCCAACCCTAATCCTAACCCTATCCCTTTCCCGGGCGTTATATCCTAACCCTATCCCTGTCTAACACTATCCTGACCTGCAGAAAGGGATAGGAGTAGCAGTGAGTTCAAAACTTGAAGAAAAAAAATCATTGGCGTATTTTGGCTCTCTGAAACTATTAGTATCGTCCAATGAAAATTGGAGTCCAGACTGCGGTTAGGTAACTATTTTTTTCCAAGTATATAAATAAAGAAAAACAATTGTGACCAAATTCCTTGACTTGTGAAGGAAAAGTAGCATAACTTTATAAAAATCAATGTACTCCCTGCATGTTATATATCATTGGATAGGTTGTTCTCTATGCAACAGATGTATATTAACCATTTGGCTATAATATATAGTATAAAACAATTTACTGATTACTAATGAATTAATCAATTGACCACCCCCTGAATTACAATTTCAGATACTAAGCAAGAAAAAGGATGCAATTTCTATTGACATACAAAACCTTGATATTAATTTCACTTAAATATAACACAATAGACCAAGTGATCTGATAAAACAAAAAACTAAAGTGCTTTTAGCTTGCTTGAAAACATTTAAAGGATTTAGATGAAGATTTAGTATTATTATCAAAGGGAAGTAAATCAGGAATTCAATAAATTATTTCCCTTGAAGTCATAAACCTTCCTCAAATCAAGGCAAATTACCTCCCTTTAAAAGAAAAGAAGGACTGAAGGCATTGAATGCAAGTAATCAATGAATGCAAAATCAATACCAAATGATCTGAGGTGTCTAATATATTACTAATGCACTAATAATGGTAATTGTAATACAATGGATGTACTACTAGTACTACTTCTGTTAGTGTTACTAATTATGGACAAACCCAAATCCCCCCCCCCCCACCCCCCCCCCCCCCCCCCCCCCCCCCCCCCCCCCCCCCCCCCCCCCCCCCCCCCCCCCCCCCCCCCCTGGAATTGTCTGTCTGAGTGTGTGTGCGTGTGTGTAGAAATGTGCAAGACTTCTTTAGTTCTTAGTCTTATTGTTGATGTTAAAGAAAAGTACAAACACCATTAACAGTATTGTCTTTGGAAAGAATATGCTTGAAATTTAATTATAACTGTAAAATGTGTTTCTATTCAGATATAAAAATAAATGTGGCAACATATAGAGAATGAACAGGGTGCAACTACACACACATACACAATCAGAATGACTATACATTATAAGCAAATTGAATTTGTGACAAGTGACCTGTATTAAACTTGATAGGAAAGATAGATGGTGTTCTAGAAGGGAAAATATAGGGACAATCATTATTTAGAAAGAGAATCAAAATGGTAGAATTACAACTCCAAAACTTGTTTTACTTTTAATTTGGAAAAAAAAGTGGGCAAACGCGTCACTTGAAACAGAGAATAAACAGAATTCACATCAGTGCTATTGACATACAGACACATTTCATGAATGAAAATGGATATATTATAAACACGTGGAATATTTGAAAAGTGGCCTTGATCAAACTTAATGGGAAACGGAGACAGAAAATGTGCTTGAACAGTGGAAGAAAAACAGAAAAAATAAAAAAGTCAAGAATAACAAATTATAGCAACAGCTGACATCAGGAGAATGTAAACTAAGGCACAACACATTGTAAGTTTGACACGTTCAGCACAGAAGCTAGAAACGCATGATCTCCAGATATATGATTTGGAATTAAAAAGGAAAAAAAAACTTCAACCCATTTTCCCCACCCTTTCCTTCTCCTCCCTAACCTTTAATCATTTTTTTTCCAGCGCACACGCACACGCACACGCACACACACACACACACACACACACACACACACACACACATATATACGAGAGAGAGAGAGAGAGAGAGAGAGAGAGAGAGAGAGAGAGAGAGAGAGAGGCATCATTTAATAAACAAACTAAATAATAAAACAACTTGCACATTTTAATTTTTTAATGCTTTTTTTTGGTAAAGGCTGGAAAATTTATATCTATTTAAAATTCCTGACACCCACCCAACCTACTCCTATTCTTTTTCTAGCTTATAGTTTTATACACAATCACTTCACTCTTCTTCTTCTTCTCCTTAGGCAGCCAACTTCATCACGTTGAAGATTCTGCTCATTTAGGGGGTAGTACGAAAAAGAGAGAAATAGCAAAAGATGTGTCTTGTGAGCATATGTGACTGTGTCTCAACACCCATCACAATCGTCAGCAAGATGACGGCGGATCCCTTATGAAAGAAGAAGTATTTAGAATATAGGCCGCAAGGCCTTTTGCTGATCTTTTGATCAGGAAACTAACTAGCCTAACTTTGGGCTACAACCTAGCAATCTTTTGATTGCTCTTATTTATATGACTGTTAACACGGGCGGTTTGCAGCAGACACACTGGCTGTGGCACGCAGCGGGTGGACCTTATCGATTCTGTTCTTGAAACTGTTTAGTGACCCGGCATTCACAATAGCACCATCAAGATTGTTCCATGTGTCCACTGCTCTCATTGTAAAAAGCTGTCACAGGCTTGTGTTGCAAGACTTTCCTGAGTTTAAAATCATGTCCTCTTGTAAACCCTAGTGTATTTAGTTCAAATGGGGAAACGCAGTTGTACAGTTCATGTGTATATTTATAGATTTCAATTAGATCTCCTCTTATTCTTCTGTAGCTCATACTAGGGATACCAATGGTTCTAAGTCTCTTCGTAATCAAGGTTTCGCAGCCCTGGGATACATTTAGTGGCTCTTCTTGATACATTTTCAATCAGTTTCTTGTTCTTTTCTAGACGAGGTCCCCAGGCACAATTTGCAAACTCCAGGTGTGGTCTGACCAGTGCTGTGAACAGATATCTCATTGATTCTTTATCAAGGTGCTCATATGATCTGCGTATAAGTCCTAGAATTATTTTCGCTTTGTTGACTTGAGCCTCAATATGCCTTGAAAAAGACATAGAAGACATAGATTGATAGAAGCTGTGAGTGTGACTGAAACAGAAACCGAGAATGTGAGAAACACTTCTTCTTCTTCTTCTCCTGAGGGCCCATGGTCAATGAGCTGACCATTCTGGCTCCTTTTCAAACAGTGCAGCAGTGAGTCTTTAAGGGAACAGTCTAGCAGAATTTTCAATTGAAGTTGATGGCCAAATGTGAAGAAGAAGGAGACTCAGTGAAAATGAAATGGTAGATCTTCTTCTTCTTCTCTTTAGCACCCACGATCATTTAATTGATCATTCTGGCACCCTCAGGGAAAAAATGACTGAAAAGAAGGGGGGTCGGTTCCATCTGATAAAGGGCCTAAGCTGCTGCATGGACATAGGGGTGTTTGAGTTTTAGTGACTCAGCCAGCTTGCGCCCGCTGATCGGGTCTGAACCAGAGCGTGATGCCGCGTCCTGGAAACAGGGTGTGGAGGGAGTGTGGGGGGGGGGGGAGGAGGGGGAGGCTGGTTGGTTTATTGATGATTCCTTTGCACCGCTGACCCACTGGGGGTGACAGCAGTGAAGGAGCAGAGGTCATCCTGCCGCATCATTCCACTCGCTGATGGTTCTTGGGAGGAATGCGTTTAATCGGTATTTAGTGCGGCATTGTAATCTTTTGAATATTAGGCTGTGGTGACATCTCTGCCGAGGAGGAAGAGACTCCAGCTTGGATTGGAGGCTGGGGCAGTGCACAGCGCCAGTGTTTATCTTGTGCAGCATGGAGAGCCTGGTCCTCTGCCGTCTGCTCTCCAGTGAGGCCCTGCCCAGGTTTTTCAGCATGGTGTTTACACTCGACGTTGGCCTGAACTGGTTGAGCACAAAGCGAGCTGCCCTGCTCTCAGCCTTCCAATGTTCTCCGTGTATGGATCCCCGACGGAGCACGCATACTCGAGCAAGGGACGTACAAAGGCTTTGTGAGCTTGTTCCTTGTTGCTGGTGCTGTCGATCTTTAAGTTCCACCTGAGGAATCCTAAGGTCTTATATATGCCTTGGCACAGATATTGTTTATGTGGCTGTCCCAGATGATCTCACTCAGTGGTGATGTTCACGCCGAGATATTTGACCTCCCTGGCATGGACATCCTACTGTTGGAGACACCACCTCTATCATGGGGCAGTGGGTGGACGCTTCGTGACTCCATACGTGGAGATGGACAACCCCGCCCCCTCCATGAGTCTCCAGGGGGGGCTTTCGTAAAAATACAGAGCTTCAGATTGTTTTCAAACTTCAATGGTCAAATGACTCCTGATTACAGAAAATGATGGGTCAATTTTCAAAACAATGGGCCAATAATGTGTCACTATAGTATTACACTTAAAATGCATTGCAGTCAAATCACCATCAATACGGGTCAATGACCCGGGCCCACCAACAATATGAAGCTCTGAAAATAGTTCCCCCACCTTCTGGAAGTTCTGTGCTTGTAACTTCCTCTAATCTGCCACACTCTTTGACTCTGCCTTTTCCCTTTGCTTTCTTAATTCTATCATCTGCTATTATTCTTTATGCCTTACTGGTCCATTCTCCTGCCTTTTTCTTGTTATACTATGGATTTTTAGCACTCGACAACGGGTTGAGCCCGAAACGTCATGACTTGTTTTTGTGCGTTTGATTAAATATTTTGTTTTGGGTTTCAATTTCGACTTTGTTTTAATTTGTTGTGAATTTTACTGAACCCAGCAGTCATCTTCGTTTCTTCAAACTTTATATGATATAGATTGAAAGTTGTGTTTTCCCATTTTTATGGCATAATTATGGTGTACATCTTTTTGTTTGTGTCGAACGTAATGTTGCGTCAATTTACTTATCATAGACATGTAAATCGGCAGAACTAGATGCCCAGATGGATTACTGATATTGCCGTATTTATTTCTGCAGCAGATGATACAGACGTACCCCCCCTCATTGACGATAACGACATGGAGCATGATGAGGAAGAGGACGACGGCATTGGATGGGATGATGGCGATGACGATGATTTTATCGAAGGAAACGAAGACCTGCTTCAGGGACCCGTCAAGTGTTTGTTTTGCGACAGCGTCTTGAACTCGGCGCAGGAAGTGTTCTCCCACTGCCGCAGCTGTCACAGGTTTTGTGTGTTGTCGTTCTGCAGGAGGTGGTCTCTGGATTGTATCGACTACATCAAACTCATCAACTTTATCCGATTACAGGTACTGTAAAGCAGTCTTCTTCTTCGATCGCTCAGACAGTTTCCTGTCAATTATGAGCACAGATGCCCCCATGGTGATACTGGGGGTTCTTTTGTATGAATAGTTCTCCCGCCTTCTGGAAGTTCTGTGCTTGTAGCTTCCTCTCATCTGTCACTCTCTTTGACTCTTGCCTTTTCTCTTTGCTTACTGTCATCTACTTAACTATCTTTCTGCCTAATCGGTCCATTCTCCTGCCTTTTTTTTTTCTCTTTCTTTTTTCGTGAAACACTTTCAAAAAGATTTCCTCCTGCTGAAGTCAGACTTGCTGGGCCTAACTATTTGGAGTATTTCTTAGTTAGGCGCATAATGGCAGCATGACGCATCTGCGTTCATAATTGACAGGAAATGTCTGAGCGATCGAAGAAGAAGAGGAATGAGCGCAGGTGCGTCATGCTGCCATTATGCGCCTAACTAAGAAATACTTAGGCCCAGCAATTACGACTTCGGCTGGAGGAAATCTTTAATTGAAAGTGTTTCTTGTTCAAAAAGACAGGAGAATGATCCAGTAAGGTAGAAATAAAGTAGACGACAGTAAGCAAAGGGAAATGGCAGAGTCAAAGAGGGTGAGAAATTAGAGGAAGTTACATGCACAGAACTTCCAGAAGGTGGGGAAACTACAGTGTTGATTGTAGAGCGCGGTCTTGCGGGATTCCCGCATTTATTCCCCCTAGGACGCATAAAATCGCGAACAGTGCGGCCCAACTCACGCAAAAAAAAAGAAAACGAATGGACTTTTACTTACCGAGTGCGTAGTCACGGCTGCTGTGTCTATAGCCTTCTCGATATTGAGTAGAACCGAGCATACAAATGTTCACTCAGGAGCACAGCTTTTCAGTCCGCCACTTTTGTTTTGGTGCATACTATCGAGCTCAATGCCACAGCCAGCGATTCTCGTTCTGTTGTAGGGCCTCTAAGGCGCAGTGAGCAAAGAAAACAAAGCAAACTTGTTTAATTTTGTGTTTCGTGGCCCATCAACGAAGGATGCTTGTACAACTAAGAATACATGCGATGGGTCAGGAAGTGAAACGGAACTCACGATGCTGATGTCAACCAGATCTGAGATTGGAACTTCTTGAAATTGCCTTGCCCAACGAACTGGAAAGATGCAAAAAACAGTCTTTCCAAAGGCTTAGTTGTGTTTCAAGGAAGAGTGCGAGGGCGATAACATCGACGATGAGAGTTTTTACGCGATCACTGAATCGGCGAAAGTCACAACCCGAACTCGAAGAATCTTGAGTGCAGCAGTTGTAAAGTGATGACTTCGGCCTGAGCACAATGCGCTCTTTCTCTCTCTCTCTCTCTCTCTCTCTCTCTCTCTCTCTCTCTCTCTCTCTCTCTCTCTCTCTCTCTCTCTCTCTCTCTCTCTCTCTCTCTCTCTCTCTCTCTCTCTCTCTCTCTCTCTCTCTCTCTCTCTCTCTCTCTCTCTCTCTCTCTCTCTCTCTCTCTCTCTCTCTCTCTCTCTCTCTCTCTCTCTCTCTCTCTCTCTCTCTCCTCTCTCTCTCTCTCTCTCTCTCTCTCTCTCTCTCTCTCTCTCTCTCTCGTCTCTCTCTCTCTCTTCTCTCTCTCTCTCTCTCTCTCTCTCTCTCTCTCTCTCTCTCTCTCTCACTCTCTCTCTCTCTCTCACGCTCTCTCTCTCTCTCTCTCTCTCTCTCTCTCTCTCTCTCTCTCTCTCTCTCTCTCTCTCTCTCTCTCTCTCTCTCTCTCTCTCTCTCACACACGCACACGCACACGCACACACACACACACACACTCTCTCTCTCTCTCTCTCTCTCTCTCTCTCTCTCTCTCTCTCTCTCTCTGTGACAGGCTCTGTCTCTCTCAGTCTCTGAGAATGTTGCTGTCTGGGAATGTGCTCTTTCCTTTACTTTCTGTGGTCGCTGTGTTATTCTTCATTCTGTCTATCCTCCTGCAAAAAGACATGAAGTGCTAAAATGCATTCATACTGCTGGGTTTTGTTTACTTCTCGAAAAGCTCTTGGGTCCCTTCTTTTTATCCCAGGGGTCCCTTGGGGCTCCTTGTTTTCACCTGAGGGAGCCCCAGGGCTCCCTTCCTAGATGCAACACTGGAACTATTTATACAAAAGACCCTCCGGTATCCCCACTTGGAGCCTTAAAGCAGTGACAGAAGACTCAAAATTTACTTTCCTTTGGTTCTGAAAGTTTGAAACAAATTTGCTTGGAACAGGATTGAATTTTTTTTAGTGTTATTTCAAGCCTTTTTTTTCATTTAAATAAATAATATTAATAGCCTGTTATTCATTCCCATTTGTTGTGTTTCTTCGTTTTTGAATGTTAATTTTTCCATTTGAATATTGATCTTGTGAATATTTATATGTTGTGTAATTTTGTTTTTTTACACTTTTTATATTGTTTTACCGTAAGACTTAGACTAAAACATAGCAAAATTGTTTACTGTATTTTACGAACTATAAGGCGATACTTTTATCACAGACTGAGAGCCCCGCGCCTTATAATGTGACGAGTAAAATAGTAAGAAACTATAATAACAAAATCAGAATTTTGTATAAAATATTGGGGGTGCGCCTTATATACTGTTATAGTCCATATAATATGGTAATTTGAAGACTGACACTTCTGTCTCCATGACTGAAGATTTACAAAGATTGACACAGAATATCTAGTTTTCCATTAATCTAAATAAGAATGGTGTAAACTAAAAGTGCAATAACAAATAATTATTGTAATAAAGATGATTCAATAATAATTTTTATTGTCGATACATTAATTGGAAAGATCGTATTAATGATTGTAAGCCATTGTCACTCCATATGGTTAAGTTTGATAATGCTTACGAATAGTAAAAATACTGAAAGTTAATTCATAGTAACACAGAACTTCATGAATGAAACAAAAGTAATTTTTACTAGGCACGAAGCGAAGCGGGTAATGTTTTCAGTGGTGTTTGTCTGTTTGTTCCTGGTTGACTATGTGGATGTATGTATGTATGTATGTTCAAGCGATAACATTTGAATGGAGAGGCCTAGGAAGCTCAAAGTTTACATGTGCTTAGGTAGTTAGGATATCTAGGCCAGGTTCAGAAATGAAGGTCATGGGTCAAAAGTCAAGGTCACAGGAGCAGAAAATGTGGCGTGCGGCTGGCGATCTAGCATATATTCACGCTCTACTTAAGTTCTTTTGCTTTTGATGTATGTTCGTTTTGTTGTAGCACCCCACACCAGACGCGCTGAAACAGCTGCAGCCTGGGCTTGAGTCGTGCCCGTGGAACGAAGACTGCTTCATGAAACCCACCGATCCTGACGACCTCTTGCTTCAGTTTGGTAAGTAATGAGCACGAAGAGTCAGTGCCATCTATTCTTTCATGAACAACCTACTCACATTTTGTAAGTAAGTTAACCCTTTCACCGCCAGCCATAGTTCAACCAAAAATGTCCATTAAATTTACCTGGATAGAGAACAAAATCCATCTGCAGTATTCTGGATTTTCTGTGACATATATAAAATAAGGTCTATCCTTATTTCCCCAAACTAAGACAATAGGGTATTTGGATAATAGACCCCAATTTGATGCCTTTTAGTGACATAGGTGTTAAATCACTGTGGTGCTAAAATGCGACTTTGGCGGTGAAAGGGTTAAAACACAATGAAACTTGAAAGTGCTTGTCATTTGGACAGAATTGGCAGTTACCTGGGTGCCACTTTGCGGCTCTCCCCAAATTTCAGCCCAGCTGTCCAGAATAGCAGCCACTCTCTCTGCTATCTGAAAGTCAGACACAACTAACTGGCACACAACACACATACACACACACATACACACACACACACACACACACACACACACACACACACACACACACACACACTGGCACACACATATACACAAACGCGCGCGAGCATGCAGATTGTCCAAATATGGGGAGTCAGGCGCTCATAGTGCAGTCAAGGACGCACAGATAAGTCTTTATAGAAAAACTCTACACCAATTGGTTTCCCCACAACAAACCACTACAAAAACAAAGTCAGAGGCAACATTGTGGTCTAAGGGAGCGAAGCGAGTTTAGAAGTGACCAAGGTATGGTGTGCACACAGAGATGCTTCCCTAGAAGCAAATGCATCAAACTGACAGCTTTCTATAAATTCCGCACATATATGGCTGGAATGACTTGAATGAGTTGACCCTTTCACCGCCAGCCATCTCTGAGCCAAGCATTTCCATTAAACTTACTTGGCTACAGAAAAGATTCTGTCTGCAATATTGTGGGATTTCTCTGTGACACATGTAGAATAGGGTCAATCCTTACTACCCGAATTTAGGTACACAATATCTTTGAACAATAGACCCTGATTTCAAGAATGTTAACAGGGGTGCGTGTGAGTATGCCTGAAGCCTAAATTCAGGCAATTTGATGCTGCTTTAGGCAGCTCAAGAAAGGGCTCTTTAACACGATATTATTCTTTTGTACATTAGGTTTTAGCAAGAAAGTTCAGGCAAACGTTTTGGTCACTACATGCACCCATATGTTAACATACCTGTTTACTCTACTCTTTTGGGCTAGTTTTCTACTCAATTTGGATCTCTACTACTCTTCAAAATTGAAAATAATGCTCTTTAATTCTTGATTACTACTCTTTTTCAGTGAACATTGTTTGATGGTTTAATGAAGAAAACTACACATTTTGCACCAAAACTTATCTAGACTACTCAAGACTTGTGTAGGGGCCTGTGAGCAGGCCTGTGTTAATGACATGGGTGTTAAATCATTGTGGTGCAAAAATGCGACATTGGCGGTAAATGAGTTAAAGGGGTGTAGGACTAACCCGTTTTCGCAGAATTTCAAAACAACCAGACAGACAGACGCTTTACACCGTTCTCTGTCTCTTTGCAGACATTGAGTCGGAAGACTGCTCTGCAGGCGAAGCGCCGGCGATGGCTGTGGACAGTCCCCGCATCCCCGACGCAGGGCCCGGCGGAGAAGGGGAAGCGCTCATGGACACCACAGTCACCATGAAGGCCAGCGAGCTGCAGGCTCTGATCCACAGGGCCACCCAAGCTGAAGCTAAGGCGTCGGCCTTGGAGGCGGACTTGGAAAGAGCGGTTGGCAATTTGAACGCCGTTAGGTATGCTGACCGTTTTCAACAGTTTTGTTTGGCGTCATGTGTTTTTTTGTTGATGTTCTTGATTGTCCGTTGCATTCTAACCCACAAGAGGGGAGTCATTTCCGCATTTGCATGCATTGCTTTTAAATGGGAAAAAATCACTGACATAAGCTATAACAATAAACAATCACATGGCAGGGTGCTTGGCAGCGAATGCCTGTGCATTTGGTGGGGGAGGAGAGTGATGTGCTGGGTGAAGGTATTCGCCCATGGTACTAGAAGAGTTAATGCTCTTTTTAACGCTTTGTTCTCATAAATGTATTGTCTGAAGCTAAGGCATCAGCATTTGAGGCAAACCTTGAAAGAGCAGTTTGGGATTTGAAGGCCGGTTAGGTACGCTTTACCGTTTTGACAGTTGTATTAATGCTCATGATTTGTACAATTGTTATCATAGTTGCCTTTTCTCTGATCTGTGTGTGGGAGTGTGTATGTGTGTGCAGACCTGCCAACCTTTCCGCTTTGAGCGTAATTTTTTCCACTTAGACTACATTTCTTCCGCCCTTCCGCTCAAGTCCATAAAATTCCGCTTTCCAAACTTTAAAAAAAAGGTTTTTTGAACACACAAATTCATCGTCTTATATACAAAGCAGCATAGCTGCTGTGCGTATAACCTACTTTCTAGTTTTTGTTTGCGCACTTCCGTCAAGATGGCGATTGACACATCGATGTGTGTGAGACTCTGGGAAGAAAAGAAAGAGAATAGACCAATATTTCTGCCAAGATTACATGGAAAAGTATCTGTGCATTCAGAGATCAAGAAAGTGTGCGTCTTGCTTGATGTATGATGTGCTCACTACACTTGAAAGTCTCTTAAAAAGAGGGTGTCAAGACATCAAATGCCACATTACTTCTCATCGTCTTATCGAAACTGCAAACTCCCAGACTTCTGTTTTCCACCGTTACCGACTTTTTCAAGTCAACGGAGGGAAAGGAGAACAAAGATGAACTTAAATTGATTCATTATCTTCCTTCCAAATCTTATTATTTAAGTCATCTATGGCACCAACCGTCTTGGTCTGCCCAAATATAAAGGGCAGAGGAACAAACCAAAAGCTTCTAATGTGTTAGGAATAGTTGTGACACTTCCAGACAAGACTTGTTTTAAACAAGACAAGTTCACAAGGATGAATGCTTGCTTCAATTTATGTTTACGTTCGAAAGGTAAGATGCCGCATCAAAATTCCTCTTAGCTCCCAAAAATTCCTCTTTCCTGCTACAAATATTCCTCTTTGGTCTGTTAGGGGTTTGGCAGGTCTGTGTGTGTGTGTGTGTGTGTGCATGCATGTGTGTGCGGAGGTATGTGTGTGTGTGTGTGCATACATTTTTGTGTGAATGTGTGTTTCCGAGTTACTGAGTATGTATACATGCATGTGTGTGTTTGAGCACTGTTTCCTTGATATGTTGTTGTTCTTGACGTACCCTGGCTAAAAGATCCAGGGATCATCACAACAGCCGAAGTACTTGAACACTATGGTACAAATGCATCAGCTATGGATGAGAACATTATATGTCAGTGTGTGACTGTTTCTGATTACCCTGCCACATGTGCAGCCACATTCCATCTTCGGTGGATTTGGAGACTGATGATGTTATGCTAGGAGCCTGTCATGGCTAAAGACAATCCCCGCATAACTATGCATAGCATAACATTTTGATGTAGCCTTGGTGTTCTAGCCTATGTCAGTTGGTCTGACATAGCCTTAAGCCAAGGCAGTTCCTTGATATAAACACCAAGTAATTTTAAATATGAGAAAACCATACATAATGATAATGGAATTTTTGCACAAACTGAGTTGTTGGTTTCAAAAGATTGAGCTAGCTTATAAATACACAGAAAATAGAATTCAAATATCTTCGCTTGTTTTGAATCAAGAGCCATTTGAAGATTGATATCCAAGAATCACCATTTGCAGAAATGAGCAACTTAGGATGCGGATTTGACCGCCAGGGGGCAATCAAACCACTAGGGGCTTATCACGCAATATTCTTAGTTGGGCGTAGTGAGAGAGAGAGAGGGAGATGAGTTCCACCCTCTCTCTCTCTCTCTCTCTCTCTCTCTCTATCTCATTACGCCCAACTAAGAATATCGCGTGATAAGCCCCTAGTGGTTTGATTACCCCCCTGGCGGTTAAATCCGCGTCATAAGTTGACCATTGGATATGGAAGAGAGAGTTTTGGCTCTTTGTTTGATTCTATAGATTTGCTTTTTTTAAATCACTAAGCACACAAATGTTGATTTTATAATTTGGATATTGGTAGATTACATTATTAAAAAAAAAAGGTATAAATAGGCAAACGGCATTTGATATTTCTGGGGTTGTTGGACAATTTTGTTGCTTTTCCTTTTCAAAAAGATGCTGTGCGACTTATGTAGGATTTTGTCATGCACCGTCGCATTATGTCTGACACTGCTACTGTCGCAGGAATAAGGCTCAGGATCTGATGGGTCTTGGGGCGGATGACCCTTCCCAGGCAGAGGGGGGTGCTCATACCGGTGTGGTCTGTGACGGAAAGCCGAAGTGTGCGGCAGACAGGGTGCCTGTCAGTTCTGTGGAGAGACTCACGCTGGAAGAGGACGAAAGCTACTTCACTGGCTACGGCAACGTGGACATCCACGCTGAAATGCTGCAGGTACCGTAATTCACGGACTACAATCCGCTTCGTAATATAAGCCGCACCCCCTACTTTAAAAAAAGATCTGAAAAAAGTAGCGCATAAGCCACGTCAAAGCATAAGCCGCTGAAGCGTGGCGATGCACGATGTCCACTTCCGGTTGAGTCTAGAGTTGATCGTGGGTGTGTTGACTGCCAAAACGAAAGCGAAACAGATCGTCATTTTGTGAAAAATATACCGAAATCAAGGTGATTTTTTTGTCATCAACCGTGAACAAGGCCACAGATAAAAAGGTCTGAATCAAGGATGTCACTGAGTTGAGTTTACTTTCACTTTCGGTAACGTTTAGGCTAGGTCGCGGCACTGTACTAGCCGGTGGGGTTAAAAAAAGTTACAGCTTATGGTCCGCGAATTATGGTATGTTCGTTGATAATGACCGTGATGGTACTACTTAGTACTGCTACTGCTGTTGCCGCAATTATTTCTACTGTTGCTGCTTGTAGAAGTGTGTGTGCGCGCGCATGTGTGTGAGCATGTGTGCGTGTATGTGTGTGTGTGTGTGTGTATGTATATGCCTATTTGCATGTGTGTGAGTGATTATTTGTTTTTGTTGTTGAATTTCTTGCTTTTAACTTTTGTTGTTAAGCGCATAGAGCTCCACATTTGGTGGAGGAGTGCGCTATATAAATGAGTCGCTATTATTATTATTATTATTTCCACAGGACAAGGTTCGCACCGAGGGCTACCGTGACTTCATCGTGGGCAACCCGGAGGTGTTCCGAGGCAAGGCGGTGCTGGACATTGGCTGTGGTTCAGGCATCCTCTCCATGTTTGCCGCCCAAGCAGGAGCTGACCGGGTGGTAGGGGTTGACCAGTCTGACATCATCTACAGTGCCATGGACATTGCAAGGTAGCGACACGTCAACTGCCTTTGACCTTAACCCCTTGACTGCCAGAGAAAATTAAACAAACAAAAATCAGTGGGCAATTCATGCCATGAAAAAGACAACTGATAGAGCCAATCTGGCAAATAGTCTGGGGATGTTACTCTCTTGATTGTGTTAGAGCAAAAGCCAGCATATCAATGTTATTCCTCTTCATCTGATGACATCATCAGTGATTTCATCATGTCTGGTCAGTATGTGATACGTTGGTGGCAGTCAAGGGGTTAAGCCATAGTGTTCTGACTTGATTTGCATTGCTTTTTTCTTAAATGATGCCTTCAAACTTGATTCGTATTGCCTCTGGATCCATTTGAAGAACGCCAGAGCAGCTCCCCATATCCTTGGGAAAAATCCTTCTTTTTATTATTCTTTTTTTCCCACGATCTGTTTTCATGCCTGGATAACAGTTATAGAGTAGATACAGGTATGTGCGTTGGTGGGGAACGCGCATACCCCACCTTGAAATAGTAGAGATTGTAGAGAAAGACGTCATGCTTGCGTCACTGTTTGCATCATTTTAAGGAGAACGCAACCCCCCTGTCTACTCTATATCTATGTTGTTGTGTTTAGACAAAGATATACAGTGGAAATATAGTAAGTCGAAATTGAAAGGACCAAAGTTTGATGAGATAGCTGTTGTTTTGAGATTTGAAAAAAAAAAATAAAGCGTTACCACATGAAGGATTAAATTTGAACCCCAAAATGATTGTCATTTATTCGATTTTTTGTGGGTGGTACAGTGGAACCTCCCTTGTAAGACCTTTAAAAACCATACGAAATGAGGTCTCATTAGGGAGGGGTCTTATAAGGGAGGTAAAATACTTACAAAGAAGGGCAATATCTCAGAGAAGTAGGTCTTGTATGGGAGGGAGTCTTACAATGGGAGGTCTTATAAGGGAGGTTCCACTGTGCCTGTTTCTGAGTTTACTGGTTTCCACTGTACGTCAACAAGTTGTGTGTTGCTGCTGGCTGTGTTGTCTTTTTTCCTCCTCTCTGTCTCCCCTCTCCTGCATTCTTTTCTTCTAACCTTGCCCTTTTTCTCTTTTCCTGTTCTTGCCCTTGTGTGTATGATCTTTCGTAAAAAATAGTCTCCCCACCTTCTTGAAGTTCTGTGTTTGTAACTTCCTCTAATCTACAACTCTCTTTGACTCTTCCTTTTCACTTTGCTTTCTATCATCTACTATCTTTCTGACTTATTGGCTTATTCTCCTGCCTTTTTAAAATAATAATCTTCCAAATAAATGTTCTCCTTTGAGCTCCTCTGAAATCGGAATGTGACGTCTGTACGCAGCGGGGAGACCAGTGAAAACTGAAAAACGGACGCATTTACATACTTTACCCATTATGGCCATATGGCCTGGGAACGCAGAAGAAGAATAATAATAAGAAAGTAATAACATTGTAAATGTTCTGTCAGTGCTTGTAGATTCTTATCATCAAGGAAATTTAGTATTGTTTTGTATTTTTATTTTGATGCAATGAAAGGAACCTACAAATGGCTGCCAAGTGTTAGATTTCTTCATTTAATAATTCATTGTATTTGTTCTGTTTCACAATTTTTCAGAGAAAATGAACTAGACCAAAACATTACTTTTATCAAAGGAAGGATGGACAAGGTTGAGCTGCCTTGTGATAAGGTAACAGTAGTTGTAAAGTGTGTGTGTGTGTGTGTATGTGTGTGTGTGTGTGTGTATGAAGTCAAGTCAAGTCAAGTCCAAATTATCTTTATTGACGATAAAGGAATTTAAGCTAAGACAAAGCTTCTGTGTGTGTGTCAAGTCAAGTGAAATCAAAATCATCTTTATCTTAGTGTGTGTGTGTGCACGCGCGCACGTGCGCGCGCGCGTGTGTGTGTGTGTGTGTGTGTGTGTGTGTGTGTGTGTGTGTGTGTGAAGTCAAGTCAAGTCAAGTCAAAATTATTTTTATTGACGATGGATTTTAAGCTAAGACAAAGCTTCTGTGTGTGTCAAGCCAAGTCAAATGAAAATGATCTTTATTGACGAAAAAGGAATACGCTAAAACAAAGCTTCTGTGTGTGTGTGTCAAGTCAAGTCAAGTCAAGTCAAATCAAGATGATCTTTATCTTTGTGTGTGTGTGCGTGTGTGCGCATGTGTGTTTGAGTGATGGGAGGATATGCAAAGGTAGTAATGCATGCATACTTAGTTTGTGTGTATATAAAAGTTGAACTTTTTTTTAAAAGATAAAAGAGACATTCTGGTTTGTCACATGTTCAGTGATGTACCGAGGATCAAAAAGCGATAGGACAAACTGTCCTAACACAAAAGAAATCAATAGGACAATGTCCTGGCTCTTGCAGAAATCAATAAGACAAAGTGTGCCAGTGTTAAAATTTAATCAGACATTTGTCCTGACAGGGGAGCCAATAAAAAAAAGATTGAAGATGTTGAATATTTGACATAGATGTAAGGCCTTGATCTTTTAATCATGACACATAATATGTCATGATTGTGCCAGAATGTCGTATGTCTATGCCAGACTGTCATATGTCCATGCCAGAATGTTGCATGTCTATGCCAGACTGTCATATGTCTATGCCAGAATGTCTGTCTATGCCAGAATGTTGTATGTCTACGCCAGAATGTTATATGTCTATGCCAGACTGTCATATGTCTTTTGTCATATGTCTATGCCAGAATGTCATATATGTCTTTGCCAGAATGTCATATGTTTATGCCAGACTGGCATATGTCTATGCCAGAATCTTCCACAAAGTAGAAAGCTTGTGTTCATTTGGGTTAACTTTGAATACACCCACA
Source organism: Phymorhynchus buccinoides (assembly GCA_017654935.2). Lineage (NCBI taxonomy): Eukaryota > Metazoa > Mollusca > Gastropoda > Neogastropoda > Raphitomidae > Phymorhynchus > Phymorhynchus buccinoides. The sequence goes on from CM065694.1 coordinate 26,981,103, forward strand.
AGTTTTGAAGATGTAATCGTACAAACTGTGAAAGCAAATCGTGTTTTACATCCCCTTATTTCTCCCAACAGGTGGACATAATCATTTCAGAATGGATGGGGTACTTCTTGCTGTTTGAGTCCATGCTGGATACCGTTATTGGGGCCCGGGATAAATACCTGGCTGAAGGTGGCAAAGGTAAAAAAAAATTGTTTTTAAATGTATTAACCCTTTCACCGCCAAAGTCGCATTTTAGCACCACAATGATTTAACACCCATGTCACTAAAAGGCATCAAATTGGGGTCTGTTATCCAAATACCCCATTGTCTTAGTTTTGGGAAGTAAGGATAGACCTTATTTTATATATGCCACAGAAGAATCCCCAATACTGCAGATGGATTTTGTTCTCTACCCAGGTAAATGTAATGGGACATTTTTTTGCTGAAATATGGCTGGCGGTGAAAGGGTTAAAGATATAAACCTATATCAGTGAGAACTGATCAGAATGGATTGCCTCATGATTTAAGTCTGTCAGACGGCCTAACATAGATTCGCTCCCCTTGGGCTGCTGGTCTCAGATTCTGCGACCTGAACAAGCGGAGGTGTGGCTGTGAGTTGGGATTCAGAATGAGCGGCGTGGGAGCAACGGCCCAGAAGATGTGACAAGGGTAAAAAAAAGTCTGTCAGACAGTGAACACGCACAGTATGGAGTAACGCAGAATGTAGAGTAATGCTTTGTGGATAGTTTATTTGCCATTTTGTTTTAATAAGACAATTGGTGGAGAAAGAAAAAATAAACATGACAAAAATTAAATTTTGTTTTTCTTTCTCAGTGATACAGAAGATAACTTTTTCCGGGGTTCAACGCTTCCCAATGTCTGTTACTTTGCAAGTACTGAAGCAAGCATTTAAAAAAAAAAAATCTCTTGTCACATTTGCAATAAGTGTTTATTAGATATGTATTGTTCTACGCTATGTGCTTATATTTTAGGCTGTTTCATGGCAATGGGTGTTGGTAAAGGTCAAGTAAAGGCTGCAGGTAATGTACCGTAATTTTTGGGTTATAAGGCGATATATTTTTCTCCAGTTTCAACCTATGCGCCTAATAAACGAGGGCGCCCTATTAGTGAACAAAATCGTGAGAAGAGAGGCAACGATTGCTGTGTTCAATACAGTCTACTGTGAGTCAGACATTGAAAGTGGTCACGAGTCGCAGATACGACGACTACTCACGTTAAAATGCTTCAAAATCCCTATTATCGTCCGAGATACCGTCCAACAGATGCCATAACCCTTCTTTGGATGTAAAAATCATCGTTGTAGAGCTTATAATGCCATAATTCTATCAGTTTTCACGAAGAATTGTCCAAACACAACAACAGGAAGCAGCTCAAACAGAAATTTGATTATTTGAAAGGGGAGCCAACTCTCGTTTATGACAGCAGTAATGGCGGTCGGTAAGCGTTTACAGGACGCTTACGGGCTTCAAAGTTTGACTTTCTTTTGTGAGGTGCCTTATAAACGAGGGCGCCTTTTCCTTAAATTTTTTCAGATTTTTCTTGAATATTGCCCTATTCGCCTTGTACATATCAGCACCTAATGATCTGAAAAATATGGTATGTGATGTTTCTTTGAAAAAATAGCAGTGCGTTTTATGCGCTGATAATTTGAATGTTTGCCATCTTCCCTGCTTCTTTCTCTCTCAGTCGTGGACACGTGTCATCCATTGACCATTGAACGAGGCAATGCCATGATGATGGTGTGGTTTTTGTTTTTGTGGGGTTTTTTATAGTTTACCCGGACAAGTGTTCCATGTGGCTGGCCGGGTTCTGTGACGAGTCTTTGCGAAAGCGGGCAGTGGATTTTTGGGACAATGTCTACGGCTTCAGGATGTCCTGCTTGAAAGCAGACGTGATGACCCAGACTGCCGTGGAAGTAATTGGGGATGATAAGATGGTGACCCTGCCGTCTGTCATTAAGGTAACTTGTAATAGTACATCTGTGGTGCTGAAATGCTTTGCTGGTGGTTTACTGTATTTTTCGGCTCATTAGGCGCTGCTGTGTACAAGGCGAATAGGGCAAATTTCAAGAAAAATCTGACAAAATCCACGTAAAAGGCGCCCTCGTTTATAAGGCGATACACACCTTGCAACAGAAAGTCGAAGTTTGAAGCCCGTACACGTCCTGTAAACGCTTACCGACCGCCATTACTGTTGTCGTAAACGAGAGTTGGCTCCCTTCTCAAATAATTGAAACTTCCATTTTTGTGACTTTCGGTTGTTGCGTTTGGACAATTCTTTGCGAAAACTGGTAGAATTATGGCATTTTAAGCTCTACAACGGTGCTTTTTGCATCCAATAAAGTGTTGTGGCATCTGTTGGACGGTATCTTGGACAATAACAGGGATTTTGAAGCATTTTAACGTGAGTATTCGTCGTATCGGCGACTCGTTACCACTTTCGATGTTGTGACTCACAGTAGACTATACTGAACACGGTAATCGTTGCCTCTCTTCTCACGATTTTGTTCACTAATAGGGTGCCCTTGTTTATTAGGCGCATAGGTCGAAATTGGAGAAAAACTTGTCGCCTTATAGTCCGAAAAATACAGTACTTTGATATTTCGAAAATTTACAAAGTATAGGACTAACATTTGTTTCGTTTTTGTTCTTTTGTTTGCTGTCCCATCTTCTGGGCCGTACAGTGGTGTTGCTCCCACGCTACTCATTCCGTGTCCCAATTTGCAGCCACACCTCCGCACGTTCAGATCACAGAATCCGAGACCAGCAGTTCAAGAGGAGTGAATCTATGTTAGGCCGTCAGGAGGCAACCAACTGAGGAGACACTGCACTGCTGCTGAGTCACCTCGGTGGAGTTCAGTGGAGCCTGTTCAGGACACCACCTACTAAGCCACCTACTGACGACTCTATTCTCTTAGTCGCTGAGCCAGCGTGAGTGAGGTCCTCCTCCGAGGGCGCCACCACGACCACCACGACATTTGGTCCTTTTGTTACCTCACACATATTTCATTCTTGGTTCTCATGTATATAATGACTGATAATTTTAGACTCATATTGTTCATCTCAAAGTCTAGAGGATTTCTAAAAGCATTGCAGTTAACTTTTTGAAAATACAGTTTTGAAATGTTATTGAAATCTGCATTAACCCCTTGACTGCCACAGCTATTTTGAATTCATAGAGGGGGTACTTATAAAATAGATAAACATCTGGCAGATGGATAATTAAAGTATGCCTAAGCTATGCTACTTTTAAGGATAACTGGACACACTCACCATTCAAAAGGATTAAAGATGTGGATTAAATGGAGGCTTTCAGTGGGACATTCCTACAAGAAAGAATGACGGAAGTATCCATCTTGGGGCAGTGAAGGGGTTAAAGGTAACGTAGACAAATTGCACAGAAGGGAATACATACATATAGAAATGTATAACAGGCATAAGGAAATTATGTTCAAGAGTCTCATTTATTTGAAATGAGTACTGTTCTGGAATCAAGATCTTGGACCAGCTCTTTTGTATAGTCGCTTCTCGCTAATCAATTCAAACACGCACGCACGCATGCCTACGTATGAAGAGTAATTCCCCATGTGCATGGGTGCTACTCTTTCATTTTTACACTGATTTCAGTATTTTTAGTTTTACCAGAAACTGAACTTCATTTTATTTTAATTCATCAAAATAAAAAAATCACCACAAGCGATTTGGGGCGTTTTGAACTTGGTGGTTCCTATCTTGGAAGTTTGCAAAGACAATGCAATAATTTTACAAGGCTTATCAGACTCAAACTGTCTCTGTCTATCCCTCATTTTAAGTAATTTAACTGTCTGTCTATCTCGTTATCTCTCTCTCTTAACTTGCCCCCCTGAATCGACCCTGTACCCTACCCTGTCTATCTCGTTATCTCTCTCTCTTAACTTGCCCCCCCTGAATCGACCGACAGGGCTCTGCCCCTGTACCCTGGCCCCTGTCTATCTCGTTATCTCTCTTAACTTGCCCCCCCTGAATCGACCGACGGGGCTCTGCCCCTGTACCCTGCCTATCTCGTTATCTCTCTCTCTTAACTTGCCCCCCCTGAATCGACCGACGGGGCTCTGCCCCTGTACCCTGGCCCCTGTCTATCTCGTTATCTCTCTCTCTTAACTTGCCCCCCTTGAATCGACCAACGGGGCTCTGCCCCTGTACCCTGGCCCCTGTCTATCTCGTTATCTCTCTCTCTTAACTTGCCCCCCTGAATCGCCCGACGGGGCTCTGCCCCTGTACCCTGGCCCCTGTCTATCTCGTTATCTCTCTTAACTTGCCCCCCCTGAATCGACCGACGGGGCTCTGCCCCTGTACCCTGCCTATCTCGTTATCTCTCTCTCTTAACTTGCCCCCCCTGAATCGACCGACGGGGCTCTGCCCCTGTACCCTGGCCCCTGTCTATCTCGTTATCTCTCTCTCTTAACTTGCCCCCCTTGAATCGACCAACGGGGCTCTGCCCCTGTACCCTGGCCCCTGTCTATCTCGTTATCTCTCTCTCTTAACTTGCCCCCCTTGAATCGTCCGACGGGGCTCTGCCCCTGTACCCTGGCCCCTGTCTATCTCGTTATCTCTCTCTCTTAACTTGCCCCCCCTGAATCGACCGACGGGGCTCTGCCCCTGTACCCTGCCTATCTCGTTATCTCTCTCTCTTAACTTGCCCCCCCTGAATCGACCGACGGGGCTCTGCCCCTGTACCCTGGCCCCTGTCTATCTCATTATCTCTCTCTCTTAACTTGCCCCCCTTGAATCGACCAACGGGGCTCTGCCCCTGTACCCTGGCCCCTGTCTATCTCGTTATCTCTCTCTCTTAACTTGCCCCCCTGAATCGACCGACGGGGCTCTGCCCCTGTACCATGTCTATCTCGTTATCTCTCTCTCTTAACTTGCCCCCCCCTGAATCGACCGACGGGGCTTTGCCCCTGTACCCTGGGTCCCTGCACCCCTGCCTTTCATTTCTTTTCATTTTGGGGAGTTGCACCCATGCATGTGTCGCCGCTGTGTCTCCAGGAGTTTGATATCAACACGTGCCAGCTGTCTGACGTGAACTTCAAGTCCACCTTCTCCCTGACCTGCTCCAGGGACGGAGTGCTCCAGGGGCTGGTCGGCTACTTCGACATCGGATTTGAGGCTGAATGCTCCAAGAAGGTACCGCTGCACATTTTTAGAGGAAATGGAGTACAGTGGAGCCTCCCTCATAAGACCTCCCATTATAAGACTCCCTCCCACATAAGACCTACTTCTCCCTTCTTTGTAAGTATTAACATGACCTCTCTTATAAGACCCCTCCCTTATAAGACCTCATTTTGGATTATTTTTGAAGGTCTTATAAGGGAGGTTCCACTGTACTAACAGGTCTGCACGTTAGAAAACTTGGTTTGTGAGCCAAGAAAGCTTAGTTTGTGAGGACAGAAAGAAAACTTGGTTTGTGAGCCAAGAAAGCTTAGTTTGTGAGGAAAGAAAACTTGTTGATGCTGATATTGTAAGAATTTCCGTGTAATCACTGTTTTTATTTGGAAAAAAAGAAAATGGTGAAACAAACGTGGTATTGTATTCTAAGGAGCACAAGGCGATACTTTAATTCCCTGACTTAGGCTCCTGTGCCTTTTAAATCTGTCTGACAATTTAAGAAGTTACTACTCCTAAAAAAAAATAAAAAATAAAAAAATAAACGTTGGAGTGCGCCTTTTAACTCATTCAAGATTTAGATAGCTGTCAATTTGATGCATTTGCTCCAAGGGAAGTAAATCTGTGTGCACACCATACCTTGGTCACTTCTAAACTCACTTTGCTCCCTTAAGCCACAATTTTGCCTCTGACTTTGCCTTTGTAGTGGTTTGTTGTGGGGAAACCAATCGGTGTAGAGAGTTTTTCTATATAAAGTCGATCCCAAAAAAGTCTGATCTACCACTTCCCTATGTCTAAACCTGAAGTAAAACCCCGTAATCTTCTTTCATTTCTCCTTTTGTTTATGTATGTTTTGTTTGTGTGCATGGCGGGAGTGATTTGTGAGTTTTTTTAATACTTCAAAATCGTTGCGATGCGAATGAGTTAATATGAAGCACCTCATGGCTCGTGACGTCTGTAAGATGTGGCAGTTCAAAGATCTGTGTTAGAATTCTAAGACATCAAGAGGAAAAAATAATGACTTCGCTCTTGTCGGTTGAGATGCAATGGACAACCAAGAACGTCAAACAAATTCTTTAAAATACATGGCTTTAGAAGAGTTAATGCCTTGGTATGAGGCTGTGTCAGATCAGTTGACATAAGCTAGAACACCAAGGCTACATCAAAATGTTATGTTCTGCATTGTTGTGCGGGGATTGTCTTAAGCCATGACAAGCTCCCAGCATAACATCATCAGTCTAAACTCCTCCGAAATCAGACTGTGGCTGCTCACGTGGTGGGGTAATCAAAAACGGTCACGCACGTAATGTTCTCATTCCTAGCTGGTGCATTTGTACCATAATGTTCAAGTGCTTCGGCTGTTGGGATAATCTCTGGAGTCTTGAAGCCAGGGTACGACAACAACAACAGCAGCAACAACAGAAGAGTTAAAGCAGAGCTCGTGATGCGGCGTGTGTGTTTTATTGCAGGTGCACTTCAGCACAGGTCCTGCCAGTCCCCCCACCCACTGGAAGCAAACCCTGTTCCTGTGGAAAAATCCCATCCCCATCACTAAAGGTGAAGACTTCTGTGTGTGTGTGGTATTTTTTGTGTGTGTCTGCATGTCAGAGTGTGTGCGTGTGTGACTCTCTATGTGTGTGTGTTTGTGTCTGCATGTGAGTTTGTATTCACGTATGCCTGTGAGAGTGTGTGACTGTATGTGTGTGTGTGTGTGTGTGTGTGTGTGTGCATACATGCGGATGTGTATTCTTGCACCTGCCTGCATGCATGCCTACATGCACATTTGTGTGTGTGTGTGTGTATGTGCTCCCTTTCATTTTAATTTTGTTTTAACGTTTAGGCAATGGCCCGTCATTTTTTAATGTAAAATTGAATTGGGAATAGTCAACCAATCTGGGAAAATAATGGTCAGGAGATCCTTGTTTTGTTGTTGTTGCTTTTACTATTGTCATCATCCTTTACTTACTAATGAAAACAATAAACAACAGCACTGACCATTGTCATCATCCTTTACTTACTAATGAAAACAATAAACAACAGCACTGACCATTGTCATCATCCTTTACTTACTAATGAAAACAATAAACAACAGCACTGACCATTGTCATCATCCTTTACTTACTAATGAAAACAATAAACAACAGCACTGACCATTGTCATCATCCTTTACTTACTAATGAAAACAATAAACAACAGCACTGACCATTGTCATCATCCTTTACTTACTAATGAAAACAATAAACAACAGCACTGACCATTGTCATCATCCTTTACTTACTAATGAAAACAATAAACAGCTGCTCTGACCATTGTCATCATCCTTTACTTACTAATGAAAACAATAAACAGCTGCTCTGACCTGTTATATTGAATTGTTAAGATCAATCACCATTTGCTGACCACAGACCCACTCCCTCACCTGTCATCTCTATTCTTTCTATTTCCCCCTTTCAACTTCACATTTTGGTTTTAACTGCCATTTTGGCACTAAAATGAAAAACACACACACAAAAACGTCTACAATCCAATCAGTGAATCACACAATAATATAACAGCTAAATAAAGGAGAGAGAAAACACCCAAACCCAGAGGTGCATGTGGGTCTGCCTGAAGCCTGGATTCAGGCAGTTTGATGCTGCTTCAGGGAGTGGTCTGCCTGAAGATAAGGCTCTTATGCTCTTTTTGCTCTTAAATGGACCATTTTAGCAAGGGTTATGATGGAAAGTTTGGGCAAACGCTTCGGTCACCGCAAGCACCCATGCTGAAACCCAGCAAACCAGTGGGGTTAATGGAGTTGTGACAAACTCATCCAACTGATTTACATTGTATGGTGTGTGGTTTGAGCAGGTCAGGTGCTGCAGTGCATCATCAAAGTGAGCAAGAGCAAGGAGGATCCGCGCAGCCTGGACATCGGCATCATCGTGGACGGCGTGTCTCAGAAGTACCTCATGGACTAGAGGCCTAAGCCCGTGTTCTTCTTTTTTTCATTTAACTTTTGAAGCCCCTTATAGCCCGATTCTGCCCATGACATCCATTACTTTCTCCTACCAAGCCGTCTAAAACCGCCCCCGTACACCCACTTCGTTATGTATTTTAGAGTTAAAATTGCAATATAAAAAAATTAAAAATATCACATAACAAAAAAAACATTCTTCATTTATACACAAACCTTGAATATTTGAAGTCAATCCATCAAGTAGTTATTTTTTAATATTTTTTTAAAACAAAGTACCCCATTTGGGGCCCAGTTTACCAACATTAATTTGGTGGTTACAGGGAGTAGAGTCGTCATTTTAATCGGGGTTACAAGGGTTAAAGGTGCACCCTGACGGATGAGTTTTTGCAAGAAACACGTCGAGATCACCAGAAAGACAGCCTTTTCAAGGATCGGAACACTCACTTTGTTCTGGTTTCTTAGAAATTAAACTGTCAAAACGTTGATTCCTCCTTGGCTGAGATCCCGAACAGAGTAGCCATTTTGGATGGGGTTGGTGGAGGTCACTCATTGTGGTTGAAGCGTTTTTTTTGTAGTGCAGTAAAAAATGGATCTGTTTCCTTTGTTGTGAGCGAAACTCCTTTAGGTAAACTGTATAACATTTTTTAAAAGAATAATAGAAAGGCTTGTATTGCGAAAAGTTTGTGCAAACGATTTGGTCTAAACGCAGGCGGCCATTCAAAAAGAGACGGCAAACGCCTTCTCTTTGGGTGAAAGAATTTGACTTCCAGCACCTCCGCCAAGGAGGAATTGACGGTCTCTGTAAAGGGTGTTTTCCTGGTGATCTCGACGTGTTTCTTATAAAAACTCATCCATCATGGTGCCCCTTTAACCCTCATGGTGTAGAGTGGCACAGTGGTAACGCGTTCGCTTCGTGTCAAGTAAACCCGAGTTCGAACCTGGGTACAAGGGATTTTTCCTCTCACTTTGCACTAGGCCTTACAACGATCTGAATGTGGAGTCTTTCGGATGAGATGATAAGCCGAGGTCCTGTGTGCCCATGCACTTAGCACATGTTAAACCCAGTGGCAACGAAAAAGTTGTCATTTGGTCAAAATTTACACCACCAACCCCTCCTTTCTTTCCTCATCAATCACACAAAAAAATCGCATGCAAAAATCTCTGGCTGAGACGCGCTCTGCGGGTGGGAGCAACCCGAATTTCACAGAGATGCCTCTGACTATAAAGTACCTAATTTTAGTAATACCTAATACCTAATACCTTTGAAGACTTTACTGCCTGAGGCAAACATTACTGGCCTGGGGTTGCAGGGAAAGAAGAAAAAATATAGCAAATAAAATGCAACAAAAACTCACCAGTCTGGGATTCAGTTTTGACAAAACTACTGGTTGATCCAAGTTTTAATTTTCGCTTTGAAATCGCAGTTATTTGTATTGAAATCGGAATTACTAGTTGCTATCATTGTTAATAAAAAGTTATTGGAGCATTTTTTGAGGCTCGTGTAGTGCCAACTAGGAAGGGGGGGAGGAAGGGGGGGATGTCTTGTCTAACACATCTGACCAAACATAAAATTTTTATTTTTTAAACAGCTGAACAATTAATTGAATTGAAATTGAGCTACAAATAAGTACAGAATTTTAAGGTTGTGTGGATTTTTTTTGTGGGTCTAACTGACTTTGCTTGTTGAACCGTTCATTTTCATGTACATGTAGGCGTGCTTTCTTCTCAGTATCCTTGTCAAGTTGAGAGACAACTACAAGTGAAGCTAGTGCAATACAAAGATCTGTAGTGTGTAACAAAGATCATGTTGTGTATGTATGTGTGTTAGTGTATGTGTTGTGTGTGTGTGTGTGTGTGTGTGTATGTGTATGTGTGTGTGTGTGTGTGTTAAAGAGAGAGTGTTTATGGTAGTGTGTGTGCGTACGTAAAAAAGAGAGATATATATATAGTGTTTATGGTATATGTGTGTGTGTGAGAGAGAAAGAGAGTTAGAGAGAGTATATGTGTATGAGAGAAACTAAAAACAAAATCAAATATTCATGCTTTTATTGTGATGAACGCAGTGAATCATGTTGTTGAAGTTGTTAGATTGCATTGTTCTCTTAAATTCATATTTTGTGTGTGATTTGTGAATGTGTGTGTGTGATTTGTGAATGCGTGTGTGTGTTTGATTTGTGAATGCGTGTGCGTGCGTACGTGCATGCATGTACATTTCTGCGTTTGTTCATGTGTGTGGGCTTGTCTCTGTGTCTACACACAGCACACATGCAAACACACATAGTGTTTACAAAAAGGTATCTGTGTGTGTGATGGGACTGTGCAAGGGAGATTGAATTACTGAAGCATCTTTTATTAAATAAAAGTGTCAAGTCATGTCTGTGCTTGTGATTGTTTTGTGTACTGGGTACTCTGAATTCTGCTGTATTCATCAGTCTCTCAGACAATGATCAGAACAAAGGCATGAACAAAGATGGTGATAGCATCATCATTTAATGATAATTTCAAAAAGCTTTTTTGTTCATGTTGCATTTTACAACTTTAAAACCGAAAACATGCATGAAATCAGAGATGTTTTTGAGAAAAAAAATTAAACAGCAACAAAAAAAGAGGAAATACATTATGACAGCATAGAAACTTTTTTTTTGTTTTTTTTTGTTACCACATAGAATGTCAGGGCAAAATTTGGAATTGGAGATTGGGAAATTTCCCGGGAAAATATTTAATGGTTATTCAACAGATCATATGAAAGTTACGTGTGCGCCTCCTCTCATTCTCTGTTATTCCTTTCTGAAAGTTACGTGTGCGTCTGTCCTCTCATTCTCTGTCTCCCCTCTCTCTCTCTTTCTCTCTGTCTGTCTGTGTCTGTCTCTCCCCTCTCTGTGTGTCTTTCTTGACATCACTTTACATCTATTTATGTCTCTCTCTCTCTCTCTCTCTCTCTCTCTCTCTCTCTCTCTCTCTCTCTCTCTCTCTTTATGATTTCTGTAGCATACTTCCACTCCTCGGATTCCAGATGTTCCCGTGGCATATATACCTCAGTCCTTGTCAAACCACGCATACCCATTTAGCTTGTCAGTAAAGTGGTGGGCTCAACGTAAATCCCATTAAAATGTGTCTGCACACAAAATGAACAATCAATACCATCCAGGGGAAATTACTCTCACTCTTTTCATGCCAGTCTTTGATTTGGGTTTGTGGCACTGAGCAGGATAGCTGATGACCCCATTCCTGCACTCCCAGCGGAAAAGTTTCTCGCTCCAGCAAATCCAAAGCGTCGCAGGATCAAACCCACCAAGTATGAAGGCTTCCAGTCCACAAAACATCCTCGGACAACAGGTCATCATCCACTCCCGTGGATATCGTGTCCAAGAAAGTCGGAACAGAGCAATATTGTAGCTCGTTCTTCGTGCGGACTGCTGCAGAGTGAAACAAGCAAGTTAAGCGAGGCCACTGTCACTGTTACATCAGCGCTGATCACATCTCCATCTGAGCCTGCCCTCACCGACCACTAAAATCAGATTAAAATTTTTGTTTTACTTGTTGCTAGAAATGGGGCCTGGTCTTTCCCGGCTGAATTGGGGGGGTTTAATGGTCTTAACTTGGTGCAAGCTATAGGTCTTTATCCTTCTGTATTTTCTGTAGGTATATGCACCTTGCTAGTTCCGTCATGACTATTGTCAGTAATGGCACCTGCGATGTATTGATCCTGAGCCTGATGCAAATGATTTTGGGCTGTTAAATGAATTAAGTTTTTATTTCTTTTTCGGTGGACTGGAAAGATGTACACCCTTGAGATTCTGAAAACCGTTTTACCAACTTTCCATCTTGACTGGTCTGTAAGTAATGGCTTTGATCATTGGAATAGATGCCCACCTGTCTGTCTGTCTGTCTCTCTCCCCCCCCCCCCCCCCCCCCCCCCGCACGCACACACACATATAGACAGAGCATAGTGACATAGACACATACAAACACACACGCACACACTTACATAGGGCCTAAGAGAGAGAGATAGAGGCGCACACCCGTGAATCTATACACTGTACCATTAATATACATGACATGGAATGCATAACACTTTGAGAGCAAAGCGTGGAACTAAAAATTAGAAAAGAAACATGCAAGACCCTGATAGGTAGTTGAATTCACAAATTAAATAATTGATACAACTAATTGACACAATTAAAAACAACAACAAAAACAGTGCTGCATTTGACTAATAATGACGGAAGCAGATAACATTGATTATGAAGAGCAGAAGATATTGTCCATAAAGATATTATAAATGGATGCTTTATTTCTATATTACAACAACATTTTCATGAAAACTAAACTCAACAACAAAATATAATTTCATCAAAAAATGTAAAAAATAAAAAGTAAATCAAGAACTTAGAATATGTGCACTGTGTTGAATCTTTTTTAAAAACATTTTATGAAATAAAGCTAATTGACATTAAGAGGAATAATAGTCAGGAAAAATCAATCAATCAATATTTTTATTGTCCATTTTACAGGAAATTCTTTTTGCAGCGAAAACGACAGCCAAAACGACACAACAAGACAGAGACATAGTATGTAGCATTAGATATTCTGAACAATTATTTTTTCATACATTAGATAAACAGAGTTAAGTTGAACGTAGAATCTCTATTGCTGTAGATTTGTGTAAATCATGAGAGAAAGACGCATTAGTTTCATACTTCAGAATACAAAAAATCCCATAGTCGAAAGAAACATTCACGAACTTGCGAAAGACGATGGTAGATACTTTGAAGGCAGGTCAGAATAGCTGCCCCTGTGTTCATCAAAGCATATCAACACTCTAATATCAACAAGAGAATAGAACATCCATCAATAGGGTGCATTGAATATTGCACATCAACAATGTTCTCACAGGTTCCTTTCCGCTGGAAGGCTAGCAGCCTGTAGCGGGTCTATGAATTCGTCCCCTTCGTTGGTCAGGTCGCTCCACATTTTGGGAGCCTCTTGTCTGAGGGTGGATGGTGGCTCAAGACTAGGCTGGAATTTTCTGTAATACCTGTCTAACCTGCCCTTAAACGCATTTAAAGAGGGTGCATTGGCTATTTGATCTGGCAGATTATTCCAGGCTGTGACCACTCTCAGCCCAAAGTAGTGCTTTCTAATGTCCAGATGGGACGCTTGTTTTCTAACTTTAAGAGAATGTCCTCTTGTGCGTGATTCAGTACTAGATGGGAGGATTTCCTCGCTGTCTACACAGTAAAGACCTTGCTTGAATTTGTATGCCTCAATGAGATCGCCTCTGAATCTTCTGTAAGCTAGACTTGGTAGTTTAAGAGCTTTGAGCCTCTCTGCATACGTTACATCTTTTAGTTCTGGGATAATCTTGGTAGCTCTTTAGGTGCAGTTATCATCCTTAGCCCTCGACATCAGGTGGCGTTTCATTCAGAGGCCATTTTTTAGCAACGCATAACTCACTCTCTCTTTATCCGTGTCGCTCTCTTTCGCTCGTGTGCATCAAAAATAGATTTTGCCTCTTATTTGTGACCCAGCACCACGAAAGGGACATTAAGTTTCTGGGCTAGTTTCTCACAACAGGCTTGAAAAGTCAAACATCTAATTTTTTGTCAATTTTGAGTTATGGGTATTATTTTCGTGTTCATTTTATCTTTCATAATTATAAAAGACAATCTTTAATATGGTCTCTAAATGGTCTTATAAGTGCTTTGAAACGAGTAGGTCAATGCATTTTCTTGAGCTAGGCTAGACTTTAGACTATATTTTCTCAAAATGGCCGACGTAGAGTGGCTCAACGTTTCCAGCACTGTGTGGACTTATGTGCTATACGTGTACAGAGTTGATGGAGGTGTCATGTTATGAATTGTACTGTATGTTTTGTTGTTTTCAGGTTGTTAAACGTTGGTAAGACATATTGATGAGTGTTTTGTACTAAGTGGTCAAAACTTTACGCGGTGACAGTCCTGAGATGACCGTAGCTGTTGACAGGACTATAATGGAAAAAAAAAAAAAAAAAAAAAAAATCTTTAAAAGCTCAAAACTCTGAAACGGTAAAAGATACAAGAATGGTTCTTGTATCATAAGAAAGATAATTTTCTGAAAGTTTTCAAACATAGTTTTCTCAGAATCGTCAGTTTGACACTTAATGTCCCTTTCGTGGTGCTGGGTCACATTTGACAAAGGGAAGTAATGTAATCCGGGAGAGTGATGTTCAGTCCAGCTGCGTGCCCAGAAGCGCTGATTAGCACAATTTCGCGTTGGTGATCAATCGGTGCAATTCATAAGATAACGTCCTTATTTTTCACTTTAGAACAACTTTCTTTTCTTTTTTTTAATCTCGAAGGGTGCAATGATAATCCTTGAAATTGTTGTTGATGTCATTTTTTGAATAATGTTAAGATCAGCTCCCTCCGCTGTTCCAGGGTGAAGTTGGCCAATCAGCTCCCTCCGAATTACCTTTTCCGTTAAGCTGATTGGCCAACTTCACCCTGGAACAGCGGAGGGAGCTGATCTTAACATTTGCCCATTTTTTTGTTTCTGTTTAGTTGAACATTGCTTAAAACATGGGTGCAACTTTTCCTGGTATACAAGGATTTCCTGTTTTTGATTTTGACCAGAAAAGGAATTTCCTTTTTTTTTTAATAATTTGTCAAACAAGATGTTTGTGTGTCTACTGTATTTTTCAAACACTTTAAAATAAGCATTTGTATAAATTGTGGAAAAATCAATCTAAAATACCTTCGTAATTCAAATTTTCCTTCAGCTGCAGGGGGACATTACCCCTAAACCCCGGCCTTTCAGTTTTTTTCATTTTGTGTATTCGCACCCAAGTTAAAAGAATAAGAGATAATAAGTGAAATGCTTTTTTTAAATTTACCAATATAAGTAAAACAGTATCCCCAGAGCAAAACTCCCAATTGTGATGTTTGAGTTTTTTGGGTTTTATAAAAATACAAAACAAGGCAACTATGGTGTAAGGCACATCGTTCAACATATTCCTTGTTAAAAATTGCATAATATGTGCACAGGTTCAAAGACTAACAACAACATGCACATGTACAGTTCTAAATGATATACAGTTCCGTTTATTACCAGATACATGTGTCACGATGATGTGGGTGTTAGTCTCTGCAGAAATACCTTTTTGCACAAATGTAAATGCTGTAAAGATAAGGCACAAAGTCATTATATATGTCAATACGAGACAAATTATGATGAAATGTGGCCGATACAATAATCAGCAGCATTTTGATAAAAGAGTCAAATTTGATTTGGAAAATAGAAAGTTCAAGACGAATATAACACATGTTTATTTGTGCCAGCAAGTGTTCAAGCAAAATAGAAAGGCAATCATGAACTCCAGCTACAAATAACAAGCAATCAATCGAGAGAAGAAAGAAACATTCAGCTGTTATTTACAAAAGTATTATTCAACAATTCTTTGTTGAAGCTGAATTGGAATAAGTCAATTGAAATCACAAATCAAATCCCACAACAGTGCTAAAAATAGAAGTCATGCTTTCCACTCCATGGTTTGACGAGCAAGTGGCTGATTCAGTTTATTAAAGTAATGACAAAAATGTCGATAAGTGAAGATTCAGAAATGAACGTTTTCATCTTCAATATAATAACCAAGAATCAAAATTTGAAATGTACAGGAAAAAACCTAACTCAAAGTAATCATACAGGCTCATGAAAGTCAGGTCATTTTATATACCGGTATGTTGTTGTCATTCCCTGGCTTAAAGACTCCAGGGGTCATCCCAACAGCCAAAGCACTTGAACACTATGGTAAAAATGCTCCAGCTAGGGATGAGAACATTACGTGTGTGGCCGTTTTTGATTACCTCGCAATGTGGGCAGCCACACTCCAACTTCGGAGGATTTTGGACTGATGATTTTATGCTAGGAGCCTGCCATGGCTAAAGACAATCTCCGCATAACTATGCAGGGCATAACATTTTGATGTAGCCTTGGTGTTCTAGCTTATGTCAATTGGTCTGACAGAGCCTTATGCCAAGGCGGATTTTATATATGAACACACACAAATAATTTGTTACAGCTTATTATAGCAGTTTCAATGTAACCAAACGAAAGAAAAATAACAGTGAATCCATTTGCCTTAGATCAATACATTCAATATGTGCATTACATTCAAATTGTAAGAAAACTGTTGGTGCGATAATAATGAAATAAGAAAGCTATCTGTTGGTACAATGGTAATTAAATAAGAAAACTGTTGGTGAGATTATAATAATGAAATAAGAAAAGTGTTGGTGTGATAATAATGAAATAAGAAAACTGTTGGCGCAATAATAATGAAATAAGACAACTGTTGGTGTGATAATAATGAAATAAGACAACTGTTGGTGTGATAATAATGAAATAAGACAACTGTTGGTGTGATAATAATGAAATAAGACAACTGTTGGCACGATGATAATGAAATAAGAAAGCTGTTGGTGTGATGATAATAATAAAATAAGACAACTGTTGGTGCGATAATAATGAAATAAGACAAGTGTTGGTGTGATAATAATGAAATAAGACAACTGTTGGCACAATGATAATTAAATAAGAAAACTGTTGGTGCAATAATAATGAAATAAGAAAACTGTTGGTGCGATAATAATGAAATAAGAAAACTGTTGGTGCGATAATAATGAAATTAGAAAACTGTTGGTGCAATAATAATGAAATAAGGCAAGTGTTGGTACAATAGTAATTAAAAAACAAACAAACAAAAACACACAAAAACCAATAGTAATTAAATAATAAAACTGTTGGTGCGATAATAATGAAATAAGAAAGCTGTTGGTGCGATAATAATAAAATGAGAAAGCTATATGTTGGTACATTGGTAATTAAATAAGAAAAGTGTTGGTGCGATACTAATGAAATAAGAAAGCTGTTGGCGCAATAATAATAGAATAGATAAATGACCAGACATTGCACTTTTTGCTCCCGGACTACTAAGGGAGAGTAAGTAACCCCCCTTGCGCGAGTTTGAAAACCAATATAAAAACCAATGAATATGGTGCAGTTTAAAAAACAAG
This sequence comes from Phymorhynchus buccinoides, assembly GCA_017654935.2. Lineage (NCBI taxonomy): Eukaryota > Metazoa > Mollusca > Gastropoda > Neogastropoda > Raphitomidae > Phymorhynchus > Phymorhynchus buccinoides. The sequence goes on from CM065694.1 coordinate 26,998,256, forward strand.
TTTGAAAGCATTGAATATGGTACATATAAAAAACAAATTTGAAAGCATTGAATATGGTACGATAAAAAACAAGTTTGAAAGCATTGAATATGGTACAATAATAAAAAACAAGTTTGATGAGCATTGAATATGGCACTTAAAAAAAAACAAGTTTGGAGCATTGAATATGGTACAGTAAAAAAACAAGTTTGCGCGCATTGAATATGTACTTAATAAACAAGTTTGAAAGCATTGAATATGGTACAGTTTAAAAAACAAGTTTGAAAGCATTGAATATGGTACAGTTTAAAAAACAAGTTTGAAAGCATTGAATATGGTACATATAAAAAAACAAGTTTGAAAGCATTGAATATGGTACACGTGAAGAAGAAATGTTCTTTAAAACAATATAGTGCAAACAACATTTGAATTTGAAAACGATGATGATACGTCTCTACAATTAAAGGAATAAGAAAAGTATACTACAAATAAGGAACAAACTGGGTTTATACTTTTTATACAACAACGTGGCGGTACCATAGCCGATGAGGTTTAACCGAGGCGTGGTTACTGCTACACATATCTGTATTGTTAAAAATCGGGACTTTACTGGTGTTGCACTGCCTCCGGGCATTGCCTCCAGTATCGTTCCCACCATCTGTGTATCTACAAATGTCCCATATGTGTCTGTTCCAGACCGAGATGACGTAAGACACCATTTTTCATTCATTCCATTTGTACATTCAATAATTATACTGGTAATGGCAAAACTGAGGATTTGAAAATTTCATCTTCATAGCTTTTGCTAAACTTTCAAACAAATGGCTAACCTCCCCCCCCCCCCCCCCCCCCCCACCCCCCCTCTCTCTCTAAAAAAGAAAAGGCTTAATAACATTTGATCAAAACTTACTTGTGATTCACACCTTCATGTTTTTAACCTTCATGCTAACCATGTATTTGTGACCCAGCACCACGAAAGGGACATTAAGTCGCTGGGCTAGTTTCTCACAACAGACTTGCAAAGTCAAAAATCTCATTTTTTTGTCAATTTTGAGTTATGGGCATTTTCGTGTTCTCTAACATCTTATTTTTCATATTTATAAAGGACAATCTTTAATATGGTCTCTAAGTGGTCTTATAAGTGTTTTAAAACGAGTAGGTCAATGTATTTTCTTCAGCTAGGCTAGACTTTAGACTGTTTTCTCAAAATGGCCGACACTCACCCTACTAACTTTAAATGCTCTTAATTTTGGAACGGAAAAAGATACAACAATGGTTCTTGTATCATTAGAAAAAGAATTGTCTGAAGTTGTCAAATATATAATTTTCTCAGAATGGTCAGTTTGACACTTAATGTCCCTTTCATGGTGCTGGGTCACATTTTAAAAAAAAACAACATTGAATTATGCATCTGTCAAACAATGAACTCTGATTCGTCTGAGAACACCCCCCCCCCCCCCCCCCCCCCCCCCCCACACACACACACACACACTTTTTTTTTATATGAAGGAACTGATTGCAGAACAAAACATTATTTCATTACCACTTTTTGGCCTCCAGCTAATGACGGTACGGTGTGTGTGGGGTCGGGTGTATGTGGGGGGGGGGGGGGAGAAGAGGAACAATAAACTGAGTCAACATGGCTACCCTTATCAACTCGACCTCATCTTTTCATAAGCGGTTGCATAAAGAAACAAGCGCGAAATCGCAATAGTTTGTGGCACGCGGTCTATTTTTACCACTCCAATCATGAGTCACCTCCCCTGGCTTTTCAATAATTTTAATCTGTAAACCAGAATGTTATCTCTGCACCATTTCGTAACTTTTTATATCTTTTGGAAAACATTTAAAACTATGTATCCTACTTATACTCATCAAAAGAAGCACCGCATACTCGTCGTGTCTGTTGTAGTGTCTGTATTACGTATGTTTATTATTTTGTACGCTTTTAAAATACATCATTTTAAAGAGCGGCCTCAATTTGAAGTGTAGCCTCGATTTGAAGTGCGACAATTTTGTCAAAATGTGCAACAATTTTGGACAGACAGACAGACAGACAGACCGACCGACCGACCGACAAAGTGAGTTATAGGTTTGTGGCTTGAGCCACAAACAAAAATGGTAAAGGCTCTGAAAGGTTTTGTCATCCTTTTTTTAAATGTCCCAAACTTTGGTACCTGTAGTACGCAATGGGTGTGATATCAGCATATAAAACAACATCAACTCTTCTAGCACCATGGGCGAATGTATTCGCCCCAGTACATCACACTTCACTCCCACCAAATGCAAAGCCATTCGCTGCCAAGCGGCCTGCCATGTGTTTGTCTATTTTCGGAGCTGATGTCACTGATTTCCCCCCCCCTCCAGTCAAAGCAGCGCAAGCGCACTCGAAAGAAAAAATTACCCCCCCCCCCCCCCCCCCCCTCCTCTTGTCTGTTGAGATGCAAGGGACAACCAAGAACGTTAAAAAATGCATGGCGCTAGAAGTGTTAACGTCAGGGGTGTTTTCTGTTTTTAGGGTTTTATGCTAGAAGGATCTATCATTCATCTGGGATTTCGCCCGAAAAGTACGATCAGCCTTGTTTATTCATTGCTTTCATAGTTGTACCTTCTGGCTTTTGCCCGCAAAAAAATTGATACATGTAGTACCTTCTGGCACAAAACCCCTGTATGGAATGCATATTAACCCTTTCACCGCCAAAGTCGCATTTTAGCACCACAGTGATTTAACACCTATTTAAAAGGCATCAAATTGGGGTCTATTATCCAAAGACCCGATTGTCTTAGGTTTGGGAAGTAAGGATAGACCTTATTTTATATCTGTCACAGAAGAATCCCCAATACTGCAGATGGATTTTGTTCCATACCCAGGTAAATTTAATGGAAATGTTTGGCTGAAGTATGGCTGGCGGTGAAAGGGTTAAGCATTTCAGAATTGAAATCTTTTTTTTTAACTCAGCGAAACTATCTGTATTGTTAAAAACAAATTCGGGACTTTACTGGTGTTGCATGCAGTGCCTTTGGGCATTGCCTCTGGTATCGTTCCCACCATCTTTACATCTACTAATGTCCCATATGTGTCTGTTCCAGACCGGAGGACGTCAAACAGATTTACTACAAATATTTTTCTTGATGAATGATGGCAGCATCGGTTTTACTAGTTGAGGCGCCTGAAGGGCCAGCCACACGTCCACTAAAACCTCACGACTGTACGATACGATTCGATGACGTGGTCTCCAAGAACTAAATGTGATTCGCGCTTCGAGACCGCGTGATCGAATCGTATCGTACAGTCGTGCGGTTTTAGTGGACGTGTGGCTGGCCCCTTTGCAACAACCTCACAGGGCTTGCTTTCTACTACTTATTGGCCACTGCAACGACCACCTTTTGCAAGAGTGAATGCCCTTGGTGGGTGGGGGGAAGATGCTTGAGTGCTGACCAAACAAGGGAATAACTCTCGCCAATAACCCTATTTGAGGCCACTGAATGGCTGCCTTTTGCAGGAGTGAATGCCCTTTTGGATGCTGACCAACAAGGGCTTAACTCTTGCCGTCAAGGGCGTTAAAGACCCCCTACGTCACGTGTCACATTCCCTCTTATGCTTTTAAGATTTCTTACCAGCTATAAGAGGGAAAACACATGAAAACCATGATTTTGACATGTGACGTGGTGGGTCTTCAATAACCCTAGTTACAGAGGCTAATAGACATATTTCTCCATTGGAATCTGAAGGGTGGTGAGAAAAGGGGAAGACCCGAAATAAACTGACGTCAGAACGTCAACCAGGATCCACGACTGATGAACCGTCGGTGCAGTGAACTACCTTGCCCTTGCTGAAGACAGGGCAACTTTGGAGCACTGTGTCTGACCTACCATGTGTTTCTAGATGCAGGAGCCGATACATCTAAGTCTGTGTTCTCAGTGTTTCTTTGTTGCTGCAGCCAGCTTTGCTGATGGGCAAAATGTAAGTAGTAAGTACCCGCAGTGAAACGACATTCTAGGGGTGCTTTCTATTTTGTGGCAGCTGCAGAACAATTTTTGCTGGTGAATACTCCTCCTAGCGGCCCACTTTGAAACGACGTTTCATCGGGGGTGCTTTCTATTTCTTGGCGGCTGCAGAACAGTTTTTGTGCTGGTGAACGCTCCTCCTAGCGGCCCACTTTGAAACGACGTTTCATCGGGGGTGCTTTCTATTTCTTGGCGGCTGCAGAACAGTTTTTGTGCTGGTGAACGCTCCTCCTAGCGGCCCACTTTGAAACGACGTTTCATCGGGGGTGCTTTCTATTTCTTGGCGGCTGCAGAACAGTTTTTGTGCTGGTGAACGCTCCTCCTAGCGGCCCACTTTGAAACGACGTTTCATCGGGGGTGCTTTCTATTTCTTGGCGGCTGCAGAAGTTTTTTTGCTGGTGAATACTCCTGATGCCCACTTGCCCACTTTCAAATGACCGTTTCAGGGTTTGTTTCTATTTCTTGGCGGCTGCAGAACAGTTTTTCTTTGCTGGTGAATGCTCCTCCTAGCGGCCCACTTTGAAACGACGTTTCATCGGGGGTGCTTTCTATTTCTTGGCGGCTGCAGAACAGTTTTTTTGCTGGTGAATACTCCTGATGCCCACTTGCCCACTTTCAAATGACCGTTTCAGGGTTTGTTTCTATTTCTTGGCGGCTGCAGAACAGTTTTTCTTTGCTGGTGAATGCTCCTCCTAGCGGCCCACTTTGAAACGACGTTTCATCGGGGGTGCTTTCTATTTCTTGGCGGCTGCAGAACAGGTTTTTTTGCTGATGAATACTCCTTGTGCCCACTTGCCCACTTTCAAACGACCGTTTTAGGGTTTGTTTCTATTTCTTGGCGGCGGCAGAAGGTTTTTTCCTGGTGAATGCTCCTCCTAGCGGCCCACTTTGAAACGACGTTTCATCGGGGGTGCTTTCTATTTCTTGGCGGCTGCAGAACAGGTTTTTTTGCTGGTGAATACTCCTCCTAGCGGCCCACTTTGAAACGACGTTTCATCGGGAGTGCTTTCTATTTCTTGGCGGCAGCAGCTTTGGTCATGGATTCTCGCAAAGGGATCACGGCATCCACCCATGTGTTGGGCTGTTCCACCATGCTCTGCCAGGCTGCCCTCTCCTCCCCTCTGCTGTCCATGCTCTCCGCCTGTTGTTGCTGCTGACCGTCCGCAGTGGCTCCTGTGTGGAGAAAGAATCAGAGTGTCAATGAGGGTGGTTTGGTGTCGTTACCGATACTGACTATTTGATTACTTTCATCCCTAAACGATGAGATATAAAGGATGCGGATGAACAAACCATAAAACAAAGGAGAAGGGCATAGAGGAAGAAAAAGAACACGGATACACGCACACATGCATACACACACGCGCGCACACACACACGTACGCACGCATATACACACATACACACACACAAAGGAGGGGGGTGGAGAGAGTGAGAGAGAGAGAGAGAGAGAGAGAGAGAGACGTGCTCATGTGCATACACCCCCCACCTCCATCTACTGTCTCCATACAAAATTTCATAAACAGAAAACAGACAGATAAAAATATCAAATTTATTTTAAAACACTTGTCCCAAAAGCGAAGACTGACAATAAATAGGGATGGGCTGGAATTAGTTTTTATAGTAAAGCATAGCAAAGTTTGCCCTCTACATGGTACATGACTGCTTTCTCGACTGAGAAGACTTCAGGACAGGTAACATTGGTGAAGGTCCCCAAAGGTCAAACTTGGCCACAGCACTTTGAACCGGTGCACCTGAATACCTCCTACTCTGAGAGTCATAGTCTTTCACAAAAGACTAACCTGTACCATGATTCTTTTTATTTGTACATCTCTTGCTTTACTATATATATATATATATATATATATATCCCCCCAACTTTAGGCCAATGTCAAACTGACAAAATGTTATTTGTGTAGAAGAAAGCTTCAGATTGCCTAGTAAGAAACCCTGCAATCTTCTTCTTCTTCGATCGCTCAGACAGTTTCCTGTCAATTATGAGCGCAGATGCGTTATGCTGCTGCCGTTATGCGCCTAACTAAGAAATAGGCCCAGCGAGTCCGACTTCGGCAGGAGTAGGAAATCTTTTTGAAAGTGTTTCTGAATTAAAAAAGAGAGCAGTAGAATGGACCGGGGGTAAGGCAGAAGAACGATAGTAGATGACAGTAAGCAAAAGGGAAAAGGCAAGAGTCAAAGAGATTAAAAGATTTAGAGGAAGTTACAAGCTCAGAACTTCCAGAAGGTGTGGGAACTATTTATGCAAAAGACCCCCCCCCCCCTGGTATCCCCACGGGGGGGGGACCCTGTAATCTTCTTCTTCTGCATTCCCAGGCCATATGGCCATAATGGGTAACCGACACATTCCGATTTCGGAGGAGCTCAAAGGAGAAAAATTAATTGGAAGATTTTTTTTTTAAAAGGCAGGAGAATGGGCCAATAAGTCAGAAATATAGTAGATGATAGAAAGCAAAGGGAAAAGGCAGAGTCAAAGAGAGTGGCATTAGAGGAAGTTACAGAAGGTGAGGGAACTATTTTTACAAAAGACCCCCCCCCCCCGGTATCCCCACGGGGAGAGACCCGTGGAGGGGTCGGGGTCGTTCAGCTCCCCGTATGGAGGCACGAGGCATCCATCCATTGCCCACAGTACACCAATTCCCCTCATTCTAGCTCCTTTCAGTTTTCCACAGAGAGCTATGTGTTTCAAGTTATTTCTTTTAACAGCGGCAAATATTCTTATCACTGATTGTGGTTAGGGATAGGAAAAGACCTTACAAGTGGCATGCCACCATAAAACAATGTAAGCCGAATGGATAAAACACTTTAAATTGGTTTATGCTGGTGACGAGTGTTAACAAAAGGCATGAGAACTGAAAGGAGCTGAGAAAAGCTACTGTGTGCCCCCCACCCTGTGATCTAAACTGACCGGTGCCCAGGTTGAGGCGGACGCCCCCCATGAACTCGTTGGTGCCCAGTGTCTCGTGGTCCCAGACGGTCAGTTCCAGGCTGCGGTCAGTCAGGTGGGCGGGGTCCACGCCCTGGAAGACCAGGATGTGGTTCCACATGGGGTTCAGCGAGCTCTTCACCACCGGGGTCTTCTGCTTCGCCGCCCGACTGCGCTCCGGCAACAGGTAACTGAGGGAACATCGGTTCACGGATTTGATTCAGAAAGTATTTAGTGAGGAAACTGTGCATACAATAGGGGAAGACGGGGTAAAAAGCGCATGGGCGGGTAAGAAGCCCACCCCAATTATCTCATGAAATAAAGAAAATTTCAGTCAAATTTGCCCATGAGACGAATGCTAGACATTAACGCTCGTCTCATGGGCAAAATGAGACTGAAATTTGCTTCATTTCATGAGATAATTGGGGTGGGCTTCTTACCCGCCCATGCGCTTTTTACCCCGTCTTCCCCTACAAACAAACAAACAACTATACGACAAGTGTAAAGTGACGTTATTTTATTCACAAGAGAGAAAAACAAAACGACTGGATATTTCGGCGAAAGCGCCTTTATCAACACAGACAAACGAGAAAACAGCAAATATAGCAAAAAGGAGCAAAAAGCAGGCAACAAAAGGAGCAAAAAACCAACAAGATCAAAATAAAAAAACAATACTTCCCCTCTACAGTCCAATGCATAAATGATACAACCACGTTGAAACCAAAGAGCAAGGCATGCATTTGTGCATACAATAGTCTTACATATTTATAAAAAAAATTGTGCTTGCATGAGCCTATGTGCGTACATGTCCGCATAACCCTGACATAATTTTATATTGATGTGTATTTTGTTGGCAACACGAAACTGAGAAGTAAAAATGAATTAATAAACATGATCAAACATTCAAAAGCACGTAATTATTAGAGTGCTCTTATGTTGTTCTAACCGGTAGGAAGCGGGGGCTAGTTTTGAAATAACTAAATGTACAGTACGGCTTTAGGGCACTTATTTTTACGAGTATAGATATGTCACTTCTTTTTTTTAACAGACAGACTGGAAGACAGTACGTGAGAGAGAAGGAGAGTGACAGATAGACAGAGAGAGATTGACAGATATATAGAGACACAGAGAGAGACAGACAGACGGGTAGAGACAGAGAGAGAGAGAAACAGACAGACAAGAAAGATAGCAAATTGCAAAATCCTACAGTCTGACAAAATCACTCTTGATCCAAACAACCTACCCTTTAACAAAGGGGTCGGAAACTCCGCTAGAACGCACGGACATGAGATGCTTGGCCGCCTTGACCATCACATGCACTTCGCCTAGCGACGGAGCATCACTACCAGCAGCCGTAGCCATCTTGGATTTCTTCAGCCTGGATTTGGATTTCTTGGAGGAAGAGGAGGAGGAGGCGGAGGAGAGTGAGTCCGCCCTGGCTGCCAGGACCTGATCAGGAGTGACGTACCGCAGGGACATGACCAGCTCTCCTTTGTACTGTAAGGCCGTGTCGCTGAGGGTGTCTGAGGGCACCTGCACAGAGAGAGAGAGAGAGAGAGAGAGAGAGAGAGAGAGAGAGAGAGAGAGAGAGAGAGAGAGAGAGACTTCAGTTCAGACACTTTATTTTACAAGGATAAGAATTTAGGCTGGGCCTAATCTTCCATTCTGTCCTTGATTCTAAGCATGCAACATATAACTAATACTATAAACCAACACTGAGACACAGAAAAATCGTCAACAGAAACAGCAAACAGTGGCAGAAATGCGAACAGTGACATGGTTGGCAGAGCATCAAACATCAGTAATAAGAACAAGAAAAACAGAAAACCAACCGACCAAATAAACAAACATAAAACAAGAACACAAATGAAAACTCCCCACTACTTCCACCACAAATCACAAAGAGAGAGAGAGAGAGAGAGAGAGAGAGAGAGAGAGAGAGAGAGAGAGAGAGAGAGAGAGAGAGAGAGAGAGAGAGAGAGAGAGAGAGAGAGAGGTTCATGTCATGCTTAGTATGATAATGCAGTGTTCTTAGTAGGGCCTACATCATATTAGGGGAAGACGGGGTAAAAAGCGCATGGGCGGGTAAGAAGCCCACCCCAATTATCTCATGAAATAAAGAAAATTTCAGTCAAATTTGCCCATGAGACGAATGCTAGACATTAACGCTCGTCTCATAGGCAAAATGAGACTGAAATTTGCTTCATATCATGAGATAATTGGGGTGGGCTTCTTACCCGCCCATGCGCTTTTTACCCCGTCTTCCCCTACTTCGTTTTGTCTTTTTTTTCTCTCCCCCATGCGATGTGTTTTAACCAGAATTACTTGTTCATATTTTGTCTATTTTGCTAAGTACGATACTGCCGTGTTCTTAGACAACATCAAAAATTATTACTTCTTTGTTGTTACATTCAACCAACCCCCCCACCTCCTCCACCCCCCCATAAAGATGTGTTTATTAATTGTTGTGTTTCTTATGTGCGCCTAGTTGTAATTTCTCAATTCATGAGATGATCAAGGTGCGTGATATGGTTTGAAAAAAACATGAAAATGATCTGAAAGAGAACAACCTTTCAGGCTAGAGATTGAGTAAGTAAGGACTGGAACTTTTGAGGGTATATCTTTATCTATATTCTTTACTAAACAGGAACAGTGGAAAGCCAGAATGATTGTCCTCATCCACGACTTCGTAGCATGATTGGCAGACCATTGCATTCCTTACCGCAAGTTTAATCGCATCGATGGGTTGCCCCTCGCGAACAATGCCTGTGATGGGACTAGATACCAAATACGGACATTTTCATCCACTCCAATGCCACTCGATCAGGCGCATGTGTGCGGGATGCCATCAAGTGGCCAAGAATAGCGTTTCGAATTTTAAATTGGCCATCCTTTTCACAATATTTTATTCTTATTATTTCCCTTCTATGATGTTCAATGACTTGGTATTATTAAACATTGAAAGTAAATGTCAAGTTGCTTTTGTTGGGGGTGGGGGTGGGAGGGGGGATTATAAATCTATGATCTACTACAGTTTCAAATGATTTTTGGGGGAGGGAAGTTTAGACATCTACTACAGTTTAATAACATGATTTGTTTTGGGGTGGGGGGTGGGGGAGCTTATACATCTACTAGAGTTTAACATGAATTGAAATTGAGCAGACAGATCCATTTTCGCTTAGTTATATTATAATTAGGCTTGTATGCTCACTCGTATTCCACTCCTTCCCTCTGAAAGTTTGTAGGATTTCTCTAAAATGCTTGCACTCATGAAGTGTTCTTCAGCCCGGCTTACCCTGGCTAAAAGACTCCAGGGATCGTCCCAGCAGCGGAAGCACTTGAACGCTATGGTACAAGTGCATCAGCTACAGACGAGAACATTTTACGTGTGAAGTGACCGTTGTTTGATTACCCCGTCACGTAGGCAGCCACACTCCGTCTTCGGGGGAAGGTAC
>CM065694.1:27011135-27028635 GCA_017654935.2 Phymorhynchus buccinoides
TGAAGACGGGGTAAAAAGCCCATGGGCGGGTAAGAAGCCCATGCCAATTATCTCATGAAATAAAGACGAGTGTTAATGTTTAGCATTCGTCTCATGGGCAAATTTGACTGAAATTTGCTTTATTTCATGAGATAATTGGCATGGGCTTCTTACCCGCCCATGGGCGGGTAAGAAGCCCATGCCAATTATCTCATGAAATAAAGACGAGTGTTAATGTTTAGCATTCGTCTCATGGGCAAATTTGACTGAAATTTGCTTTATTTCATGAGATAATTGGCATGGGCTTCTTACCCGCCCATGGGCTTTTTACCCCGTCTTACCCTAGTGAAAATGGCCCAGGAAAAGAAATCTCAGGAACACTGTCTATATATATATTATATAAGAGGTTACGCCTATAATTAAACATCAGACCAAAGAGAGAGAGAGAGGGAAAAGAAAACAAGAGAAGTACAGACAAAATACAGACAGAAATCCATCCATCCACTGACGGGTCTGATCGGTGGTGCTTGGTGTCCACGGGCGCCAGGTCGTGGCAGCCCTTCAGCTGGATGCGGAGCGCCGACTGCCTCTGGTCGTAGTCCAGCCCGAAAGTAATCTCCCCTGACACGGGGATGCGGCCATAGTTGATCTCCCCTGCCGAGCTGTACACGCTGGCCAGACTTTCGCGGCTAGCCTGGTACAGGTAGGTTGGAGGAAACAAAAAAGATATATACAGTAGGCTACTATTCATAATGTTTCTTCTTCTTCTTCTTCTTCTTCTGCGTTCCCAGACCATAAGGCCATAATGGGTAAGGTACGTATGTGTCCGGTTTTCAGTTAGCCTATCACTAGGTCTCCCCGCCAACACATTCCGATTTCGGAAAAGCTCAAAGGAGAAAATATTCGGAAGATTTATTTTGGAAAAAAGGCAGAAGAATGGGCCAAGAAGTCAGAAATATAGTAGATGATAGAAAGTAAAGGGAAAAGACAGAGTCAAAGAGAGTGGCATATTAGAGGAAGTTACAAGCACAGAAGGTGTGTGTGTGTGTGTGTGTGTGTGTGTGTGTGTGTGTGTGTGTGTGTGTGTGTGTGTGTGTGTGTGTGTGTGTGTGTGTGTGTGTGTGTGTGTGTGTGTGTGTGTGTCTGTGTGTGTGTGTGTGTCTGTGTGTGTGTGGGAGCATAATGTTTCACTTTCGAATAAAGTGGTGGCACTGAAGGGGCACCCTCACTCCGTCATGCGACCTGTCTTCTTACGGAGTGTGAGGAGTTCAGGGCGGTGATTGTTGGATTCACGTCCTATTAGGCGTTGTCTCTTAAGGACAATGTTCGTGAAGACTTGGTCTTCCTGTAGGTGAAAATGAAGGTGATGACGATGAGACAGAAGTCGAGAAGTAGCAGCCGTCATAGTTGATTCCGGAAATGTTGCAGACCCTTGAACGTTGGGGTTCGCCGTCTGTTTACAGGATCATTCGGACAGAGAACGAATCATGATGTTGTTTCTGTCCTTGATGCTGGAGGTGGAGTCAGCATCGGCATCGCGGCAGGAGACGGTGAAGCATTGTGAGACAGCCCAAGGTTGTCGTTGGTCTCATGTGATCCGCTTTCTTGTCGTTGATGTTGGTGAGCAACCCTCCTCTCAAAGGTCGTCTCCAGGACCATCGGGCGACCTGCCCCATACCGGGGTGCTGCATGGTGTCGTCAACACACGGGCAGGAGACGTACAGTCAAGTCGAACAGTCTCTGCAGGCGGGTGATTCCCTCCCAGTAGATGGCGCTGCCTCAACTCAGCCAAAGTCCACTGGGCACCGGCGGTCTTGTTGACTTAGAGGCCAACCCTAAACTCAACCCTGAACTGAGTTCAGGGCCGAAACATTTGATTAATTGGGGAGACTAGTGGCTTTCAAGGGGATGGGACTTCTTCTCTGAAGACCTTCTGACATCAAACTGAGCCTGGAGTTTATTTCTACTACTATTACCATTCAACAAGAGGATGATGTTGGGTTTGCTTCCCTTTGGCTCTTATCCATGCAATGCTAGGCGAGGTTGTCGTAGGCAACGTTGGTGGAGGGGAGTTGATTAACGGAGAGCCCCCCCCTCCCACCCCCCCACACACACACACACTTGTTCATTTAATTCAACAAGAGTATTTAATATAAATACATTTAGTGTTTATTAATAATGTGTTTATAATGTACAGTCCCGTCAACTGCCATGGTCATATCAAGACTGTCACCACGTAAGGTTCAAGGCGAGTAATGTAGGGCCTACTAGTTCATCGTAGCCTCGGAGCATACTCCTAACCAACATTTGTAGCCTTCAACAAAAAGCTAAGAACCAACGTTTCACAAAAGTGACAATTACAAAGCGCGTGAAAATCAAAGACGCGTCAAATAACGATGGCTTAACCAAGCAGTTCATATTCTGATGATGTTCATTTAATCATCACTAAACAAACGTCTGAAATGTTGTTGTCACGTACGTTCATGCCATTTATTTTGAAGCGATAGCCTCAACAAGCAACGCAATTTGTGAAGAAAGGTTCCTTATCTTTTGTTGAACAGTATACAAAAAAGAAAGAAAAAAACCGATTAGAAGACCAGGACATAGCGCAAACCTCCGCCCACATAGAAACCACAACTCAGTTTTATTTTCTTTAAAAACCCTCAAGACTTTAAGCAAACACTAGACCTATATGAAGCGCGAGATAAAACAAACAAACAGGGTAGGGGGGGGTTCTCAAGACTTAAGTGCCAGCCACACGTGAGTTAAATCGCACGACTGTACGATACGATCGGATCACGTGATCTCGAAGACAAAAGTGCATCTTGTATTATTGGAAGAGAAGAACCTAAAATAAAAATGAAGAAGACATTTTTCAGAAATGTTTCAAGGCATTCGCTTCATTACTATAAGCTATGATCAATGGTCATTATACAATTATGCATGCATGAATTCATAATGATCCCATACTCACCGCAAGGCTGAATCGACTGCGTGACAATGGTTTGCCCTTTTTCCGGTATCTAGACACTGCCCCGTCTATGTCGTCTTCATCACGGTCCAGCTGGGGGGGGGGGGGGGGGGGGGGGGGGGGGGGGGGGAGGAGAGAAAGCATTAAAAAAAAAAGGAATAGAATGCAAAGAAAATACTTAGATAATTATGGAATTGATTCAACAACTAGAAGAATTTAAAGTTTACACACTGGCACGCTCTCTCTCTCTCTCTCTCTCTCTCTCTCTCTCTCTCTCTCTCTCTCTCTCTCTCTCTCTCTCTCTCTGTCTCTCTCTCTCGCGCGCGCGCGCGCGCGCACACGCACACGCACACGCACACACACACACGCACACGCACACACGCGCACACGCACACACACACACACACACACACACGCACACGTACACAGCAATCAAGTACACAGCAATTATTTTGTAGCACATTTAACGAGGTAGCAATATTAATTAGGCCTATAGGCAGATCTATTGTTCATTCCAGGTAGGTTTAAAATGTAGTTTGGATTATTATAAAACAAAACCAAAAATGGAACTGGAATCTGAATAGGTCCTATAACGTCTGATATTTTCTTGTACAACCTACACTAAATTTGAACTGAGCAGAATGGCGACGTTTCGAGGCATCTTGATGCCTCAGTCCTGATTATATAAAAAAGAAAAAAGTGACAATTAATCCCATAATCATAGTGGTATACCTACATGATCAACAGACCCAGCCAAGGCTCTCTTCTTATACTGCATATGGGACGTTGCCTCAGGGCTGCTGCCACCATCCAGAAGAAGATCCCCCATACTGTTGGCTCTCTGCGCGTGCGTCAGGGCGCCCGCCTCTTCTGATTGGCCGTCCACGTCCACGTGATCTCTTTCTGACGGTTGTGATTGGCTAGTTGTGGCAGATGCCACGCGCTGCCTCTCCGCTTCATGAGCTAAGAGAGTGAGTGAGTGAGTTAGAACGAGTTAAATACGTATACAAATCTTTGGTGCACGAATAAACAAATTAAGTTACTATTATTCTATAATCTAAAAACATATAGTTTTATCTGTATTGTTAAAACATTTCGGGACTTTCCTGGTGTTGCACTGCCTACAGGCATTGCCTCCATGATTGTTCCCTCCATCTTTATATCTACTAATGTCTCATAATTATATGTGTCTGTTCCAGACCGGAGGACGTTAAGCAGAAATTCTTCTAAACAAATTAAGTAATAAATAAATCACATTTCTCTTCAATGGCATTATAAACATGTCAAACAAAAAGAAAATTGATACAAATTGGAAGTCCACACACACACACTGTAAAAGTGGTGGTGTCATTTTTCTTGCAAATTGCCTCCAATTTAAAAGCCCAAAATAAGGGGTATTCAAATCTGAGAGAGAGAGAGAGAGAGAGAGAGAGAGAGAGAGAGAGAGAGAGAGAGAGAGAGAGAGAGAGAGAGAGAGAGAGAGAGAGAGAGAGAGAGTGCCAGTGTGTAAACTTTAAATTCTTCTTGTTGTTGAATCAATTCAACAACAATCATAATAATCATGGTAATCAATTCCATTAGCATCTCAGTATATTCTTTGCATTTTATTCCTTTTTTGCTTCTTTCAAGTTAAGTTCAAAAGAAAGAAAGAAAGAAACAAAGAAACAAATTGCTTACAATGACAACCAAGTTTTAAATAGGCCCTAATGATGTTAATGTTACTTAAATTGTTCATTTAAGTACGCAGAGCTTCTCTTTTTTTAATATACAGTATAAAGTAAAACCAAGCGTATAGCAGGTAATCTGATTAGAAAGTATTTTGTTAAAAATAAAGTCAAATTAATAATACAACACAATTAGTTAGACTACATACAAGACACAAATGGTGAATAAGGTGAAACAGAAAAATAAACAAAAAGAAAAAGCCAAAGAAAGAAATACCCATAACATTATATCATGCACCACCACCCTTTTGCATCACGGTACATAAAAATGAAAAGTCACACACACGCACACGCACGCAGACACACACACACACACGCACACACACACACACACACACGCGCGCGCGCGCGCGCACGCACACACACGCACACACACACACACACACACAGACACACACACAAACACACACACACACACACACACACACACACGCACACACACAGACACACACACACACACACACGCACGCACGCGCGCAAACTGATTTTTTACTTGTCTCGTATAGAAAACATTTGTTTGGTTAACTGTTTACATGTTCGTTTGGTTTCTGGTCGATAGATGAAACGTGAGCGGGGACATTGAAAGCAAAAGCATCTTCTGCTGAGTTGAAGGATGTAACTTACCAGTGCAAGCGGGATGTGTTCAGTGTAATATGCGTGTTACGTACCTGACCGCAACAAAATTATTCCATGAACGAGGATTTCATAAAGAAGTCTGAGTTTTGTTTTTGAAAGCTTGTGTTTTTGCAGGGATAAAAAAGGTAAATATAAACAACAACAAGCAAACGTTGAATATAGACTCATGGAGGATCATGTTAAGGATACCTTTGTTTGATTCCGAGCCAGTGTATTTAGATACACAGGCTCTGGTTTGATTGCATCACTCGCCTATGACTCAAAACGTATCTTTCATATATAATATGGGCGCGCGCGAGTGTGTGTGTGTGTTTGTGTGTGTGTGTGTGCGTGTGTGCGTGTGCGCGCGTGCGCGCGCGTGTGTGCGTGAGCGTGCGTGCGTGCGTGCGTGTGTGCGCGTGCGCGCGCGCGTGTGTGATATCTATGTCAGTGTGGGTGTGTGCAGCCTCGAATAAATGCAAAGAGATAGGTGGATTGATAAAGAGAGAGAGAGAGAGAGAGAGAGAGAGAGAGAGAGAGAGAGAGAGAGAGAGAGAGAGAGAGAGACCGACAGAATAGACAGACAGACCAGTTGATCGATCGATAAATAGACATCGAGAACAGGGCCGGACCAAGTGATTCCCAAAAGGGGGGGTGGGGTGGGGGTGTCCGCCGGGTGTCCAGTGAGCTGCATAGGTTCCGGGTTAAGGGACAATGCCCTTTTTGGGGGCCCAGGAGGCGAAGTCCCCGGACGATTTTGCCATTTTGTGATTATGAAGGCAAAAATTCTTACTTTTTACCTTTGCATTATTATGGTACATGCTTAGGGCTGAGGAGGGGGGGGGGGGGGGGGGTCCGGAAAGCAGCCCCCCCCCCCCCTCCCTAGAAAAAGACTGAGAGATAGCAAGGGGGAGCTGAAGCATAAAGGATGAAGAAGGAAGGGGTTGGGAAAATGGTTGTACATGTAGAATGGGGGGTAGGTTGTCCGTGTGAGATAAACGGCGTTAGATTTTTTTTCTTCTGGGATTAGGAGTTCAATTCTGGCTTAAGCAAGCCATGAAAAGCGTATGAAAAACCGTAACTTAAGCACCCTGTCATTCACCAAACATTAATTTCATGAAATAGTTTAAGAGCACGCATCAATATTGCAGATGATTTTGTTCTCTACCCAGGTAAGATTAATGGATTTTTTGGGCTGAAAAATGGCTGGCGGTGAAAGGGTTAATGCTGATTTTTGCACTGTTTGAGAAATGAGTTGTTGTTTTTTCTCTTCTTCTTATCAGATGTTAATCAATATTGATGTTTCTATCTAATTTATCTGTGTTCAACAGTCGTCGAACCATATTTTTCTATGTAAAGATGGCACAATATAAGCTTCTAGCTTGTTGCTGCTGATATGTTTAGTATCTATGTTTGTTCATGTACTGTGGACCTAATAAAATTGCTTAAGCCAAATGGGGGTCCCTGGGAGCCCTGTGGATATTATTGAAGATTTGTTTAGGGGAAGACGGGGTAAAAAGCGCATGGGCGGGTAAGAAGCCCACCCCATTTATCTCATGAAATAAAGAAAATTTCAGTCAAATTTGCCCATGAGACGAATGCTAGACATTAACGCTCGTCTCATGGGCAAAATGAGACTGAAATTTGCTTCATTTCATGAGATAATTGGGGTGGGCTTCTTACCCGCCCATGCCGCTTTTTACCCCGTCTTCCCCTATAACAAGAGAAACAATATCAACAGGAACACCTTTGTTGGCTTTGCTGTAGTCTTTGAGCTTCCCATTATTTTTCTTAACATAAAATTATGTTTAAAGAATACTGTGAATGTGACCTTTTCCTGATAATTCAGATCTGTTCATCAAATAAACGGAAAGGCAACAATTACGCTGCTACTACTACTACTACTACTACTACTACTACTACTACTACTACTACTACTACCATCACCACCACCAACATCACCACTACTCCTACTTCTACTACTGCTATTGCTGCTACTACTACTTATCTGCGAAGAAAGAGCGGGAAAGGGGGTAGGAAGTTTGTGTGTATGTGTGTGTGTGTGGGTGTGTGTGTGCGTGTGCGTGCGTGTGCGTGCGCGCGCGTGTGTATGTGTGCGCGTGCGTGTGTGTGTGTGTGTGTGATAATCTCCCTTAAAATAGTATTTTGCTTGGAACACAGTCCACTTAATAGAAAAAGGCTGAAACCTTAACTCAACCCAAAGCAAAGATATCCGATGAAACCACTTGCATGCAATGAGGATATCATAACTGAAACGCCACTTTATAAAAAATGAAACAATATATATAATAATTTAAACAGAATACAAGGAAATTCATTATTGCGAGCTTGTTTTCAAGTTGAGGTCATTAAATCAAAAGTCAACATTTTGATTTTAAAAAAAATTAAAAAAATTTGAACAGATTTATTTTTTAAAAACAAAAACGCTTTTTTTTCTCTCAGTATTTTGTTCATACCTTTTGAATGCCTGCTTTCGTTTCTGGAACATTTAGGCCTAAAAAATCTGACCTCTTGCCCTGTTAACCATTTCGGCTTATCATCATGGGGGCAATGTGTAATACGCCTGCTTGTAGGCCTGTTAGTTTTTGTGTGTAATATTGTTCATTCAAATAGTAATGGAGACGTTTGTTAAAATATTGTCCAATACATGTAAATACTCAATTCTTCTTCTTCGATCGCCCGGACAGTTTCCTGTCAATTATGAGCGCAGATGCGTCATGCTGCCGTTATGCGCCTAACTAAGAAACAGTTAGGCCCAGCAAGTCCGACTTCGGCTGAAGAAAAATCTTTTTGAACGTGCTTCGTGAAAAAAAAGGGCAGGAGAATGGATCGGAGAGGCAGTAAGCAAAGGGAAAAGGCAGAGTCAAAGAGAGTGACAGATTAGAGGAAGTTACAAGCACAGAACTTCCAGAAGGTGGGTGAACTATTTATACAAAAGACCCCCCCGTATCCCACATGGGGGGGGGGGGGGGGGAGGGGGGGGGGGGGGGGGGGTAAATACTCAATCAGTTTACATTTTTTACAAGAAAAAGCATTGTTTTGTTTTGTTATATTTTGCCTGATAAATTCCGTTTGCCAGTTACACCACGGACATCGTTCAATTCCCCTAAGTTCATCAATATTCAAACTGGTCAGTTCTCGAATGGTGCACTATTGATGCGGACCATTTGCGCATTTTGTTGGTAAATTCATAGACTTGTTCTCCCACGTTCATTTTTACAATCAACCGATTTGTAAACAAAAAGAATAAAACTCATAGCATAAAAAGAAGGCGATAGTCGAAGCCATGTTACTTATGGATACAGAAAGCATACTTTGCCTGCAGTTACGCGGACCAATACACGACGCATTAGTACACTGCCTTACACCCGTTGTAATGTTACAAACAAAATAAAGAGGGAAACAAAACACAACCCTCTCGCCCTGTATCTACAGTGATACAAAGTCCAGGTTAAAAGCAACAGCACTACTGCGGGTTAATGGAATTAAGGGCAGGCCCCTCTCCCCTACAGTGTTAGCCGACGAGGGATTCAAACCATCACCTCCCAGAAGAACCACGGCCAGCATGGCACCGCCAGAGCTGAGCGACCCTCCGTCTGTGGACCCTGAGGCAGATAGCTGGCTGCCTGACGTCTGACTGCCCGCCTCATCACGCTCGCTGGCATCACCAGGAAGGTAAGGGTCTCTGAACGAAGCTCCAGAGACGACAGGAGCAGCAGCAGCAGCAGCCATATTATCCAGATCCATGTCAGCTTCAGGAATGTAGTCCACTGAGAGGTTACGAACGTTCACGTTCCTGATAAATGACTGGCGTTGATTATCAGTTTCACCAGAGTTGATGATGTTATTATCATGAGATAATGTTTCAGTGGAATACCCCTGGCCAGCTTCTTGCAGACTGCTTTGAGAATAATCAGAGGATGTTGATCTAGGATTTTTGTCTGAGTTCTCGGATCCACTCACGGAGCTGACATCAACGGTGCTGCAATGATGGCTTAGTGCAACCTGGATGTCCTTCACTTCAGCAGGGTCGTCTTGGTGGTCTTGTTTGTCATTGCGTTTACCTGTGTTCTGGAGATCCGTATCTTCCTCAGAATGAAGCACTGCATTTTCCGATATTCTAATAGGATCCGTCGTTTTTGCATCAACATCAAGAGTGTCTTCTGAAGGTGGGTCTGCATCCGATATTGCGGGTTGAAGTGTTGGGCTCGAAGACTGCAGTCTGACATGATTGTAAGAGTCAACGGGACCAGAAGATGAACTGTCACGACTGCTTATATTTGGTGAAGCTACCAACGGTTCACCTGCGTTTTGTTTCTCCCCTGAGTTGCATGAAACTAGCATGTCGTTTTCAGTTGCAGGGTATCTTAGATTTTCTTGCTGGTCAGAAAAAGTTTCTAATTCGTCATCGTCCAGATCTGTAGTCATAAGACTCCCGAACATCGTAGAGGATTCTGTCTGAGTCCATTCTTCAGAAAAGGTCCCGCAAATGCTTATTTTGTCTTGTTCTGGCTGCATCAGTAGCTTATCAAAGAGATCCCGATCTTCTTTGCTGATACAGAAAACTTCCTCTGTTTGGATTGCCCTGTCCTGTGAAGAGATGGAAACCCTGTCTGTACCGGGTGTGTCTTGAATTTGCGGGTCTGGTACAGTATCTTTCGGCGATACGACTAGGTCTGTTTGAGAGGCGGCGTCTTCAACACTGATATCTCTAGGAGTTGACGATTGTTCAGGCTCAGAACATGCTCCATCCTCGCTCAAACGACGATGGTCACCGATCTGATTATCTTGTGCACTGTCACGCTCAAGGGGTACTTGAGCGTGTGATTCGTATTCAGGTTGTTTATCATCATCAGCATACTGCTGTTGAAGAAAGACACCCTCTGCCTCTTCATGCCCATCTCCGAGGCTCAGCCTCCTGGGCGTGCTGGCACCAGCCTCCACAACCTCGCAGCTATCGTCTGACCATTGTCCGTCCAGGTCATCGTGCACGGTGCCCTCGCTGTCACTGTCATCTCCATCATCGGTGCGCATCGCGTACTCTTCCTTCTCTGTCTTGTTCTCCACGTCCTCCGGCTCAGTCCTTTCAGAGATGATGCTGAGGGTGTCGGAGCCCGCGTCATCCGTCTGGAAGAAGCGCTGCATGGTGTAGGAGAGATGCTCAGGGTTCCGCATTTTCTGCACCTCTGCTCTCTGATCCTCCAAAGTTGGGACAGCCTTTCCTGAGGATTCGACTGGCGCGTCTTCCTCATCGACACAAGACGCTGGGCTAAAAGAAGAACTCTTGTGTTCTTGATCATTTTCATTCCAAAACTCATCTCCACTGCTGTGATCGCCTTCTTCTACAGGACTACCGAAAGAGGCATCACAAGACCCCTTTGTAGTAGCAGTATCATCATCATCATCGTATTCATCTTCATTGAATGATGGAGATTCACGAGCCCCTTCATCAGTCCCGTCATCTTCGGTCACCCTAAGAACGGAGCCCGGAACGTCCTCACGATCGTTCGGCAGGTCTGGTTCCGAAATGGATTCCACATCGTCCAAGGAATCCGTAGCACCAATGACGGGTCTGGCACCAGGGTTCTTATCGTCACAGTCGTCTGGCAGGTCAAAGTGACCGTTGTCCAGTTCAGCTGCCATGTCGTACGTACCGTGGTCAGTGGCCGCGCTGCCCGCTGTGCTATAGGCGCTGTCCCCTCCTGCCATGTCCTCATGACCTGCTCCGTTCGACTCTTTCACCTCCTCCTCCTCCTCCTCTTCCTCCTCCTCCTCTTCCTCCTCCTCCTCTTCCTCCTCCTCCTCTTCTTCCTTCTGTCCATTCCATTCATCCTGCTCTTCAGTGCTGTTACCTGTATTCCATAGATATCTTAAAAAGTCAGCAATACCAGTCAACAATACCAGATTGTTTTTAAAATTAGGAACGTTAAGATCTTAAGACAGTGTTCTTGGAGTCACATATAGGGCCTACTTTCAAGAATTCAGGAATGTTCAACACGAGAGCAAAAAAGGTAAGTGTATAAAACTTTGAGCACTCAAAGGAATGTAAAAAATAAATCACCCAATTATTTATTTTCAATGAGCAAGCCAGTCAAACAATCAATCAACCGACAACCAACCAGCCAACCAACCAACCAAATAACCTGTTAATCAACATCAAACCAATTAACTTTTAAAAGTGTCAGTTAATGAAACAAACAACTAAACCATGTCGCTCCTTGTTATTAATTTAAACCAACCAATCAATCAATGTAAAATAACTGAACAAAATGACATGAGCATTTGCATTAGACAGAGAGAGCAACAATGAAGAAGAGGAAGAAGAGGAAGACAAAAAAAAAGACCCAAAAAAAGACGACGACGATGAACAGAAGAAATAGAAAGAAAGAAAAAGAAAGAAAAAGGAAGGAATGAGGAAAGAAAGAACATGAACTTGATGTTATATACTTCTATCTTTAGTTTAATAAGAGCAAGGTAAACACTTTGTAAACTTAAGAATAAGAACAAGAACATTAAAGGTAAACAATTACCCATGAAAATGTGGATTTCAGACGCATTAGTTTGAAAAACAAAGCAAAAGTATACAAAACAGCTTATCCCTGTATAAATAATGCAAAATAACAACGCAAATATATTGCAAATATACTAGAATATGAATAGCTTTTTGTGAATTCTTTAATTTCATTTGGGGAATTTTCTTTTAAAACCACGTTGTGTCCAAAGACTGTCCTTTAGACGACAGCTGGCATAATTATAGGACTCTTTTCTCTTTTATTATCTTGGCCTATTACGATAGCAATTGATTTTGCCTATGCAATCACGCGTTTGATGTTGATACAGTAATCTTTAAGATCCATTTCAGAAGGAATTTTGTTCTTAATTGGGATTGAATGAATGAATGAATGTTTGAAAGCGTATAGTACAGATTTAGGCGTTTTCGATTTTTTTGTTTTCAACTTAGAATAGAACACACATTTTGATAATGACGATGATCGACTACGGTCATGATAAAGATGGTGACAATTATTTTTTGGCATTTTGGTTTGTTGTGTAGGGTTTTCTTTAAGAAAATATATATATATATATATATATATATATATATATATATATATATATATATAAGAAAGAGAGAGAGAAAGAGAGAGAAATACGGAGAGAGACAGAGAGAAGACTGAGAGAGAGAGAGAGAGAGAGAGAGAGAGAGAGAGAGAGAGAGAGAGAGAGAGAGAGAGAGAGGCTGCTCGTCCGTAGAAGCAATCCTACAAATACAGAATAAAACGCCCCCCCCCCTCCCCTCCTCCGCCCTCCCAGCAAATACCCAACTTTAATCCAGCTTAGGGGAAAATTTGGTAGAAGAGTGACTTTGTAAGCAAGAGTCATGAAATCCTGCTCCAAGGATTAAGAAGGAAACCCAACATAAACGATATTTTAGCTGATGATTCGCCCTTGTAAAACAAACTACCCCTAACAAAATGGATCACAAGGGTCCAGGAAAGAACAAAGTTCAGGGTCGAGTTTCTCTAGACGACGGTCGTCGCGTGCATAACTGTTACGCCAAAAGAAACACTTTAGAAAACGTTTACGGAAGACTATTGCAAGCTCTTGTCTGATTGGTCAAAAAAAGTATTATTTTAACCAAACTTGAATGGACCAATCAAAAACAAGAAACGTATTCACCCCCTACTAGTTCCGGATAGTTCGCCGCTTGCTCGGTGTTTGGCAAGAACAAAACGTCACGCGAACTGTCAGCAAACGAAGAATGTTTCTTAGACCGTTTTTGCCGATTTGAGCGAGCGCAACGTAACGTTAGCCCTTGTGAAACGGCACCCAGACCTGTTTTAATACTGCCTAATAAAAAAAAAGATGCAAATTAAAGTTATCGGCGACCTGACAACACTATTTAGTGCAATATCCACAACATCCATGCGCATACACACGCACGGGCACACGCACACTGACTAGACCACACGCGCGCGCACGCGCGAGAGAGAGAGAGAGAGAGAGAGAGAGAGAGAGAGAGAGAGAGAGAGAGAGAGAGAGAGAGAGAGGGAGAGAGAGAGGGAGAGAGAGAGATAATTGAATTGAATTGAATTGAATTTTATTTATAGAGGGTAATAGAATGAGAGAGAGAGAAAGAAAGAGATAGGGAGAGAGAGAGAGAGAGAGAGAGAGAGAGAGAGAGAGAGAGAGAGAGAGAGAGAGAGAGAGAGAGAGAGAGAGAGAGAGAGAGAGAGAGAGAGAGCACGCGCGCGCGTACACACAGATGCACACACACACACATCACAAAACAAAAATATTAATATTAGAGACGAATGAAAAATAAAAACGTTCAATGCTTGTAAAAAAAACCACCCCAGTAAAATACAACATACATGCAGTTAATCCAAAAGAACAACAGCCATTAAGCCGTTAGCTAGAAGACTATAAAATAAAGTGAAAACACATAAAGAGGGAAAACCAAACACAATCATGCAGCCACAACCGAAACACAATGCTTAGGGGCAGGGACACACTAGACGCGTAAGATACGCACGGAAACCCATATACGTATTCTAAGTAAAAGAAAGAAGTGGGAAAAAATCTGAACAATAATGTCAGACTAGAGGGGTGCCTGCCAGAACAGTCTATCTCAAAGGGAATAAACAGCACAGATGGACTGTTCTGGCAGGCACCCCCCAGATTCTGTATTGTTAAAAAAAATGGGACTTTAATGGTGTTGCACTGCCTCCGGGCATTGCCTCCAGGATCGTTCCCACTATCTTTATATCTACTAATGTGTCTGTTCCAGACCGGAGGACGTTAAACGGATTTTCATTCAAGAAGTGGGGGAGGGGGGGGGGGGGGGGGGGGTACGGATTAGGGGAAATATGGACACGTGCGCTTATTTTTTCCACCCCCTTCTTTCTTTTACTTATTTACGGATTGCGCGTGGGATTTCCGCGTCTTGTGTGTGTGTACGAGGCCCAATACTGAGACACCGTGCCCATTAATTTTCCTCCCAACACCAACCCCGCCACCCATCCCCTCACTGGTGCTGGTAGCAGTGACGGCAGTGCGTGACGGTGCAGCTGCAGAAGTGAGGGTGAGGGCCAAGCCGGAGCAGGACAGACCCAGGCTGAGAGTGTCCTCGCTGAGGCCGCTGCCCGCGGACCACGACCTCAGGCTGTCCGACCCGTCCTCCCCCCGCTCCATGGCCCTGTTGCTGGCCAGGTCCAGGAGCCGGATCTTGGTGGCCGGGGAGGCCGTCTTGGTGGAGCAGGCGCTGAGCGTCTCTGACAAGGCTGAGGACGACTGGTGCTGGCGTGGTGCTGCTCCTGTTGGTGGCTTGGGACTTCGTCTGCCAGAGGTCGTGGTGGTGGTAGGAAGGGTGCTGGTGGTGGGGATGTTCGCCTGTTGGTCTGGAGAGCGGAAACTCGTGTCTTTAGAATCTGGAGTGTTAGTCTTCGGGGCTTTTATTTTGGCCACCCCGGTTCTAGATTTGCAAGGAGATTGGGGAGATTGGGGTATGTGTGCTTTCTTGTTTGGACGAGTTTCTATGAGTTCTGTGGACACGTATCCCGAACTTTGACCAACCGTGGAGTCTACCTCATCTTTCCTGTTGTCTGATGACTCGGTTAAGGCGTGGTCTGATTTTGGAAACCTTTCTTCAGTCGTGGTGTCTTCTGGTTCAGAACTGGTGAAAGAGCAACCGCTGCTTTTGCGTTGTACGTTTGAGGCAGACTGCGCATGCAACAACAACTCCTTTTCATATCCTTTATCTCCTTTTTTGTGTACCTTAACAGCACTAAATACATTGTCTGACGTTGCTTTATTAGCTGCAAGCGAGTTGGCCTTACTCGTCTCAGAAGGACCATTCTGTCCTTCGGGAGAGGAGGGAGTGTTAGAATTTTGTTTTGCTCCCTTCTGAGTTCCATTCGTTTCCTTATCTCGTGCTGCTTCTTTATGTAAACTGGGGCTCGATTGTCTTCCTGTAGATGGTGCATCTTTGGGAGAAACAGCGGTAGCAAACTTAGGAACTCTATTCCCCGCACTCTTCTTAGCTCCTCCGGTACTGCTTGGAGAGGGGTGTCTGTTCTGCGTGTCCGCTGGGTGTCCAGATGCAGGAACAGAGAACCCAGGCGGTTTGTTGCCGGTGTTGCGGTGGCTGTCCTGATGGTGCGCTGAGTGCTGGCCTCGCCCTGCCCACAACACAAAACACCATGGTCACTGGCTGACTCGTGTGCCACACATAACCCGGGGATCCTCTGAGTAGTTGTCATCTTTTCTTGCTTAGCCAGAACGTTAGTGTTTCTTGTTCAAAACCCACGAAAGGTAAACAGTGGAAGAGGTGGATGAAGATAGCTGGAGTGTGAGGTAGGTGTCTTTCTCCATAATTCAGAGGACTGTAGAGAACAAACATTAGCAGGGTTTGTGAGACCGATGTGCCCCGGAGACAAGCTTGACAAACGAAAGCAGGCTGCTGCAAAGAGAGCTGCGATCATGTAAAAGGAAAATGATATCCAGAGTTCTTCACCGTGAAGATAAACCTGACGGGCAATGCAGAAGATGTAGGATACTTAGATGTGGAAACAGATCCATCCGCGTTACGTTCCTGACGATGTTGGCTATTGGTGGTTGTATCAATGCAATGGCCGTGGATCTCTATTTCCATTAGTTTAATCCTAAACTTCTTTCTATTACTTCATATCTGGCGATTCAGCAACACGCGACAACAGAAACAATCGTTTTAAAAGACACGGGCGACTTGTACGACCCCATTCCTTATGTAAATTACCACTCTCTGCGATGTCATCGCAAAATGAGTCGGGTGCAAGAAACTGAAAGTGATAAGCTAAAAACACTGGGTTTCAAAATACAAGCAAAGCATTTAGATAGACATTTTTTTGTAAGCTTACAACAACACACCACATCAATACGAACAGAAAACAAGAAGGAGAATCGACAAAAATCAACAACCCAACAACTGGAACTACGGGTGTAGACTGGTTGTTGTGAAAGTGCGTGGTGCAAACAACGATGTTACAACACAACAGATATCTTAAAATTAATACCGAACAGAATGAAATAAAGAGCGAAATTCACAGTGTTTGTAACAGGACGAATCATCATGAGAAGTTGTGCTCACTTTGTACACCCCCTCCCCCTACCCCCCTACCCCTCCCTCATGGGTGAAAGTTAAAACGTTCTTTCCATCCTGAAATGACTCATTTCAATCTTCCTAATCCTGACGTAGTGACCACCATAAAAAATAATTCCCAGTGTTTATGTGCGTCTGAGTATACATACAGGATGGGTGGGGATGGTGTTAGAATAGGGCATTTGCCACGTGAGGGTGACTTTGAAATTCACCGAGTTGAATTTAGAGAGTTGACTTAGAAAGGTCACCGTAACTCGGGCAAATTAGTAGTCTAGTATAGAGAACGAACACTCGTGGCAAATGCCCTATTGCATATCTATCATTTTGTTTCAATCTGCCATCAATTTTGGCAGAAATGTTTGATTTTATGAGACCCCGTGGTTCCGGACGACAAAGATGGCCAACCCTGAAGACTCTTTCTATCAGCTTTTTCCATCCTAATTTCAGGAGAATGCCTGAACTCCTTTCACCCATGCTCCCTTCCCTCCCAGGTTTCCTATACGTCGCATTTCAAAGTTACCAAAAGACACGACCATAGGGAAAAACTACAATAACAAAACTAAGAACCTAGTACTGCTATTTTTGTTTGTGGCTCAAGCCACAAACCTATAACTCACTTTGTCGGTCGGTCGGTCTGTCGGTCGGTCGGTCGAAAATTGTCGCACTTCAAATCGAGGCTGCACTTCAATTGAGGCCGCTCTTTAAAATGATGTATTTTAAAGCGTACAAAATAATAAACATATGTAATACAGACACTGCAACAGACACGACGAATATGCGGTGCTTCTTTCGATGAGTATAAGTAGGATACATAGTTTTAAATGTTTTCCAAAAGATATAAAAAGTTACGAAATGGTGCAGAGATAACATTCTGGTTTACAGATTAAAATTATTGAAAAGCCAGGGGAGGTGACTCATGATTGGAGTGGTAAAAATAGACCGCGTGCCACAAACTATTGCGAATTCGCGCTTGTTATTATGATGGATACTGTACCTACCATTTCTATTGCCTCTACAGTGGTCACTGTCACTGTCAGGATGATGATGTTAGTA
>CM065694.1:27033635-27036135 GCA_017654935.2 Phymorhynchus buccinoides
AAGAAGTTTTGTCTGCAACAAATGCGAATGCAAGAGAGTTGAAGGCCCTGCTATACGCATCCAACTTCCGTAGTACGGCTATTCAACTGTCTGTGAGGCACGAATTCTGATGAAATACCACTGTCTAGAGGAATCTGATGAAATCTTTCTAGTCTACACGCGCGTAAAAATCCCACGGCAGTTAAAAGTCGGAAAGAGCAGGGAGAAATCCCGCTGCCTGGTATGGCCAAATTGATAGCTAGGTTTTCCAAGTGTGCCCACACCACCTCCTCACCCTGTGCCCCCCCCCCCCCAAAAAAAAAGAAGAAGAAAAAAGTGGTAGGCGCTGCACTTGCGGCGACGCGCTCTCCTGAGGAGAGCAGCCCGAATTTCACAGAGATAAGTTTCTGTGACTAGAATATACCGAATACCAAATACCAAAAATAAAATGCTAAATGAACTTTGTAACACACACGTGGTTTTTTGTGTGTGTGTGTTTTTTATCAATTATTTCCGATGACTCACCGGCGTAAAGAAGGGTGCGTGGTGAAGCATGGCGCGAGCTCAGCCGGTCGCTACCTCCGCTGCGGGGAGTGGGGGAGGGGGAGTGGGGAGGGGGACTGCTGCTGACGTTGGACCACCCTCCGCCTTTCCCCTTCCCTCCCTTGTCCTCCTCCTCTTGCTCCTCCTCCTCCTCCTCTTGCTCCTCCTCCTCCTCCCCCTTGTCTGCCAGGTTCTCGTTGGAGAGCCATACCAGCTGGCTGGGGAGAGATGAACATAATACGAAGATGATCAAAGTCAAAGTCAAAGTCAAAAATACTTTATTATCACGTTAGGTGAAATGACAGTGTGGTCTCGTACAAGCACAATACAAGCAAGGAAACACATTTGCACGCATTAAAAATGGAAACAAAACGAAGGAAAAATAGACAACAAATCATGCTTCGCAAGAAGCTGGACATAGGTCGATAGGTTTGAAAGGTCTTGAATGAAGGAACATAAATAAATAAGTAAAAGATAGATAAATAGACCATGAACGAATAAATAATCAAATAAACAAAGAAGTAAATAAATCTATACATTTATTATTCAAAACGTCAACTGAGTGACAAACTGCGGATTAAAGATAGTTCACACTCATGTTGAAATGCTGAAATGCAAACGAATAAGCAAATGATGATGATGATGATAATGATGACGATGCTGCTGCTGCTGCTGCTGGTGTGTGTGTGTGTGTGTGTGTGTGTGTGTGTGTGTGTGTGTGTGTGTGTGTGTGTGTGTGTGTGTGTGTGTGTGTGTGTGTGTGTGACTTAATTTGAAGGCAATAAAGTGTTTTAGAATGAGAACCCTAACTTAGAATACTATTAATGGTGAACACATTATAGCGGTTATAATCATAGCCATCTTATGAAATCGCAAGAATACTCAAAAACAAACTGCGACAAATACAGTATGGGACACTTATTGATATAGTACCTCATAAGGATGTTGAAATGCTGAAATGCAAACGAATAAGCAAATTAAAAGACTCGAATGGAAGAAAAGTCAGTAGAATCTATATGTGCTTATTCTGAGGCCAGGGGTGCTGTGTGTGTGTGTGTGTGTGGGTGGGTGTGGGGGGGGGGGGGGGGGGGGGGGGGGGGGGGGGGGTACTCAGCAAAGATTCGAACTAAAGAATGTACAGGTGAACAGTGCAACACTTCAGTAACCGCACAATTATTATTGAACCCTGCAAATAGACCGAACCGAAATTCGCCAATTATTTCAGAAACCTAAACTTCTTCAAAATAACATTTTGTCCAAATATAACTTGACCTACAACGCTATTCAATGTATTGGCAAAATACAAAGAAGAAACAAATCGAACCACCATTTGAAGAAAACAATTTGGCACAGCTCAGTCGTCTCTCATAGGCGTATACTAGACACATACCCCCCCCCCCCCCCCCCCCCCCCCCCCCCCCCATGTGCAGGTCTAAACCCAGATGGGGTCCCCCATAATAACACGATGAATTATCCATCACATCGATCATTATAAAAAGTTAATAATGAAGACGCGTGACCGAAAAATGCTGTTGGTGTTTTATTGGCTCTGATACAGACCGCGATGTGGATTGCTTATTTTTTGGTCCCCCTTGTATTGGAAGCCCTGTATCTAGACTACAACAGTTACTATCCTGAACTATCCTATCCACTGTGTGACATGATGAGCTATAGGGTACAATGATGAAGATGCCACGTCGTGAATTGTACTGTTTATTTTTGTTTTGTTTTGAGTTTTTTGGACGTTGTTAAGAATCACAGACGTGTGTTTTGTTATACGTGGTCGAACTTTACGCGGTGAGAGTCCTGAGCTAACCATAGCTGTTGACGGGACTGTAGCAGACTAACTAACTAACTAACTAACTAACTAACTATCATATCCCGAAAAAAAGGATGTTTACTCAAACTCTTAGGCCTATTTGTTCGGCTTATGATGATGATGATGATGATGATGATGATAATGATGATGATGATGATG
>CM065694.1:27041135-27048635 GCA_017654935.2 Phymorhynchus buccinoides
CTGTTTACTACATTTTGAAGTACAGAAAGGGGTTGAGCCACAAGTCCACTGTTTACTACATTTTGAAGTACAGAAAGGGGTTGAGTCACAAGTCCACTGTTTACTACATTTTGAAGTACAGAAAGGGGTTGAGTCACAAGTCCACTGTTTACTACATTTTGAAGTACAGAAAGGGGTTGAGCCACAAGTCCACTGTTTACTACATTTTGAAGTACAGAAAGGGGTTGAGCCACAAGTCCACTGTTTACTACATTTTGAAGTACAGAAAGGGGTTGAGCCACAAGTCCACTGTTTACTACATTTTGAAGTACAGAAAGGGGTTGAGCCACAAGTCCACTGTTTACTACATTTTGAAGTACAGAAAGGGGTTGAGCCACAAGTCCACTGTTTACTACATTTTGAAGTACAGAAAGGGGTTGAGCCACAAGTCCACTGTTTACTATATTTTGAAGTACAGAAAGGGGTTGAGCCACAAGTCCACTGTTTACTACATTTTGAAGTACAGAAAGGGGTTGAGCCACAAGTCCACTGTTTACTATATTTTGAAGTACAGAAAGGGGTTGAGCCACAAGTCCACTGTTTACTACATTTTGAAGTACAGAAAGGGGTTGAGCCACAAGTCCACTGTTTACTATATTTTGAAGTACAGAAAGGGGTTGAGCCACAAGTCCACTGTTTACTACATTTTGAAGTACAGAAAGGGGTTGAGCCACAAGTCCACTGTTTACTACATTTTGAAGTACAGAAAGGGGTTGAGCCACAAGTCCACTGTTTACTACATTTTGAAGTACAGAAAGGGGTTGAGCCACAAGTCCACTGTTTACTACATTTTGAAGTACAGAAAGGGGTTGAGCCACAAGTCCACTGTTTACTACATTTTGAAGTACAGAAAGGGGTTGAGTCACAAGTCCACTGTTTACTACATTTTGAAGTACAGAAAGGGGTTGAGCCACAAGTCCACTGTTTACTACATTTTGAAGTACAGAAAGGGGTTGAGCCACAAGTCCACTGTTTACTACATTTTGAAGTACAGAAAGGGGTTGAGCCACAAGTCCACTGTTTACTACATTTTGAAGTACAGAAAGGGGTTGAGCCACAAGTCCACTGTTTACTACATTTTGAAGTACAGAAAGGGGTTGAGCCACAAGTCCACTGTTTACTACATTTTGAAGTACAGAAAGGGGTTGAGCCACAAGTCCACTGTTTACTACATTTTGAAGTACAGAAAGGGGTTGAGTCACAAGTCCACTGTTTGCTACATTTTGAAGTACAGAAAGGGGTTGAGCCACAAGTCCACTGTTTACTACATTTTGAAGTACAGAAAGGGGTTGAGCCACAAGTCCACTGTTTACTATATTTTGAAGTACAGAAAGGGGTTGAGTCACAAGTCCACTGTTTGCTACATTTTGAAGTACAGAAAGGGGTTGAGCCACAAGTCCACTGTTTACTACATTTTGAAGTACAGAAAGGGGTTGAGCCACAAGTCCACTGCTTACTACATTTTGAAGTACAGAAAGGGGGTTGCTATTGGCATCCATCAATGCTGTTTGCCATCTTTACTATTGTTTTTTGTGCTTCTTCTTTTATTTTCTTCTTCTAGTAATGTCTTCGTTTATTTGAGTTACTCTGAGAGACAATATAATGTAATTTAGACGTCCAGAAGCTACGTTTCTTTTCAATGTTCAAAAGATGACACAGTGTCTCCCAAAAGAAAACACACCAGGAAAAAAAGAGAGATGTATGCACGCCTAAGAGAGAGACTCAACTCAAAATGTTTTAAAGGTGGACCCTGACGGATGAGTTTTTGCAAGGAACACGTCGAGGTCACCAGAAAGACAGCCTTTTCAAGGATCGGAACACTCGCTTTGCTCTGGTTTCCTAGAAATCAAACCGCCCAAACGGCGATTCCTCCTTGGCGGAGATGCCGGAGAGATAAGCCATTTTGGATGGGGTGGGTGGGGGCCGAACCCATTGTGGTTGAAGCTTTTTCTTTTTTGTAGTGCAGTAAAAAACACAAATTGACTCTATTTCCTTTGTTGTGAGCGAAACTCTTTTAGATAAACTGCATAACATTAAAAAACGATAAATGAAAAGGCTTGTATTGCGAAACAAATCATGCAAACAATTTGGTCGCCATTACAAAAGAGACGACACACGCCTTCTCTTTGAGTGAAAGAATTTGACTTCCTGCACCTTCGCCAAGGAGGAATGGCCGATTTGACGGTTTGATTTCTAGGAAACCAGAGCAAAGCGAGTGTTGTGATCTCTGTAAAGGGTGTTTTCCTGGTGATCTCGACGTGTTGCTTGCAAAACCTCATCCGTCAGGGTGCCGCTTTAAGGCAAGATAATGAAAGAAGAACGAAGGACAATAATATTGGAAAGGAAAAAAAAAAGTATGCATGAACAAAAGGAGAAAGGAGAAATAGTGTTCAGTGAAGGAATAATTATGGTGGTCCGCGGCCTTAGTCATGACTATTTCATTTTGAAGGAAGCAGTCTAGCTAGCACTGATCAATGTTTCGATCGATACTTGAAAGCATAAAAGATAATATTTCGCAAGTTGAATGATGGTTCTTTCGTTTTCTGTTTTAAAGATGGACAATCTTATTATTATTATTATTGCAGGAGACAACCACCATCATCCTTTTGATGGTTCTGTTGTGTGTAATCTTTTTGACTTATGCTATTCTAGATTGAAAGCATTAAGATATTTATATATCAGATCATCATTATTATGCTGGGCAAAAGAAAAGGAAATGCACTTCATCTCCAGGAGATTGGCTACACAATGGATATGATAATGGACAGACATTCAAAGAGAATCTATATCTGTTGCTTTTTAGTTCAGTTACTCCTAATCTTAATCGCACAGGCATGTTACGAACATGCACCTTGGGATTATTACACCAAAATATTTGTTCTGGTCCGAGGGCACTTTTAAGAGAAACAACAACCTAAGAGAGAGAGAGAGAGAGAGAGAGAGAGAGAGAAGAGAGAGAGAGAGAGAGAGAGAGAGAGAGAGAGAGAGAGAGAGAGAGAGAGAGAGAGAGAGAGAGAGAGAGAGAGAGAGAGAGAGAGAGAGAGAGAGAGAGAGAGAGAGAGAGAGAAGAGAGAGAGAGAGAGAGAGAGAGAGAGAGAGAGAGAGAGAGAGAGAGAGAGAGAGAGAGAGCACATTCTGAAATACGACATATCTTTCTTTTCTCTCACAACCAGTTACTATCGTGTATACCTTCCTTACATGATAATAATAATACAAAAATAATAATGACAATTTATATAGCGCTTATTCTCCTTACGGGGCTCTAAGCGCTTCACAAAGCTCTAAGCGCTTCCTCAATCCTTTTGCTGTTCACCTTCCCCACTCCCCCTATTCAGCCACCACCCTACCACCCCCTGCTCCCCCCTCCCCGCCTCCATATCCACCACCACCACTCTCTCTTTCTCTCTTTTTTTCTCTCTCTCTCTCGCTCTCTCTCTCTCTCCCCCCCCCTCTCTCTCCCCTCTCTCTCTCTCTCTCTCTCACTCTCTCTCTCTCTTTCTCTCTCTCTCCCTCTCCCCCATCTCTCTCTCTCTCTCTCTCTCTCCTTTCTCTCTCTCTCTCTCTCTCTCTCTCTCTCCCCCTCTCTCTCTCTCTCTCTCTCTCTCTCTCTCTCTCTCTCTCTCTCTCTCTCTCTCTCTCTCTCTCTCTCTCTCTCTCTTTCTCCCTATCCTCTCTCTCCCCCTCTCTCTCTCTCTCTCCCTCCCCTCCTCTCTCTCTCCCCTTACGTGGCCCTGTCCTGCAGTCCAGAGCGGAGCTCCTCGTCCCTCTGCAGGACGTTGAGGATGATGCTCCGCTCCTCCTCGCTGAGGGACTCCAGGTCTGGCAGCTGGTCCATGGGGAGGCCAGCTCAACGCTCTGTTACTACACATAGACACACACACATGGGACCAATAGTAAAATGTAACAAGTTTGAATAAAATATGGCAAGACAGGTGAATGGCCCAAGCCATGCACTCAGTCTTTAATCATTACACTTCCCAAGAAAGGGAACCTCCAACAATGCCAGAACAACCGCACAATCAGTTTGATGAGCCATGCCAGTAAAGTGATGCTCAAAGTCATTCTCTTAATATAGATTGCAACCACAAGCTGATGCCATCATTGCTGAAGAACTTCAAAGTGTTCAAAACTCTGCTGCTAGACTTGTATTTAAAGCTAAAAAAACGAGATAATGCTAGGCCTCTTCTTGTTAATCTCCACTGGCTCCCCATTCGAGCTAGAATAGATTACAAACTGTTCTATCTCTGCCATGGCTTTTTCACCACTGCTTCTTCTGCTTACATGGCTGACATTTTGCCCCGTTACACACCCTCTCGAAAGATCCGTTCCTCTTGTGATGACAGAATTCTCCAGATTCCTCAAGTCAAGACAAAATCCTTTGGCCACCGTTCTTTCTCTTTCTGTGCACCTATAGTTTGGAATTCTCTCCCTTTTGAAATTCGACATGCCAAAATCTTCAGATTCTTTCAAAAGAGCGCTTAAAACCTATCTCTTCAAACAGTACTACAACTGACTCCAATTTTGTTCCACAAAATCTTCTTTCCTGAGTTTGATTAATCGGGTGGGGTATTCTCATCTATGTGTGTGTGTGTGTGTGTGTGTGTGTGTGTGTGTGTGTGTGTGTGTGTGTGTGTGTGTGTGTGTGTGTGTGTGTGTGTGTGTGTGTGTGTGTGTGTGTGTGTGTGTGTGTGTGATTTTAAAAGCATTTTTAAAAAATAGTGTATTGTTAGCTATATGGGTGTTTTGGTGCACGTAACCATTATTTTGTTGATTTCTATGTTACTTTGTTTTCACGTGTATGCTTCGGCATTTTAAAAAAGTATTCAAGTGTTGTTTTATCTTCTCATTCATCAATTCTGTTGTAAAGCGAAAAGAGCTCAATTTGTTATGTGAGGTGTTGCGCTATAAAATAATTTCTTTATTATTTTTAACAGGCAGGATTCCGCAAAGGCAGGAGTACGATCGAACATCAGATACACAGAGCATATCACAAATAAACAAGTGCGTCAAACCATCAGACAGCACATAGGACCATATGAAGATCTGCTGACATCAATAAAGAAAAGAAAGCTACGCTGGTATGGCCATGTAACAAGATCCAACGGCCTTGCCAAAACGATACTCCAGGGAACTGTTGAGGGAGGGAGACGGAGGGGAAGACAAAAGAAACGATGGTCTGACAACATCACAAAATGGACAGCAAAATCATTCGCAGAAACCCAGACTCTGGCTTACGAACGACGGAGCTGGAGGAAGTTGGTGAACAAGACTTCACTGTGGTGCCCCGATGACTCCTCACGGAGTTAAGGGAGAAGAGAGAAGAGATGAAGAGAGAGGGGAGAGATACCAGCCCTACCTGCTGAACAGTTTCTTACACCTGCGGCACAGTCAAAACGGAGAATCAAGCCTGCCAGGAAAAAGCCCACTTAACATCAGAATGTGGTGGGCACAATCAGACATACAGAGAGAGAGAGAGAGAGAGAGAGAGAGAGAGAGAGAGAGAGAGAGAGAGAGAGAGAGAGAGAGAGAGAGAGAGAGAGAGAGAGAGAGAGAGAGAGAGAGAGAGAGAGAGAGAGAGAGAGAGAGAGAGAGAGAGAGAGAGAGAGAGAGAGAGAGAGAGAGAGAGAGAGAGAGAGAGAGAGAGAGAGAGAGAGAGAGAGAGAGAGAGAGAGAGAGAGAGAGAGAGAGACAGTCACAGCACTCTTCTAGACTACATGCTTTGGCTGGTGTTCATGTTTGATCATCAACTGATTGTGTAGTCTGCTAGGCACTGCTGGTGATGCCTAATGCATATTCATGAGGCTCTGAATGGTCATGCTTCGCTGGCACGCCCAATGAAAAGGGGGAATAAGTCACAACAGCAAGAGCAAAGGGCGAGTAAAACGACCATGTGCAAGAAAGCTCCATGAGCAGAAGTGACGTCAAAGACTTCTGCACGAAGCGGAAGCCTACCCAATGCTATTCGGGCTCCTGCCCTCGTCAACAAGAACTATTTTTTTCCTCACGAACAACACCTGTGTATAACAGCCTGCCCGACAATAATTTATTGTCACGATGTCATCAGTCAGCCAGTTCAGGACGGCTGTGTCTGGTTTCAGGCACAGCCAACAATCACCATACTGAACTGTATGAGGGGGCCCCAAGCTACCATGCTAGATGGTGCTGGGGGTAGGCTAGTCCAGCTGTTCTTCAGTTGAATGAAAAGTGGAATGTTGTGTTGTAGCCTGCCGATCACCCCCATCCATAATTGAATCATGCCACAGTACTCCATCAAGATCAAGATAATTATACATTTTAAAACGTTGATGGCATTTTTCACATGTCATAATGACACTGCTTCAAAAAGCCTACAGTCTGTGAAGCAAGCATCAAAGCAAACCTGTTAATGACACAATCTTCTGCAGTTATTATAGCAGCATAATTATTATTATTCAGCTTTGAAGTAGACAAAGAAAACATATCCATTTACATTGTATTTGTTGACCTATATATCCCTTTAACGTTTTCGATGTAATTGAATAAAAGTAGATTGGCATGAAGAAAAAACAACATACAGTGTACAACACAACACAAAAAGATTCATATTATTAAAACAAAACCCCCACAAATGCAGTTATTACATAAAAAGCTCACAGATCGTTATAAAACATCAAAGTCTTTATATGTAGTACCACCGTTATTAAATGTGTGAACTACAAACATTTTGTTGCCGTTAAAAAGCTTCGTTTACCATCACTGTAGCGATGAGTTGAGAAATATCAGAAAAAGAGAGAGAGGGAGGAAGGGAGGGAACTAACGGACGAATGTTTTTTTTATATTGAGGGGAGAGAGAGAGAGAGAGAGAGAGAGAGAGAGAGAGAGAGAGAGAGAGAGAGAGAGAGAGAGAGACAGAGAGACAGACAGAGACAGAGAGAGGGAGAGAGTTTAAAAGCAAGTTAAAAGCAATTGTTAAATTGTTAGTTATCTTCTAGTCGTATCCATTAGCAACAACACAATTCAGCTTCAACTGATTATAATATACAGTTGACAAAAGCGAACATACCTACGCTGCTTAATGTGAGAAGGGGGTTTCAATTATGCATGTACGTATTATTTAGACCCTTCCACCATACCCCATTTTACTTATTCGTTTATGTATTTGTAAGCATACCATTTGATACCATTTCTCATGACATTAATTTACTGAGATGCCACAAAAATTATGTCGCTGCGCACAAGCAGTCAGTGACACTATAATTAGCCTGTATACTTACTAGTGGAAGACAGAATGGCAGAATTGTGCATTTTCAAGCAACAAGCGTGACATTTGGCATGATGGTATCTTATGGTGTGTTTATTAAATTCCTGACGTAGGGACATTTGCAATTCATCCTTTCATGCCTTCCCGTCTTCCACTATAGAGCATGCAGTACACAAAAGCACCCGCGATTTTTGTTTCCAATAAAAGGTCAACGAATGTGG
>CM065694.1:27061135-27063635 GCA_017654935.2 Phymorhynchus buccinoides
TGGCAGGCGAACGTCTTAACCACTGCACCGTATTTCTACACGATTCAAGCTTCACGTCACGTTGTGTGTAGCGGAAGAACCGACAGCTGTTCCGAAAAGCTGGCCTGGGATTAGTGAATTAAAGGAAAGATGCCTCGCTGAAAAGATATCGATTTTTTTTCAATGCGGACAAATGAACAATTTTTTTGTTCCTTGGCTACTTGAATACGTGACTGTTTAGTCGAGCCTGTTTGCTAGAGAAGGTGAGATTAGCGTCCAATCGGTCAAAGACCCTTATGGACGGTGTTCCTGAAGACGGTGAGGTCTTCCCGGGGATGGAGACGATGCAATGGCGATGAGGGAAGGTCGGATCGTGGCAGGTGACTGCTCCGTTGCACGGTTCATGCAGATAAAGGTCTGCATCTGGACGGGGTTCCTGAAGACGGTGAGGTCTTCCCGGGATGGAGACGATGCAATGGCGATGAGGGAAGGTCAGATCGTGGCAGGTGACTGCTCCGTTGCACGGTTCATGCAGATAAAGGTCTGCATCTGGACGGTGTTCCTGAAGACGGTGAGGTCTTCCCGGGATGGAGACGATGCAATGGCGATGAGGGAAGGTCAGATCGTGGCTGGTGACTGCTCCGTTGCACGGTTCATGCAGATAAAGGTCTGCATCTGGACGGGGTTCCTGAAGACGGTGAGGTCTTCCCGGGATGGAGACGATGCAATGGCGATGAGGGAAGGTCAGATCGTGGCAGGTGACTGCTCCGTTGCACGGTTCATGCAGATAAAGGTCTGCATCTGGACGGTGTTCCTGAAGACGGTGAGGTCTTCCCGGGATGGAGACGATGCAATGGCGATGAGGGAAGGTCAGATCGTGGCAGGTGACTGCTCCGTTGCACGGTTCATGCAGATAAAGGTCTGCATCTGGACGGGGTTCCTGAAGACGGTGAGGTCTTCCCTGGGATGAAGACGATGCAATGGCGATGAGGGAAGGTCCGATCGTGGCAGGTGACTGCTCCGTTGCACGGTTCATGCAGATAAAGGCCTGCATCTGGTTTGTTCTGTGTTGTGCTTTGTTTCAGTGTAACATAATTCAAGACTAGAAGGCTATTGCCATTCTTAAATAAATGTTGACTAGCGCAACGCCGAGCACCGGTAACGCCTAGTAACGGTAACGCCTAGCAATGGTAACGCCAAGTACTGGTAACGCTGAGCACAGCAATTTTGAAGCGATTCGGTTAAGAAACGGCGGAGTTATAAGGCCCCGTTTCCCGTTGGCGCTGCTCTGAGAGTGACGCTCTCTCCCTAGAAACGGTAACGCCTAGTAACGGTAACGCCAAGTACTGGTAACTCTGAGTACAGCAAATTTGAAGCGATTCGGTTAAGAAACGGCGGAGTTATAAGGCCCCGTTTCCCGTTGGCGCTGCTCTGAGAGTGACGCGCTCTCCCGATTCTCTTCACATTTGCTGCCAGGATTCGCCCCTGCCACAGCAAGCCTGACAGCAAATGTGAAGCGATTCGGTTAAACTACGGCGGAGTTATTTGTGAAAAGGTGAAGCGGCGTATATCGCACGCTTTTCTGCATCGATTCGCTTCCGGTGAGGGGAGTTAATTACTGAGAGTTACCTTTCCTTAGTTCACTGTCATCCTCTCTCCTTGCCTCACTATTTCTATCTTTGTTTAACCCAACTTCTGTCGAGGCGTACCAGTTTGTTCTGTGTTGTGTGTTGTCTGTTGTCTATAAGTTGTAACATAATTCAAGGCTAGAAAGCTATGCCACTCTTGAATAAATGTTGATTTGTTTGTGCACAAATGATCTCTACCACCGTTGTTGAGTACTGTAGGCTATGGCTTGTACCCACGTGTCGTCATATCCGGCCACAATGAGCGCTCCATAGTATGGGAGACCGCCATCTTAGTCAGTAACTTTGTTTGAAAAATGCCCGATCGATGCTGTTTACACACAAATCTGACTAAGATGGCGACACTTCCGTTGGAATGGTCGAGATGCGCGCGCAGGTGGGCGGGAGCCTTGGGTGATGGTCACATGGGCAGACCTGGGAAGACAATGTGGCGGTACCATAGCCGATGAGGTTTAACTGAGGCGTGGTTACCGCTACACCTATCTATATTGTCAAAAACTCGGGACTTTACTGGTGTTGCACTGCCTCCGGGCATTGCAGTCAGTATTGTTCCCACCATCTTTGTATTTACAAATATGTGTCCATGACCGAGAGGACGTAAAACATCATTTTCACCTGGGCAGACCTGGGTCCAAACGACTATTGGACGTAAAACCAACCATCACCGCTCATCCTTTTTTTGTTTTTTTTTGAGGATGAACCTGGGTCTGTCTCAATGCGGCTGTTGCTTACGCTTTGCTAGGCGAATTGGTTCCGAAAGTAACTTTTGGTGAGGGGAGTTAATTACTGAGAGTTACCTTCACTACTTCACTACTTAGTTCACTATCATCCTCTCTCCTTGCCTCACTATTTCTATCCCTGTTTTAAAGTGATCG
>CM065694.1:27068635-27076135 GCA_017654935.2 Phymorhynchus buccinoides
GTCCATGTTGTCAATCATTTGTCATACAGGGACATATAGGCTATAAAACGGTTATTCTGGGTATTATCTTACCTTTTTTTGGGTCAACCCCCAATACACTGCACCACGCATCAGACAACACACACATATCATATAGCCTACACACACACACACACACACACACACACACACACCGACCCACCTCAGTTTCAAAATTCTACGAACCGACGACCTCTCGGACCGCAAACTCAACCGAAAATGTCAGTTTACAGCCACCACCATCATTAAGAAAGAAGATCCATTATCTTTCAAGGATGTGAAACTGACATCATGACGTACTGACGTAGCTTATATAGTAATAAACTGAAGCAAAAAGCCAGCCCAAAGGAAGGATATTAACAACTAAGCGACGTACGTATTTGGTTAGTTTTCACCGCCAATGTCGCATTTATGCACCACAGCGATTTAACACCCATGTCACTAAAAAAGGCATCAAATCAGGGACAGTAATCCAAAGACCCTATTTTGTTAATTTTGGTTTTTTTAAGGATTCACATGTTACACTTGTCACAGAGGAACACCCAATATTGCGTATAATTTTTCTTCTCTACCCAGTTACATTTTTGGGTTGAAAAATGGCTGGCGGCGAAATGGTTTTTAAAAACATATTGCTACGAACTCGAAAACGTGGTTGCTAATTTCATTTTGATTAGGCCAGCAGCAACTAGGCTATATAGAACGGAAGTGTCCAGTTCAAAACAGAACTTCAGAGCGGGCAACACCCCAAACAACTGAACAGTGCGACAAAAGTCTTTTTTGGCTTCCCACGCACACACACACACACACACACCCACAAAAAAAAAATCCTCTACAGTGACACTGTTCGTGTCTATATTATAAGTGAGTGAACGTGTATATTTTTCGGATCAACAGTACTGTATGTGCCTACATTCGTTCGCTGTGACAAGGCGACAGCTGGGAAAGGGGGTTGGGGGTGAGTGGGGGGATGGAGGGATCAGGATGAGTGTGGCAAGGGGAATGGGGAGGACTAAAGTAGGGAGGATCATCTGGGGGTGGAGGTGGGTAGTACGTGGGGGTGGGAAAGGAGAGAAGTGAAGAGTGGGGGGTGGGGTGGGGTGGGCGAAGAGGGAATGTGTGCGAGGAAAACAACTACAAAACTGGGGTTACAGTTTTGTAGACTGTATACAGATGAGAAAAAGAAATAGGAGCTTGCTTGCATGCATTGTTTTAATGAAACAAGTAGCCATAACACGATTTTGTTTTTGTACCCTTGCTTAATTAATTAGTCCCCGAGCCGAAGGTTCGGGGAGCTATTGTTTTTGTCTGGTCCGTCCGTCCGTCCGTCCGGCCGTCCGGCGTCCGGCGTCCGGCGTCCGGCGTCCGTCCGTCCGTCCGTCCGGCTATTCGTCCGTTTTTCTCAAAAACTATTCAGTCTATCATCATCAAATTTGGCATACTAGTTTGCCAAGATGCAAGCTATCCACTGATGTATTTAGTTTTACATTAAGGTCAAGGTCGCGCCAGTTACGGGGTTCAAACCCCGAAACACATAATCGCTAATATCTCGCGAAGTTTTGTATGTATTTTAATGCAGTTTTTTTCATAACATTTCTTGTTAGTTTTTTCTGCCCCCCCCCCCCCCTTCACCTGTTCTCTATCTCTGTATCTGTCTGTCTTTCTTTCTTTCTCTGTCAGTCTGTCCCTCTTTGTCTCTTTCTCCCTCTCTCTGTGTCTGTCTGTCTGAAGTATGTGTTACGCGGATGTGTGTTGTTGTTCTTTAGTTTAACGTCCTTCCACTAAAAGTGATTAAGACAATCGCGTATGTGTGTGTGTGTGTGTGTGTGTGTGCGCGCGCGCGCGTGTGTGTGTGTGTGTGTGCGCGCGCGTATGTGTGTGTGTGTGTGTGCGTGTGTGTGTGCGTGTGTGTGTGTGTGTGTGTGTGTGTGTGTGTGTGTGTGTGTGTGTGTGTGTGTGTGTGTGTGTGTGTGTGTGTGTGTGTGTGTGTGTGTGTGTGTGTGTGTGTGTGTGTGTGTGTGTGTGTGTGTGTGTGTGTGTGTGTGTGTGTGTGTGTGTGTGTGTGTGTGTGTGTGTGTGTGTGTAGGTGTGTGTGGTGTGTGTGTACGTACGTGCGTGTGTGCGTGCGCACGCTTCGGATGGGGACTTAAAACTAATCTGACCCGTGCGCTTTACGCGCACGTAAAAATCCCACGGCGGTTGAAAGTCGAGAAATCGAGAAAAGGGAGAAATCCCGCTGCCAGGTATGGCCAAATTGATTGCTAGCTTTTCCAAGTGTGCCCCCCCCCACCCCCTCCTCACCCTGCCCCCCATCCCCCACCCCCACCCCCGGGGAAAAAATGGGTAGGCTGCTGCACTTGCGGTGACGCGCTCTCCTGGGGAGAGCAGCCCGAATTTCACAGAGATAAATCTGTGCGACTAGAATATACCAGATACCAATTATTTTGTGTCTCTTAACCATAAATCATAGCTTTTTTTATTGGTTGACATTAGTCTGCATTAGGGACCAAGAACAAGGGGAGAGCTGCACTGACTCAAAATGGTTTGCTACAGTGTAGGCTACAGCTTGGTCCTTTGTAGAAGATCATTAAGACTATCGATGCCTAAGGCCGGTGTCATGAGAAATAAGTAGCTCCCATGAAATATCTACCTTTCGCATGCGAACTATAACCATCCTAACCCTAACCCTATTCCTAACCACGGAAAGAACCAAGAAATAGAGCAGGATGGTGTAAATCTACATCTTTGCCGAGAAATCGATGTACAAAGCCATGCACTTAGTTTCGTAAAATTCACAATGGCGGACAAGCAAACAGAGGAATGCCTACTTATTTCATGAGGTAGAATAATCTCTTCACACCGGGTTCACATTAGACGCGTAAGTTCCGTACGGAAAACCCTAAATAAGTGGAAGAAAGAAGGATAAAAGTGAACGCATAATTATAGGGGAAAGTCGGACACGTGCGCAAATGTTTTCCCTTCTTTGTTTCGCTTATTTATGGATTGCGCACGGGTTTCCGCACGGAATATCCGCTTATGTGTGTACACGGCCTTAGAGTCAAAACGGACTATCTCTAGATAGTCCATTGACTTAGTATTGACTTCTTTCTTTTTTTTTTTTAGCGAAAACTGATGACGTGCATTGAAAAAGACTGAAAATAATATAAAATGGGGATTATGCTCTTTAATAATATTTCTTGTCTTTTTAAAAATACAAGTTGTTAGTTTTTTTTGTGCAATACGTTCCATAATAAGTCAACGGGCTGTCTGGAGATAGTCCGTTTTGACTCTAAAGTATCGCTGTGAGTATGATTCTCAAACCACCGAGGAAGCGTTTGCCCTGTGCTTTCACTGTGCCCCAGCTAGCCACAGGGAGTAGTTGGCCTTTGCATGGGGGACCTTCCCCACTGACGCCAGCTGTCCTCATGGTATCCTTTTGGCCGAGAGGTATTAGGTACTTTATAGTCACAAAGGCGTCTCTGTGAAATTCGGGTTGCTCCCACCTGGAGAGCGCGTCGCAGCCAGAGGCGCGCCACCCAATTTTTTTTTTTTTTTAAAATTCGCATGTGATTTTTTATGTGACTGAGGGGGGAGGGGGGGGGGGGGGGTAAATGTTGACCAAATGACAACTTTTTCGCTGCCACTGGGATTAGCGTATGCTAAGTGCATGGGCACACGGGATCTCGGTTTATCGTCTCATCCGAAAGACTCCACGTTCAGACCGTAAGGCTTAGTGCAAAGTGAGAGAAAAAATCCCCTGTACCCAGGTTCGAACTCGGGTCACAGGTTTACTTGCCACGAAGCGAACGCGCTACGAACGAGAGAGTGGTGATGTACCCTGGGGAAGACATATCTCCACTACGCGCATATACACATTCTAGGCTAGACGTCCACAGAATTACAGCTGCCCCCTCCATCTGCTATCTGGCAGTCAAACTCGGAAACGACCGACCCGGAAATAGCCTATGCATCAGATTTGGATTAGTAAGATGTGCCACCCCCATGCATTTCTCGGTTAATTGCATTTTTCCGTTTTTGCCTTTCTTTGCTGTATTTTAGGAACATTTTCAGCTAATTCTCTTTTTGGAATACTAACCCTAACCCTAACCCTAGCCCTAAACCTAACCCTACCCCCCACTATGTACTGCAGTACACCGCGATTTGTCACAGTTGTGGTTCGTTGCGTTTCCCCGTCTAATAGGGTGGGGGGTAG
The DNA here is from genome assembly GCA_017654935.2 of Phymorhynchus buccinoides. Taxonomy (NCBI): domain Eukaryota; kingdom Metazoa; phylum Mollusca; class Gastropoda; order Neogastropoda; family Raphitomidae; genus Phymorhynchus; species Phymorhynchus buccinoides. The sequence continues at coordinate 27,072,864 of CM065694.1, forward strand.
GGTTAGGGTTAGGGCTAGGGTTAGTATTCCAAAAAGGTTATTAGCTAAAAAGGTTCCTAAAATACAGCTTTATGTATGGTAAGAAAGGCAAAAACGGAAAAATACAATCAACCGAGAAATGTAGGGGGGGGGGGGGGGCACATCTTGACCTTTACCAAAAGAAGCAATGAACATTTTGAAGGTTTTTTTTTTTTTTCTTTTTCTTTTTCGGGGTGGGTGGGGGTGTGTGTGTGTGTGTGTGTGTGTGTGTGGGGGGGGGGGGTGTTGTTGTTGCAACACCTACATTTCGTTGAGCGCCTGTGCATGGAACCTGTAACAGGTGGTGTCAGTATTATGCGCGTGGGCGCGTGCGAGAGGGCGGGGCTAATATTGATGGAAGGGTGCGTCAGTTTCGCTGCAAACTGTTAACTCTAGAGTAGTATATTATTATGTGTTGTGCGTTTCTCTTTGTTTTGCTAATTGTTATTGTAGTGTAGTGTAGTGTAGTGTAGTGTAGTGTAGTGTAGTGTAGTGTAGTGTAGTGTAGTGTAGTGTAGTGTAGTGTAGTGTAGTGTAGTGTGTGTGTGTGTGTGTGTGTGTGTGTGTGTGTGTGTGTGTGTGTGTGTGTGTGTGTGTGTGTGTGTGTGTGTGTGTGTGTGTGTGTGTGTGTGTGTGTGTGTGTGTGTGTGCGTGCGTGTGTGCGTGTGCGTGTGCGTGCGTGCGCGTGTGTGTGCGTGTGCGTGCGTGCGTGCGTGTGCGTGCGTGCTATATGTGTGTATGTGTGTACTATGTGTGCGCGTGTGTTTTGTACTTGTGTACATGCTTGCATGCACTACAGTTCTCTCCCTCCGCGCGAGCGTGCATATGTGCGTGCGTGTATATGAACACGCATGTGTAAATCTGATGCTGTGGTGAACAACATTAACGAAGAGAATTAAAACATGTTCGGACAAAATGGTAGTATATAAAATTACAGAGGAAATAGCAGATATTCTAACTGTAATTAAAACCTGGAAAATATTGGCTGACTGACGACGTAAAAGACTGTACACACATGAACTAATAGGAAAAATTAGCAGAGATAAAACAGCTATTCAAAATTTGGGTTAAAAGGCAGTTAAGACCTCTTGGGCGAGTGGCAGTTCTCAAGTCACTCATTTTGTCTAAACTTATTCATGTGTAGCTGTTATTACCAAACCCACCGGATGATGTTTTTCAATCATTGCAAACTATATGTTATAAATTTGCATGGCAAACGAAGCCGGACACAATCAACAGAAAGACAGCACATAGGGGAAGACGGGGTAAAAAGCGCATGGGCGGGTAAGAAGCCCACCCCAATTATCTCATGAAATAAAGAAAATTGCAGTCAAATTTGCCCATGAGACGAATGCTAGACATTAACGCTCGTCTCATGGGCAAAATGAGACTGAAATTTGCTTCATTTCATGAGATAATTGGGGTGGGCTTCTTACCCGCCCATGCGCTTTTTACCCCGTCTTCCCCTAGCTGTTATTACCAAACCCACCGGATGATGTTTTTCAATCATTGCAAACTATATGTTATGAATTTGCATGGCAAAAGAAGCCGGACACAATCAACTGAAAGACAGCACATAACAGCATTTTAAATGGAGGAATGGGAATCCCAGAATTGAACACCTTTGTGTCCTCTTTAAAGCTAAGTTGGTTAAGAACATTCCAGTCAACAAAACGTAAATGGAAATCGGTTACACTTTTTAAAATTTTCCACTCGTAAATGACATTCAAACGCATGGACCTGAAATGGTCACACTGTTCAACAAAATCAAATACATTTTGGTCAGAAGTCTCTGATGCATACAGACACGTTTTCTATAGAGTTACAAGCAAGAACTCTGGTGAACTCCTTTCGGAGTCAGTTCTCTACAATAATAGAATACAGATGGGTCAAACATCCATGAAAGATGTAGTATGTGTGGATAGAGGAGTATACTGCATAGCACATTTTATGCTGGAAAATGGACAGTTTATGTCATACGTACAACTTAAAGACAAGTACGATCTTAATATAAACTACATTAGGTTTTATGGGTATAGATCAGCAATAGCCACTTACATAGGGGAAGACGGGGTAAAAAGCGCATGGGCGGGTAAGAAGCCCACCCCAATTATCTCATGAAATAAAGAAAATTGCAGTCAAATTTGCCCATGAGACGAATGCTAGACATTAACGCTCGTCTCATGGGCAAAATGAGACTGAAATTTGCTTCATTTCATGAGATAATTGGGGTGGGCTTCTTACCCGCCCATGCGCTTTTTACCCCGTCTTCCCCTAGCTGTTATTACCAAACCCACCGGATGATGTTTTTCAATCATTGCAAACTATATGTTATGAATTTGCATGGCAAAAGAAGCCGGACACAATCAACTGAAAGACAGCACATAACAGCATTTTAAATGGAGGAATGGGAATCCCAGAATTGAACACCTTTGTGTCCTCTTTAAAGCTAAGTTGGTTAAGAACATTCCAGTCAACAAAACGTAAATGGAAATCGGTTACACTTTTTAAAATTTTCCACTCGTAAATGACATTCAAACGCATGGACCTGAAATGGTCACACTGTTCAACAAAATCAAATACATTTTGGTCAGAAGTCTCTGATGCATACAGACACGTTTTCTATAGAGTTACAAGCAAGAACTCTGGTGAACTCCTTTCGGAGTCAGTTCTCTACAATAATACAATACAGATGGGTCAAACATCCATGAAAGATGTAGTATGTGTGGATAGAGGAGTATACTGCATAGCACATTTTATGCTGGAAAATGGACAGTTTATGTCATACGTACAACTTAAAGACAAGTACGATCTTAATATAAACTACATTAGGTTTTATGGGTATAGATCAGCAATAGCCACTTACATAGGGGAAGACGGGGTAAAAAGCGCATGGGCGGGTAAGAAGCCCACCCCAATTATCTCATGAAATAAAGAAAATTTCAGTCAAATTTGCCCATGAGACGAATGCTAGACATTAACGCTCGTCTCATGGGCAAAATGAGACTGAAATTTGCTTCATTTCATGAGATAATTGGGGTGGGCTTCTTACCCGCCCATGCGCTTTTTACCCCGTCTTCCCCTACGCAAGTCAGGTGTAGCTGTTGATAATAACAAATATATAGACATTCTAATACGCTTAAACAAACTAATGACAATACATAAAGGCTGTAAATTCTACTATGATGTATTTATTGATAACGAAACTCAACCAAGGTCAGAAGTGGAATGATAAACTGAATGTTGATATTGAC
>CM065694.1:27086135-27093635 GCA_017654935.2 Phymorhynchus buccinoides
AGAGTTACTTAACATCTCGCACACAGTCTGTTTTCATTGACGAGTTTTCATCAGATGCAAAAGCGCTGACTTTTGGTGTACCCCAGGGATCAGTACTTGGTCCTATTCTATTCATTATGTATACAAAACCCTTACACACACTCTTTGAAAAGCACTCCATTTCAGATCAGTCATTTGCAGACGATACCCAACTTTACAAGTAATCTCATCCATCAAAAATAGAACATGCCTTTCAAAACATGCAAAGTTGCACCACCCAGGTTAAGTCTTGGATGACTCAGCATAAATTAAAGTTAAATGATGATAAAACCGAAGCCCTTCTCATGCACACAGAAAGATCCTTCTCTAACTGTCCCAAACCAGCCACTGTCCGTGTAGGAAACTACGACATTGAGTTCTCCTCTTCTGCACGCAATCTAGGATGCATATTCTCTGATGACATGTCTTTTGACAAGTACACTTCTCATGTCTGTAAATCTGCATATGTAGCTCTCCGTCAGATAAGTTATATCCGTCATTACCTTACAGTCTCAGCAACAAAAATCTTGATCTGTTCTCTGGTTCTGTCTAGGTTGGACTATGGCAATGCTCTCCTGGCTGGGTGTCCAAAACGTTGCATAGATAAACTTCAAAGAGTCCAAAATTCGGCCGCCAGGCTTGTGTTCAAGGCGAATAAACGAGATCATATCACTCCTTTACTGCAGTCCCTACATTGGCTTCCTATTGAGGCACGCATCAAATACAAACTGTCAATACTTTGCCACAAATTCTTCTCAGGATCTTCCCCAGCTTACATTTCAAACCTTCTATCTGCTTACTCTCCCGCTCGATCTCTTCGTTCTTCAACTGACCACTTCACCCTCTGCATTCCAAAAGTCCGAACAAAGTCCTTTGGAGAAAGAGCTTTCTCCTTCTCTGCTCCAACTCAGTGGAATTCTCTTCCTAAACCTGTCCGCGAAATCCCATCAGAGTCTTCTTTCAAAAAAGCATTGAAAACTCACCTCTTCCGGTATTTTCCCAACAAAAAGTCTATGCCACGCCCTTCTGACTTGTCTCTCTCGGTCCCCCCCTCTCTCTCTCTCTCGCTCTCTCTCTCTCTCTACTCTCTCTCTCTCTCTCTCTCTCTCTCTCTCTCTCTCTCTCTCTCTCTCTCTCTCTCTCTCTCTCTCTCTCTCTCTCTCTCTCTCTCTCTCTGTGTTTCCGTCACATTCACACACTCTCTGTGTTTTGTCTCCCTCTGTCCCTCTGTCTCTCTGTCTCTCTCTCTCTCTCTCTCTCTGTGTCTGTCTCTGTTTTTTTTTCTTCTTTTTTTCCATCCCCTTTTCTCATCCCCCCCCCCCCCCTTCTGCCGTTGACTTGCCCGTGTTTTGGTCTTGCGGTCAGTCAACAGCGTCCAGTTCTCTCTGTGTGTGTGTGTGTGTGTGTGTGTGTGTGTGTGTGTGTGTGTGTGTGTGTGTGTGTGTGCGCGCGTGTGCGTGCGTGCGTGCGTGCGTGTGCGTGCGTGTGCGTGCGTGCGCGCGTGTATGCGTGTGTGAGTGTGGGTGGGTGCGTGGGTGCGTAGGTGCGTGCGCGTGCGCCTGTGGGTGTGGATGTTGGCGTGTAAGTGTACCGTATGTTATTATTGTATTGTTGTTTCTGTGCAGTCATATTTTAAAAGTTGTATATTTCCCATAGTTTTCGTGTGACGTGCTGTTTTATATTGTCTTAATTGATAAATGTTTTTAGTCAATTTTTGATTTTATGTATGACACTTTAATATGATGCTGTTAACTATATGTTTTTTTGTTTTTGTTTTTTTGTTTTTGTTTTTAAAATGATTTGTAATGCATTTATATTGTTGTAAAGCGCGATGAGCCCATTGTGGGGTATCGCGCTATATAAGGTATCCCCTATTATATTATATTATTATTATTATTATTATTAGCATAGTTGTCAAGTCCAGATAACAATGAGCAATAACCATTCTGCTTCTTCTTTTTAACAATCCACGTTTGCTAAATCTTTACCTAGGTTTTCATCTAAAATTCAATGGAATCCACAACAACATGTTTTTCTTTGCCATCGCTCAGAAGGGTAACCTTTGGGCCTTTTTTGTTTGTTTGTTTCTTTGATTCCTTGAAAGTCCGTGTATCTGTAAACGACTTTATAGGCTACATAACAGCAGTATGGCAGTATGTTGATGAAAACACGTTGTGCAGTGAGTTGAGGTATCTCTCAAGAAACAGTCAATCAACCACTCCCCTACAAAGTGTATCCGGGCAGGGGAAAAGATTCAGGACTTAGTTGTGAATGACTTTGCTACTTTGCTTACTCACATACGAACGGACTGGTATGACTGGTATGACATTTTGATCAGCTCTGTTTACATTCTAACGTTTGATCAATTAACCTTCACCCGATGAATCAAAGCTTTTAAGCGAAAAGAAACCTGGCTTATTGGAAATCATGCTCTGTCCAGAAGATAATCTGATGATAAAAAAAAGCAACGAATGAAGGAAAAGATAGTGCAGATTAAACGAAATATACGCGAACGAAACAAACACACAAAAACATAAAGATAAATCACCAATGGCGTCCTCAGTCTCACTTTCGATCCCATACCCCTTTCCCTTCTCCACCGAAAAAGAGTCGTTCAGGGGAAATAACTATTGCTAACTGATGAGCAGATAGGGCGATAAGGAAGACGGGAACATTCACGCTATCACTGCGATCTTCTGTCGGAATGAAATGCTGGTGGGCCCTACCAGGAATATTGCAATCTACACGTAATGATCTCCCCTTCTTCATACTTTGCCGTCACCCCCACGCCTACGCAGAAGCCTACGCTGAAGATAAATCTAGTGCGTAAAGAGGTTTGGAAACGGGACAAATTTGATGGACACAGAAGAAGAACGGCAATCATAATGGCAAAGGGTGGGGGTGGGGGTGGGTAGCTGGTATCTCTCTGCCATCTTGTTAATTCAATATTTTCTGGGTTTCCTTTGGCTGCTTCTTTAGCGTCGCGAAAGCTTGCCCCCGGGATCATGCCAGTAAATTAATAATAAGTCGCATCAAGAAGGGCTGCAAAACAAATGCATCATTCTGTTTAGCTTGATATCCCACTTGGTTTGAATCAGTGGAGTTTTGATGTCGTCGTTGTCGTCGTTGTTGTTGTTGTTTTTAAGTGGTGATTTATATATATCTATATATCTATCGGTTTAATATTGTAAATATTGTAAATATTATATATATATATATATATATAAGTGGATCATATATATATATATATATATATATCTATCGGTCTATATATATATATAATCTGCAACACATAATTGTACACACAGAATGTGGGTATGACGTCAAGGCCAAAAGCCGAAATATTGGGAATATACATTCTTTCTTGTTATGCTATATATATATATATATATATATATATATATATATATATATATATAAATAATGTAAACTCCACTATGAATGTAAAAGTTCTTGGCGGCCTTTTTTTTTAATCCATTGATTTGTTCTAATGCTTAGAATAAATGCTAGAAAGGTTTTTTGGGAGCGAATTCTAAATGAGTGCTGGAAAGTTCAAAGAAGGAGGGTTGGAGGGAAGGATGGGGATATGCAAGAATGTTTTGTTTGGAGCTAATCTAAATGGTCTTCCAATCTTGTTTCCACCGTTCTATGTTCCTCTGTGGCTTTTGACATTGGTCGACATTAGCCTAAGGGTGTGGCCAGCTTTAACCCTTTCGCCGCCAGCGATGTTTCAGCCAAAACTACCATTAAGCTTAACTGGGTAAAGAAAATAAAATATAGATCTGCAATATTGCGAATTCCTCTGTGACATATATAACATTAGGCCTATCCATACCTCCCAAAATTACGAAAATAGGGTCTTTGGATAACAGGCCCTAATTTGATGCCTTTTAGTGACATGGGTGCTAAAATGCGACATTGGCGGTGAAAGGGTTAAAGTGCGAGCTTGTCACTAAATGATTCAGTTTCTTCAGTGAAATGGAGAATCAAGGTAATGTCTGGTTAATTTTTGTTACTATAATGCCATCGGTTTTATTAGTGAAGAAAATTACCCTCATTTTATATTTATTCATTCTATAATGTAGTAAAAGAATTGTTCGCATCGAAGTCCAATCTAATGATTATGATTAATTAGGATTATCTCCTTTAGGGAGAATACTATTGTTATTGAACGAATTCCTCTTCTTCTTTTTTCTTTTTCTTGTTACCCCTTTCTTGTCCGATTTGGCTGAATTTTTTTATAGGAAAATTGCGGGGTACCCGGGTATTAAGGGATAGCAGTGAAATTTGCAATATTAATTGATTTCGCCGAAAATATTGCCGAAAAGCCGCGTAATCGGCGACATTTCAATCTTGAACATCTCGAAAACGGCTGGACCGAATGCATTCATATTTTCAGTATTCACTAGAAAGTCAATTTCCAACACTTCCGGTATAATGTCGAACCGGAAGTACTAACCGGAAGTACTAACCGGAAGTGCTCTGGCTGTGAACCTGCAGGTACATTTGTGTTCACGGAATAGCCAAAATCGGAAGTGACGTCACAAAAATAACTGTTGGATATTATAGCCCTTATGTTGGCCCAGGTCTGACAGGAGTTTGGTGATGATATGTTAAATATTTTGGAAGTTATTCAAATTTATATAAATTGGGTTCTGTCAAATTCATTGTTTTCCATTTGTGGGATTTCTTACTTTTTAACCGATTTTGCTGAATTTTACAGGAACGTTTGATGACACTATTCGAATGCCATATTTATAATATTAAACCGATTGGTGAGATTGTGGCAGAACATTTGCCGAAAATGGCAACATTTTGCCACATTTTAAACTTGAACATCTCACAAACGGCTCGACCGAATGGATTCATGTTTTCAGTATTTATTAACGAGCAGCTTTGCAACACTTCCGGTATAAAACCAAACCGGAAGTACCAACCGGAAGTGGGGACGAAATGTTTTTATATTGAATAACTTGCAAACGACTGTTTGAGGGGAGAATCCTGTCATATTTGCTCTCAAGGCAAACATAAGCCCTTTAGTTGTATATTTTTTATTATACTTATGATTATTCTTATAATTGTATATTATCAATTGTTCATTTCCCTCTTCTTCTTTGTTTTCCTGGCGATGCATTTCAACGGGTTTATTTGTTTTTTTGTATCACCAGGCACTAATTATTGTCATTTAAAAAAATATATCATATAAAATAAAACAAAACAAGAGCAACGCCGAGCGGCTGCAAAGTCCCCTCACAGCATCGCCGAGCTACTCCGAAATCGGAATGTGTCGTTTGTACACATACACAAGAACGCAGCAAAACAGCACGTAAGTACATAAAAACGCATCAAAACAGCACGTAACTGAATAGTTTGTTATATATAGCCTTGGGGTTCGGACCCGTGATTTGAGCGCGCGCGATCATGCGCACACGAGCGCACAGAAAAATTCATGACAACTGTGTTATAGACCATTCATCAAGAAATGTTGTGGAGAAAACTGCATTGAAATACATGCAAAACGTCGCGAGATATTAGCGATTATGTGTTTCGGGGTTTGAACCCCGTAACTGGCGCGATCTTGACCTTAATGTAAAACTAAATACATCAGTGGATAGCTTGCATCTTGGCAAACTAGTATACCAAATTTGATGATGATAGACTGAATGGTTTTTGAGAAAAACGGACGAATAACCGGACGGACGGACGGACGGACGGAGGCACGCTGCCGCCGCCGGACGGACCAGACAAAACAATAGACTAATAAGCAGCGAAATAAATGAAAGAACACGGGTTGAAAACTAAAAGCTGATAGGATTGCTGGAGGCTCGGTATTCCGAGAAAGTTGGGTAATCTTCGTGTCAGGGGGTGAAATAGTTTTTTCCCCTTTGGCGACAGGCATCTCGGAAGGAAGAGCCGGTGATTACAGTCCTTGCAATTATTGCTATAATTTCTCTCGAGTGGCTCATCAGAGGAGAAGACCAATCAAGCAATTACTGACAAAGTTTATTTATTTATTTATGGGTTTGTTTGTGAATGTATCTATTTATCTAAATATTTATTTATTTATTTATGTATGTAAAATGCTGTAAGTGAGGAGGGTGCATGGGAAAGATAATACAAGTAACTTGGTTTAGACAACTTTATTCAAATATCATACAGAATCAAACAATGATGAGGTAATGAGGGTGACAACAAGCAAATGCTTATAACGCACCCTTTCATAAAGAATAACTAACAATATGGCAGGAGGAAATACATTTTAACCCAAACAGACAAATACATACACACATTTTCAACTTTTATATACTAAAGGAGAACGGTGATTAAAATGAAACTGAACAATGCAAAAATACAGTGATGCTGTAAGCAAATTAACAAAGAGAGAGAGAGAGAGAGAGAGAGAGAGAGAGAGAGAGAGAGAGAGAGAGAGAGAGAGAGAGAGAGAGAGAGAGAGAGAGAGAGAGAGAGAGAGAGAGAAGGAGAAGGAGAGAGAGAGGGAAGTAAGTAGCTTCTTGCGGTACCATAGCCGATGAGGTTTAACCGAGGCGTGGTTACCGCTGCACCTATCTGTATTGTTAAAAAAAAAATCGAGATTTTACTGGTGTTGCACCGCCTCCGGGCATTGCCTCCAGTATTGTTCCCACCATCTTTGTATCTACAAATGTCCCATATGTGTCTGTTCCAGACCGAGAGGACGTAAAACACCATTTTTGGTTCGTTGCTAATTCATTGATTTTCAGCCGTTTATATTAGGCAACAGACATTATTTCCAGAACTATCGTGTTCTGAGATGCGCTGGTAAGCAACTGAACGACGGGTGTTTTTGTTGTTAGTCCGTCACCAAAGGTGATCGGACTATTGCGATGGGCTGGTTAGTCCGTCACCAAGACGGACTATTGCGATGGGCTGGTTTGTCTGTTTTTTTAGTTTTTTTTAGTTTTGTTTGTTTGTTTGTTTTTCTGTCTGTCCCAAGGATATCTCCCGAACCGCTTGACCGAATCGCGAAATTTTGTGTGAAGGTGTACCTCCTTAATAGGAAGAGATCGGCGCAAACCATTTTGCCGTCGTGACCTTGACCTTGACGTACGACCTTGAAAACCGAAATTCTATTTTTAGCCATATCTCAGGCACCGATCAACATAGGATGTTGAAACTTGGTATGAAGGTGGTTTGGCTTATGCCCGTTCTGATGATGGCATACCGATCAAGGTCAAGGTCAAGGTCAAAAAGATCGCTGGAGCCTGAAAATCGGAGGGTCATTTTTTTCTCCTTCTGTCTGTCCCAAGGATATCTTTCGAACGGGTTGACAGAATCACGTCCACTTTTGTGTGCTGGTGTGTCACCATGAGAGGAAGGTATCCGCGCAAACCATTTTGCCGTCGTGACCTTGACCTTGGCGTACGACCGTGAAAACCGAAAACCTTTCAGGGGCCATAACTCCCACACCGTTAGTGTTAGAGTCTTCAAATTTGGCATGAAGGT
>CM065694.1:27096135-27141135 GCA_017654935.2 Phymorhynchus buccinoides
GCGTGCGTGCGTGCGTGTGTGTGTGCGTGCGTGTGCGCGTGTGCGTGTGTGTGTGTGTGTGTGTGTGTGTGTGTGTGCGCGTGTGTGCGTGTGTGTGCATGAAAAGTGCGGGTGTGAAAAGTCCGGGTGGGAAAAGCTCTACGTGGGAAAAGTCCGGGTGGGAAAAGCCCTAGGTGGGAAAAGTTCCGATGTAAAAAGTCCGGGTGGGAATAGTCCTAGGTGGGAAAAGTCCGGGTGGGAAAAGTCCGGTCAGGTGGGAAAAGTCCGGGTGGGAAAAGTCCGGTAATCGTTTCGTACATAGTCTTGATTCAGAGAGAATTAAGGTCAATCTGAAGGTGTTTGGATGCCTATAATATTTTTGTAGGAATAAGTGTTTCACGTAAATCACTATACTGAGGACACACCAAAAGAAAGTGCAGATCTGTTTCAAGGAATTTAGGACAAAATGGACAGTCTTGGCATTGTTGAACCTTTGAAAATCGAAACCTATGAGGACTCAACTGTGAAACTCCAAGTCTTATTCTGGTAAAACTTTTATCAGAGACTGAATAATGTCATTGGTCAGCTCATTAACAAGTGGAGCAAACAAAATAGGGCTACAGTTATCACCTTGTTTAAGGCCACGAGGACACATGAAGGTTTCAGTAACATCGTTGCTAGCACGGACTTTCACTACTTGATACATACTTTGAACAGATCTATACATTTTCCCTCTGATTCCATTTTTACACAAGATTAACCAAAGATGATTCCTATCAATGAGATCAAAAGCTTTTTTTAAATCAATAAAATCAGCATACAGTTTCTTGTTGGATGAGAATTGTTTATGAATCAGGATAAGCAAAGTGAATATGTGATCAACTGTATTATGGGGGTTTTTTTTCTGAACCCAGCTTGTGCTTCATTAAGTAAATAGTTATCGAGAGAGAGAGAGAGAGAGAGAGAGAGAGAGAGAGAGAGAGAGAGAGAGAGAGAGAGAGAGAGAGAGAGAGAGAGAGAGAGAGAGAGAGAGAGAGAGAAGAGAGAGAGAGAGAGAGAGAGAGAGAGAGAGCAGAGGAAGAGAGAGAGAGAGAGAGAGAGAGAGAGAGAGAGAGAGTAGGACAAACAGACAGGGGATGTTGGTGGTGGGGGGGGGGGGGGGGTGAGCTTATGGGCTGGAGATTATGGTGCATGCTTTAAATTTAAAATGTCATTGACAGACGACAAACAGATTGGTTCTTGCTGACCCTTTTTGATAAATTAAGCCCTATCACAATTTGTCGCTGGCAAACAAAATGGTTCAGGCGACATTTTGACGACAACGTTTGACCAAAAGTAATTGTTCGCTCTCCACGAAATGGTGATTAAGTCACGATTTGTCGAGTGACGGAGCATCATTGTTCATCAATGCAAGTTTGGAGAATACAGGTTTCCCTACCAGTGCGATTCAATGAGTCGTAGTTTTGATCCAATTTAATGAATAATTCTGCAGTTTTCCATCCTCCATGTTATTTGCAGGGACGTAAGCGTATCATATAGTCGAAAAGAAAACATGTCTCTCTCTCTCTCTCCTCTCTCTCTCTCTCTCTCTCTCTCTCTCTCCTCTCTCTCTCTCTCTCTCTCTCTCTCTCTCTCTCTCTCTCTCTCTGTCTCTCTCTCTCTCTCTCTCTCTCTCTCTCTCTCCCTCTCTCTCTCTCTCTCTCTCTCTCTCTCTCTCTCTCTCTCCTCTCTCTCTCTCTCTCTCTCTCTTTCTCTCCCTCTCTCTCTCTCTCTCTCTCTCTCTCTCTCTCTCTCTCTCTCTCTCTCTCTCTCTCTCTCTCTCTCTCTCTCTCTCTCTCTCTCTCTCTCTCTCTCTCTCTCTCTCTCTCTCTCTCTCTCAGAGTTCTCTGTCTACCTGTCTGTCTATTTCCCAGTCCCCGTCTCTCTCTCTCTCTCTCTCTCTCTCTCTCTCTCTCCTCCTCTCTATTCTCTCTCTCTCTCTCTCTCTCTCTCTCTCTCTCTCTCTCTCTCAGGAATTCTCTGTCTCTACTTCTGTCTGTCTATTTTCTCGGCCCCCCCCTCCCCTCCCCTCTCTCTCTCTCTCTCTCTCTCTCTCTCTCTCTCTCTCTCTCTCTCTCTCTCTCTCCTTTTCTCTCTCTCTCTCCTCTCTCTCTCTCTCTCTCTCTCTCTCTCTCTCTATCTCCTCTCTCTCTCTCTCTCTCTCTCTCTCTCTCTCTCTCTCTCTCTCTCTCTCTCTCTCTCTCTCTCTCTCAGAGTTCTCTGTCTACCTGTCTGTCTATTTCCCAGTCCCCCCGTCCTCTCTCTCTCTCTCTCTCTCTCTCTCTCTCTCTCATCTCTCTCTCTCTCTCTCTCTCTCTCTCTCAGAGTTTCTCTGTCTACCCGTCTGTCTATTTCTCGGCCCCCCCCCTCCCCTCTCCTCTCTCTCTCTTCTCTCTCTCTCTCTCTCTCTCTCTCTCTCTCTCTCTCTCTCTCTCTCTCTCTCTCTCTCTCTCTCTCTCTCTCTCTCTCTCTCTCTCTCTCTCTCTCTCTCTCAATTTGGTGACAGTTTTGTGTTTGAGTTACGGTCAATGAGAACTCATCAACAGCGACGTTCTCTTTTTGAATTGCCAACAATGTTGGTAAGCAATACCTCGCGAAGTTGTTGTCGCCGGTGACACAATGGCTTAGAAGGCGAGACAACAGTTTGAAAGCGTTACGAATCGAGCGATCTTCCCAAAACGAACGTCGAAACACGACCAGCTTTCCCCCAACAGATAGGCCTCTTCAACCTTTCCACGGAGTCATATTAGAGAGATCATCCATCTTTCAAATATTTCAACAACAACAAAACAACCAAAAAACCCAACAACAAAAAGATCTGTGATTAAACAAAAATTAATTAGCTAGTGTGTGTTTCAACGTCGGGTTTAATGCAAATGACAGCTCTCGCTGGACGCTTGAACTTTGGGCCTTATTAAAGACGCACTGACCCACCACGATTAAGTCCCTTTTTTGCTTCTGGGTAGCTGTGACCCACATACAAATTCCCCCAACTTCAAATTGAGGCTGCTCTTTAAAATGAAGTTTCGTTTCGAATTTGGGGGCATTTGCATGGGAGTAAAACCTGGTCAAAACAAGATTTCTTACCAGCTATAAGAGGGAAAGCACGTGAAACCCGTGATTTTGTCACGTGATCTGGTGGGTCTTTAAGGGGCCGAACCACTGCATACGATTCAATACAACTTCGATCCGACTGTGACATTTTTGTGAGGCATAATTCTCGTGAAAATGCTTCTGTTTAAACGAATCCTATGAAATGCTGCTAAGTTTTCTTCACTACGATTTTGTCGTTCAACCCCGTACTACGAATCTCACGAAATATCTCTTCTTCTTTTTTCTGTCAGATGTTGTATCCGATTCGTGCTATCACAAGTAACAATAATTCTATAAAAGTCGTATCTGCTACTTGTTTGAATGTGATCATTCCACATTTGCCACCTACAGTCAATAAGCCTTTTGGCGAAAAATACGGAAAATACAAATGTTGATTACCACCAACTCCCTGGTTCAGCCACACATCCCCCTAAAAGCCCTACTCACATCAAACTGAACGTCTCTTTGAAACCCAGGTTTTCTTCCCTCTATTGGCCCAATGCAGAGAACGCCTTTCGCAAGAGTGAATGCCCTTGGTGGGAGGGGAGGTGGATGGTTGAGTACTGACCAAACAAGGGCATAACTCTCGCCAATAACCCTATTTGAGGTCACTAAATGACTGCCTTTTGCAAGAGTGAATGCCCGTTTGGATACTGATCAACAAGGGTTTAACTCTCGCCAATGACCCTATTTGAGGTCACTTAATGGCTGTCTTTTGCAAGAGTGAATGCCCGTTTGGATACTGATCAACAAGGGTTTAACTCTCGCCAATAACCCTATTTGAGGCCACTTAATGTCTGCCTTTTGCAAGAGTGAATGCCCGTTTGGATACTGATCAACAAGGGCTTAACTCTCGCCAATAACCCTATTTGAGGCCACTTAATGTCTGCCTTTTGCAAGAGTGAATGCCCTTTGGTTACTGATCAACAAGGGCTTAACTCTCGCCAATAACCCTATTTGAGGCCACTTAATGTCTGCCTTTTGCAAGAGTGAATGCCCGTTTGGATACTGATCAACAAGGGCTTAACTCTCGCCAATAACCCTATTTGAGGCCACTTAATGTCTGCCTTTTGCAAGAGTGAATGCCCTTTTGGTTACTGATCAACAAGGGTTTAACTCTCGCCAATAACTCTATTTGAGGCCACTTAATGGCTGCCTTTTGCAAGAGTGAATGCCCGTTTGGATACTGATCAACAAGGGCGTAACTCTTGCCGTCAAGGGCGTTAGTAACCCTACTTGCAGTGGCCAATAGTCTAGATCCAGCAACATGTCGCAAACGAGTTTCAGGGAACGAAAATAGTAGAATTATTATTTTTAGACAGAAGTATTTCACGAGAATCATGCCTCACAGACGGATCGCAGTTGGATTGAGTGGTGTGCAGTGTAGCGTGTCTCCTTTAATTCAGGAAGAAACGAGCAATCTGATGCAATGACTGAATACCCAATTCAGCACTGCAGTGAAGATAACAACGTCTGAGGATCTTCAGGACTGTTTTCTTTAGAACGGCTCTTGTATCTTCCAGTGATTTCTGAAGCTGATCTGAAATTATGATGATTTATTTTTAACGCCAAGCGAATTATGTGTGTATGTGTGTGTTTGTGTGTGTGTGTGTTTGTGTGTGTTTGTGTGTGTGTGTGTGTGTGTGTGTGTGTGTGTGTGTGTGTGTGTGTGTGTGTGTGTGTGTGTGTGTGTGTGTGTGTGGATTGATTGATTGATTGAATTTAAAGTCTGTTCACAACAATGGTGATATTAAAGTTAAAACAAAAAGAATCAATAAATAAGGGTCTGTTTTGTGATTGTGTACTTATGCCTGTGTGCATGACACACGCATGTGTGTGTGTGTGTGTGTGTGTGCGCGTGCGTGCGTGTGTGTGTGTGTGTCAAGTCAAGGTAAAGATGTGCCACCCCCCCTGCATTTCTCAGTTAATTCTATTTTTGTCCGTCACCGAAGGTGAACGGACTTTGCGACGGGCTGGTTTGTATTTTTGTTTTTTTGTTTTTTTGTTTTTGTTTTTATTTTTCTGTATGTCCCAAGGATATCTCCCGAACCGCTTGACCGAATCGCGTCAAATTTTGTGTGAAGGTGTGCCTCCTTAATAGAAAGAGATCGGCGCAAACCATTTTGCCGTCGTGACCTTGACCTTGACGTACGACCTTGAAAACCGAAAATCTATTTTTTAGCCATATCTCAGGCACCGATCAACATAGGATGTTGAAACTTGGTATGAAGATGGTTTGGCTTATGCCCGTTCTGATGATGGCATACCGATCAAGGTCAAGGTCAAGGTAAAAAAGATCGCTGGAGCCTGAAAATCGGAGGGTCATTTTTTTCTCCTTCTGTCTGTCCCAAGGATATCTTTCGAACGGGTTGACAGAATCACGTCAAATTTTGTGTGCTAGTGTGTCACTATGAGAGGAAGGCATCCGCGCAAATCATTTTGCCGTCGTGACCTTGACCTTGGCGTACGACCTTGAAAACCGAAAATCTTTCAGGGGCCATAACTCCCACACCGTTAGTGTTAGAGTCTTCACATTTGGCATGAAGGTACTTTGACTTATGCCCGTTCTGGTGGTGGCATACCGATCAAGGTCAAGGTCACGGTCCGGGGCGATCAGTAGGCCTTGAAAGTGGTAGGGGTCTACACATTGGGTTTTAAGCCATATTTTCCACATTGGTACTTGACAGAAGCGCTTCAGATTGTGTGTGGTACTGTATACCCTAGAGAAGAAAACATCCGAGCATAAATTATCACCATGCTGACCTTGACCTTGAAGTGTGACCTTGAAAACCGAAATTTCCTTCTTTGCGCTATATGTTTCTTCTTCAAGCTGTATCTCGTGAACTAGAAGACAGAATCCCTTCCAATTTTGTGTCAGGATGTGACACTCTACGGGGTGTCGCAAGTGCGTGGCATTGCTGGTGACGGACATGTCTGCCGCTCGGCGACGCCCTTGTTTTGTTTTTGCCTTTCTTACCATACATAAAGCTGTATTTTAGGAACATGTTCAGCTTAATTATCTTTTTTGGAATACTAACCCTATCCCTAACCCTAGCCCTAAACCTAACCCTACCCCCACTATGTACTGCAGTACACCGCGATTTGTCACAGTTGTGGTTCGTTGCGTTTTTCCGTCTTATAGGGTGGGGGGGTAGGGTTAGGGTTAGGGCTAGGGTTAGGGTTAGGGTTAGTATTCCAAAAAGATAATTTGGTGAAAATGTTCCTAAAATACAGCTTTATGTATGGTAAGAAAGGCAAAAAACGGAAAAATACAATTAACCGAGAAATGTAGGGGGAGGGGGTGGCACATCTTGACCAAAATAACAACAAAGAATGAAGGACAAATGAGAGTGCACAGAAAAAGAGTACACAGGACAAAACATTCGTTTTACAAAGCATCACATGAAAACATACAATTCTTAATTAGACAAAATATATATATATGAAGCCATTTACATAAAATCCAAAATAATACGATTAATAAATTTATATATGCAATTAGAGAAGAACAAAAAGAAGAAGGAGAAGGAGGTGAAGAATAACAACAAGAAGGAGGAGGAGGAGGAGGAGAGAGAGAGGGAGGGAGGGGGGGGGAGACAGGGGGGCAAACAATGAGGAGAGCTGAAGCTAAAAAAAGACAAGTGCAACGTCGAGCGGCTGCAAAGTCCCCTCGCAGCATCGCCGAGCTACTCCGAAATCGGAATGTGTCGGCTGTACACATACATGAAAACGCATCAAAACAGCACGTAACTACATAAAAACGCATCAAAACAGCACGTAACTGAATAGTTATTTTTATATAGCCTTGGGGTTCGGACCCGTGATTTGAGCGCGCGCGATCATGCGCACACGCGCGCACACAAAAATTCATGACAACTGTGTTATAGACCTTCATCAAGAAATGTTGTGGAAAAAACTGCATTGAAATACATGCAAAACGTCGCGAGATATTAGCGATTATGTGTTTCGGGGTTTGAACCCCGTAACTGGCGCGACCTTGACCTTAATGTAAAACTAAATACATCAGTGGATAGCTTGCATCTTGGCAAACTAGTATACCAAATTTGATGATGATAGACTGAATAGTTTTTTGAGAACAACGGACGAATAGCCGGACGGGACGGAGGGCACGCCGGACGGACACCCCGGACGGACGGACCAGACAAAAACAATAGCTCCCCGAATCTTCGGCTCGGGTACTAAAAAGAAAAAACAAACATGAATGAGAATGGGAGATTCAAATAAGCAAACGAGTAAAGAAAAACCCCACACATCACATGATTCAAGTAACATCAATACCGAAGTGTTATGACACGTTAAACGCTCATTTCTAAAGTTACAGAGATGCTTTCATAGAGCTTCCAACATTTTAGCTTGTGTGTGCGTGCGTGTGTGTGAGCGCGTGTGTGCGCGTGTGTGCGCGTGTGTGCGCGTGTGCGTGAAGATCGTTAAATTGATACATTGATACCTATATAGTTATAGACAGATAGGTAGACAGAGAGATAGATAGGATAGAAAGACTATGAGACACAGACGAGAGAGAGAGAGAGAGAGAGAGAGAGAGAGGGGGAGAGAGAGAGAGAGAGAGAGAGAGAGAGAGAGAGAGAGAGAGAGAGAGAGAGAAGAAGGGGGAAGAGAGAGGAGAGAGAGAGAGAGAGAGAGAGAGAGAGAGAGAGAGAGAGAGAGAAGGGGTGAGAGGGGAGAGGGGAGAGAGAGAGAGCGAGGAGAAGAGAGAGGAGAGAGAGAGAGAGAGAAGAGGAGAGAGCGAGAGAGAGAGAGAGAGAGAGAGAGAGAGAGAGAGAGAGAGAGAGAGAGAGAGAGAGACAGATAGATAACTAGGTAGATAGATAGACAGACATACAAATATATAGATATAGATAGCGAGATATACCGACAGATAAATAGATAGATAGATAGATAAACAGATAGATTGAGTGAGTGAATGAGCGAGAAACGCAGATATAAAATAGACAGAAAGCTAGACGAACAGGGTGACAGACAGATAGGCAGAAGATGAAACAATAGTTTGTATGTTGTCCTCTCCACCATTGTTGATGTGTACTGTGTGGGTGGAGGGTCATAAAGGCGAACTTGGCACATTCTTTTTTGAGAATGATGCTTTGTTTGTCTCACCCACGCACTGTTAGGTGAATGGTATCGTAATCAACTTTGGTGGAGGGGAGTTAATTAGAAAAGAGAGTATTTACCCTTTGTTCAATTTTGAAACAATAGTAGTTGCTTTTTTAAATTTTTAAAGGGACACCCTGATGGATGGGGTTTTGAAAGAAACACGTTGAGATCATCAGAAAGACGGCATTTTCAACGATGTGAACAGTCACTTTGCTCTGGTTTCCTAGAAATCAAACTGTCAAAACGGCGATTCCTTCTTGGCGGAGTTGCCAGAGAGAGAATCCATTTTAGTCCAATTGTCACTGTTCTTTGTTATGTATTGAAGGTTGCGCAGGTTGTTTTTGCATTGTTTTATGGTAATTTCTAACTAAGCATGGTCTTCTGGCAAAAATCAGTTTGGTTGCCAGAAAAAATATTTTGTGGAACTCTGGGAAATCGCACTGATTCAAGATGGCCGCCGGTTAAATGGAGAAGTACACAAATGTTTACTCATTTAACCTAAAATGGTGTGTGATACATGTTTTTCACATGAATTTAATATGCGGAATGCGAATTTAATGTCCGTTTCATGATTTCTGGTAAAAAAGAAGGTTAATTCGATGACAAAAGTATCGACAACGTAGTGAGACAAATCAGAAAGGAGGCACGTTCAGTCAAGTACAACAGCGCCAACTACGACGTGTCTGAGTTCACACAGGCCAACACAATCAAAGCAACCAGTCCAACTTTACTGAAGCTAGTTTCAGAGCTTGTCTCTTCTGGTGTTGTAAGCAAGAAATCTATGAGCCTGAGTCAATCAATCCAGAGTCACATTACAAATACCAGAAATCAAACAACGTTGGGACTGGCCATCAAACTTCTACACCGGCTTGGAAGCTCAGAACTTCTCAAGCTCCTTCATGATCATGGCTACACAGCCACATATGATGAAGTCCTCAGATTCCGAAAATCGGCAGCCCGTTATCTTGGCGACAATGCACAACTCCTACATCGATTCATGGGATTGCATAAAACCGTCGGAGTCATCTTTGCGTGGCTTGATAATCTTGATCTCCAAGTTTTCACACCTAACGGTCGACGCTCAACCCATGTGGTCTCCCATGAATTCCAACAGCCTCATCCTGCAGGGATACTGGAGTATGGACGTGCTCAGCCAGGTAAAAGCATGCTGATCATTCCCAGACTCTCCAAACAAGCGGCTCGATCTCGGACCGGCAACAGTTCATCTGGCAGTCTCCCCTTGCAGCACTATTCTGGGCCAACCAAGGTGAATCCTCCGCATGTTGAAACCACTTCTGGCATTTCCTTCTTGGAGGTAACATCATGACATGAGAGTCTAGCTGCTGCCCAGGAGAAGGACACGAAGTGGTTGAACACGCTAACAACAGAGAAGAATGCAATGGAATGGGGTGGCTTCAACACTCAAGAGGCGCGCAACAACCTGGCACATAAGAAACCAGCAAGTACGTATATGTTTGGACCTCTGATTGACGCTAAAGCTTTGCATCCTGACACAATCATGACTTCACTGGAGTACTTCAAGAAGTCGTTGACTGATATGGGGATGTCTTACATTCACATCTCTGTTGATATGCAGCTGTACATGGTTGCCAGTCAAATCAAGTGGAATGATGCGGATCGCTTCAAGGATGTCATTCTCAGGCCTGGAATCATGCACACGCTGATGTCCTTCGGTGGCTGCATAGGCAAACTCATAGGTGGATCAGGCATTGAGCCTCTAATCACCTCAGCGTTTGGAGGATTAGCAGGAATCATGAGTGGCAAATGTTTTGTTCGGTCCATGCGAGCATTTCAAATGGTTTCCACGACTCTTCTGAACTTCTTCCTGTCTACAGGCCCAAAAACATTCCAAGACGTGGATGAATACCTTGAGAAGTGTCGGCAGCACCCTACTGGTAGACACTGGGTGGACAATCTCATCAAACTGACACTGTTGGCTCGTCAGCTACTGCGAAGTGAGAGAGAGGGAAATATTCTCCTGCAGCAGCTCACCCTTGAGCGAATGCTGCCATACTTCTTTGTGGCTGGACACTTTCACTATGCACGCTACATCACCCAGCACATTCTCGAGATGCGTCATTTGCCACCAGACGCCAAAGAGGAGCTGATGTCGGGAGCATTCGTGTGTCGTCACCAGGAGGGGAGCTGGAACAGCGTGAGCTCTGACCAGTTTGGGGAGCAAACAGTCATTAGAATTGGCAAGGGTGGCCTCAAAGGAATGACCCTTTCTCCTGAGATGGTTGCTGAATGGATTGAGTCCTTCCCCATTACAGCCTACATCTCAGACACAATGGACCACATTTACCCCGATTCCTCAAAGGACATCAAGGACTAAGCCATTGAAAGCAAAGAACTGCATCACAAGGAGGAGGGTAACAAGAGAAGAGAATTGGATGCAGACGACTGCTGCCAAATCTCAGATGAATCATCAAAAATGTCTCACCCACTGGACAACTCAATCAACACACCTCTACCCGGATTCCATAAGGCAATCTCCAGTCCCTTAAAGACAATGGAGCATATAAAGAAAGGGATCAAAGTAGGAGATAAAATGATCTTTGATCTCGAAACCATCTTCCTCAGACTTCTGACAATTGGACAGCAATGGCAGCTGGAGCTATTGCCTATTTTCCAGTTTGAACTTTGTGCGGTGCCACCCTCAATGATTGACGAGTTTGGATGTTTGAGAAAAGGCGACAAAGCCCCATTGGCAAAAAAGCTGTTTGTGAAAGCAGTACAGCCAGCACCATCTGAGGTCACAATAGTAGATATGAGCCAGCTTCTGTACCATATCACTTGGCCTGTCAAAGGCACTGCCTCAGCACTTGTTGGGTCCATCAAAGAAAAGTTGTCATGTTCCTGGCAAGAAAATCTTGGTCTTTGACAAATACCACGCAGTGTCCCTCAAGGACCACGAGAGCATGCGGCGGGCAGGTCTCGGCTCCATGACGTATGACCTCACAATCAACACTCCTTTGCCTTGTCGAGACGCAATAATGAAGAACAAACACAACAAGTTGCGATTGTCAAGAGTGTTGAGCACCTTCGATTTCGGAGAAGACGCCATTCTTGAGAGTGAAAGTCATGGAATGTTCAACCATGAGGAAGCTGACATTACAATGATCTCTCATCTCCTCATGACTGTTGACTCTGGGGCAGAAACCATTCGTGTACTCTCAGACGACACTGACGTGTTTGTGTTGTTGATCTACTGGGTGTACCATCGGAACATTCGATCCACAGTGCAAATGCAGCGATGGAATGGAGAAGTGTGGGATATCAACAGCACTTGTGATCAACTTGGCCCTTTATGCCTCCAGATTCTGGGTATGCACTACCTGACTGGTTCAGACACGACCTCATACATGTACGGCAAGGGGAGAGTGAAGGCTCTCAAGACCTTGAAAAATGGAAACTTCCATGGACTGTTTTCAGTCTTAGGCGAGGTGGACGCTACCCATGAAGATCTCATGAAAGTTGGACATGCATTCTTCCTTGCACTCTATGGACAACAGCCTGGAACCACGATGGCTGAGGCGAGGTACCAACTGTATGCAAAGAAACTGGGCAAGCTACCCAAGCTGATGATGCTACCACTAACTGAGTCAAATCTCTTCCTACACATCATGCGCACCCATCTGCAAACCATGCTTGCTAAATCGGCGGACCAACTGGCTCCCCCATTGCTGGACATCACAGAGTATGGCTGGGTAATCAAAGAAGGGATCCCGGTGCCAGCAATCTCTGATCAGCCACCAGCACCACAAGCTCTCATGGATGTTGTACGGTGCAGCTGTAAGGCAGATGGAAAGGCCTGCAGCACTAAAGGCTGCAGTTGTCACCATGACAAGATGTCCTGCACTGGCTACTGTGCTTGCAGTTCCAGTGACGTCTGTCTGAATCCATTCAATATGACAGAAGAAGAGGAAGAGGAGTGCGAAGAAAGATTCAAGGAGGAAAATATGGAGGGAAGAGACGACGAAAATGCAACCCGTGTCTTCGACGATGATGTATGGGATGAATGGGAGTAAACCTGTGAAAAGTGGATTCTTGAACGTTGATCATTCATACAGACAGACGATGGAAAAGTGCTAAAAAGCAAAATGTGAACATGTTTAATAATCACGTAGGCCTCTACATGCAATTCATGTACTATGTGAACAGAGTAGAAGAGTATTTTGACATTTTTCCTTCTTTTTTCATGGTTGAAATGACCATTAATAGACATTTGAACCCAAATTTGACTTCAAATAACAAAAAGGACAGTAAATTTCGATTCCCCACGCCAAAGTTATGTAGAAATGATGTATTACACATCAATTGAATTTTACTGATGAAACAAATCATATTTCTCCTTGGTATGCAGCGGCCATTTTGAAATATGCAAATTGCCGGAGTTCCCCAAGTGGCAGTTTCATCAGCCACGGTGGAAGCCTTCAAGAACAAAATCTAAATTCCCCTCCCCCCTCCCCCCCTCTCCATCCTCCTCCCCTTCAACCCCCAGTTCCCCCCCCCCCCCCCCCCCACTCCATCTCTCCAGTGTCCCCCCTCCCTTCCCTACCAAACTGAGACTCATCATACCCTGGAGTTGACACTGATTAACCCTGAATGATTATAGCTTAGCATGCACAGAACCCTTCTCAGTTCTGTATCATCAGAATCTTCAAATGGATGAAGGCGGATGATTAATGGAAGAAGAAGAAAAAAAGAAAAAGAAGAAAAAGCTTCAACCACTCTGAGTGTCCTCCACCCACCCCGTCCAAAATGACTTCTCTCTTCGGCAACTCCGCAAAGGAGGAATCGCCGATTCGACTGTTGGATTCATAGGACACCATAGCAAAAAGTGAGTGTTCCGATCCTTGAAAAGGCTGTCTTTCTGGTGATCTCGACGTGTTTTTTCTTGCAAAATCTAATTCGCCAGAGTGTCCCTTTAAGTTTAAAGCAAATACCACCCTTCCCCTCGCCCCCCCCCCCCCCCAACCAACCCAAACCTCCACCAAACCTTTCCCCCCATAAACCGCACCACCCTCCTCCTTCCTCACAACCCCTTTCTTTCTTCCGGCCAGATATGATATCACGGAACCGTGCTTCCCTCTCATACTACCAAAGATATTCTAAAAGGGTAAGATGGATTACTTAAAAGCTCGGCGAACCGGGCTGATAGAGTTATGGTTAGTGGGGACGTGTACACTATTCACAGTGGAGGCTATCCAAAAACTCGGACTGGAACTTGAACGGAGAATTCAACTGGCCTATCGATGTGTAAAATGTGTCACGCTTCAAAGGGACATAACCAGTGTTTCTGTCCTCACTACTCATATAGGGAAAAGAGACCGGGTGTTTATCTTCCCCTGTACAATCTTTGATACTACTCACATCAATAAAACTCGACCAAAGGGACGCAAGCCGTGCAGCCATTTCAAGTTAATGATTTGACCTCCGCTGACCCCGGTTTTCCGAGCAAAATGGAATGAAGCGGAGAGGAGTGTTGGATGCAGGGCTGATGGTGAGCGACTTGATATCAAGGAGGCGTGACTGATGAAGAAAATACGTCATTGGCGGAGAAAGCTTGTTTTCGCTTCTTCCTGCGGTACTGGGGTGGGGGGTGGGGGGGGGGGGGGGGGGGGTACCTTGGAGGAGACAGAGAAAGCTATGGGCTGAAAGGGGGGGGGGGAGGTCCCTATTCACCTATTCCCTTTTCACCTATTCCTGTCTCACCTATTCCTCTTTCACCTATTCCTATTCCAATTTTAATCAAAGTCCAAACAGTAGTTTTTTAAGACAATCGATACACAGACACACAGACACACAGACACACACACACACACACAAACCAATCGCAAAACCCCGGCCTCTGGCCGGGTAAAAAGAAGAAAGAGCAAAATTTAATAGAAAAGATATACACAACCCTCAGAAATGTTTATTCATCAATTAAATGTGATATAACATGAAGCAAAGTAAGGTACGAGTCACCTAGGCTGTCTTGTAGGCCTATTATTCGTAATTTGAGTAGGGTTAGAAAAACGTCAATAACGGTGAAAGTAGTTCGGTGACCTATCCTTTTTATTAGCTTATTTTGTTTATTAGTGAATTGTCTTTGTTACTTTAGTTTTGTGTAAAGTTGTCATTTGGGATTATATTTTTCGTGGGCGATTTTATGTAAAAAACTTATGACATTTTTATTACTTTTGGGCTCACTTCTTGTCAATTAATCAAAATATTATATTACACATATTTTTTGTCATTATATCTCCTATGAATGTACTTTCCAAATATTGCTACTATTAGTCAGACAATTGATTATAAATGGGAGGAAAAGCTGTTTATTTCAACATAACGCTATTCTGGCCATTTTGTGAAAACCGCCATTTTTAAAGGGCAATAACTCAAAAACGAGCACGGTGACCTATATTTTTTTTTCATTTCTGAATTCCTTTCATGAAATATATATCTGGTGCAAAGTTTCAGAATTTTTCTCATTAGGTCGCCAGGTGCAGGATATGTCCTTAAATATAAAACTGTATCAAACTTAAGTGTCCTCATGCTCAATGATTTAGGATTTTATTGAGGACAGTTTATCTTTTTGAAATTGATTTTTTATGGGGGGGTCAACCTAAATCGGGATACGTGTAGTAAGTCTACTTTATTTTCTCTGTAATTATTTATCTAAGGACATAAACTGAGAGAAAGTGTGATGTCTTGAAAAGTACAGATACATATTTCATATATTAATGTTTTTGTGGGTGTGTGTTTTTTTCATTTCGTATTCGTCTTCCTATTTTCTTTCACTTTTATTCATTTTGTTTATACTTTCGTGACTAGAAACTTTAGCCGACATGTAAATAAACTGCATTTGTATATTTTAAGTGAAAGGATTTTTTATTTGTTTATTCTGTTTTTATGTATAACATTTTGTACATGTATCGTTAAATCTCTCTCTCTCTCTCTCTCTCTCTCTCTCTCTCTCTGTCTCTCTCTCTCTCTCTCTCTCTCTCTCTCTCTCTCTCTCTCTCTCTCTCTCTCTCTCTCTCTCTCTCTCTCTCTCTCTCTCTCTCTCTCTCTCTCTCTCTCTCTCTCAAACTCAAACTCAAGCACAACTTTATTTTCTCTGATAAGAGAAATTGCAAATGGCAATTCTCTCTCTCTCTCTCTCAATCTCTCTCTCTCTCTCTCTCTCTCTCTCTCTCTCTCTCTCTCTCTCTCTCTCTCTCTCTCTCTCTCTCTCTCTCTCTCAGTGGTAGTAAAATAAGTAAGTTGTTGTGGATGTAGTGTTTTTCATTTATTACTTTGTTTGTTTGTTTGTTTATTTGGTCAGTTTGGTTTTCTGTTTTGCTTCTTACCAACCGCGATCGTAGAGAGCGGATTGGTAATGTTTTCACTCGTGTCTGAGGCGGACTATGTTTGTATGTTTGTATGTATCCTCTCTAGCGTTTGAACGGATGGACTTAGGATGCTCAAATTTTGCATGCGGGTAGGTAATGAAGAGATCTAGGCCAAGTTCGATAATGAAGGTCATGGGTCAAAGGTCACTGTCACTGGAGCCGAAAACGCTGCCGCGCGGTTGGTGATTTAGCGTCTTAACGCTCTAGTTTCACTCGTGTCTGAGGCGGACTATGTTTGCATGTTTGTATGTATCCTCTCTAACGTTTGAACGGATGGACTTAGGCTGCTCACATTTTGCATGCGGGTAGGTAATGGAGAGATCTAGACCAAGGTCGATAATGAAGGTCATGGGTCAAAGGTCAAGGTCACTGGAGCCGAAAATGCTGCCGCGCGGTTGGTGATTAGCTTCTTAACGCTCTAGTTCTTATTGCTGATGTTGATGCTCTGCCTACCATGTCATTGTTATATTTCTGCTACTGTTCGTGTTTCTGTTGACGATTTTTCTATCCTTGTAAAATAAAGTATTTGAAGTTTGAAGTCTCTCTCTCTCTCTCTCTCTCTCTCTCTCTCTCTCTCTCTCTCTCTCTCTCTCTCTCTCTCTCTCTCTCTCTCTCTCTCTCTCTCTCTCTCTCTCTTCTCTCTCTCTCTCTCCATATTAATCCCCCCCCCCTTTTTGTCCTTGCCCCTTATTTTTCTTCCCCCTTTTCTCCGTGCCAGATCTTGCTGGCATCGGAGTTATGTTGCCTCTCTAAAACGAAAGAAAGAAAGAAAGAAAGAAAGAAAGATCGAAAGAAAAAAAGAAAGAAAGAAAGAAGAAAAAGAAGAAGAAGAAGAAGAAGAAGAAAAGAAGAAGAAGAAGAAGAAGAAGAAGAAGAAGAAGAAGAAGAAGAAGAAGAAGAAGAAGAAGAAGAAGAAGAAGAAGAAGAAGAAGAAGAAGAAAGGAAGAGAAAAAAGTTAAACACTTGACACACGTGATAGTTTATTGTATTGTCATACTTCAAAAGGTCTGATGATAAGGGGGTGGGGGGTGGGGTGGTGGTGGTAGGGGGTATGTGTGGGTGGTGTAATCACAACAAGTTTGTTTATGTTTCTCCTCTTCAAACGGAAAGAAAAAAGAACGTTTGTGATCTCCCTTTAAAAAACACAACTATGCCGCATATTATCTGACCCCCCCACCCCCCCACCCCCACCCACCTTCAAGGAGAACGTCCATAAGGATCTGCGATCAATTGGACGATAAACTCACCCTCTCCCACCCACCCACCCACCCCCCCCACCCCGCACCAAAAAAAAGAGAGAAAAAATTGCGATGGAAATTAAAGCCTATTGTCCTTGACATTAATGACATACGAACTTGTATAACATTGAATATTGTATTTGCTAAAGTATACATTGTCTTAAGTAAAACTAAAAGCACTAATAAATAAATAACACTAATTTACCACGTTATTAATTTTGACACGCAAATTAACTCACCGGAAGACAAAGCAAACAGAATCAAGGAAAGTCTTGATCACTTCACATCATAATCACTAATTCATGTTGGTTTACATCTTTATTAATTTTGACACGCAAATTAACTCACCGGAAGACAAAGCAAACAGAATCAAGGAAAGTCTTGATCACTTCACATCATAATCACTAATTCATGTTGGTTTACATCTTTATTAATTTTGACACGCAAATTAACTCACCGGAAGACAAAGCAAACAGAATCAAGGAAAGTCTTGATCACTTCACATCATAATCACTAATTCATGTTGGTTTACATCTTTATTAATTTTGACACGCAAATTAACTCACCGGAAGACAAAGCAAACAGAATCAAGGAAAGTCTTGATCACTTCACATCATAATCACTAATTCATGTTGGTTTACATCTTTATTAATTTTGACACGCAAATTAACTCACCGGAAGACAAAGCAAACAGAATCAAGGAAAGTCTTGATCACTTCACATCATAATCACTAATTTATGTTGGTTTACATCTTTATTAATTTTGACACGCAAATTAACTCACCGGAAGACAAAGCAAACAGAATCAAGGAAAGTCTTGATCACTTCACATCATAATCACTAATTTATGTTGGTTTACATCTTTATTAATTTTGACACGCAAATTAACTCACCGGAAGACAAAGCAAACAGAATCAAGGAAAGTCTTGATCACTTCACATCATAATCACTAATTTATGTTGGTTTACATCTTTATTAATTTTGACACGCAAATTAACTCACCGGAAGACAAAGCAAACAGAATCAAGGAAAGTCTTGATCACTTCACATCATAATCACTAATTTATGTTGGTTTACATCTTTATTTGGTAGGTTTTTAGTTGGTGTTATTTGCACCTCCAGTTCTGAAAGAACAGGCTTGCCAATTCGTTCTGTGTTGTGTGTTGTTTATGTGTAACATGTTCAAGGCTAGAAGGCTATGCCACTCTCTTGGATAGATGTTGATTTGTTTGTATGGCGTCCTCTCCACCATTGTTGATGTGTACTGTGGTGAGTAAAGGGCCATAAAGGCGAACTTGGCACATTCTTTTTTTTGGAGAATGATGCTTTGCTTGCATTGTTAGATGATTGGCATCGTAATCAACTTTGGTGGAAGGGGAGTTAATTAGAAAAAAGAGTTCTACCCCTTTGTTCAAGCATAGGAGTACATTGGGATTGGAACGAGGGCCTGTAGAGTTTCTCTGTCTGTCTGTATGTGTATGCGAGGGTGTATGATCATTTTTTTCCCTTCCACTCTACAGCGAGTAAACTACTCAACAGATCTTGACGAAACTTCGTAGAACGGTTCCTCGAGGCCTCGAGATGCGATCCGTGATGTCAGAGTTACCAAATAACTACACATATAAACGTGATCCCGGTGAACCTGATTTGAATATTATTACAAAACACCGATTATGCACAAGATAATGGTTGGATTTTAACCCAAAACTGGTACAGTAAGACAAAAAAGTAGTGTCATCCGAGGAATTGCTGTGTAAAGTAATAAATTACTGGGTATTGTCATACTGATACAGGATGTTTTTTTGTTAAAGACCCACCACGCCCATGTGTGAAAGTGGTGGGTCTTTAACACTAAAATCCACAACGATCCAAAAGTCGAAAACTACCCCCTTGTTATTCACCAGTAACTGGGAGTACACTATATATGGCTATGACATCTTGTGTGTGTGTGTGTGTGTGTGTGTGTGTGTGTGTGTGTGTGTGTGTGTGTGTGTGTGTGTGTGTGTGTGTGTGTGTGTGTGTGTGAGCATGCAAGATGAAGTGATTGGGGGTGTAAAAGAGAGAGAAGAGGAAGACAAAGAAGGGGGCGAACTTATTGTGCAATATCCAGGATATATGCTGCTCTCTCTCTCTCTCTCTCTCTCTCTCTCTCTCTCTCTCTCTCTCTCTCTCTCTCTCTCTCTCTCTCTCTCTCTCTCTCTCTCTCTCTCTCTCTCTCTATCTCTCTCTCTCTCGGCTAGATAAAAAAACCCATCCAACATTGATATTGCTTTGTTTATTTCTTGTACCCTGATCAAATATAATCTCTCTTTTCTCTCTCTCTCTCCCTCCCTCTCTTTCCCCTCTCTCTCTCTCTCTCTCTCTCTCTCTCTCTCTCTCTCTCTCTCTCTCTCTCTCTCTCTCTCTCTCTCTCTCTCTCTCTCTCTCTCTCTCATCTCTCTCTCTCTCTATCTCTCTCTCTCTCGGCTAGATAAAACAACCCCATCCAACATTGATATTGCTTTGTTTATTTCTTGTACCCTGATCAAATATAATCTCTCTTTTCTCTCTCTCTCTCTCTCTCTCTCTCTCTCTCTCTCTCTCTCTCTCTCTCTCCCTCCCTCTCTTTCCCCTCTCTCTCTCTCTCTCCCTCCCTCTCTTTCCCGTCTCTCTCTCTCCTTCTCTCTCTCTCTCTCTCTCTCTCTCTCTCTCTCTCTCTCTCTCTCTCTCTCTCTCTCTCTCTCTCTCTCTCTCTCTCTCTCTCTCTCTCTCTCTCTCCCCCCCCCCTTGGTGGAGTGTTTTGACGAATCAAAACATTCATATTATTACGAAAATCTCTTCCTCAGTGCCTATTGTTATTCTATCCATGTCCTTGGCGTCTTAATTTCCGCTCACAACATCTTAAAAACGACAGCACTTTGCAACCAGAAAACAGCCTCTCTGTGTTTCTGTATGTATATGTGTGGGTCTCTGAATTATAAACCAATGAAATAATTGCAGTCTTCACTATCAAACTGTCGTGAAGCATATCGGATTTTATAAAAAAAAATCCAGATCTCGCAAGGATTATATCTGTTAACTGCTCGAGTCCTTGTTCTTGAATGGTGTGTTTTGCTAACTTTACAAACAATTTTCAACGAAGTGTGGGGAGGGAGGGGGGTTGTGGGGGGCGGGGTGTGAGTGGTGTGGATGGGTGTGAGACGAGGGGTGAGGGCAGTGAGAGACTACGTTTGTGTGTGTGATGCATGCGTGTGTATGTGCATACGCATGTATATGTGTTTATAGGTGTAGTTTTCTCTGTGCAGGTGGGTGATGCGTAGATAATTGGTTATGTCTGTGAGTGCGTGTTCATGTGTCGATTTATGAATTGAGTGCTGTATGTAAATACTTTATGACACTTTAATGAAGCCTTTTATTACTACTGTTAACTATTAACTATTGCTTAT
Organism: Phymorhynchus buccinoides; assembly: GCA_017654935.2. Classification (NCBI taxonomy): domain Eukaryota; kingdom Metazoa; phylum Mollusca; class Gastropoda; order Neogastropoda; family Raphitomidae; genus Phymorhynchus; species Phymorhynchus buccinoides. The sequence goes on from CM065694.1 coordinate 27,116,443, forward strand.
TGTAAACGCCTTGAGCTCCAGGCTTTGTCAGGAGGTAAGTGCGTCCTAAATTTACATTATTATTATTATTATTATTATTATTATTATCAAGTTATTATTATTTACCGGTGTTTTGATTTGACAGTTTCATAGTTACCGAAGTCTGGTTCTCTTTGGATTTCAGCAATTGGAAAATGCGATTAGGTCTTAAAACGCAGAAAGAATGGCTTGAGATGAATCTCGTGTGTCAAGTCAAGTCAAGTCCAAAATATGATCTTTATTGACGATAAAGGAATAAGCTAAACAAAGCTTTTTATTCATCCTCTGTGTGTGTGTGTGTGTGTGTGTGTGTGTGTGTGTGTGTGTGTGTGTGTGTGTGTGTGTGTGTGTGTGTGTGTGTGTGTGTGTGTGTGTGTGTGTGTGTGTGTGTGTGTGTGTGTGTGTGTGTGTGTGTGTGTGTGTGTGTGTGTGTGTGTGTGTGTGTGTGTGTGTGTGTGTGTATGTGTGTGTGTGTGTGTGTGTGTGTGAATTTGTGTTTCAGACTTTGGAAAAAAACACCTTCATAAACCCTAAATACTCTTTTTTTACGAATCTGCCTCTGCAAAAGAAAAACACAACCTGAAACGAACGAACGAAAAATGGTGTTTTACGTCCTCTCGGTCTGGAACAGACACATATATATGGGACATTTGTAGATACAAAGATGGTGGGAACAATACTGGAGGCAATGCCCGGAGGCAGTGCAATACCAGTAAAGTCTCGATTTTTTTAGCAATACAGATAGGTGTAGCGGTAACCACGCCTCGGTTGAACCTCATCGGCAATGGTACCGCCACAATTGTTATAACCTTGAACAACCTGAAAAAGTATATGAAGCTGCATTTATAGATGTATCTGTTGGCGTTACTGTTGTTTTCAGGAATGGGAAACAACGCAACATACACTTAAAAAGTTTGACCCGCGTGACTGTATTGGCATCATATATCAAATTCACTGGAATTGTTTTTATATGGCTGGTACCCACTCTTGGTTTCTTTGGAAAGGGAAAACAATGTTTGCGCGTTATGTTTTCGTAGTCTATTGGCAGTTTGACTCCCACGCCGCTCGTTAACAGCCCCCTCCATACAGCCATCCATACAGCAAGTGTCATTTGATGTGTTGTTCAGGGACACGTTATGCTATAAACTCGTCATTTAAGGAAACCTGCTAGAGGAGACGCCGCACCGCATTCCTGTCGCTTCGTTTTCATTGGGAAAAATGTGATCATGATGCATGTGCGTGCGTGCGCGCGCGCAATCGCATACACGCTCGCGCATATGTAGGCATAAAACACACAGACGTACAATTGAATCAAAGGAGAAGAAAAAAGAGCAAATACATCACGCATAATGAACAATGCCATGTAGACAGACGCCCACTTAAAAGAAGATCTCAAAGGCGCTACACAACTTTACATTCGGGATCACACACACACGCGCGCGCGCACGCGCGCACACACACACACACACACACACACACACACACACACACACACACACACACACACACACACACACACACACACACACACACACACACACACGCGCACGCAACGCACACACACACACACACACACACACACACACACACACACACACACACACACACACACACACACACACACACACACACACACACACACACACACACACACACACACACACACACACACACACACACACACACACTGACAATAATCCATAATAACTAAGCCGTACGCTCACCCATTCGCACAGGCTATGCACTTGCTGCTCAACCTTACACGACGCCATCCCCAAATCCTCAAGACAGTGCCCCCCCCCCCCCCCCCCCCCTGAATTATTTACCCCCTGTCGACGCTGTATGCAAAACAACGCACCTGAAAATAATCCTACTCCGGGTGTGCCAACAACGCTGCCCTTCAACGTGTAGACTAAGTAAATGTGAATGAATTGTACCCTCGCCTTGTATTTATAGTGTGACAGGGATGAATTAAGTTGGTGGGAGGGGGGGGGGGGGGGGGAATGTAGAGTGGCTCAGACGTAACGCGTTCGCCTCGTGTCGAGTAAAAACCCGACTTCGAACGTGGGTACAGGGGATTTTTCCACTCACTTTGCACTAGGCCTTACGATCAACCGAGGTCCCATGTGCCCATGCATTTAGCACACGTCAATCCCAGTGGCAACGAAAAAGTTGTCATTTGGTCAAAATGTACCCCTCCCCCCGCCTTTTCCTTCCTCATCCGTCACACAAAAATCGCATGCTAAACAAAAAGAAGAAGCAAAAATGGGTGGCGCGCCTCTGGCTGCGACGCGCTCTCCAGGTGAGAGCAACCCGAATTTCACAGAGACGCCTCTGTGACTAAGTACCAAATACCAAATACTGTAAAAACAAATTCTCGTTATTATCATCATTGATGAAAGTGTGTCGATGAAACATACCTTGCTATCTTGTTCCTCGTCTTTAGGGATGGACCGAACTTTGATGGAATCGGGAGCAAGGGGCATAATTCATTCGCCGTGCCCTTGACTGTGTCCTTCGGCGTGGCTACAGGTGACTAATCAACACCTTTTGCTTGTTGACTGCTGAGACCCTAGTTCCGCCGCGGTCAATCAAACGATAGTATTAATTAATTAATTAACTAACTAAGCTGATTTTCTCTTCTTTTCGTGTCTGCCTGCAGATAACGGGCGCCATCTTTCTTTTGCATGTGACACGTCGTTATTTTTTGGGGGAGCACTACTCCTTTAATCTTCTCTCTCTCTCTCTCTCTCTCTCTCTCTCTCTCTCTCTCTCTCTCTCTCTCTCTCTCTCTCTCTCTCTCTCTCTCTCTCTCTCCCTCTCCCTCTCTCTCTCTCTCTCTCTCTCTCTCTGGCATTGGAAACTAGGAATTGTTCGGAAACAATTGAGGGGAGTAATTTCATGGTGTGTGGGAGTGATCTTGCCTAATCCAATCGGTCAAACAGGGGACGTCACTCTACCATCAGCTCTCGTAGCCTATCGACTCGTGTGTTTGAGCAGACATGCAGCACTTAGAACACCGTGCGTCATTCTAAAAAAAATTTATGTCATTTATATTTTTACGTCACATTTTGCAAGTTTTATCAGTTTGTGGCCACTGGCCACCCCTCAGTTTTAGTTAAAAAGTCGCTGACTCGCATCCTGCGGTTTAGCTTCGACGCCATTGCTGCATTGTTGCCATAGTTGACCGAGTAATGGAGGTAAACAACACTAATTTTCACGAAGAGCTCTCCCCTAGTTTTTTCTCTCCGAAAATCGTCTATTGGTAGCGTCAGTCTTTTTTTTAAGATAAGTTGCCACCGTCTTCTCCAGGTTGATGCGACTGCATACTTGTACTTGTAGATTCACTTCTGCTGGCCAGCAGTGCCAGGCTGCCAGCGGTGCCAGCGATCTGTCTCAAAGTGGCTGTCGTTAAATACAAGACGTTCAATGCTGCACTTGGTCACTCCAAATATGGACAGTGACGCCATTTTGGCGTGACAAGATTGTCGGTTTCTTCAGCACTATTAGAACACACACACACAAACCACGCATCACATTAAACTGACACACTAGCCCTAAACCCTAACACAAGACGTTCAATGCTGCACTTGGTCATCTCCAAATATGGACAGTGACGCCATTCGCGTGACAATGTCGGTTTTCAGCGAAACTTTAGAATGTGTAGAAGAGGGGAAAAACCATTCAATCAATGGCTATAAGCGACTTAGTGCCGAACATAACTTTGGTGGAAGGGATTTGATTACATGGAGTTAATTGAACCCACTTTAATTAATAAAATGAAAAGCAACTTTACGACATAGTTATTATTACATTCTCATTGTTCTGTTGTAGTGAAGCTTAGTTAAGACAATGTTCTCTGAGAGTGAGATAGACCATTATTTGCCTTGACACGAGGCTGTGTCAGACAGTTGACATAAGCTAGAACACCAAGGCTACATAAAACGTTGCTATGTTCTGGTGGTGCAGGGATTGCCTTAAATTAAACAATTACAAGCTCCTAGCACAACATCATTGGCTAAAATCCTCCGAAGTAGCTAGCGTGAATGCCCACGTGGTGGGGGGAATAGAAAAATACCCCCACCGTAATGTTCTCCTCCCTAAATGTTCGCATTTAACAGTTTCGAGCGCTTCTGCGAAGCAACATACCTTTTCTGCCAGGGTTCTCAGGGGGTGGGGGGGGTGGAGGGGTGGGGGAGGGAAAAAGTGGAAGGGGGTGGGTTAAACTTAGGATCGGACTTTAGAGTTTATCGTCATGAAATTGAAAAGAACCAGACTTTGAGATCGAGAGTCGTAAACATGATGAGGGGTGGTGTGGTGTTGGTGGTGTGTGGTGGTGGTGGTGGGTGTGTGGGGTGGGTGTCTAAAGTACGACTTTGCCCAATCACTTTTTTTTGTAATCCGTTAATGTTTTGTTATTTCTTTATAAAAACAATTCTTCCCACTTTCCCCGAGTGACCCTTCCTCTTCTCCGAGAGGCATTATCTGGGCAGCACCGCGCACAAGAGAACAAGAAAGCCAGAGAGGGTCAGTGGCTAAAACGCAGTGACAGGTGTTCCGGCATTTATCGTCCCCGCCCTTACTCCCTCCCCCCCCCCCCCCTTCCCTCCAACTAAAAATAGCCAGACAGACAAGCAGTCAGTGTCAGAGAGTAATTAGGCTCAACGTCAGTACCCGTGAGCATAGCATCATTACTATTATTATTGGGGAACTTAGACCCAAAAAACCCCGATCAGGAGTAATTTAGTTGGTAGTTTTCGTCTTTTGTTCTTTAGTCCTAGCACGCATAGAGACCTCCCCCCCCCCCCCACCCCCCTCCACCCTTCTTTCCATTTCTCCCGCCTCTGCACCTTTATTCAATCAAGAAATTCGGAGTAGACAAAAAAAAAACAAAACCACCCCCACAATGTTAGACAAGAGTACAGTATGCGAAATAATTTACATCGCCCACCAACATACCCACAATCATGATTCACAAGATCAAACGTATTTCTGAAAGTCTAGGAATACAGAAGCCGTCATTTTGTCTTCATTGATTGCTGAAAGCCATGTGTCACAGAGATGGACTAGGCAGCAGTTTTTGACAAGAGAGAGAGAGAGAGAGAGAGAGAGAGGAGAGAAGAGAGAGAGAGAGAGAGAGAGAGAGAGAGAGAGTAGAGAGAGAGAGAGAGAGAGAGAGAGATTGAGAGAGAAGAGAGAAAGAGAGAGAAGAGAGAGAGAGAGAGACAGAGGCAACAGAGAGGCACAGAGAGAGAGAGAGAGAGAGATAGAGAGAGAGAGAGAGAGAGAGAGAGGAGAGAGAGAGAGAGAGAGAGAGAGAGAATGAGAGAGAAGAGAGACAGACACAGAGAGGCACAGAGAGAGAGAGAGAGAGAGAGAGAGAGAGGAGAGAGAGAGAGAGAGAGAGAGAGAGAGAAGAGAGAGAGAGAGAGAGATGAGAGAGAGAGACAGACCAGAGAGAGAGAGAGAGAGAGAGAAGAGAGAGAGAGAGACAGAGACCAGAGAGGCACAGAGAGAGAGAGAGAGAGAGAGAGAGAGAGAGAGAGAGAGAATGACACTAACAGAGATTTGAGAGAGAATGAGAGAGAGAGAGAGACAGACACAGAGGGCAAGAGAGAGAGAACTTGGAGAGAGAGAGAGAGAGACGAGAGAGAGAGAGCACAGAGAGAGAGAGAGAGAGAGAGAGAGAGAGAGATAATTGTTCATTTCTTATCAGAGAGAGAGCACAGAGAGAGAGAATTCCGCCTAGAGGGAGGAGAGAGTATCGAGAGAGAGACCCCCGAGAGAGAGAGAGAGATTATCTTAGTCTCCAGTATAAGAGAGAGAGGCAATGAGAGGTTGGGCCAGTCTGCTTAGGGAGGAGCGAGAGAGGTTCGAGAGAGAGAGAGAGAGAGATTGAGAGTTTTTCATTTTTCAATTTTTTTCTTAGAGAGAGAGGAGAGGGATGAGAGAGATGGAGGGAGAGAGAGAGAGAGAGGGAGGAGAGAGAGAGAGAGAGGAGAGACCCACAGAGAGGAGAAAGAAGGAGAGAGAGAGAGAGAGAGAGGCCTACCGAAAGTAAAGAGAGAGAGAGCAAGAGAGATGCAGAGAGGAAGAAGAGAGAGAGAGATAGAGGGAGTGGGGAATAACCAGGGGGATCTTTCATAGAGAGGAGAGTCCCCCCTCAGAGAGAGTGAAGTTGAGAGAGAGAGACTCCTCTAGACACAGAGAGGCACAGAGCTTTGAGAGCTTTCTAGAGACTAGAGAGAGACTTAGAGGCCCATTCGCAGAGAGAGAGAGAATTCTTCCAAATATTATTGAGAGAGAGAGAGAGAGAGGACAGAGAAACAGAGGGAGAGAGAGGCTGAGAGAGTGAGAGAGAGAGAGAAAGAGAGTGGAACAGAGATGTACCGAGATTATGACAGATTGCCGAAGAGAGGGCAGTTCAAGAAGAGAGAAGAGAGAGACAAGAGAGAGAGAGAGAAGAGAAGAAGAGAGAGATAGTCCTTATGTTGGAGATGAGAGAGAGATTGAGAGAGAGAGAGCGGAGACGAGACTAGAGACGCTTCACGAGAGAGATGAGTGTTGTGAGTGAGAGAGGTTGTGAGAGAGAGAGTGAGAGAGAGAGAGAGGAGAGAGTGAGATGAGAGAGAAAGAGAGAGTTGATGAGGGAGTGTGTCAGTGAGTGAGTAGAGAGTGAGTGAGAGAGGTGAGTGTGTGTGTGTAACTTTATGTGTAGAGTAATAACAAGGAAAGAAAGCTTGCTGCCAAGAGATCATCGCGAACTTGGTTGGTTGATGTGAATGTTGACCGAGGCTCTGTGCACACCCTGTGTAACAAGTTAATCATGTTTTCTTAATAATTGTTCTTCCGCATTATAACATAGAATACAGTGTGAATTTCGCCTAACGGGCACCTCAGTATCGCAGACACCACCCCCCGGTCAACCGTGACAGTTTTTTCATAGTCTCCAGTACAAGCGACCACATCGCAATTACTGTTTGGGCCAGTCTGCTTAGTGGAGGTCGCTATACGTGCGTTAGGTTCGACTGTAATATTACAAACAAATCATTGAGTTTTTCATTTTGTCAATGTGTTTTCTGTTCCAGCAATAAATTTGATGTAGAGACTGGTCGTTGAAGTAAGCACCCCCCCTCCCCACACACACACATGAACCTCTGGGGTAAGAAAAAAAAGAGATTGGAACGACGATTGAGCCGATTTCTAAACTGTATGTGATATTGCGAGTAGCAAGTTTAAAGATGCATCTGAAGACACGGATGTCATCATAGTGCTTATCTCCAGCGTGGGGATAGCTGGGGGGTGGGGGTCTTGGCGTCGTACAAATCATAGTTCCTGACTTCTGGAAGTTCTGTGCTTGTAGCTTCCTCATAATCTGCCACTCCTCTTTGCCTGCGCCTTTTCCCTTTGGCTTTCTGTCATCTACTTATCTTTCTGACTTATTGGCCCATTCTCCTGCCTTTTAAAACAAATTCTTCCAAATATTATTTTTTTCCTTGGAGCATCCTCCGACAGTTCAGATTTTGTCGGCTGTACGCAGTGAAACAGGTGCAAAACTGAAAACCGGTGGACACATATGTACCGTACTCCATTACTGTCCCATATGGTGGTGGCGGAGAACGCAGATCTGGCCTGAAGAAGAAGCCAAGAAACAGTTCAAGAATGTCCTTATGGAACTGTGGTTATGAGTTTGGCGATTGAGACTTCTTAGATCTAGGGTGACGATTTCTAAATACGCTTACTTACGATGTGGGTGTGTGTGGTGTGTGTGTGTGTGTGGTGTGTGTAGTGTGTGTGTGTGTGTGGTGTGTGTGTGTGGTGTGTGTGTGTGTCCTTTGTGTGTGTATTTGTGTGGCGGTGCAGTGTGTGTGTGTGTGTGTGTGTCAGTGAGTGTCACCATGTGTGTGTGTGGTGTGTGTGTGTGTTGGTGTGTGTGTGTGTGGTGTGTGTGGTGTGTGATTTGCCAACAGTAGTTGTGTGTGTCCTCCAGTGACTGTCCCTTGTTGGTGTGTGCGGTGTGAGTGATCTGTGTGCAGGAGTGTGCCAACATACAGTTGTGTGTGTGTGTGCCCTGTGTGTGTGTGTGCAGAGTGAGTGATGTGTATGCAGTGTGTGTGTGTGTGTGTGTGTTGTGTGTTGTCCTGTGTGTGTGTCCCCTGTTGTGTGCAGAGTGTGTGTGGTGTGTGCAGGAGGTGCCAACAGACAGTTCACCATGTCCTCCAGGACTGTCCCCTGTGTGGTTGTGCGTTAGGGTTGGTATTGGTGCGGATAGTCACAGACAGACTCTGTGAAATTCAGGGCTGCTCCCACCTGGAGAGCGCGTCGCAGATCCAGAGGAGGCGCCACCCAATGTTCACCATGTCCTCCAGGACTGTCCCCTGTTGGTGTGCGGAGGGAGCAGATCTGGTGCAGGAGGTGCCAACAGACAGTTCACCATGTCCTCCAGGACTGTCCCTTGTTGGTGTGTGCAGTAGAGGGTGCAGTCTGGCTGCAGGAGGTGCCAACAGACAGTTCACCATGTCCTCCAGGACTGTGTGCGTGTTGGCGGTGCGTGAGGGAGCAGCGCTGCGTGCAGGAGGTGCCAACAGTGCGTTCGTGCATGTCCTCCAGGACTGTCCCTTGTTGGCGTGGTGCGGAGGGAGCAGATCTGGCTGGTGTGCAGGAGGTGCCAACAGACAGTTCACCATGTCCTCCAGGACTGTCCCTTGTTGGCGGTGCAGAGGGAGCAGATCTGGCTGCAGGAGGTGCCAACAGACAGTTCACCATGTCCTCCAGGACTGTCCCTTGTTGGCGGTGCAGAGGGAGCAGATAAAGTGCGTGCAGGAGGTGCCAACAGACAGTTCACCAATGTTGTCCTCCAGCTGAGCTTGTCCCCTGTTGGCACTTGGGTGCAGAGGGAGCAGATCTGGCTGCAGGAGGTGCCAACAGACAGTTCACCATGTCCTCCAGGACTGTCCCTTGTTGGCGGTGCAGAGGGAGCAGATCTGGCTGCAGGAGGTGCCAACAGACAGTTCACCATGTCCTCCAGGACTGTCCCTTGTTGGCGGTGCAGAGGGAGCAGATCTGGCTGCAGGAGGTGCCAACAGACAGTTCACCATGTCCTCCAGGACTGTCCCTTGTTGGCGGTGCAGAGGGAGCAGATCTGGCTGCAGGAGGTGCCAACAGACAGTTCACCATGTCCTCCAGGACTGTCCCCTGTTGGCGGTGCAGAGGGAGCAGATCTGGCTGCAGGAGGTGCCAACAGACAGTTCACCATGTCCTCCAGGACTGTCCCCTGTTGGCGGTGCAGAGGGAGCAGATCTGGCTGCAGGAGGTGCCAACAGACAGTTCACCATGTCCTCCAGGACTGTCCCTTGTTGGCGGTGCAGAGGGAGCAGATCTGGCTGCAGGAGGTGCCAACAGACAGTTCACCATGTCCTCCAGGACTGTCCCCTGTTGGCGGTGCAGAGGGAGCAGATCTGGCTGCAGGAGGTGCCAACAGACAGTTCACCATGTCCTCCAGGACTGTCCCCTGTTGGCGGTGCGGAGGGAGCAGATCTGGCTGCAGGAGGTGCCAACAGACAGTTCACCATGTCCTCCAGGACTGTCCCCTGTTGGCTGTGCGGAGGGAGCAGATCTGGCTGCAGGAGGTGCCAACAGACAGTTCACCATGTCCTCCAGGACTGTCCCCTGTTGGCGGTGCGGAGGGAGCAGATCTGGCTGCAGGAGGTGCCAACAGACAGTTCACCATGTCCTCCAGGACTGTCCCTTGTTGGCGGTGCAGAGGGAGCAGATCTGGCTGCAGGAGGTGCCAACAGACAGTTCACCATGTCCTCCAGGACTGTCCCCCTGTTGGCGGTGCGGAGGGAGCAGATCTGGCTGCAGGAGGTGCCAACAGACAGTTCACCATGTCCTCCAGGACTGTCCCCTGTTGGCGGTGCGGAGGGAGCAGATCTGGCTGCAGGAGGTGCCAACCGCCAGCAAGCTGTGGAGAACGGCAGAAGACCTGCGCCGCACTGTTCAGTTTATGACCTCGTGTGGACTGAGACCTTAGCACTGCCAGATTGATCGCGAGAGAGAGAGAGAGAGAGAGAGAGAGAGAGAGAGAGAGAGAGAGAGAGAGAGAGAGAGTAGAGAGAGAAGAGAGAGAGAGAGAGAGAGAGAGAGAGAGAGAGAGAGAGAGAGAGAGAGAGAGAGAGGAGAGAGAGAGAGAGAGAGAGAGAGAGAGAGAGAGAGATTCCTGCCAGGACAGTGTAAAAAAAAACCCCACAACTAAGGTAACGAAATTGAACAAAGGAGGAATACTCTCTTTCTAATTAGCTCCCCTCCACCAAAGTTGATTACGATACCAATCATCTAGCAATGCGTGGATCAGAGCTAAAGGGAGACAAACAAAGCATCATTCTCAAAAAAGAATGTGCCAACCAGGACAGTGTCAAAAAACACACAGCTATGGTAACGACATTGAACAAAGGGGGAATACTCTCTTTCTAATTAGCTCCCCTCCACCAAAGTTGATTACGATACCAATCATCTATCAATGCGTGGATCAGGGCCAAAGGGAGACAAACAAAGCATCATTCTCAAAACAGAATGTGCCAAGTTCGCCTTTATGACCCTTCACCACCCACACAGTACACATCAACAATGGTGGAGAGGACGACATACAAACAAATCAACATCTATCCAAGAGTGGCATAGCCTTCTAGCCATGGTATTTAGTATTTGGTAGTTGGTACTTTATAGTCACAGAGACGTCTCTGTGAAATTCGGGTTGCTCACACCTGGAGAGCGCGTCGCAGCAGATAAGCGACATTTTTGTGTGTGACCGATGAAGAAGGAAAGGTGTGGGTGGGGTACATGTTGACCATATTCTTCAATGCCACTGGGTTTAACGTGTGCTAAGTGCATGGGCACACGGGACCTCGGTTTATCGTCTCATCCGAAAGACTCCACGTTCAGACCATAAGGCAGAGTGAGAGGGGAAAACCCCCCACCTGTACCCAGGTTCGAACTCGGTTTTATTGCGCACGAGGCGAACGCGTTACCTCTGTGCCACTCTACGCCATGTATACTGCTTTTATAAAAACAAAAACAAAAAACCCGTAGAGGACTGTTAACACAACGATGGCCTTCAGAACCCCCCCCCCCCCCCCCCCCCCCCCCCCCCCCCCCACCCCGCCCTCCCCAGCTTTGTAGATTTTGTATTTTCTTTTTCTTTAATATTCTTTCTTTCTGGTTTTTTTACTTTATAAATTCTTCACTATTCGTCATTGGTCCCCGAGCCGAAGGTTCGGGGAGCTATTGTTTTTGTCTGGTCCGTCCGGTGTCCGTCCGTCAGGCGTGCCTCCGTCCGTCCGGCTATTCGTCCGTTTTTCTCAAAAACTATTCAGTCTATCATCATCCAATTTGGCATACTAGTTTGCCAAGAGGCAAGCTATCCACTGATGTATTTAGTTTTACATTAAGGTCAAGGTCGCGCCAGTTACGGGGTTCAAACCCCGAAACACATCATCGCTAATATCTCTCGAAGTTTTGCATGTATTTGAATGCAGTTTTTCCCCACAACATTTCTTGATGAATGGTCTATAACGCAGTTGTCATGATATTTTTCTGTGCGCGCGTGTGCGCATGATCGCGCGCGCTCAAATCACGGGTCCGAACCCCAAGGCTATATATAACAAGAGGCAAAGCCTGCAAGGCTCACGTCTGATTTTTATTACTATAGCAGGCATGGGAATTCCCATGACAATTCCCATGCCTGTATAGAGAGAATACTGTTATGTAGACACTTGTGCATCTGAAAACAGAGGAGCCCTATTTTTATTTTTGGCAAACAAGTAAAATTGAAAAGCATATTGACCAAGCTTTCAGAAAAAACATAGTGACCAATCCCCCCCCCCCCCCCCCCCCGGCGGGGTAAGGGGGGTCTACGGACACCTGTAGTAGGCCTAGTCTTTGCCTGTGGGTCTAAGCCTCTTACTCTTAGAAAATTAATAATTGAAGTTGCGTGATCTGTTACTGTTTTAAACTGATTGTTCATGCGATGAAAACTTGTTCCACATCATCTACATTTCTGTAAGATATTTTATATTAGTCCTAATATTTTATTTTCGTTTCGTTAATTCCCCCTCTGCCACAAAGCAAAGGTCAAGGTCACAACCAGCAAGCTCATCCATGTTTATCTTCCCCTGTACAGTCTTTGCACATGGTGATCAATCGTCTAGGACTAACAAAGGATTCGTACGTCGAAGGCAGTGAAATGGACGAACCCTGGATTTTCCGTATATTTTTTTTCAAGACTGAAATGAATGTGGGCTAAATGTTAAGTACGTCGTCTTGATTATGAGGTAAGGCATGGACTCTAGGCCTAGGCCTTGTTGCCGGAAGTGCAGTAGGCTAAGTTATGCGCAGAGATGATGGGCAAATGAACACGAACAACCGTTACTCAAAGGCGCAAATAAAGCGAAACTACCGGGCCGTCAACGCACACACTCGGTACATCCATTTGTTACAGAAAATATAAGTTGACGACGTTAAAATGTACCTATTTGTACACACCTGAAGTCTTGTGTTTCTTTTTAAAGAGCGTTTTTGTATATCTAATGGAGAGTCTTCTTTCCAGTATGTATCTCCTACTCGGTACAACACAACAGTTACAGTAATCTCTGCAACAAATGATTTTCTTTCTTTTGTTCCTTACCGATGTATCTGACTGCTTTGACCGCCATGACTTGAAGGCTCACGTCAAAATCAAGTATCCTGCTAACTTTAACCCTCTAACATCTTATGTTTTTTTGAGAAAATGACAACGTTAAAGTTTCAGTGGAGAGTGAGAGTCTTCTTTAGTTTGAAGAGTGTGACTGAGTCAAGGTTAAAGGTTGCACAACAGTAATCTCTGCAACAAATGATTATCTTTATTTTGTTCTTTATCAATGTATCCGACTGCTTTGATTGTCGTGACTTGAAGGCTCACGTCAAAATCAAGTATCCTGCTAACTTTAACCCTCTAACGCCTTATATGTTTAGAGAAAATGACAACGTTAAGGTTTGAGTTAAGGTTAAAGGTCGGGGCCACGGACGCAACACACACACACACACACACACACACACACATACACACAGACACACAACCGAACATGTACGATACTATAGACTCACTTTGTTTTAAAAAACGACGTGAGCCAAAAAGCTATTCAGTTACGTGCTGTTTTGATGCGTTTTTATGTAGTTACGAGCTGCTTGGATGCGTTTTTATGTATGTGTACAGCCGACCCATTCCGATTTCGGAGTAGCTCGGCGATGCTGCGAGGGGACTTTGCAGCCGCTCGGCGTTGCACTTGTTATTTTTGTCTATTTCGCAAATGGTTGTATGTAGCATGATAATATTTAGGTTGTATTTATTGCCTCTGCTGAAATGGACACCCACATTTGAGAAGGGGGGAACATTTAAAAGACAAATCAACAGACATTCGACACCGGATATTGCTGGAATAAAAAACAAATGAAGAAGATAGGGTTCAGGTGGGGGTGGTACGTGGGGGTGGTGGGGGGTAGAAACATTGGGGGTAGAGTGGGGGAAAGCGAGAGAGGGGGAGACCGCCAAGCAGCCTGTCTAAAACAGAGAGACCCTCATATCCCCCTATCTCCCACCCACCCCTCTCTCTCTCGTTCACGTGACTTTATTTTCCATGTATGACTAGCGATACTTGAATTGATTCATTTGATCGCCTGAACCTTCTTATGCATTTGATTTTGTTTCTGTTTGCATGCTTGTTTTTGTGTTTCTGGTTGCAGGTTTTTATTTTATGATGACAAAATCATACAAGGGAATCGCCGAGCGGCAGCAACGCATTGTGACAATGCAAACCCGGCCAGAGTTATGTCCTGTCCCCCCTCCCCCCAATAAACACACCACTTTCCACCCTTACAGAACGCATAAAATACATAGCTCAAAATTTGAAGCGATTCTGTTCAGTAGTTCACGAGATACAGCTGAACTTTTATACAAACTTCCTTGCACCGAGTGATGTCCTCTCCCCCCCCCACCCCCCAATAAACACACCACTTTCCACCCTTACAGAACGCATAAAATACATAGCCCAAATTTTGAAGCGATTCTGTTCAATAGTTCACGAGATACAGCTGAACTTTTATACAAACTTCCTTGCACCATGGTACACCACCACACAAAATTTGAAGCGATTCTGTTCTCTAGTTCACGAAATAAAGCTGGGGGGAAATTACATAGCCCAAATAAGGAAATTTCGGTTTTCAAGGTCAAACTTCAAGGTCAAGGTCAGCACGGTGTTGATTAACGAAAGGAAGCTTCCTTTTTAAGCTGTCTACCCCTCTGCCAATTTTAATCAAAATCCAAACAGTAGTTTTTAAGATAATCGATACACAGACAGACACACACACACACACAGACAGACACACACACAGACACACAAACCGATCGCAATACCTCGGCCTCTGGCCGGGTAATAATACAAAGGCAAGTGTCTGTCTGTGTGTGTGTGTCTGAAGCACAAAACGGGCATTATAACTCAGCCGTTTTTCGACCGAATCGCTTCAAATTTGCTGTCAGGCTTGCTAGCTGTGACCGGGGCAAAGCCTGGCAGCAAATTTGAAGAGAATCGGGAGAGAGCGTCACTTTCAGAGCAGCGCCAACGGGAAACGGGGCCTTATAACTCCGCCGTTTCTTAACCGAATCGCTTCAAATTTGCTGTACTCAGCGTTACCAGTACTTGGCGTTACCGTTACTAGCGTAAATTTAAAAAAAGCAGCCGTGAAAGCTTATGTTTGTATCTTCAATAAAGAACATTTTGACTTGATTAACCCCCCTCCCCCCCCCCCCACATACACACACTCAACCCCCTCAGCTTTATGTTAACTTAATCTACCAACGTATCAAAGCTGAGGACTGTAACTGACAGATGTGAAAGCTACTATTCTTCGCTAAAGGGAAAGGGGAGCACCAGGGCTGTACAATCATGAGTGCGTGTGAGACATTCAACAACAACAACAACAACAACAACAACAACATACAGTATTTATACGGCGCTGAATCTCGATAGAAATTAAATCAAAGCGCGCACACACAGGTTAGCATTCATCGTTACGCATTCAAACAAAAATGCAATACAAAGCGAACACACACACGCATGACATAAATTGTACACCGCAGAAACAGACCTAAAGGCAAGAGAGAGAAGATAAAGAGAGTGGAGCCTCAATGACAGGGGGGAACAGGTGGGTTTTGAGGTTAGATTTGAAAGCAGAGAGGCTCGGTCGCTGACGGAGGGAAAGAGGAAGTTTGTTCTATGCAGCGGTTCATGAAATATCGCCATGGCGGGGAAAATCGGCAGAGCACTTGTTCGCTCCTTGGATTATAGCAACCCTCAGGTTTACGTTATACAGACCTACTACATACACAATTTGAAGTGATTATGTGCAGCGGTTCGCGAGATGTTGCACGAGTGGAGAAAATGGCGGAAGACTTGGCGACACCCCATTGGTTCTAGTTATACCATGGGACACTTCACATTTCAGAAACACACACGAAACAAACAATGTTTGAAGCGATTCTGTGCAGAAGTTCAACTTTTATTAGGTATTAGGTATTAGGTACTTTATAGTCACAGAGCCATCTCTGTGAAATTCGGATGGCTCCCACCTGGAGAGCGCGTCGCAGCCAGAGGCGCGCCACCCTTCTTTTTTTTTCGCATGCGATTTTTTGTGTGATTGATGAGGAAGGAAAGGGGTGGGGTGGGGTAAATTTTGACCAAATGACAACTTTTGCGTTGCCACTGGGTTGAACGTGTGCTAAGTGCATGGGCACACGGGACCTCGGTTTATTGTCTCATCCGAAAGACTCAACTGTAAGGCCTAGTGCAAAATGAGAGGAAAAATCCCCTGTACCCAGGTTCGAACTCGGGTTTACTTGACACGAAGCGAAAGCGTAACCACTGTGCCACCCTGTGCCACTCTAGACAGATAGAAAGTCGATAGAAGTACACGAAAACATAGTCCTTTCTTCAAGCTGTTACAGATGACAGTTAAAACGAAGGAAGAACAAGAAATGTTGTGAAAAAAACTGCATTAAAATACATGCCAAACTTCGCGAGATATTAGCGATTATGTGTTTCGGGGTTTGAACCCCGTAACTGGCGCGACCTTGACCTTAATGTAAACCTAAATACATCAGTGGATAGCTTGCATCTTGGCAAACTAGTATACCAAATGTGATGATGATAGACTGAATAGTTTTTGAGAAAAACGGACGAATAGCCGGACTGAGGCACGCCTGACGGACGGACGGACACCTGACGGACGGATCAGACAAAAACAATAGCTCCCCGAACCTTCGGCTGGGGAATAATAATATATCGACAAGCGTTTTGCACAACAAAATTTTATTTCTTTTACCCAAAAAATGAACACCCCTCGTTCACGGTCTAAAATAGACTCGCCCGAACTTAGAACTGATTGTCAGTGCACGTAGGGCGAAAGAAGCGGTCACATGCAAATTATAGTCAGGCGTACGTGTGTGTGAGGGGGTGGTAGATAGCAAGACGCTAAAAAGCAGCGCCAGAGACACACTGGCATAACGTTTGTGTTGAGTTGGCTGGTAGAGAGGTTGAGAACCACGACAGTCCCGTATTGCCTGCAGCAGTTCTATATAGAACATAACCTAGTAGTGTTCACACACAATTCTCGCGGACTCTTGTCCATTTTTGTAGGCCTTCTTAGTAACACCAGTTCTGTTTTTCCATCATAGTAAAACTTAAAATACAGTTGTTGTTTTTTTCTTCTTCAGCGAATTCTCGTGGTTTTTTGGTTCCATCCATAAAATCTGAGTTTCTGTGATTTGGGATAGCTTAAAGAGAACATTAGCCCTAAAGAGAAAAAACAAACCAGGAAAGGATTTACTTTTAATTATGTACTAAAGCAGCGTTGAAGAAGCAATCGCCAAGAAAAGATTTTTAAAAACCCCCCTGAGAAAATCAGTTTCCTTTGAACAGAAAACAACACAAACAACAACCTAACAAACAAACAAAATTAAAGAAAAATAAAACGGCAAAATAACGCTTCACGAAGCAGTAAGCATAGAACCAGACATCATATTTTTAATAAACAAAATCCGTTTAATACCTGCAGACTTCTTGGCCAATAAAAAACATTCTAAACTGTTAAAAAGGCAAACGAGAGTTAGTTCTGTCCATGTTATATCCGTGGTTCTAGGAAACAAACCAACAAAAAAACACCACCACCACCACCACCACCACCAACAACAACAACAACAACAGCAAAAACCGCTCTTTTTTTAAACAAAAAACCCAAAAGAAACCGAAGCGACACAAATAAATAAGCTTGCATTTCCAAAGGTAACTGACTACTAGCAAAGAACAATAAAAGACTTGAGAAAACAAACGAACACACTTCATCAAAGGAAAAAAAACACCCACCAACAACAACAAGAAAAGTAATAGGCCTAACTTACACATTCATGCATTTACTGACAACAGTTTGACCATTTATCACTAGACTTACTAACTTCCGCTATCACGAGACAAACCCATCGAAATTTGACAGAAGCGGGCTTTAGTCGAATCGTTTATTTAGTTTTGTGTATTTTGCGGACCAACGTACTTTCTGGTGTTGAAAAGAAAAGAGGAAAAGAAGAAGAAGAAGAAGAAGAAGAAAAGAAAAGAAAGTTTGGCGCATCAGAAAATGGCGAAGGCCGGCATTTCTTGCTTCCTGTGTGTTGCTCTGACGTCATTCGTGGCTTTGTCGTCTGTCCTCACTGTTGCAGAAGGTAAGAATTGATCATTTATATCAAAAAGTGTTATTATTACCGTTGCTTTTGAGAAAAAAGACTGAATTTTCAAAGCAAAAAAAAAAAGACTGAATTTTTTAAGAAAATAGAATATGTAGACATTTTTGGTTAACATGTTTCTGCCCAGGGCCTACTTAGTGCTAACCTTCGTGTACTTTCTGTTAGAGTTGAGAACCGGTTCAAAAATCCGAACCGGGTTTAAACCGGTTTTCCCTATACGGACCGGTTTTATTGAACCGGTTTTTTTAACCAGTATTCGCATCACTAGTTTCGCCTATGCAAACACATATTTATTTGTCAGAATATTCACACACACGCACGCACGCACGCGCACATCTACACACACACACACACACACGCACACACACACACACACAATAAAGAAACTTATGACTTATGACACACACACACACTCTCAACTCAACACTCAGTCAAAGTCAAAGCCATACACCACCACAAACTAGAAACAGCTACTCTTGGTTTACAAACACCCAATCTGCACTGAGAATCAGTGTTCTTTTTCGAAAATAATTCGTTATTCTAAGAAAAACTTACTTTCAGTTTGCAGTTAAAAAACCGGTTCACAGCAACTCGAACCGGTTTTTCGAACCGCGAACGCTTAGCACCGGTTTTCGGTTCAAACCGGTTTCCACCCCCACCTCTACTTTCTGTTTGTCTCTCTATTGTCCATTCCGTCCATTCTCCCTCCAGCAAGACATTTTCATCCTCTCTCTCTCTCTCTCTCTCTCTCTCTCTCTCTCTCTCTCTCTCTCTCTCTCTCTCTCTCTCTCTCCCTATCTCTCTCTCTCTCTCATTTTATTTTATTTTAATTTTATTTTATTTCTAAATAGTTGTCTTTTTTGCATTATTGTTTCTTTCATTAACCCTTTCACCGCCAAAGTCGCATTTTAGCACCACAGTAATTTAACGCCTATGTCACTACAAGGCATCAAATTGGGGTCTATTATCCAAAGACCCTATTGCCTTAGTTTTGGGAAGTAAAGATGTACCTTATTTTATATATGTCACAGGTAATTTTGATGGAATGTTTTGGCTGAAATATGGCTGGCGGTGAAAGGGTTAAGAATGGACTGATTTTCTTTATTTGCCTACTAAAATGATCTATGTTATTTGACAGTACCCCCTTGCCATAAAGGCTTATGTATGCTAATGGCAATACAAATATATTTGATTTTAAATTGAATTTGAATTTGAATTTGAATCTCTCTCTCTCTCTCTCTCTCTCTCTCTCTCTCTCTCTCTCTCTCTCTCTCTCTCTCTCTCTCTCTCTCTCTCTCTCTCTCTCTCTCTCTCTCTCTCTCTCTCTCTCGTTTCAATATGACAGATGAGAATGTTTTATGTCCAGCGTGCTTCTCTGCACCAGAAACAGAAACTCACTTCTTATTAATTTGTATTGCCTAATAATTTACTCTAACTTAAGGAAATTATATTTATCTCGATATCTCCAGCTACCAAATTGAAAACGTATGTCGGTAAAAGTGTTTAATGAAGATTCGGTTGATGATGTTGTGAACATTGCAAAATGCATGTCGGTAAAAGTGTTTAATGAAGATTCGGTTGATGATGATGTTAACGTTGCAAAATTCCCGGTGCATGCTTTTAAAGTAAGATTGTCAGTACTGAAGAAAAATGTATCAGATTGATTAGCTCGTCTTTTGTTTAGTGATATGATTGGTATAGCATATGCCAAACCATGCTGTGCCAGCATTGAAAAAAACCCAAGCGCGAATTCGCAATATAGTTTGTGGCACGCGGTCTATTTTTACCACTCCAATCATGAGTCACCTCCCCTGGCTTTTCAATAATTTTAATCTGTAAACCAGAATGTTATCTCTGCACCATTTCGTAACTTTTTATATCTTTTGGAAAACATTTAAAACTATTTATCCTACTTATACTCATCGAAAGAAGCACCGCATACTCGTCGTGTCTGTTGTAGTGTCTGTATTACGTATGTTTATTATTTTGTACGCTTTAAAATACATCATTTTATAGAGCAGCGTCAATTTGAAGTGCAGCCTCGATTTGAAGTGCGACAATTTTGGACCGACCGACCGACAGACCGACAAAGTGAGTTATAGGTTTGTGGCTTGAGCCACAAACAAAAACATACCTAGATTGATTGTAAAGCGCTTTGGGCTCATCTGAGGTAAAGCGCTATATAAATGTACAATTATTATTATTATTATTATTAGATGTTTGTACGTGCGTGTGCGTGCGTGCGTACGTGTGCGCGTGCTTGTCTGTGGGATGGGGTAGGCGCACATGCAGTATAATGCCATTTTGCCGTTATCTGTAGTAGTAGTAGTAGTAGTAGTAGTAGTAGTAGTAGGGGAAGACGGGGTAAAAAGCGCATGGGCGGAGTAAGAAGCCCACCCCAATTATCTCATGAAATGAAGCAAATTTCAGTCTCATTTTGCCCATGAGACGAGCGTTAATGTCTAGCATTCGTCTCATGGGCAAATTTGACTGACATTTTCTTTATTTCATGAGATAATTGGGGTGGGCTTCTTACCCGCCCATGCGCTTTTTACCCCGTCTTCCCCTAGTAGTAGTAGTAGTAGTAGTAGTAGTAGTAGTCACAGCAGTTGTTGGTTGCTGATTGTTATGTGCATTCTTACCGGCCAAACGAAGTCTGACCGCTATTGTTTTGTCTGCTCATGTTATTGGATTTTTGTTTCATGTTTTTATTCAATTTCAATTTTGTGTAACCTACATAGTAGGATGGGCGCTATATAAATTTTCCTCATTATTATTATCTGTCAGGAACGATGTACCAGGCGAGGCGAAAGAAGAAAAGATAATTTGGCAATGTATTATCTTAACTGGATAATTTGAACAGTTTGGCTATTATCGGAGTAGAGAAAGCAAAAATGTTTTATTTTGGAAAGGTAGGAAACGATTGCAGTGTGTATTTATTGTTTGTGGCTCAAGCCACAAACCTATAACTCACTTTGTCTGTCTGTCGGTCTGTCGGTCCAAAATTGTCGCACATTTTGACAAAATTGTCGCACTTCAAATCGAGGCTACACTTCTGGCCGCTCTTTAAAATGATGTTTTTTAAAAAAGCGTACAAAATAATAAACATATGTAATACAGACACTACAACAGACACGACGAGTATGCGGTGCTTCTTTTGATGAGTATAAGTAGGATACATAGTTTTAAATGTTTTCCAAAAGATATAAAAAGTTACGAAATGGTGCAGAGATAACATTCTGGTTTACAGATTAAAATTATTGAAAAGCCAGGGGAGGTAACTCATGATTGGAGTGGTAAAAATAGACCGCGTGCCACAAACTATTGCGATTTCGCGCTTGTTTATCTATGTATGCATACAGTGGCACAGTGGTATCGCGTTCGCTTCGTGTCAAGTAAACCCGAGTTCGAACCTGGGTACAGGGGATTTTTTCCTCTCATTCTGCACTAGGCCTTAACGGTCTGAACGTGGAGTCTTTCGGATGAGACGATAAACCGAGGTCCCGTGTGCCCTTGCATACGTTAAACCCAGTGGCAACGAAAAAGTTGTCATTTGGTCAAAATCTACCCCCCCTCATCAGTGACAAAAATCGCATGCAAATTTTTTTTTAAAAAAAATTGGGTGGCGCGCCTCTGGCTCTCCAGGTGGGAGCAACCCGAATTTCACAGAGACGCATCTGTGACTATAAAGTACCTAATACCTAATACCTAATATGTATTATGTTCTTTTCTTCTTTCCTTACATTCGTATGCGTGATTGTGTGTTCATTCACTTCTGGTGGTATTCGTTCAGTCGATTATTTATTACCTCTTTTTCTGTTCAGTTTGTGACCTTATTATTTCTACATATTGATTTTTCATTATTTCGCTTCTTAGCTATTTAACATATTCAACTATTAATTCATTGACTTATTCTATATTTTTAATGTATGTGCATGCGCGCGCGCGCGCGCGCGTGTGTGTGTGTCACAGTGTGTGTATGATACAAATATTGCTGTTTTTTTAATTTTAAATATACATGCTTCCTTTAGTCGGTTATTGGTTTTGTTTGATTATAGATAATTCAAGTGTTTTATTGTGATAGGGGCTGTTGACCTATGTCATTAAACGTCTTGTCAGCATCAGCACCAGCATGTCAGCATAAGCATATATCTCTCTCTCTCTCTCTCTCTCTCTCTCTCTCTCTCTCTCTCTCTCTCTCTCTCTCTCTCTCTCTCTCTCTCAATTAATTTAATGAGCTGGTTGAAGTATATATTATAAGTGGGCCCTTTGTGGCCAGGCAGGCCGTAGAAACCAATTAACTGCGTTTCTTGCACGACTAGGTTTGCACGTGCGATGTTAGTGTTCTAGTGTGCTAGTGTTCTAGTGTTCCTGTCAGTGTTTTGTCTCACTCGTGTCAACGACACCGAAAGTGAGTCTATTGTTTTCATGCTTCTTCGCTTTTCCGGGAGTGAGTGAGTGAGTGAGTGTGTGTGTGTGTGTGTGTGTGTGTGTGTGTGTGTGTGTGTGTGTGTGTGTGTGTGTGTGTGTGTGTGTGTGTGTGTTTGTGTGTTTGTGTGTGTGTGTGTGTGTGTGTGTGTGTGTGTGTGTGTGTGTGTGTGTGTGTGTGTGTGTGTGTGTGTGTGTGTGTGTGTGTGTGTGTGTGTGTGTGTGACTGTGTGTGTGTGTGTGCGTGTGTGTGTGTGGTTGTGCGTGCGTGTGCGTGCATGTGTGCGTGCGTGCGTGCGTGCGTGCGTGCGTGCGCGAGCGCGCGCGCGCGTGTGTGTATGTGTGTGTGTGACCGTCTGTGGTAACTTTAACGTTGGCTTTTTCTCGGTAACTAAAAGGCGTTCATCGATCAAACTTTGCACACATATAGATGTTTATGCAAGCATTCAAACAATAATGATTTGAATAATTAAGTACTTAAAACAACACTGTAAACAGATAACAAACAGATAACATTTTAGATTAGTGGGTTAGAGAGTATTCAATAGGCAACATGAGTTAAGAAACTCATCAACACTGAAAGCCTCAATAGCTCGTTGGTAGAGCGTCTGTCTCTCATGCCAATGGTTCCAGGTTTGATTCTTGGCAAAGGCAATTTTTATAAATTTTTATTATTAGTTGTATCCATTAACGATAGTTTCATTTGTACTTTAAACACCCCCTCATGTTTACGACCCTCCATCTCAAAGTCATTATTTTTGGCAATCTTGTACTTAAACACCCCCCTCATGTTTACGACCCTCAATCTCAAAGTCATTATTTGTTGGCAATCTTGTACTTAAACACCCCCTCATGTTTACGACCCTCAATCTCAAAGTCATTGTTTGTTCGCAATCTTGTACTTAAACATCCCTCCCTCATGTTTACGACCCTCAATCTCAAAGTCATTATTTGTGGGCAATCTTGTACTTTAAACACCCCCATCATGTTTACGACCCTCAATCACAAAGTTATTATTTGTTGGCAATCTCGTACTTAAACATCCCTCCCTCATGTTTACGACCCTCAATCTCAAAGTCATTATTTGTTGACAACTTGTACCTAAGCACCCCCCCCCCCCTCCCCCCGAGTGAGCCTTGAAGGCTTTGTCTCTTGTACTGATCTGTTTTGTTCATCTTTTGTGCGCTTCTCTCTGTCTTGACTGCTGTCTGCCTGTCTGACTGTTTGTCTACTTTTGTGTGTCCGTCTGTCTCATGTCTGTCTGTCTGTTTCTGTCTCTCTGTCTCTGTTTCCGTCTCTGTCTTTCTTTCTCTCTCTCTCTCTCCTCTCTCTCTCTCTCTCTCTCTCTCTCTCTCTCTCTCTCTCTCTCTCTCTCTCTCTCTCTCTCTCTCTCTCTCTCTCTCTCTCTGGGTGTGTATCTCTATTTCCCTCGTGAATGTTCATTTATGCTCGCACACTCTACCATTATTTGAATTTAAGAAAGGGTATCGGTTGTGGGGGAAAAACAAACAAACAAAATACAGAAAGAAAAGAAAGGGAACCCCCCAAAAAAAAAAAACAACCCAACAAGTGCAACTCCGAGCGGCTGCAAAGTCCCCTCGCAGCATCGCCGAGCTACTCCGAAATCGGAATGGCGTAAATTTGACCTTAATGTAAAACTAAGTACATCAGTGGATAGCTTGCATCTTGTGCAACAAGTATACCAAATTTTGACTGAATAGTTTTTTTATATATAGCCTTGGGGTTCGGACCCGTGATTTGAGCGCGCGCGATCATGCGCACACGAGCGCACAGAAAAAAATCATGACAACTGTGTTATAGACCATTCATCAAGAAATGTTGTGAAAAAAACTGCATTGAAATACATGCAAAACTTCGCGAGATATTAGCGATTATGTGTTTCGGGGTTTGAACCCCGTAACTGGCGCGACCTTGACCTTAATGTAAAACTAAATACATCAGTGGATAGCTTGCATCTTGGCAAACTAGTATACCAAATTTGATGATGATAGACTGAATAGTGTTTGAGAAAACCGGACGAATAGCCGAACGGAGGCACGCCGGACGGATCAGACAGAAACAATAGCTCCCCGAACCTTCGGCTCGGGGACTAAAAAGGGAAACCCATTTTGTTTTAGCATCCACTCCTCGGAGACACGATTAATTCCACACCACCCTCCCCTCCCCTCCCCCCCCCCTCCCCTCCCCTGCCAAACACAAACACTATCAGCGAGGTGAAATTCAAATCATCTCCGATCAGTCTGGTACTACTGTCCTGGGAGACTTATTACATAAAGGTTTCCACCACCAACAGTCGGTGTTTCGATACAAAAGTGACCCCCCCGAACCCCCCCCTGTACTGTACTGTAGAATATTGCCTTCCTGATTTTGTCTTTGTAGTGTTATTACATAAGGTTGTATTTTGC
>CM065694.1:27151135-27172952 GCA_017654935.2 Phymorhynchus buccinoides
CTGTCCCATATGTGTCTGTTCCAGACCGGTGGACGTTAAAACGGATTTTCATCATTATAAAACTTTTTAGCCAATAACTACATTACCGCAAAAAGACAGAAGGCCTACACACACACACACACACACACACCACCCACATTCACACACACCGTACGCACAGCACAACGTACGCAACAGCACCACGCACGCACACATACACACACACGCAAACACACACATACATACACACACACCATACACACACACACATACAAACACACACACACACACACAACACGACCACACCCCCACACACACACACACACACACACACACACACACACACACAGGACACACACACACAAACACAAGCTCACACCACCCACTGTTCTGTTCTCCTCTCTCTGTTTCTCTCTGTGTCCCTCGAATACTTACTTACCCAGTACCCCACAGCTCTTTGTGCTTTGTTTCATTTTGTTTATATCATTCTTTTTATTCATTTCTTGGGTAAAGGTCAAGATGTGCCCCCCACCCCTACATTTTCTCGGTTAATTGTATTTTTTTCCGTTTTTTTTCTGTTTTGGCCTTTCTTACTATAACATAAGACTGTATTTTTTAGGAACCTTTTTACTAATAATAATCCTTTTTGTAATACTGAAACCTATCCCTAACCCTATCCCTATCCCTAACCCTAGCCCTAACCGTAACCCTATAAGACCGGGAAAACGCAACGAACCACAACTGTGACAAATCGCGGTGTACCTGCAGTACAATATAGTGGGGGGTAGGGTTAGGTTTAGGTTTAGGGTTGGGGTTAGGGTTAGGGTTAGGATTCAAAAAAGAGAATGAGCTGAAAATGGTTCCTAAAATACAGCTTTATGCAAGGGTAAGAACGGCAAAAACGGAAAAAACTACAATCATTGACCGAGAAATGCAGGGGGTGGGGGGGGGGGGGAGCCCATCTTTAACCTTACCCCATTTATATATTTATTTATTTATCGTTCAGTATGTCATAAATTGTTTGCCATCTTTTTTAAAGACACCCCCACCCCACCCCACCCCACGTCACGTGTAACATTCCCACTTATGCTTGGAAGATTTCTTAAGATTTCTTACCAGACGATAAGAGGGAAAAACACGTGAAAACCGTGATTGTGACACACGGACGTGGTGGGTCTTTCCAAAGCCGTCCTTGTGGCGCCCGTGTTCCGTTTCAACATCATTTTCTGTTTTTCCCTTTCTTCTATCCTGTTTTCTTCCTCTTTCTGACCCACCACCCACACAACAAACACACTAACAAAACATCTCAACCAACCTCAACACCCCCCCCCACAGAAAACTTAACACGTAATCGATCTCTTCATTTGGCACAAGACTTTGGTCTTTCTTTCTGTCTGGCGATCGTATTAAGGAATTTAACACCTCTCGTGTGGCTTATCCTTACTTTTTTTTGGGGGATCAAATAGAAGGGCAAAGTGGGTGTTGTTTTTTTCTTCTCTGAGGGAAGGGGAGAGATGAGAGAAGAGGGGAGAGACGAGAGAGGGAGAGAGAGAGAGAGAGAAGAGAGAGAGAGAGATAAGAAAGAGAGAGAGAGTTTCCGTGGTTTGTCGCTCAGCAGTAACTGTCCTTAAAAGCAACGCCACCTGTTGTCATGGGCTAAGGACAATAGCTCCACCTAAAAATAGGAGAGAGAGAGTGAGAGAGAGAGAGAGAGATGGGGGTGGAAGGAGAGAGAGAGAGAGAGAGATAGAGAGAGGAGTGAGAGAGATTATATAAATAGATATAGAGTGTGAGATATAGAGAGAGAGAGACAGATACAGAGATACAGAGATCAAATATATACATAAACAGAGAAACAAAACAAACAAACACCAAGACACTAAAACAACCGCAAACACACCCTAAGCTTAATTAAAAAATGTCGTGAAAGGGAATTTACGACATTGGGAAAGCATTATCCCCATTGGATGTAGCAGCGAAAGGAAATGTAAATTTTTTTTTACAATCGCACTTTCACGCACACACCGTTTTGAACTAGTTTCCTTACCTACACCTCCTCCTTCTCTCTGCGGCTTGCCGTCGAGAAAAGAAAATTAGGAAAAGTGTTGTTTCTCTCTAGAAAGAAAAAAACATCATAACGTTTTTCCGAAAATATGGTTTCACTGTAAGGACCTTACACTCGATGCAAATAGGCAAAATGATGTTCGTATGTATTCTTGTGGGAGTGCCCACAACATGCGGCAAGCAATCGTATCTGTGAGTCGATTTTGAGCTGTGGCGGGTAAAAATGAATCTACTTCAGAAACCGTTTCTGTCTGTTGCTTGAATAGGTTTTATACGTATACGTGATAACGGCGTTTTAAACTGAAACGATTGTGGGTGTTGAAAATCGTTGAAAGAACATTTGATGCACAAACAACCAACAAATAATTGTTTGGTGGTGTGTTAATGCGCGCATATTTATTTATAATATAAAATGTCTCGTCTTTTGCCAGTGTTGTGTGTGTGTGTTGGTGTGTGTGTGTGTGTGTTTTGTGTTGTGTGTGTGTGTGTGTGTGTGTGTTAGTATGTGTGTGCGTTTGCGTGTGCGTGTGCGTGCGTTGTGTGTAAGGTGTGTTGTGTGTGTATGTTAGTATGTGTGTGTGTATGTGCGCGCAGTGCGCGTGCGGAAATATATATATAATATATATATATATATTGTGTGTGTGTGTGGTGTGTGTGTGTGAGAGAGAAGAGAAGAGAGAGAGAGAGAGCAGATAGACATAGAGAGAGAGAGGAGAGAGAGGATAGAGGATAAGACAGAGAGACAGATGAGATAGACATAGATAGAGATAGAGAGACATAGAGAGAGAGAGAGCATATGAGAGAGAGGACAGGAGAGAGAGACAGTAGAGAGAGAGACAGAGATATACACATAGCATAGAGATAGGATGACAGAGATAGAATGTAGACATAGATATATAGACGAGACGATAGAGACAGAGATAGAGAACAGAAGACAGACATATATTATAGACTGATAGAGAGAGAGAGAGATACAGAGTGAGGAGAGACAGAGAGAGAAGACATCTGATATGAGAGATATGACAGAGTTAGAGACACAGTGATAGAGAGAGAAGATACCAGAGAGATGAGACATGTAGATCAGAGAGTCATAAAAGAGAGAGAGGACAGATATAGGAGACAGATATAGTACACGATATATATAAGAAACAGAGAGAGATAGACAGACAAGATATAGAGAGACAGAGAGAGATGACTGTATAGAGAGACAGAGAGTAGAGGAAAACATAGAGAGAGACAGTAGAGAGTAGATGAGACCATAGAGGAGAGCAGGAGACAGAGGAGAAACATTAGAGTAGATGACAGAGGAGAAGAGAGAAGACAGAGAGGAGAGACAGAGAGAGAGATAGACAGGGAGAGGGGGGAGATAAGAGAGACAGAAACAGAGAGAGAGAGAACACAAAGACAGATGAGAGAGAAACAGAGCCACAGATAGAGAGAACAGAGAGAGAAGACAGAGAGAGAGAGAAACAAGCGAGACCAGAGACAAGAGACAGGAGAGAGAGAAAACAGAGCGGAAACGACACAGAGAGAGAGAGAGAGAGACAGAGAGGAGAGGGCAGATAGAGAGATGAGAAACAGAGAGACGAGAGAGAGAGATAAAACAGAGAGACAGAGATAGAGGAGAAGACAGAGAGAGGACGAGACCAAGAGAAGAGAGAAAACAGACGAGACAGAGAGAGAGACAGAGAGAGAGAGAAAACAGAGAGAGAGACAGAGAGAGAGACATAGAGAGAGAGAAGAAACATAGGAGACAGAGAGAGAGAGAAACAGAGAGATAACTTGAAAATGTAAACGTTATATATATTTTATTTTCGAAGGATATAGATTTTTTTAGGCAAACGCCTACGCCCTTTATTGTCTTTTCAATATGAGGAGAGAGAGACAACCGGAGATACAGAGAGAGAGGACAGTGAGAGAGAGAGAAAAAAAAAAAACAGATAGAGAGAGACAGAGAGAGAGAGAGACAGAGAGAGAGAGAGACAGAGAGAGAGAAGAAACAAGAGAAGAGAGAGAAGAGAAACAGAGAGAACAGAGATAGAGAGAGGAAACAGAGAGAGAGACAGAGAGAGAGAGACAAACAGAGATTGAAGAGCGACATGAAGAAGAAGAAAAGAGTGACAGAGAACAGAGAACAAGATGAGAGTTAATAAAGAGAAAAAAACAGAGAGAGAGACAGAGAGAGAGAGAGAGGAGAGAGAGACAGAAGAGAGAGAGGAGAACATAGAGACAGGAGAGAGAGGAGAAACCATAGAGTACAGAGAGAGAGAGAACAGAGGAGAGAGAGAGAAAAACAGAGAGACAAGAGAAGAGAGAGAAACAGAGAGAGAGCAGAGGAGATAAGAACAGAGAGACAGCAGAGAGAGAGCAACAGAGCGACAGAGAGAGAGCTAAACAGAAGATAACTTGAAAAATGTAAAACTTTATTTTCGAGGATATATATTTTAGCACGCCTACTCTTCCAATGTGAGAGAGAGCGAGAGAGAGAGAAGGAAAGAGAGAGAGAGAGGGAGATCCAAAAGAGCGAGGGGAGAAGGGGAAGGGAGAGAGAGGAAGAGAGAGAGAGAGAGAGAGATAGAGAGGAGAGGTGGAGAGGAGAGAGAGAGAGAGAAGAGAGAGAGGAGATGAGAAGGAGAGAGTAGAGAGAGGTTTTTTCCGAATAATTTTTTTAACATTTCTATTATTTTTATACCAAAAAGCTAAAGCTTACAAGACAAAATGACATGTCCTTGTTACGAATATTCGAACAGGCGTCCGTAAAAATTAATTACAAAACCAACCTTAAAAAAATAAAACCCTCAACGTTTTCATAAAACCGTTAAAACCGAAAAACGACACACAACACAAACATATCTATATCTGCTAGCCGATTTTTTTTTTTTTATCCAGTTCAACTTAAATGCAGACGATATCTTTAATATGGAAAGATGTTCGTGACACTATTAATTATTTGATTCATTTAAAAACTATTAATTGTTGAATTCATTATGATTACTCGTGTTGTTAACTGCGGAATACACCCTGCATGTCCAATTTTTTTGCTATATGTTGATCTGGATTAGGTCCGTCTGGACAGCACAAAATCCTGGCTGCATGCGGCTTGCTACATTTTTGTGGTTTTTGTTGTTGTTGGCAATTCTTGTCTCTTACCTCTCTGGTCTGTCTGTCTGTCTGTCCTATGTGTCCTTTTTCTGTCTCTCTCTTCCCCCCTCATGTTTTGCCTGTCTGTTTGTCTGTCTTTCCGGTCTCTAATCTCTCTGTCGTCGTATCTCTGATCTCTGTCTCTCTCTCTCATCGTCGTCCTCTACTTCCCACGTCTCCTCTCCACTCTCTCCTCTCTCTCACAGGCCTCTCTCAGTCCTCTCATCTCCTCTCACTTCACATCTTCGTCCTCTCCCCCCCCCTTCTCTCTACCTCCTCTCCTCTTCCCTTCTCCTCCTCCTCTCGTCGATCAATCTACTCTCTCTCTCATCTCTCTCTCTCTCCTTGCTCATCTACTCTCTCTCTCTCGATCATCTCTGCCTTTCTATCTCTCACTCTCTCTCTCTCTTCTCTCGAACTGCATCCAAAAACGCGCAGAAACCTGTTTTATACTCAATATTTTGAATAAAATACAAATAATTGATTAATTATGTGGATAGTCCTGGTAGTTTGGGGATATTGTGTGGATGCTTAACTTTGATGTGCTTATTGCATTGCAGACTTTTTGAGATTCTTGATTTTTCAAATGATAATGTAGGCTACTGGTGTTGTTGTTTTTTTTTTGTTTTGGGGATTTAATTTTTTCGTTTCCATATTATTTAATTGTTAAGAAAGAATTTGTTGACCCCCCCCCGCCACCCCCCACCCCCCCCCTCCCCCCCCCCCCCCTTGCCCCCCGCCCCCCCCCCCCCCTTTCAAACGAAGTTTTTTAGTAATGACCAGTAAGCGGTTCGAGTGTCCCTCTCTCTCGGGTCTCTCTCTCGTCAGTCTCATCACATCCTCAATCCCCCCCTCCGCGTCTCCTTCCTTCATCGCCTATGTCCCTCTCCCTCTCCTCGGTCTCTCTTTCTCTCTCTCTCTCCTCCTCTCTCTCCCCGCTCACTCATTGGCATCTCTCCTCAGTCCTCCTCCTCTCTCTCCTCTCCCGATCTCCCTCTCTCACATCCTCCGGGGCTCGTCCTTTCGGCGGTCTCACCGCGTCGCACTTCTCCTCTCTCTTCATCTCCTCTCTCTCTCTCCCCGGCCTACTCTCCCCCCCCCCCCCCCCCGGTCCACTCCCTCGTCTAAGGATCTCTCGCCTACACCTCCGCTCCTCCTCTCTCGAAACGAAACGGATCGGTCTCTCGACCGTCGTCCAAGTCTCTCTCCTCTCTCTCCCCATGCTTCCTCTTCGTCTCCCTCTCTCTCTATCACTCTTCTCCCGTCGGGTCCTCCTCCTCTTCGCTAGTCTCTCGGGCCTCTCGTCTCCTCTTCTCTCTCCTCGTCTCCTCACTCTTTCCTCTCTCGCCTCCCTAGACTCCCTCGCCGTCTCATCTCTAAGCTATCTTTCCCCCCACCTCACTCGCGGTCCGTCCCTCTCTCCTACAGTCGTCTCTCAGTCTTCTCTTACTCGGTCCGTCTCATCATCGGTCTCCGCTCGTCGATCTCTCCTCCATCTCTCCCATCTTTCTATCTTTCCCTGCGGCATCACTCTCCAGGCTCGCCTCCTCTCTCTCTCATCTTTCCTATCTGTCTCTGCTTCAGCAACTCGTGTTGGAGATATCAAGACTCCTCAGGGTATTCTGTCTTAAACAGAGGTCTCGTCAGATATCTTTCATTCAAGAGTGGACGGGTGTCGCTCTCTCTCATCGAAATCGATATGAATCTCTCTCAGAGCGGTCTCAAAGTCTCGTCAGGCTCGTTGATATTTTCAGATTCAAGCGGCTCTCTCGGGTGCAAGTCGAGATCCGAAATCCGATATGAAACGGTCAGCATCGGGGGCCTCCTCAAATCGGGTTTCTGCGGCAGAAAAGTATATTTATCCCGTCCTCTAGATCTATATTGCTCCTCGTGTTCCTCTACTTCTCAGTTGTCTCTTTAATCTCTCTACACTATAAACAATAATGTCCCACCGAAATCATCTCCTCTGGTAACGATAGAATTCTCATTGCCCTTTTTTGGGTAAGAAAAGGGGTCGGTTGATTCGTGAAGATGAATGACCATTTGGTTGTTTAATGCGGCCAAGTTATACACGATTTTAAGGACTGAAAGTTTTGAAAACATAGTGCAGACCATCTTTATTTTGCACATATGCTTTAAGAAAGTGATGATAAAAACAAGGTAACAAGCCATGTATACTGTCGGCTCGATACTCTTGTTTTCGGGTGCTGCAAACAGGGAGAGCTTTCCTCCTATCTTCAATAAGAGCTGATGTACTATAATATTTTATGATAGCATTCAAAATAAGTAAGTTAAATTATCGATAAAACATAGTTCAAGAGTCAGTTAACTGTTTTGAATTGATTTTATATGACATTTATTAGTGCTATTCAGGCTTAATACTTTGAAGGACGGGATTTATCGTACTAACATGTTTCTTGCATATTTATTAACATTTAGAATGTTAGAGTGTATGATCAGAATTTATTTGGATGACGCATATAATATGTATTGATTTCCTTTTCTTTTACATTTTGCGTGAAGGATTTGATTTTGTTGATTTCATTCTCATTGCTCCTTATCCATGTAATTGTGGCCCAAGGCCAATGTACATTAAACCAATTCATAGTTCAGTGTTTCAGTGGGCTCTCTCTCTCTCTCTCAGCTCAATCTCTCTCTCTCTCTCTCTCTCTCACTGATGTCTCTCTCACTCTCTCTCTCATGTGTCTCTCTCCTGTCTCTCTCTACTCTCTCTCTCTCTCTCTCTCTCTGTCCTGTCTGTCTCTCTTCTCTGTCTCTCTCTCTCTTCATCTCTCTATCTCCCTCCTCCTCTCCGTCTCTCTCCCCCCTCTCTCTGTCTGTGTCTCTCTCTCTTTCTCAAAGTCTCTGTGGTGGTCTGTCTCTCTCTGAATCTCTCCCTCTCTCTCTCTCTCTGATCTCTGTCTCCTCATCCCTCGTTGTCTCTCCACGTCTCGTCCCTCCTCTCTCTTCTCACTCCACCACTATCTTCTCGTCCTCTCTCCTCTCACTCTCCCTCTCCTCCTCTCGTCTCCTCTAATGTCTCTCGTCTCTCTCTCTTGTGTCATCTCTCTCGTCCTGTCCCTCTCCGTCTTTGGTTTCTCTCTCTGTGTCTCTCTCCTCAATCTCTCCGTCTTCTCTCTCGTCTGTCTCATCTCGTCGACTCCTCGCTCTCCACCTCCCCTCGGGGCGCTCATCCGCCCTCTCCTCGCAACTCTCGTCACTCCACTACTCTCAGGCTTCCTCTCGATCGTCTTCGCATCTCCTACATCATCTCTCTCTCCTCTGTCTCTCTCTCTCAAATCTCGTGAGTCTCTCTCTCGTCTTCTGATCCTCTCTGTCTCTCGTCTCTCATCTTCTCTCTCGTCTCTCCTCTTCTCAGATCCCTCTCCTCTCATCTGAAGGCCTGGCCCTCTCCTTCATTCCTTCCTCCCCTCTTCTCGCTCAGAATCGTCGCTCTCTCTCCTAACTCTCTCTCCTCCTTCTCGTACTCACTCCTCTCTCTCTCTCTCGGGCAATCTGTCCTCATCCTCTCTCTCGCTCTCGTCTCTCGATCTCTCGCATCTCTATTCTCTCACGTCTCTCGTCCCTCTCTTCTCCGCTCGTCTCTGGGTTCTATTCTCTCATCTCGCCGGTCTCTCTACATCTCTGTGTGATCTGCTCCTCTCTCTCGTCTGTCTTTCCCTCATCTCTGTCTCGTCCTCTCTCATCCTGTCTCTTTCTTCTCCGTCAACAAGTCTCCTCTCCTCTCTGCAGAATTCGTCTCAGGCTAAAAACTCCTCACACACTGTCTCTTCTCTCGCTCTCGCACTCTGTCTCTCAGGTCTCTCTCTCTCTCTCACTCTTCTCTCGCATCAACAGACGATCTCTTCCAAATCGCAACTTCTTCTCGTCCTCGTCGGAGGTGGCCTCTCGTCGCTCCCCTCTCCTCACGTCATCCGCTCGGGCTCTCTCGTGCCCTCTCTCTTCTCAGTCTCTGGATCCTTCTCACAAATCTGCTCATCCTCGTCTCATCTGGTCGCTCATCCTCTCTTCCCGCTCTTCTCCTCCTCAACTCCTCTCCTCTCTCAACTGTTCTCTCTCTCCCGTCTCTCCTCCTCTCCTCTCTCTCCTTCTCTCCTCTTCTCCGTGGTCCTCTCGTCGCTATCTCTTCCTTCGTCCCACTCTCCCTCTCTTCTCTCTCTCTCTTCTCTCTCTCAGCTCTCTCTCTCTCTCTCTGTACTCTCTCTCGGTCTCTCTCTCTCTCCTCTGTCCTCTCTCTCCCTCTCTCTCTCTGGTCTCTCTCTCTGTCTCTCTGTCTCTCTCCTCTCTCTCTCGCTCTCTATCTCTCACTTTTTCTCTCTCTCATATCTCCACACACACACACACACACACACACACCACACACAGTACACACAAGGCACACCCAGCACACACACACCCACGACACACAACACCGCACGACACCACACACACACATACACTCACAGACTATATCGTCCAAAGTCCGTCCATTAGGCATGAGATCAAAAGTGCCTGTTGGGTGATCATACGCTGATGTTCCATTTCTGATGAGTTTGCCTTATCATAGATCATAACTCTTAATTCACGACACTAGGTTTCCAGACAAGCTCTAAAGGATGCTTTTTTTGTTTAACCCTTTTCACCGCCGCCATTTTCATCCACAATCTCCATTAACATGTTTGCGTAGAGAGCAAAATCCATCTGCAGTATTTGGGGATTATTCTGTGACATTTAAAAATAAGTCTACCCTTACTTCCTAATACTAAGACAATAGGGTGTTGCCTATTAATAGCCCACAATTTTGATGCCTTTTAAAGACATAGGTCTTAAATCAGTGTGGTGCTAAAATGCGACTTTGGCGCTGAAAGGGTTAAACACATAGAAACTTCGGAAGACAAAACCGACTGATTTGACCGTCCTTGTGAGTTTTCGAGCTCCTGAAGACCCATGGATCCCACAAGATCAGTCCCTTGTTTTTTGTCTCGCGAATGTTAAGAAAAAGGCCTCCTCCTCTGGGCTTTGCCCCTTCCATTCATTTCAAGACGGTTTCAAGGTAGGGGTTATGGGTATGAATAGGGTTAGGGATCGGTAGGTTTAGGGCTATAATACTTATAAACAACACACAATCTTCTTGTGGTGGTACCATAAGCCAAATGAGGTTGTACCGAGGCGGTGGTTACTGCTACCCAATGAACCTGTATTGTTAAAACAATCGGGACTTTAACTGTTAAGGCAAAAACATGCCTGCCGGGCATTGCCTCATATTGTTCCCATACCATCTTTGTATTTACAAATGACCCCACATGGGTCGAAAGGCCGAGAGTGGCGTAAAAACAACCTTATTTTCACTAGGTTTTAGGGTAAGCTTACTCATCCACCTTTATTTGTGTGTGGTGTGTCTGAGTCTATTTTTGACACTAATCTGAACCGCTAGCCCTACCTAACCCTAGCCCAATACCGCCTATTCCTGCTAATCCTAAGCCAACCCTTAAACGTCTAATCGCCACACCAAAATGACACCTGATGGTATGATATGAACGAATTGAACTTTAACCGAACACTAAACCTATCCCTACCCTATTCCTAACCCTAACCCTAACCTGAAGCCGTCCTGAAATGAATTGAAGGGGAGCAGAGGATTGATTACTATGTGGATAGTCCTGGTAGTTTGGGGATAATGGGTGATACTTATTATTTGATGTTGCTTTTGCACTTTCTGAGATTCCTTGATTTTTCAATTCGTAAGTGTACGGTGTTTTTGTTTTGTTTTTGGGGGGATTTAATTTCTCCTTTCAATCATATTTATTGCCTTTTTTTTTTCTGGGTCATGTTGTGACCGGAACCTACAAACGCCCCCCAAAAATTCACATTGGAGGGCTGTGCTTCATCAAAGTCTCTGTTTCGTTTCGAATTTGGGGGCATTGTGTATGGGAGTCACGCCTGGTCAAAATAGGATTTCCTTACCCAGCGAGAGAGGGAAAACGAGTGAAACCGTGGCTTTTCAACTCTGAATGTGGTGGGTCTTTATAAAAAGACAAACCCCGTTGCCGCCCCCCCACAGCGCTATTCCACGTCTGCAGAGAGTGTCGAAGAGAAAAAGAAGAACAGGCGAAGACCCTTCGTCTGAGATAACGACAAATCTTATCCGTCGAAACTATCCTCAGGTTCGAGCTGCAAAATATATTTGGCTAAGCTGCGTATTTGCAATAGATTGATTAAATAAATATTGAGTAAAAACTGGAAAGATACTGTTTAGAATGTTCAAGATCTGTTTAAAGAATGTTCACGTTTTATTGGAGAAATTCATGCATGCGAGCATTTCATAAGGGGGCCTTTTAAGTATTATTTTCGTTTCAAATAGCAATGTCAACAAACATAACCCCAAAACAAGAATTAGAAGCAAACGAAAACATTTGTTTTTTTTTCTTCTCTAAAGTTTGGTTGTTAAAACAGCAGTCAGCAGTCTCTTAACACAGAAAATTCACACTTACACATACACGACACAAACGCGCGCGCCACGCTCGCGTAACGCAGCGGGACGGACGCAACGCCCGCACGCACCGGCACGCAACACACACTGTGACCCCTCTTCCCTTCCACCAACAAACACAAAATCATGTTCGCCGCGCGTTTTCTGGTCAGTGAGTGTGTGTATCGTTGTATGTGTGCGTGCGTCATTGTATGTTTGT
This sequence comes from Phymorhynchus buccinoides, assembly GCA_017654935.2. Lineage (NCBI taxonomy): Eukaryota > Metazoa > Mollusca > Gastropoda > Neogastropoda > Raphitomidae > Phymorhynchus > Phymorhynchus buccinoides. The sequence continues at coordinate 27,163,009 of CM065694.1, forward strand.
GTGTGCGCTTGCTGAATTTATGATGTGTTTGCTAACATGTGTGATGTGTTGGTGTGTGTTGTGTGCACGCGCTTGCGTGAAGTTATGCATATATTGTTAGCTTGCGTATGGAATTGTGTGTTTGTGTATGTGTGTGTGTGCACGCTTGCGCTACGTGAGTTTATCCTGTATGTGTGCTAGCGTGTGTGTAGTTTGTGCGTGCATGTATGTGTGTCTGTATGTATGTATAGTATGGTATAGTATGTATAGTATGTATAGTATGTATGTATTTATCTAATGGATGTAGGCATTTGCATGTCACTGTTCTGTATGTATGTATGTATGTCTGTATGTATGTATGTATGTATGTATGCATGTTGTATGTCAATGTATGCATGCAGGTAATGTATTATTTATGTATGTATGTGATGTATTGCGTGCTTGTATATATGCGTGCTTTGTATGTATGGCGTGCTTGTATGTATGCGTGCCTGTATGTAGGCTATGTGTGCATATTATCATGTGTGTGTGTGTGAGCTCAAGCTGTATGCTTTAATTAGGCCTTTTTCTATTTTCGTCTGATGTCGAAGTTAACAACCCTTCTTCCTCTGCCTTTAACACTGTTAACTTCCCCCCCACCACCCCCCAACCCCCCCCAACCCCCCCCACCCCCAACCCACCAACAACGCACGCCGTCTCCCTCCCATATTAAAAAAAAAACACCCCCCCCCCCCCCACCCCTACACACCCACACCGCTACCCCTCCTTCTCTTTCTTCTTTCCCTCGAGGTGAACAAAACACGTGTAATGAGAAAACGCGCGGCATGTTTTTTTTGCCAGGTTTTAATTCCAAGGCGTAATTATGGTTTGACACCGCGTCCAACCCCCGTAAAATAGCTTGGGAAGCAAAATAATAAAGTGTTTTTTGTTTTTTTTTAAATAGAAGGATGTTTGTGTGTGTGTGTGCTGAAAATGATATGGAAAACAATGTTGTGGTGACGCCATGCTAATACACAGGGCGTTTTTAAATAACTTTATGCTATGTTATTTATTCATCTTATTTATTTATTTTTATCGATTCTGAAAACAATAAGGGTTCAAAGTGATTAGAAAGAAGCGTTGGGAGAAAAAATATCAAAACGCGATGACAAATTTATAGTGACGAGGTTTCTGTGGTTAAGTCATAGACTCTCGTTGAGAGAGAGAAAAGAAGAAGACGAAGAAGAAGAAATACAAAGCAAGAAGAAGAAGAAGAAAGAAGAAGAAGGAAGAAAAGGGAGGAGGAGGAGGAGGAGGAGGAGGGGAGGGGGAGGAAGAGGCGGAGGAGGAGGAGGAGGAGGAGGAGGAGGAGGGAGTTGAGGGAGGAATAAGAGGAGGAGGAGTGGGAGGAGGAGGAGGAGGAGGAGGAGGAGGAGGGGAAGAAAGAAGAAGAATAAGGAAGAAGAAAGAAGAAGGGATAAAAGAGACAGAGAGAGAGAGAGAGAGAGAGAGCGAGCGACGGAGAGAGAGAGAGAAGAGAGAGAGAGAGAGACTTGGCATCTTGACGAAGGTTTGAATGAATTTAGAGAAATCATAGAACCCCAAATCAACAGATTGAACACAAATCAGAGATCAACACTAAGCACAATCGCCAGAGCAATTAGAACTGGAATATACCAAATACCAAATAACCAATAAAAAAAATATGCCAAAATTGTATCACCATTTTCTAATTACAGAGAGAGAGAGAGAGAGGACAAGAGAGAAAGAGAGATGAAAGAGAGAGAAGATAGAGAGAGAGAGAGAGAGAGAGAGAGAGAGAGAGAGAGGGAGAGAGAGAGAATAGAGAGAGAGAGAGAGAGAGAGAGAGAGAGAGGGAGAGGATAGGTGAGAGAGAGAGAGAGAGCTAGAGCGATAGAGAGAGCGAGAGAGACAGAGAGAGAGAGAGAGAGAGATTTTACAGTAATTTTGCGATAGAGACAAGTAAGATTGGCAAATTGTAAATGTCATGACGTTTAAGAAAGCTTTTGCTTTTAATTTTTGATAAAGCTACTTGCAGCGTATTTTCGGCTTATATAATAGGCACAATATTTTAAAACAATTTTTGATGGATTTTTTTCATCATTAGCATCACCAGCTATGCTGTATCAGCTGTAGTGAGCATATAAAAAAAAAGACCTTTGAAAGGTTCGTTTGGCCAATGCATTATAAGTATAAAAAAGAAGAACAAAGAAATGTATCGGAAATCAACATTACGTCCTTTAAAATAAGCCAGATAAAAAACATCCTTCAAGCCTAAACCTTTAAAATAACATTTAATTATTTAAGAAGTTGATTTTCCCTTCCAACCAATGAAGTTTAACAAATGTGACACATAAAAAAAAGTGTCAAACATCGTTGAATATTAAGTGTTTGCATAACACATTCAGTGTTGGTATCAACCTTTCTGTACTCTCTCTAGATATCAGTTGATTTAGAGGGGCTCCCTAACGGATACGTTTTTTTTTTGCAAGAAACAGCGTCGAGATCACCAGAAAACACCCTTTTTACAAGAGATCCGCAACAACACTCACTTTTGACTTTGCTCTGGTTTCCTCGCGAAATCAAACCGTCAAATCGGCGATTCGTCCTTGGCGGAGGTGCTGGAAGTCAGGATTCTTTCAGTGAAAAGAGAAGGCATGTGCCTTCTCTTTTTTTCTAATGGCGGGCCTGAGTTAGACCAAAAATCATTTGCACGAAATGTTCCACAATACAAGCCTTTTTTAATATTTTTTTTTATAATTTATACAGTTTTCCAGTACCAAAAGGAGTTTCGCTCACATTCACAACAAAGGAAATAGCTCCAATTTTTTTTTTACTGCACTACAAAGAAGAAAAAGCTTCAACCACTAATGAGTGGCCTCCACCCACCCCCCCCGTCCAAAATGGCTTCTCTCTCCCTTGAATCCGGCAAAACGTCCTTGCCAAGGAGGAATCGCCGTTTTTGGCGGTTTGATTTCTAAGAAACCAGAGCAAAGTGAGTGTTCCGATCCTTAAAAATACTGTGCTTTCATGGTGATCTCGACGTTTTTCTTGCAAAAACTCATCCGTCAGGGTGCCCCTTTAAGAAACGTTTGCAATGATCAGTCAGCTTATGCTGCCCCTACAGTTTCAAAAAAAAACCCACCCCACAATCTGGTGTTCAATCATTCGTATTACCAAATTTGATTCTGCTTTCTTTAAAACGCATTTTGGGAATAACCGAAAGCCTCTTTAAAACCGCTCTAAAATGAGCCGTTGAACAAAAACAAAATGGAATTCACTTTCACATAAAATGCCATAGAAATCGTCCATTATTTAAAACCCGTTTGACAGCCAGCTAGCCTCATCAATAAGATATTGCTTTTTGTCTTTCTTCTTCAAGAAGGTGATTGCAAATCAGCTTCGGAATATTCATTGGAATCTGGTATTCTCAGACTCTGCAGTTGATTTACGAATCAACCCGTTTGGGAAAATGTGTGTTTTGAGATTTGGAAGTAGACATTTGTGTGGTCACTAGGAAAGTCGCTTTACTAATTTTGTTTTTTACTAGTTCACACACTTGACTTTCATTGTTCAGAATAACACATACATTGATATAACTAGTTCACACACTTTACTTCCATTGTTCAAAATAACACATACACTGATATTACTAGTTCACACACTTTACTTCCATTGTTCAGAATAACACATACACTGATGTAACTAATTCACACACTTTACTTTCATTGTTCAAAATAACACATACACTGATATTACTAATTCACACACTTTAAACTCCATTGTTCAAAATAACACATACACTCTGATACAAACTAATTCACACACTTTACTTCCATTGTTCAAAATAACACATACACTGATATGACTAATTCACACACTTTACTTCAATTGTTCAAAATAACACATACACTAATATTACTAATTCACACACTTTACTTCCATTGTTCAATGAATAACACATATACTGGTATTACTAGTTTCACACACTTTACTTCCATTGTTCAATAATAACACATATGCTGTTATTACTAATTCACTTTACACTACCTCTCCATTGTTCAGAATAACACATACACTTATTATATTACTAATTCACAACCAACACTTTACTTCAAATTGTTCAAAATAACACATACACTAATATTACTAATTCACACACTTTACTTCAATTGTTCAAAATAACACACACACTAATATTACTAATTCACACACTTTACTTCCATTGTTCAAAATAACACATACACTGATATAACTAATTCACACACTTTACTTTCATTGTTCAGAATAACACATACACCGACATAACTAATTCACACACTTTACTTTTTACTTTCACATTGTTCAAAATAACACACATACACTGATATATAGCTAATTTGCACACACTTTACTTTCATTGATTTTTCAGAATAACACATACACTGATATTACTAATTCACACACTTTACTTCCATTGTTCAAAATAACACATACACTGATATCATACTAATTCACACACTTTACTTTCATTGTTCAAAATAACACATACACTGATATAGCTAATTCACACACTTTACTTTAATTGTTCAAAATAACACATACACTGATATAACTAATTCCACACACTTTACTCTCCCATTGTTTAAAAACCAACACATACGCTGACATTACTAATTCACACACTTTACTTCAATTGTTCACATAATAACACATACACTGACATTACTAATTCCACACACTTTACTTCCATTGTTCAGAATAACACATACAACCGACATAACTAATTCACACACTATTAATTCAATTGTTCAAAATAACACATACACTGATATTACTAATTCACACACTTTACTTTCATTGTTCAGAATAACACATACACTGATATTACTAATTCACACATTTTACTTTCATTGTTCAGAATAACACATACACTGACATTACTAATTCACACACTTTACTTCCATTGTTCAGAATAACACATACACTGATATTACTAATTCACACACTTTACTTCAATTGTTCAAAATAACACATACACTGAAATAACTAATTCACACACTTTACTCCCATTGTTTAAAAACCCCCACATACGCTGACATAACTAATTCACACACTTTACACTAATTGTTCAGAATAATTGTTCAAGATAACATATACTGATTTAACTAATTCACACCAGTGACAGACTAGAGGAAGGTACAAGCACAGAACTTCCAGAAGGTGTGGGGAACTATTTGGTACAAAAGATACCCCCCCCCCTGGTATCCCCACGGGGGGTCCTTTCTTTTGACTTCTTCGTCTGTGTGTTGCTCGTAATTAATGCTGAGATTCACCACTATCTAAAAAGGAGTTTTACAGGCTGAAGTTCTCTCATTCGCATCGCAACGATGTTGATTTTTTTTTTTAAAATTCTCAAATCACTTCACTCCATACATACACACAAACAAAACATTTATCCATAAACAAAAAGGAGAAACGAAAGAAGATTACGGGTTTTTACATCAGGTTTAGACACACAGGAAGTGGTAGATCAGACTTATTTTAGGGATATATACTTTATATAGAAAAAACTCTCTACACACCGAGTGTTTCCCCCACAACAAACCACTACAAAAGCAAAATCAGATTGCCCCCAAAAAATTGTGGTCTAAGGGAGCGAATGCGAGTTTAGAAGTGACCAAGGTATGGTGTGCACACAGATTTACTTCCCTTGAAGCAAATGCATCAAATTGACAGAGCTATCTATTAATTCCGGACATATATATGGCCGGAACGACTTGAATGAGTTAAATTGGCCTATTACAAAATACATAGAGTACCAAGGGGGAGGGGGTTACATACCCCTCAAAATGACGCAAACAATGACGTGATTTCTCTACTATCTCTGCGATTTCAAAGGTGCTGGTGTTGGTGTTGGTGGTACGCGCGTATCCAACCAACGCATAGACCTGTCAGTACTCTAATTCTTCTTCCCAGATCACTGGGGGGAGGTCTTATTTAATAACCATTGATAATTGATTCGTTCTACTAATTGATTCGTTATAATTGTCATAAAAATAAATGGTTACAAAATTTTAAGCATATAAATAAACAACAGACATTTATTTACATTTAATGTTTTTTAAATTTTATTTAAAAGTGGCCTTTTTTGTAGAGGAACTGTGGGTACATCGACCAAGGATTTGTTGGTTGAATTTCAAGCAAATATCTTTATCAGTGGCCTTGCGGTGTAGAAAAAAATATTCAGAACGGAAAGAACAAAAACATGCTAGACACTAAAATCGAATCATACACTACCAATATTTTACATACATCAAATTACCGACTTATACTGTTTCTATTCACAAACGTTTTACTAGTGAACGACGCGAGAACTGATAAAGTTAATGCAGCGGTGCAGGAACCACAGAACATAGTTGGGGGGGGGGGGGGGACCCCAACAACACCCTTGACTTTGAAAGAAGAAGCTTAACTTTGAAGATTATGGTCATTTTTCTATTTCCAAGATTATGTCTGATTGTCTTGAGAAGCACCTGCAAGCATAGCCTTACGTGCTTACTTCAGAAAAAGCTTAGGAGGGTAGAGGGAAAAGCACTTTTTATATCAGTGTGGTTTGTGATTTAAGCACTTTCTATTTCAGTGTAGGTTGTGATTTAAGCACTTTCTATATCAGTGCAGTTTGTGATTTAAACACTTTCTAATATCAGTGTAGGTTGTGATTTAAGCACTTTCTATATCAGTGTAGGTTGTGATTTAAGCACTTTCTATATCAGTGCACTTTCTATATCAATGTTTGTGATTTAAGCACTTTCTAATATCAGTGTAAGTGGTTTGTGATTTAAGCACTTTCTATATCAGTGTAGTTTGTGATTTAAGCACTTTCTATATCAGTGTAGGTTGTGATTTAAGCACTTTCTATATCAGTGTAGTTTGTGATTTAAGCACTTTCTACATCAGTGTAGGTTGTGATTTAATCACTTTCTATGTCAGTGTAGGTTGTGATTTAAGCACTTTCTATATCAGTGTAGTTTGTGATTTAAGCACTTTCTATATCAGTGTAGGTTGTGATTTAAGCACTTTCTATCAGTGTAGGTTGTGATTTAAGCACTTTCAGTGTAGTTTGTGATTTAAGCACTTTCTACATCAGTGTAGGTTGTGATTTAAGCACTTTCTATAAGTGTAGTTTGTGATTTAAGCACTTTAGTTTGTGATTTAAGCACTTTCTATATCAGTGTAGTTTGTGATTTAAGCACTTTCTATATCAGTGTAGGTTGTGATTTAAGCACTTTCTATGTCAGTGTAGGTTGTGATTTAAGCACTTTCTATATCAGTGTGGTTGTCATTTCAGCACTTTCTATCAGTGTGGTTGTCATTTCAGCACTTTCTATCAGTGTGGTTGTCATTTCAGCACTTTCTATATCAGTGTGGTTGTGATTTAAGCACTTTCTATCAGTGTGGTTGTGATTTAAGCACTTTCTATATCAGTGTAGTTTGTGATTTAAGCACTTTCTATATCAGTGTAGTTTGTCATTTCAGCACTTTCTATCAGTGTGGTTTGTGATTTCAGCACTTTCTATCAGTGTGGTTTGTGATTTAAGCGCTTTCTATATCAGTGTGGTTGTCATTTCAGCATCAGTGTGGTTGTCATTTCAGCACTTTCTATCAGTGTGGTTGTCATTTCAGCACTTTCTATCTCAGTGTAGTTTGTGATTTCTATATCAGTGTGGTTGTCATTTCAGCACTTTCTATATCAGTGTGGTTGTCATTTCAGCACTTTCTATATCAGTGTGGTTTGTGATTTAAGCACTTTCTATCAGTGTGGTTGTCATTTAAGCACTTTCTATATCAGTGTGGTTGTCATTTAAGCACTTTCTATATCAGTGTGGTTGTCATTTAAGCACTTTCTATATCAGTGTGGTTGTCATTTAAGCACTTTCTATATCAGTGTGGTTGTCATTTAAGCACTTTCTACATCTGTGTAGTTTGTCATTTCAGCACTTTCTATTAGTGTTGTTGTCATTTCAGCACTTTCTATCAGTGTGGTTTGTGATTTCACTGGTTTGTACTGCAGAGGACAAAAACGACCCCTACTAACTCAGGTTGTTTTGTGTGTGATTGGTTGATATAAAATTAACCCGAAGTTGCAGCCAACAGTAACCTAAAGACAGAGCTGTGTAACGATTGATTTTCAACAAATAATGGAAAACCATAGTACAACTTAGTCTGTATTTCGTGAAAGACTGTGACTCTCACAGTAGGAAGCATTTGCGTTTACACTTGGTTCTTAAGGGCCAGCCACACGTCAGCTGGAATCGTACGACTGTACGATACGATTCGATCACGTGATCTCGAAGCGCGAATCACATTTGTTCTTGGAGACCACGTGATCGAATCGTATCGTACAGTTGTGCGATTTTTAGTGGACGTGTGGCTGACCCTTTAGTGTTGCAGCCTCAGTGATTTATTTGGCCTTCTGGGGGAAACGTTCCCTTATACCTCAATGCCAACTGTCCTCAAATCCTTTTGGTCGAGAGTGGGTGGAGATGTGCCCTAGGCAAGGTATCTCCACCGCTATAAACAAATTCTTGTCCAGCCCTTCAGAGTAGCGGCTGCCTCCACTGCTCTCTGGGAATCATAGTCGGAAACGACGGACTGGCTTATGTATGGTATATGCAGCGAAAATCGCTTAATTAACTCAAAATTGAAGGGACTGAAAATTTATTTTGTTAGAAAGCCAGTTTTTTAGATAAAAATAACATTTGAACATATAAGGATTATTAAAGATAACACTGACGCACCACGATTAAGTCCCCTTGGTTTTTTCTTTCTGGGTAGCTGTGACCCACATACAAAATGTCCCCAAACTTCAAATATTGAGGCTGCTCTTTAAAATTATGTTTCGCTTTGAATTTGGGGGCATTTGTATGGGAGTAAAACCTGGTCAAAACAAGATTTCTTTCCAGCTATAAGAGGGAAAACACGTGAAACCCGTGATTTTGACACGTGATCTGGTGGATCTTTAAAGTGGGACCAGAAACGTCATTGCGAGTTATCCAGTGTTTTTGAGTTACCCAGTCGTTTTTTGAGTTATCAGGAATCCACTGTACCTAGCAGGAGGCAGGATTACACATGCATCCCCCAAAAAAACAACAACCCCACCCCAGCTCTGCAACCCCCCCCCCCCTCCTGCACCCCCCCCAACACCCCCCAACACCCCCCCGGGGGGGGGGGGGGGGGGGGGGGGGGGCAGTTGCCATTGCCAGAACATGAAGTTCAGCAGCCATGTGGATAGTGTTAGCGCAGACGCCAGATGACAGGGAAATGTATGACATTGTACTAGAGGATTGGATTGTCTGTCTTGTGATGTCTGGCCGCGGCTATGATGACAGGACAATGATTGATTTGTGTGTGTGTTTGTGTTGTGCGTATGGTGTGTGTGTGTTGTGTGTGTGTGTGTGTGTGTGTGTGGTGTTGTGTGTGTGTTGTTGTTGGTGTGTGTGTGTGTGTGTTGTGGTGTGTGTGTGTGTGTGTGATGTGTGTGTGTGGTGTGTGTGTGTGTGTGTTGTGTGTGTTGTGTGTATGTGTTGTTGTAACTGTGCTTTGTGGTGTGGTTGTGTGTGTGTGTGTGTGTGGTGTGTGTGTGTGTGTTGTGTGTGTGTGTGGTGTGTGTTTAGATAGAATATACCCCCCGTGTTGAGCTGAGAGATAGATAGAGAGAGAGATCAGAGAGAGAAGACAAAGAGATGGAGAGGGAGAGATAGAAGATAGAGAGAGTATAATGAATTAATGAATTGACCTTGAACTTTACTTAACTTAATGTCTTTGCAGAAAAAAAATAGAATTCACGTCAGTAGTGATTTTAGATAGATAGGTAGAGAGAGAGAGAGAGAGAGAGCGAGAGAGAGGAGAGAGAGAGAGATGAGAGGGAGGCGAGAGAGGGAGAGAGAGGAGAGAGGGAGAGAGGGAGAGAGAGAGAGAGTTTA
>CM065694.1:27173452-27175952 GCA_017654935.2 Phymorhynchus buccinoides
TACCGGTGTTGATTTTGACAGTTTATAGTTACCGAGTCCTTGGTTCTCTTTGTTTCAGCAATGGAACAATGCGATTAGTCTTTAAACGCATAAAAGAATGGCTTGAGATGAATCTCGTGTGTCAAGTCCCGTCCAAACTAAGATCTTTATGCGATAAAGCATAAGCTATACAAGCTTTTTAATTCATCTCCTGTGTGTGTGTGTGTGTGTGTGTGGTGTGTGTGTGGTGTGTGTGTGTGGTGTGTGTGTGTGTATAATAGTGTGTGTGTAGTGTGTGTGGTGTATGTGTGTGTGTGTGTGTGTGTGTGTGGTGTGTTGTGTGTGTGTGTGTGGTGTGTGTGTGTGGTGTGTTTGTGTTTCAGACTTTTGAAAAAACACCTTCATAACCTAAATACCTTTTTTACGAATCTGCCTCTCAAAAGAAAACACACCTGAAACGACGAACGAAAAATGTGTTTTACGTCCGCTCGGTCTGGAACAGACACATATATATGGGACATTTGTAGATAAATTGTGGGAACAATACTGGAGGCATGCCGGAGGCGTGCAATACCAGTAAAGTCTCGATTTTTTTTAGCAATACAGATAGGTGTCGCGGTAACCACGCCTCGTTGAACCTCATCGGCATGGGTACCGCCCAATGTTATACCTTGAACAACACTGACAAGTATTGAAGCTGCATTTATAGATTTACCTGTTGGCGTACTGTTGTGTTCAGGATGGAAACAACGCAACATATCACTTTAAAAGTTTGACCTCGTGACTAGTTTGGGCATAATATATCAAATTCACTGGAATTGGTTTTATAGCTTGGTACCATCTTGGTTTCTTTGGAAGGGAAACATTTTTGGCGCGTTATGTTTTCGTAGTCTATGGCCAGTTTGACTCCACGCCGCTCGTTAACAGCCCCCTCCAATACAGCCAGCAATACGCCACAAGTCCAGCAAGTGTCATTTGATGTTTTGCTCAGGGACCGTTTATCTATAAAACTCGTGCATTTAAGGAAACTGCTGAGGAGAGCCGGGGAACCGCATTCCTGTCGGCTTCGTTTCATTGGGAAAAATGTGATCTGATGCATGTGCGTGCGTGCGCGCGCGCATCGCATACCCTCTCGCCATATGTAGGCATAAACACACAGACGTACAATTGAATAAGGAGATAAAAAGAGCAATACATCCGCAATGACCAATGCCATGTGACAGACCCCACTTAAAAGAGATATCAAAGCGCTACACAACTTTACATTCGGGATCACACCCGCTCGCGCGCGCACGCGACGCGCAACACACCACACACAAACACACACACACACCACACACACAAAAACCACAAACACGCACCACGCACACACACGCACGCACACCCACCACCACACACACACACACACCACCAAATACACACACACCCACACCACACACACGCAACACACACACCACACACACACCACAACACACACACACACACCACCACACATGCAGAATATCCATAATACTAAGCCGTACCGCACCCCATTCGCACAGGCTAATGCACTTGCTGCTCACCTTACACGGACCCATCCCCAATCCTCAAGACAGTGCCCCCCCCCCCGCCGCCCCCTGAATTAATTTACCCCCTTTCGACGCTGTATGCAAAACGCGCACCTGAAAATAATCCACTCCGGGTGTGCCAACAGCGCTGCCCTTCAACGTGTAGACTAAGTATGTGAATGATTGTACCTCGCCTTGTATTTTATAGTGTGACAGGGTGAATTAGTTGGTGGGAGGGGGGGGGGGGAGGGGGAATGTAGAGTGGCTCAGACGTAACGCGTTCGGCCTCGTGGCGGTAAAAAGCCCGACTTCTGAACGTGGGTACGGGAATTTTTCCCAAACGCAAATTTGCACTAGACCTTACGGTCAACCGAGTTCCATGTGCCCATGCCATTTAGCACGACGTCAATCCCAGTGGCACCGAAAAGTTGCCATGTGGTCAAAATGTACACACCCACCCCCGCATTCCTTCCTCATCCGTCACACAAAATCGCCATGCTAAAAAAAAGAAGAACAAAAATGGGTGGCGCGCGTCTGGCTGCGACGCGCTCTCCAGGTGAGAGCAACCCGAATTTCACAGAGATAACGCCTATGTTGACTATAAGTACCAACTACTGTAAAAACCGTTCTCGTTATTATCGCATTGATTCAAGTGTGTCGAGGAACAAACTTGCTATCTGTTCTTCGTCTTTAGGGATGGACCGAACTTTGTATGTGGAATCGTGAGCAAGGGGCATAATTCATTCGCCGTGCCCTTGACTGTGTCATTCGGCGTGGCTACGTATTACTAATCAACACCTTTTGCTTTGGTGACTGTGAGCCCATTCCGCGCGGTCAATCAAACGATAGTATTAATTAATTAACTGTAAGCTGATTTTCTCTTCATTTTCGGGAGTGTCTGCCTGCCGATAACGGCCGCCATCTTTTCTTTGCATGTGACACGTCGTAATTTTTTGGGAGCACTACTCCTTTAT
>CM065694.1:27180952-27200952 GCA_017654935.2 Phymorhynchus buccinoides
GGTGTGTATGTGCGTGTGTGTGAATGTGCGTCGTTCTGTTGTGCGCTTTTAGGTAGCGCGCGCTCGCGCGCTTGTGGTTGAGTACGTGCGTGCGTGCGTGCGAGAGTGCGTCGCGTGCGTGCGTGCCGGCGTGCGTGCGTTGCAGTGCACGTGCGTGCGTGTATGTAGTGGCTGCGTAAGTGTGTGCGTGCGTGCGGCGTTCGTTCGTAGCGCTGTGTGTATGTGCGTGTAGCGTGTGTGTGTGTGGACACCAAGGAGCCTATGAACCTCTGGGTATACAGTAAACCTTGTTGAACGTACCGATTGAATTGATAAACAATAATTGGCTTATAACTGTATAGGAAGTGTCGACTGATTCCTGCCACTGCGGGGTATGAAGCAACTTGAGTGTTCGTAATCCACAGTGCCTTGCAAAACAGCCTTGATTCCTGCTGCAAGCGTATGGCGTCACCCATCAAGCTCCTTGTGAGCTGTGGGCGGAAAGACCGTTTCAACCAATGTCTCCGGTGAACTGTACCCTGTTGGCGGTGCAGAGGAGATTTACCTGGCTTGCAGGATGAATTGTGCCATCTACAGACAGTCACCATCGTCTCCATCCAGGACTGTCCCATGTGGCACGCCATGTAAGAGGGAGCGATCCTGGCGGCTGCGAGGAGGTGCCACGCAGACAGTTCACAATGTCCTCCAGGAAGCTGTCCCTCTGTGGCGGGGCAGAGGGAGCAGACCTGAGTGTGCAGGAGGTTGCTCAACAGAAGTTCACCATGTACTCCGAGGAACTGGTTCCACCTGAGTGGGCGGGCAAGACATGGTGGGAAGATTCTTGGCTTGTTGTGCAAATGAAGGTGCCAACGCACCAGTTTTCACCCAATGTCCACTCCAGGAACGTCCCCTGTTGGCACGTGCTTTGTCAGGAGCGGGGCGCAGCAATCTGGCTGAAGGAGGTGGCTGCAAACAGGGACAGTTCACCGATGTGTCCTCCAGGCGTTACCTGGTCTCTGTGTTGGCCGGTCTGAAGATCAGAGCGGTAGCGTGATCATGGGCCGTCTTGCAGCGACTTCTGTTCCTCCAGTTTCGGTTTCTCTGGTTCTCTTCTCTTCTCCCTCTTCTCTCTCTCGTTCTTCATCTCCTCTCCTCCGGTCCTGCCTCAACAGACATGTTCCACCCATGTTCCTCCAGATCTGTTCCCTGTATTGTCGAGTGCGGAGGGAGCAGATCCTCTGGTAATGCAGGACTCTCCTGCGGTCGCCAACAGACAGTCATACCCATGTCTCAGGACTGTCCCTGTTGCTGTAGCACGGCAGGGAGCAGATCTGCGACCGACAGCGCAGAGGTGCCAACAGACAGTCACCATGTCCTCCCAGGACTGTCCCTGTTGGGCGGTGCGGAGGGAGCAGATCTGGCGCAGGAGGTGCCAACAGACAGTTCACCATGTCCTCCAGGACTGTCCCGGTTCGGCGGTGCAGAAGGGAGCAGAATTCTGGCTGCAGGAGTATGTCCAAAACAGGACAGTGCACCAAGTCCTACCAGGACTGTTCCCCTGTTGGCAGGATGCGGTAAGACGGAGCCATGATCTGTGGCTGGCAGGAGGACCGGTCCAACAGACAGTTCACAGATGTACACCTAATTATGAGGATAGTCCCAGGTTGGACCTACGTTGCCGGGAGGTAGACGATCTGGTGCAGGACCAGGTGTCTTGGTGCCAACTGCAAGCAAGCTGTGCGAGTAACTGGCCAGAGAATGACCGCGCCGCACAAGTTCGTAGTTCTAATGACCTCGTGCAGTGACTTGAGACCTGTCATTCTAGGCACTGCCAGATTGATCACGAGTGAGAGAGAAGAGAGACGAGAGAGAGGAGAGAGACCGAGAGAGCAACGAGAAGAGGACTGAGATGAGACGAATTCTCCTGACTGCTCTGAGAGGAGAACTGGGAGAGAAGAGATGAGAGTGAGATGAGTGAGATGAGATGAGAGATGGAGAATGAGAGATACGAGAGAGAAGACCGAGAGAGAGACGAGAGAGAGAGACAGGATGAGAGAGAGCGGAGAGAAGATTCCTGCCAGGACAGTTTGTAAAAAAACACTACAACTAAGGTAACGCAATTGAAACAACGGAGGAATACTCTCTTTCTATTAGCTACCCCTCCACCCAAAGTTGATCACGATACCAATTCATCTAGCAATACGTGGATCAGAACGTAAAGGGAGACAAACAAAGCATCATTCTCAAAAAAGAATGTGCCAACCAGGACAGTGTCAAAAAACAACAGCTATGGAAACACGAAATTGAACAAAGTCGGGAATAATTCTCCTTTTAATTAGCTCCCCCCACCAAGTGATTACGAACCAATCATCTATCAAGAGCGTGATATCAGGGCCAAAGGTGAGACAAACAAAGCATCTATTCTCAAAACAGAATGTGCCAAGTTCGCCTTTATGATCCCTTCACCACCACACAGTACCACATCAACAAAGGTGGAGAGGAGACATACAAAACAAATCAACATCTAATCCAAGAGTGGCCTAGCCCCTTTCTAGCCAGGGTATTTAGTATTGGTAGTGGACTATTTATAGTAACAGAGAGTTCTGTGAAATTCGGGCTGCTCACACCTGGAGAGCGCCCGTTCGCAGCAGATAAGCGACATTTTTGTTTGTGTGACCGATGAAGAAGGGAAAGGTGTGGGTGGTGGGTAACCTGTTGACCATATTCTCAAGCCAATGGTTTTTTAACGTGTGCTAGTGCCATGGGCACACGGACCTCGGTTATCGTCTCATCCGAAAGGGACTCCACGTTCAGACCATAAGCAGAGTGAGAGGGAAAACCCCCCACCTGTACCCAGTTCGAACTCGCGTTTATTGCGCACGAGGCGAACGCGTTACTCTGTGCCACTCTACGCCATGTATACTGCTTTTATAAAAACAAAAACAAAAAACCCGTAGAGGACTGGTTAACACAACGATGGCCTTCAGAACCCCCCCTCCACCCCACCCACACCACCCCCCACCCCCCACCCCCCTCCCAAGCTTTTGTAGATTTTGTATTTTCTTTTTCTTTAATATTCTTTCTTTCTGGTTTTTTTACTTTATAAATTCTTCACTATTCGTGATTAGTTCCCGAGCCGAAGGTTCGGGGAGCTATGTTTTTGTCTGGTCCGTCCGTCCGTACGGTGTCCGTCCGTCCGGCGTGCCTCCGTCCGTTCGGCTATTCGTCCGTTTTTTCTCAAATACTATTCAGTCTATCATCATCCAATTTGGCTCATACGAGTTTGCCAAGAGGCAAGCTATCCATTGACTGGCATGACAGTCTTAGTTTTACATTACCGGTCAAGGTCGCGCCAGTTCCGGGGGTTCAAAACCCCCCGAGGACCGAAACACTTAATCGCTAATATCTCGCATATCTGTGCATGTATTTTAATGCAGTTTTTTTTCACAACATTTCTTGTTGAATTGTCTATAACAGAGTTGTCATGAAATTCTGTGTGTGTTTTTTTTTCTGTGCGCGTCGTGTGCGCATGAACACTGCGCGCGACCTCAAATCACGGGTCGAACCTACCAAGGCTATATTAACAATGAGGTCAAGCCTGCAAGGTGTCAGTATTGATTTTTATTACTAAGCAGGCATGGAATTCCATGACTCAATACCAGCCGTGTATAGAGCGAATAATGTATGAGGGACATCTTGTGCATCTTGAAAACATGAAGGAGCCCTATTTTATTTTTGGCAAACAAGTAAAATTTGAAAAGCAAGTTGACCAAGCTTTCAGAAAAAACATAGTGACGACCAATCCCCCCCCCTCCCCCCCCCGGCGGGGAAGGGGGGTCTACGGACACCTGTGAGGTACGGCTGTAATGGTCTTTGCCTGTGGGTCTAAGCTCGTTACTCTAGAAAATTAATAATTGAAGTTGCGTGGATCTGTTTTAACTGTTTTAAACTGATTGTTCAGCGATGAAACTGTTCAATCATTACATTTCAGTGTAAGATATTTTTTAATTAGTCCTAATATTTTATTCTTCGTTGCGTCTAATTCCCCCTCTTGCCACAAAGCATAAGGTCAAGTGTCACAAACAGCAAGGATCATCCATGTTTATCTTCCCCTGTACAGTCCTTGTCCACATGTTGAGCAATCGGTCTAGGACATAACAAAGGATTCGTACGTCGAAGGCAGTGATAATGGGAACGAACCCTGGATTTTCGTATATGTTGTTTTTCTAAGACATGAAATGAATGTGGGCTAAACTGTTAAGAGTCGTCTCTGTGATTATGAGGATAAGGCATTGACTCTAGGCCTAGGCTCCTTGTTGCCGGATCAAGTGCAGTAGGCTAGTTATGCGCATAGAGTATGGGCAATATGAACACGAAAAACCGTTACTCAAAGGCGCATAATAAAGCACGAAACTACCGGGCCGTCAAACGACACACTCGTACATGCAATTTGTTATCAGAAAATATAAGTTGACGACGTTAAAAATTTACTATTTTGTACACACTCTGGAAGTCTGTGTTTCTTTCTAAAGAGCCTTTTTTGTATGTAGTATAACGATGGAGAGTCTTGTTCTTTCCAGTATGCATCTCTACTCGTTATCAACTACAACAGTGTACAGTAATCTCTGCCAACAAATTGATTTTCTTTCTTTTGCTTCCTTACCGATGTACTCTGACTGCTTTGACCGCCTGACTTGAAGGCTCACGTAGAAAATTCAAAGTATCCTGCTAACTTTAACCTCTAACATCTTATGTTGTTTTTTGAGAATAATGACAACGTTAAAGTTTCGCAGTGGAGCTGTGAGAGTCTTTCTTAGTTTGAAGAGTGTGACGAGTCAAGGTAAAGTTGCACAACAGTAATCTCTGCAACAAATGATTATCTTCTATTTCTTGTTCTTTATCAAATGATATTCCGACTGCTTTGATTGTCGTAACTTGAAGGCTCACGTCAAAGAATCAAGTATCTATGCTAACTTTAACCCCTCTAACGCCTTAGTATGTTTGAGATAAATGGACAACGTTAGGTTTGAGTTAAGGTGTAAAGGTCGGTGGCCCACGGTGACGCAACACACATCACACACCAAACACACACACACACCACATTCCTACACAGAAACGACTAACCCGAACATGTACGATACTATAGACTCATTGCTTTGTTTTTAAAAAACGACGTGAGCCACAAATACAGCTATCAGTTACGTGCTGTTTTGACTGCGTTTTTATTGTAGTTCGAGCCTGCTTGGATGGCGTTTTTTATGTATGTGTTACACAGGCCGACCCCATTCCGTATTTCGGTAGGAGCTCGGCGATTTGCTGCGAGGGGACTTTGCAGCCGGCTCGGCGTTGCACTTGTTATTTTGTCTATTTCGCAAAATGCGTGTAGGTAGCATGATTAATATTAGTTGATTTATTGCCCACTGCTTGAATGGATGGTGACACCACACAATTTTGACGGAAGGCTGGTGGAACATTTAAAAAGACAAATCATAAGCCATCGCTACATTTCGACACCGGATATAGCTGAGAAGTAAAAATACCAAATGATAGGTCATACGATAGGTATGGTGGGAGGTGGTACGTGGTCGGTCTCCTGGTGGGGGGGGGTAGAAACATGGCTGGGCGTAGCAGTGGGAGGTATAAGCGAGAGAGGGGTGAGACCGCCAAGCAGCCTGTTAAAACAGAGAGACTCTCATATCCCCTATCTCCCACCCATCCCCATCTCTCCTTCTCGCATTCTAGAGTGACACTTTCTAATTTTCCATTGTACGACTAGCGATACTTGAATTGGATTCATTTGACTCGCTCTCTGAACCCTTCTTATGCATTTGATTTTTAGTTTCATGTCTTGTGCATGCTTGTTTTTGTGTTGTCTGTTGCAGCAGTTTGTATTTTATGATGACCAAAACAGTACAACGGGAATCGCGAGCGGCCAGCAAACGCATTGTGGAACAATGCCAACACCGGCCAGGTTGATTTGTCCTGATCCACCCTCCACCCCAATAAAACACCACTTTCACCTTACAGAACGCAACTTAAAATTACCATAGCTCAAAATTTGATGAAGCCGATTCGTCAGTAGTTCACGAGATTACAGCTGAACTTTTGTATACAAACTTACTTTCACCGCGTGATGTCCCTCTCCCCCCCACCCCCAAGATAACACACCACTTTCCACCCTTTACAGAACGCATAATAATACAGTAGCCCAAATTTTGAACGCGATTATGTTCAATAGTTAACGAGACTATATAGACTAACTTCTTATCAACTCCTTGCACCCATTGGTCACACCACCAACACACGAAAATTTGACAGCGATCTGTTCTCCAGTTCCGAAAAAATTAAAGCTGGGGGGAAATTACAGACGCTCCCAAATTAAGGAAATTTACGGTCTTTTGCAAGGTTCAAACTTCAAGGTCCAAGGTCAGCACGGTGTTGCATCAACGAAAGGAAGCTTCCTTTAAAGCTTCTATATCCTCTGCCAATTTTAATCAGAAATCCAAACAGTAGTTTTTAAGATAATCGATACACAGACAGATCACACACACACACACACAGACAGACACACACACAGACCAACACAAAAACCGGATCCGTAATACCCGGCCTCTGGCCGGTAATAATACCAAAAGGCAGTTGTCGTCTGCGTGTCCTGTACTGTCCTGAAGCACAAAACGGGCATTATAACTCAGCCGTTTTTCGACCGAATCGCTTCAAAATTTGCTTTCAGGATTGCTAGTGTGACCGGGCAAAGCCTTGGCAGCACACTATTACTGAAAGAGAATCCGTGCACGAGAGCCGTCTCTTTCAGAGCAGGGGGGGGCCAGCCAACGGGAAACGGGGCCTAAACTCCGCCGTTTTTAACGAATCGCCTTCAAATTTGCTGTATCAGCGTTACCAGTAACGGACGTTTACTCGTTACTCAGTCGTAAATTTAAAAAAAAGCAGCCGTGTGAAAGCTTATGTTTGTATCTTCAATTAAAGAACATTTTGACTTGATTAACCACCCCACCCCCCCCCCCCACATACACACACTCAACCCCCCTCAGTCTTTCTCGTTAATCTTATTCTACCAATACGTATCAGCTGGGGAACTGTAACTGACAGAGTGAAAGCTACTATTCTCGCTAAAGGGAAAGGGGGAGCACCAGGCTGTACAATCATGAGTGCGGTGAGACATTCTAACACAACAACAACAAACAAAACAACAACATACAGTATTTCTACGGCGCTGGAATCTCGATAGAAAGTAATCAAAGGCGCCACACACAGTGTTAGCTTCATCGTTACGATTCAAACAAAATGCCATACAAAGCGAACACACCACACGCATGACATAAATTGTACACCGCAGAAACAGACCTAAAGAGCAAGAGGAGAGGAAAGATAAAGAGGTGGAGCATCAATGACAGGGGAAACATGTGGGTTTTGAGGTTAGTTGAAAGCAGAGAGGCCGCGGTCGCTGACGGAGGGAAAGAGGAAGTTTGTTCTATGCAGCGGTTCATGAAATATCGCCAGGCGGGGAAAATCGGCAGGAGCACTGTTCGCCCTTGCGATTATAGCAACCCCTAAGGTTTACGTATATACAGACTACTACATACACAATTTGACAAGTGATTATGTGCAGCGCGTTCGCGAGAGTTGCACGAGTGGCGGAAAATGGCGGTCGGAAGACTGGCGACACCCCAGGGTTCTAGTTATACCATGGGGACACTTCACATTTCAGAAACAACCACGAAACAAACAATGTTTGAAGCGATTCTGTGCAGAAGTTCAACTTTTATTAGGTATTAGGTATTAGGTACTTATAGTCAAGAGAATCTCTGTGAAATTCGGATTCGGCTCCCACCTGCGAGAGCGCGTTCGTCGCAGCCAGAGGCGCGCCACCCTTCTTTTTTTGTTAGCTATGTCGCATTTCGGTTGTGATTGATGAGGAAGGAAAGGGGTGGGGTGGGTTTAAATTTGGATCCACAATGACAACTGTTGCGTTGCCACTGGGCCTTTGCTGATTGTTTGAAGTTGACGCTAAGTGCTCTCTATCGGGGAACATTGGGCCCTCGGTTATCGTCTCATGCGAAGACTCAACTGTAAGGCCTCCCTATCCTAGCGCAAATGAGAGCGATAAAAGTCCCCGTACCCAGGTTGACGAACTCGGGTTCACTTGACACGCAAAACGAAGCGTAACCACTGTGCCCCTGTGCCTAGCTCTAGGACAGATAAGAAAGTCGATAGGAAGTACACGAAAACATAGTCATTTCTTCCAAGCTGTTACAGCTGACAGTTAAAAAACAAAGGAAGCAACAAGAATATGTCTTTCGTGTGACAAAAACTGCCATTAATCTAATACATTGCCCTAAACTTCGCGGAGATATTAGCGATTATGGTTTCGGCGGGTTTGAAACCCTTAACTGGCGCGACCGTGACCTTAAATGCTAAACCTAAATACCAGGCGATAGCTTGCATTCTTGGCAAATAGTATGACCAAATGTGATGATGTAGATTGCAATAGTTTTTGAGAGAAAAACGGTACGAATAGCCCGGACTGAGGCAACGCCGACGGACGGACGCGACACCTGACGGGACGGATCAGACAAAAACAACACCGCTCCCCGAAACTTCGGCGTGGGGAATAATATATATCGACAAGGCGTTTTGCACAACAAAATTTTATTTCTTTTCACCCAAAAAATGAACACCCCTCGTTCACGGGTTCTAAATAAGACTCACGCCCGAAGTACTTAGAACTTGATTGTCAGTGCACGTAGGGCCGAAACGAAACGGCCATGCACATTATGTCAGGACGTACGTGTGTGTGAGGGGGGTGGTAGATAGCAAGACGCTAAAACTAGCACTAAGCGCCAGAGACCCACACTCGGCCATAACGTTTTGTTGAGTTGGTGGTAGAGAGGTTGAAACACGACAGTCACCGTATGCCTGCAGCAGTTCTAATACTAGAACATAAAACTAGTGTTCCACACACAATTGTTCTCGCGGATCTACTGCCATTTTTGTAATAGACCTTCTTAGTAACACCAGTTCTGTTTTTCCATCATAGTAAAACTTAAAATACAGTTGTTGTTTTTTTCTTCTTCAGCGAATTCTCGTGGTTTTTTGGTTCCATCCATAAAATCTGAGTTTCTGTGATTTGGGATAGCTTAAAGAGAACATTAGCCCTAAAGAGAAAAAACAAACCAGGAAAGGATTTACTTTTAATTATGTACTAAAGCAGCGTTGAAGAAGCAATCGCCAAGAAAAGATTTTTAAAAAAAACCCTGAGAAAATCAGTTTCCTTTGAACAGAAAACAACACAAACAACAACCTAACAACACAAACAAAATTACTTTAAAGAGAAAATATAAAACGGCAAAATAACGCTTCACGAAGCAGTAAGCATAGAACCAGACATCATATTTTTAATAAACAAAATCCGTTTAATACCTGCAGACTTCTTGGCCAATAAAAAACATTCTAAACTGTTAAAAAGGCAAACGAGAGTTAGTTCTGTCCATGTTATATCCGTGGTTCTAGGAAACAACAACCAAAACAAAAAAAAACACCACCACCACCACCACCACCACCAACACGCACCAACAAACAACAACAAACAACAACAGCAAAAACAACCGCTCTTTTTTTTTTTTTATTTCTATTTTATTTTCTTCTTTTTTTAAACAAAAAAACCCAAAAGAAACCCTGAAGCGACACAAATAAAATAAGCTTGCATTTCCAAAGGTAACTGACTACTAGTCTCAAAGAACAATAAAAGACTTGAGAAAACAAACGAACACACTTCATCAAAAGAAAAAAACCACACCCACCAACAACAACAAGATAAGTAAATAGAAGGCCTAACTTACGCATTTCATTGCATTTTACTGACAACAGTTTTTTTAGTTTGACCAATGCATTTTATCACTAGACTTACTAACTTCCGCTTATCACGAGACAAAACCCATCGAAAATTTGACAGAAGCAGGCTGTAGTCGAACAGTTTATTTCAGTTTTGTGTAATTTTGCGGACCAACGTACTATGTCTGGTGTATGAGCAAAGAAAAAGGGGGAAGGATAAAGAAGAAGAAGAAGAAGAAGAAGAGAAAAAGAAAAGAAAAGTTTGGCGCATCAGAAAATGGCGAAGGCCGGCATTTCTTGCTTCCTGTGTGTTGCTCTGACGTCATTCGTGGCTTTGTCGTCTGTCCTCACTGTTGCAGAAGGTAAGAATTGATCATTTATATCAAAAAGTGTTATTATTACCGTTGCTTTTGAGAAAAAAGACTGAATTTTCAAAGCAAAAAAAAAAAGACTGAATTTTTTTAAGAAAATAGAATATGTAGACATTTTTGGTTAACATGTTTCTGCCCAGGGCCTACTTAGTGCATAACCTTCGTGTACGTTGCTTCGGTAGAGTTGAGAACCGGTTCAAAAAATCCGAACCGGTTTTAAACCAGTTTTCCCTCTTCGAACCGGTTTTATTGAACCGGTTTTTTAAAACCAGTATTCGCATCACTAGTTTCACCTATGCAAAACACATATTTATTTGTCAGAATATATTCACACACACGCACGCGCGCACGCACATCACACACACATCACACACACAGCACACACACACAACACACAATAAAGAAACTTATGACTATGACACACACACACACTCTCAATACTCGAACACTCAGAGTCAAAAAAGTCAAATTTCTACATTTACCTTCCTCTACCACATACACAACACCTAGGTAATACTAGTCTTATCTTCTTTTGGTTTATCAAACCACAGCGAGTAAAAAAAAAAATAAAAAAACTACCCAATCTTGCACTGTAGATTATCAGTGTTCTGTTCTTTCGAAAATTAATTCGTTATTTCTAAGATTAAAAAATTCCTTTTCAGTGTTTGCATTAAATTAATACCGGTTCACAGCAATTCGAACCGGTTTTTTCGAATTAAACGACACGATAAACAATGATATAAACTTAAACGGGAAGAAGGGAAAAAAAAGAACACGATACATAACCCAAAAAATCATTTGCTTGCCTGGTTCTAGAGTTCTTTTTTGGGGAAAATGAATTTTTTTTTTTTTTTTGTAATATTGGTTTCGGCTCTGTCTTTTTATGTTTTAGACTCTACTAATATATTTATAGTGGATATCTCACTTATCATATCTTTTATGTAGCACTACGGTTTGATCGGTTTCCGAAAGCCGGGTGTTCGCGACGCCCGGATTCCGCAAAGCCTTGACACTGACTAGCACGATGGTAGATCATCTAGAAGAGCCTTTGAACGTCCGAGGTTAATTTTCTGTTCTTGTTCCTCATATTGTCCGTATTCACGTCCATGGTCTCCTCCAGCCAGAGGAAAATTATAATCATCCGATCGCTACTCTCATCTTCTCATCTCCATTATTCGAGCTTCCCCACGGCACATCCCCGACCCTTCTCCTCTCTCTCTTCGTACTCTCTCCTCATCCCTATATTCTCGTCTCTCGCATAGTCTTTTTATTTTTTGAGTATCTTGAATTCTTCATTTGCTTAGTTGACTAAATAGAGGTGATTGCCTACTCACCTTGTCTTTTTTGTGCATTGAAGATTTGGAGTTTAGTCTATTGCAGAATTCGCTTTGAGAAACCCTAGTTCTGAGAAGACCGCCCAAATACCGCAACGATATTGTAGAGGACGAACCAGCAGGTAATGTTGAGAACTGCCTATGTCGACTACATAGATGGCGATCAAAAATTGTGTGAGCGTGACTACTTATATCTCAACACAGGGAATCCTTAGATCTGCCTTAAAGTGATGTTGAAGGAAGTAGAAGAGACGGTACCTTAATTTTAGTATATGTCACGAGGTAATTATGGATGGAGGGATGGATTTGGAGGAAAATAATGGCTCGGCAGGTGTAAAGGGAGGCTTAACGCGAAATGGGACTGCTTTTACGTTTATTTAGCCAGTCGAAGAGATCGATCTACACGTTAGTTGTGACCGAAGTGGAGAAGATGTACCCCGAGATGAACGGAGAAGGTGTGCCCCTGAGTATTAGACACACATAGAGAAGAGGAGGGGCTTGATGTGTGTGAGGATAATGGCAATACAAATCAATTTGGAATGTTTTTAAATTGAATTTTCGGGAAGAGTGTTGAATTTGAGGAAGTCTACTCTTCTCTTGAGCTCTCTCTCTCTATCTCTCTCTCATCTGCTGAATCTCTCTTCTACGTCGTCATGCTCTCGTCTTCTCTACCTCTCTCTCTCTCTCTCGTAATCTTCAGATTTCAGGTTGATAGAGAGGCAGATGAAGCGAATGTTTATGTCCATGACGTGATCACGTATCTTCGCGCGACCAGAGAAACAGGAGACGAACGACGGAGACATACACAGCTATCCTTATCAATTTTGATTGCCGTAATAACTTTACGCTCTAATCTTAAGGAAATTATATTTTATCTCGATATCTCACACGAACTACCAAATCTTGAAAACGTATGTCGGAGGTAAAAGGTGTTTGAACTGAACATGATTCGGGAGTTGAATCTGAGTTCTGTGAACATTGCCACCCAAGAAGAGACTGCAGTGTCGAGACGGCGTGAGAAATAGTGTTAGACATGAAGATTGCGGTTGATGATGATGTTAACGTTGCCAAAATTCGCGGTTGCAGCTGTATAGTAAGTAGAGATGATAGTACTGAAAGAAAACTGTAATGACAGATTGATTAGGCGTCGATACCTTTTTGTTGTACGTCGATATGGAATGTTGGTATAGAATATGGCCCATACCTAGTGGCTGTGCGAGACAGAGCATGAAAAGAAAGAGAAACGAGCAGCCGGGCAGACAGGAGGAGAATGAAGAGGGAAGAGAGCAAGGGAGAGAGAAATAACATGTGTTTGTGGCGGCGAATGCCGACGGGGGAAGTGTGGACGAGGACTATTGTATTAGACGAATCCAAGTAATCAGTGCACCCTCCCTGGCTTTTCAAATAATTTTGAATGACTGTAAACGAGAAACGTTGACATCGTCACACGTGTTTGAAAGATAAACAGACACCCCGCATTTCCGGTAACTTTTTTTTATATATTTTCAGGAGGAAAAAAGAGCATTAAAACACTGAATGGACGAGTGAATGCATAACGTCCATAATATCATAGGAAAAGAAGCACCTTGCGACTATAATCTCGTCGTGTCTGTTGTAGGTCTGTGAGTATAACCTATATGCATCATGGGAGTTATGTAGTAATTTTGTACGCTTTTAAGAATCACGGTAGGCATTGGAATGCTGATTTGTACGGTAGAGCACGAGCGTGATAATGTTGAAGGTGCAGCGAGCCTCGATTGACAGTGCGACAATTTTGGAAAGAGGATGGGCGAAACCACGACCGACCGACAGACCGACAAATAAGTGAGTTGATAGGTTTGTGGCTTGAGCCCACAGACAAAGACATGGAAGTACACTGATGAATTTGATTGTAAAGGGACGATTTGTGATGGCTCATCTGAGGTATTTTTTTAAAGCGCTGAATATAAATGATACAATATGTAACTTATATTAGTTAATGTATTAACGATGTTTGTACGTGCGGTGATGCGAGGCGGATGCGTACGTGTCGGCGTGCTCTGATATCTGTCCGAGGTGATGGGCGGTATGGAGACTTGCCACAGATGGAGCAGTCTATGAGAAGATGGCCATTTGTGCCGTTTATCTGTGAGCAGTAGTAGTCAGAGGTGAAGGTAGTAGTAGGATAGTAGTAGATGGTATTAGGGGAAAGACGGAGGAGGAAAAAAAGCGCAGTCAGGAGGCGAGTAGAAGAAGCGAACACGAGCTCGAGCGAATTTGAATGAATTTTGGACTTCATGAAATGAAGCACAATTTCAGTCCTCAATTTTGCACCATGAGACGAGCGTTAATCTAGAGTAGATCGTCTCATGGGCAGAATTTGACTAGACATTTTACTTATCTAGTTACATAGAGCGGAGAATAACAGAGTGAATGAGGAGAGGAACGAGTGAGGGATGTGCGTTTGGCGTCTAGGGATGTGTGGAGAGAAGATTGATATTTCTGTTCGGGCTGAGAGATATACGTCTGGAAGACCAAGATGCGGGGGGTGTGGTGGGGACGGGGTCCTGAGGTAGTTCGAATGTGAGTGAGTCGTTTTGTAGAAGGATGAGCATGCCGAAAGCCCGCTACCCAGCCCCCCGGGCGGATCCATGTGGTGAGAGCCCGACTTGTGTGCGCCCTATGGAGATTTTGGGGGGAATGGTAAGATTCAAAACCGAGCGGCATAGTGACTTCGCTCTCGAAAGGGACTCAAGTTTATATGCATTTTCCGAGTTGATCAGGCAAGTGAAGGAACTGCTGATAGTTTAGCAATGTCAGGAGCGAAGTGAGGGGAGGGGCGCTATGAGGTCGCGTTGAATCGGAGTTAGTGAGTCTGTATAGGACGCGGTGAGGAGAAAAAGAGAAGATTACGAAGGTGGTGCGGTCGATCCAAGGACTCGTAGAGCGGGGAGAGATATGATGGGGACGGTCTGGGGGACTGAAGTGCGGTGGGGGGGGGGGGGGGGGAAAAGAGAACACCTGAATGCCCTAAGCAGCAGGAGATGAAGAAGAACGGGAGACTTCCGGAAGAGCAAGTGGAGCAGCAGAGTGAGTC
Source organism: Phymorhynchus buccinoides (assembly GCA_017654935.2). NCBI lineage: Eukaryota > Metazoa > Mollusca > Gastropoda > Neogastropoda > Raphitomidae > Phymorhynchus > Phymorhynchus buccinoides. Next base: position 27,195,565 of record CM065694.1, read on the forward strand.
GAGAATATGTGGGAAATTGTTTGAAGGGGGAGGGGTCCATGAGCTGTGAAGATCTCGGGAGAAATAATGAATTGAATAGTGAATCTAGTGCAGAAGAAGTTTCAGATGGTCCTACTGATCTTTGGAGTACAGGAAATATTTTGAGAGATGCGGTCAGTTCCGACAAAGTGGAAGTCTAAGGGAACGAGTAGTAGGTTAGATCCACGGAGAACGTTCTGAGATGAGCAGCCTGGCACACCGGATTTGTTGTGTTTTTGCTGCATGGTGATGTGGAGATTACGCTACCGGCCCAAATCGGAAAGTCTGAACGCTATTGTTTGGGATCTGACATCTTGTGTTTATTGGATGTTTGTTGTCAGTTTTATGATCAATTTCATAGTTTGGTCGTTGTGAACTTACATTAGTTTAGGATGGGCGCTAATATAGGATTTTCCTGACAGTTATTTATGATTATTATTATCGTAGCATGTGAAGATGTAGCACAGGGCCGCGAGGCGAAAGAAGCTATAATAGAAGTGTAAGGTTTGGCAACATGATATACCTATTCTGGGAACTGGACTAATTGAAACAGTTTGGCTATTATCGGAGAAGAGGGGAATAAGCACAAGAACATGTTTTGAATCTTGGACAAGGAGGAAAGAGGTCCCCCCCCCCCCCACCAGTGGTTTGTTTTCTGATTTTATTTGGTGTTTGTGTTTGTGGCTGAAGCTCACAAACCTATAACGCTTCACTGTGTTCTGGTTCGGTCTAGGTGTGTCGGCTCCGCAAAAGATTGTCGCAGACATGTCGTGAATGGGGAAAGCGAAACCCGCGACATGTCGCACTCACAGAGATACGAGGCTACACTTCATGGGCCGCTGTCTATTAAAATGAGTGTTTTTTTAAAAAAGGCTACAAAATAATAAAGAGCACTATGTAATATCAGATCGAACTACAAGCTAGACACCCGGGAGCAGTAGTATGCGGTGCTTCTTTCTTGGATTGAGATAAGTAGGATACAATAGAGTTTTAAATGTTTTCCAGAAAAAAGATAATATAAAAAGTAAACGAAATGGTGCAGAGATAACATTGATGGTTACAGATTTCAATATTATGAGAAAAAAAGCCAGGGGAGGTAACTCATGATTGGAGTGGAGTTAAAAAGATAGACGCGTGCCGCACAAGGACGATTGCGATTTGCGGATTGTTATCTAGGTATACGAACATACTAGTGGCAACGAGTGGTTTATCTGCAGTTCGCTTCGTGTCAAAGGAGGTCAACCCGAGTCTTTTCGCAACATCTGGGTAATAATCAGTAGGGTGTCCGGATTTTTTTACACCTTCTTCATTCTTGCAACTCAGCGCTTTAACGGTCTGAAAGGTAGGAGGCTCTCTTGGCGGAGTGATCAGGACGATAAAACCGAGGATTCCGCTTGTGCCCTTTACTGTCAGACTTAGATACGTTGAAGAACCCAGTGTGGGCAAACCAGAGAAAACAAGTTGTCATAGTGGTCAAAATTTCATACCCCCCCACCCCAAGCTCTGAATGCTCACCGGTGACATAGAAAAAGCCCAATGCAAAACGCGGGGTACGGCGGACGGGGGCAGAGGGGCCCAGGTAAAGCAGGGGAGGATACGCCCTGAGTTGGGAGCGCGAAGACGGGAAATCATAAATCGGGAGTTTTTTATTTTAGAAAAAAAAATGTGGGGTGCCGCGCCTAGACTGGCTCTCACAGGTCGGGACGCAGAACGCCAGAAGTTCTGAACAGAGGACGCATCCTGTGACCTATTCAATAGTTACACTAATACATAAGTACTCTAATAGTGTCATTTTATGGTTTCCTTTTTCTTTCCTTACCATTCGTATGCGTGATGTGTGATTAATTCCTTCTCAGGGTGGTGAATTCGTTCAGGTCGAATATGTATACCTCTTTCTGTTCGGTTTGTGAACCTTTATTAGTTTTACAGATGATTTGTCATTATTTCGCACGCTTCTTAGCTACTTAACATATTCAACTTTAATCATTGACTTATTCTAATTTTTATGTAATGTGCATGCGCGCGCGCGCGGCGCGCGTGTGTGTCACAGTGTGGGTATGATACAAATATTGCTGTGTTAATTGTAATATACATGCTTACTTTAGTCGGTGATTGGTTTTGTTTGATTATAGAGAATTTCAAGTGTTTATTGTGATAGGGGCTGTTGACCTATGTCATTAAACGTCTTGGTCAGCATCAGCACAGCATGTCAGCATAAGCACATATATCCTCCTGACTCATCTCTCTCTACTCTCTCTCTCTCTCTCCTCTCTCGCCTCTCTCTCTTCTCTTCTCAATTAATTAATGAGTGGTTGAAGGTATAATATTATAAGTGGGCCCTTTGTGGCCCCAAGGCAGGCCCGTAGAAACCAATTAACTGCGTTCGTATGCACGGACTAGGTTTGCACGTGCGATGTTAGTGTTCTAGTGTGCTAGTGTTCTAGTGTTCCTGTCAGTGTTTTGTCTCACTCGTGTCAACGACACCGAAAGTGAGTCTATTGTTTTCATGCTTCTTCGCTTTTCCGGGAGTGAGTGAGTGAGTGAGTGAGGGTGGGTGTGGGTGTGTGTGTGTGGTGTGTGTGATGGGTGTGTGGTGTGTGTTTGCTGGGGTGTGTTTGGGGATTTGTGTGTGTGTGTGGTGTTGTTTTTGTTGTGGGGTGTGGTGTGGTGAAAGTGTGTGTGTATAGTGTGTGGTGTGTGTGTGAGTGTAAGTGTGTGACTGTGTGTGTGTGTGTTTGTGTGTGTGTGGTTGTGCGTGCGTTGTGCGTTTGCATGTGTTAGTGCGTGCGTGCGTAGCGTGCGTGCGTGCGTGCGCGAGCGCGCGCGCGCGCGGTGTGTGTATGTGTGTGGTGTGACCGTCTGTGGTAACTTTAACGTTGGCTTTTGTCTTCTGGTATCTAAAAGGCGCTTTTTGTTCATCGAATAAAACTTTGCAAACATATAGATGTCTATACAAGCTTTCAAACAATACTAATTTGAATAATTAAATATTTAAAACAACACTGTAAACAGATAACAAACAGATAACATTTTAGATTTTTAGTGGGTTAGAGAGTATTCAACAGGTAACATGAGTTAAGAAACTCATCAACAGTGAAAGCCTCAATAGCTCATTGCGTAGCGATAGAGTTAGAGTGGTCTGTCTCTCATGCCAAATGGTTCCGGGTCCGATTCTCGGCAAAGGCACTTTTTTATAAATTTTTATTCTTTTAGTTGTATCCATTAACGATAGTTTCATTTGTACATTTAAACACCCCCTCATGTTTACGACCCTCCATCTCAAAAGTCATTATTTTCCATCTCTTAAAAGTCATTATGCTTTTGGTCAAAGTCTCTTGTACTTGTTTTAAACACCCACACCTCACTGTTTACGACCCTCAATCTCAAAGTCATTATTTGTTGGCAATCTTGTACTTAAACATCCCCCCCCTCATGTTTACGGACCCTCAATCTCAAAGTCATTATTTGTTGCGCAATCTTGTACTTTAAAACACACCCCTCATGTTTACGACCCTCAACCTCAAAGTCATTATTTGTTGGCTATCTTGTGTATGATGTTAAACATCACCCCCCTCATTTTTACGACCATCAATCTCAAAGTAATTTTTTGTTGACAATCTTGTATTTAAACACCCCCACCTCCCTCCTCCCTTCCCCCGAGTGAGCCTTGAAGGCTTTGTCTCTTGTACTGATCTGTTTTGTTCATCTTTTGTGCGTTTCTCTCTGTCTTGCCTGCTGTCTGCCTGTCTGACTGTTTGTCTAAGGGGGGTCTGACTAAGTTAGTCTATCTAGGTCTGTCATGTCTCATGTCTGTCTGTCTGTTTGTTGGAGGTAGTGCTGGTTCTGGGTAATGGCTAGAGACGAGAGTATAGATTTCATATTTTTCCATCTTTATGAGATACCCTCGCTCTGAATATGCTATATCGAATGCGATATATCTAGATAGATATCATATCGCTCTCTCTCTTCATTCTCCTCTCCTCGGGGTGTGTATCTCTCTTTCCCGTCGTGCATAATTATGTGAATGTTCATTTATGCTCGCACACTCTACCATTATTTGAATTTAAGAAAGGGTATCGGTTGTGGGGGGAAAACAAACAAACAAAATACAGAAAGAAAAGAAAGGGAACCCCCCAAAAAAAAACAACCATAACCCCAATACAAGTGCAACGCCGAGACGGCTGCAAAGGTCCCCTCGCAGCATCATCGCCGAGCCTACTCCGAAATCGGAATGGCGTAAATTTGACCTTTATGTAAAACTAAGTACATCAGTGGAAAGCTTGCATCTTGTGCACCACTAGTATACCAAATTGGACGATACTTAGAACTGAATAGTTTTTTTTTATATATAGCCTTGGGGTTTCGGAACCGTGATTTGAGCGCACGCTATCATGCGCACACAGAGCGCACAAAAAAATTCATGACAACTGGTGTTATTGACCCATTTCATCAAGAAATGTTGTGACCAAAAACGGCATTGAAATACATGCAACATTTCGCAAAAACTTCGCGAGACTATTAGCGATTATGTGTTTCGGGTGTTGAACCCCGTAAATGGCGCGACCTTGACCTCAATGTAAAACAACTTAAGAGAGAAAAAAAAAATACATCAGTGGATATCTTTGCATCTTGGCAAACTAGTATGCCCAATTTTATGATGATAGCCTGAATAGTTTTTTGAGAAAAACGGACAAATAGCCGGAACGGACGGCAAGGCACGGACGATTTCAGACAAAAACAATAGCTTCCCCGAACCTTCGGCTCAGGGACTAAAAAGCGGACCCCATTTTGTTTTAGCATCCACTCCTCGGAGACAAGACGATTAATTCCACACACACCCTCCCCTCCCCTCCCCTCCCCTCCCCTCCCCTGCCAAACACAAACACTATCAACGAGGTGAAATTTCAAATCATCCTCCGATCCAGTCCTGGTACTACCTCTCTGGGAGGACTTATTACATAAGTTTTTCCACCACCAACAGTCGGTGTTTCCGGAGACAGACAAAAGTGCCCCCCCCCCCCCCCCCTGTACTGCACTGTAGAATATTGCCTTCCTGATTTTGCGTCTTCGTAGTGTTATTATCATAAGGTTGTATTTTGCATGCCTTGTCTCTGTGCTCGTTTTCATTTTTCATTTCTACTTATATACTTTTTTTTATGTTGGGTATTTGTTCCCAGAGGGTTGGATGTAAAAAACAAAAAGCATGTTATTGCTTATTCTATTAACTTCCATCAATACAATTAATTCAATTCAATAAAATTCATTCCATTCCATTCCATTCCATTCCATTCCATTCCACTCTCTCTCTCTCTCTCTCTCTCTCTCCTCTCTCTCTCTCTCTCTCTCTCTCTCTCTCTCTCTCTCTCTCTC
>CM065694.1:27223452-27233452 GCA_017654935.2 Phymorhynchus buccinoides
AGAATAACACATACATTGATACAACTAATTCACACACTTTACTTCCATTGTTCAAAATAACACATACACTGATATTACTAGTTCACACACTTTACTTCCATTGTTCAAAATAACACATACACTGATACAACTAATTCACACACTTTACTTCCATTGTTCAAAATAACACATACACTGATATTACTAGTTCACACACTTTACTTCCATTGTTCAAAATAACACATACACTGATATTACTAGTTCACACACTTTACTTCCATTGTTCAATAATAACACATATACTGGTATTACTAGTTCACACACTTTACTTCCATTGTTCAATAATAACACATATACTGGTATTACTAATTCACACACTTTACTCTCATTGTTCAGAATAACACATACACTAATATTACTAATTCACACACTTTACTTCAATTGTTCAAAATAACACATACACTAATATTACTAATTCACACACTTTACTTCAATTGTTCAAAATAACACACACACTAATATTACTAATTCACACACTTTACTTCCATTGTTCAAAATAACACATACACTGATATAACTAATTCACACACTTTACTTTCATTGTTCAGAATAACACATACACCGACATAACTAATTCACACACTTTACTTTCATTGTTCAAAATAACACATACACTGATATAGCTAATTCACACACTTTACTTTCATTGTTCAGAATAACACATACACTGATATAACTAATTCACACACTTTACTTCCATTGTTCAAAATAACACATACACTGATATAGCTAATTCACACACTTTACTTTCATTGTTCAAAATAACACATACACTGATATAGCTAATTCACACACTTTACTTTCATTGTTCAAAATAACACATACACTGATATAACTAATTCACACACTTTACTCCCATTGTTAAAAAAAACACATACGCTGACATAACTAATTCATACACTTTACTTCAATTGTTCAAAATAACACATACACTGACATAACTAATTCACACACTTTACTTCCATTGTTCAGAATAACACATACACCGACATAACTAATTCACACACTTTAATTCAATTGTTCAAAATAACACATACATGATATAACTAATTCACACACTTTACTTTCATTGTTCAGAATAACACATACATGATATAACTAATTCACACACTTTACTTTCATTGTTCAGAATAACACATACACCGACATAACTAATTCACACACTTTACTTCAATTGTTCAAAATAACACATACACTGATATCACTAATTCACACACTTTACTTCAATTGTTCAAAATAACACATACACTGAAATAACTAATTCACACACTTTACTCCCATTGTTTAAAAACCCCCACATACGCTGACATAACTAATTCACACACTTTACACTAATTGTTCAGAATAATTGTTCAAGATAACATATACTGATTTAACTAATTCACACCAGTGACAGACTAGAGGAAGGTACAAGCACAGAACTTCCAGAAGGTGTGGGGAACTATTTGTACAAAAGACCCCCCCCCCTGGTATCCCCACGGGGGGTCCTTTCTTTTGACTTCTTCGTCTGTGTGTTGCTCGTAATTAATGCTGAGATTCACCACTATCTAAAAAGGAGTTTTACAGGCTGAAGTTCTCTCATTCGCATCGCAACGATGTTGATTTTTTTTTAAAATTCTCAAATCACTCCAGCCATACATACACACAAACAAAGCATCCATAAACAAAAGGAGAAACGAAAGAAGATTACGGGTTTTTACATCAGGTTTAGACAGAGGGAAGTGGTAGATCAGACTTTTATAGATATATACTTTATATAGAAAAAACTCTCTACACACCGAGTGTTTCCCCCACAACAAACCACTACAAAAGCAAAATCAGAGGCAAAATTGTGGTCTAAGGGAGCGAATGCGAGTTTAGAAGTGACCAAGGTATGGTGTGCACACAGATTTACTTCCCTTGAAGCAAATACGTCACATTGAAAGCTATCTATTAATTCCGGACACAAATTATATGGCCGGAACGACTTGAATGAGTTAAATTGGCCTATACAAAATACATAGAGTACCAAGGGGGAGGGGGGTTACATACCCCTCAAAATGACGCAAACAATGACGTGATTTCTCTACTATCTCTGCGATTTCAAAGGTGCTGGTGTTGGTGTTGGTGGTACGCGCGTATCCAACCAACGCATAGACCTGTCAGTACTCTAATTCTTCTTCCCAGATCACTGGGGGGAGGTCTTATTTAATAACCATTGATAATTGATTCGTTCTACTAATTGATTCGTTATAATTGTCATAAAAATAAATGGTTACAAAATTTTAAGCATATAAATAAACAACAGACATTTATTTACATTTAATGTTTTTTAAATTTTATTTAAAAGTGGCCTTTTTTGTAGAGGAACTGTGGGTACATCGACCAAGGATTTGTTGGTTGAATTTCAAGCAAATATCTTTATCAGTGGCCTTGCGGTGTAGAAAAAAATATTCAGAACGGAAAGAACAAAAACATGCTAGACACTAAAATCGAATCATACACTACCAATATTTTACATACATCAAATTACCGACTTATACTGTTTCTATTCACAAACGTTTTACTAGTGAACGACGCGAGAACTGATAAAGTTAATGCAGCGGTGCAGGAACCACAGAACATAGTTGGGGGGGGGGGGGGGACCCCAACAACACCCTTGACTTTGAAAGAAGAAGCTTAACTTTGAAGATTATGGTCATTTTTCTATTTCCAAGATTATGTCTGATTGTCTTGAGAAGCACCTGCAAGCATAGCCTTACGTGCTTACTTCAGAAAAAGCTTAGGAGGGTAGAGGGAAAAGCACTTTTTATATCAGTGTGGTTTGTGATTTAAGCACTTTCTATTTCAGTGTAGGTTGTGATTTAAGCACTTTCTATATCAGTGTAGTTTGTGATTTAAGCACTTTCTAATATCAGTGTAGGTTGTGATTTAAGCACTTTCAGTGTATTAAGCACTGTCTATATCAGTGTAGGTTGTGATTTAAGCACTTTCTATATCAGTGTAGTTTGTGATTTAAGCACTTTCTTTCAGTGTAGGTTGTGATATCAGTGTAGGTTGTGATTTAAGCACTTTCTATATCAGTGTAGGTTGTGATTTAAGCACTTTCTATATCAGTGTAGTTTGTGATTTAAGCACTTTCTATATCAGTGTAGTTTGTGATTTAAGCACTTTCTATATCAGTCAGGTTGTGATTTAAGCACTTTCTGTAGTGTAGTTGTGATTTAAGCACTTTCTATATCAGTGTAGGTTGTGATTTAAGCACTTTCTATGTCAGTGTAGTTTGTGATTTAAGCACTTTCTATATCAGTGTAGGTTGTGATTTAAGCACTTTCTATATCAGTGTAGTTTGTGATTTAAGCACTTTCTATATCAGTGTAGGTTGTGATTTAAGCACTTTCTATATCAGTGTAGGTTGTGATTTAAGCACTTTCTATGTCAGTGTAGGTTGTGATTTAAGCACTTTCTATAAGTGTAGTTTGTGATTTAAGCACTTTATATATCAGTGTAGGTTGTGATTTAAGCACTTTCTATATCAGTGTAGGTTGTGATTTAAGCACTTTCTATGTCAGTGTAGGTTGTGATTTAAGCACTTTCTATATCAGTGTGGTTGTCATTTCAGCACTTTCTATCAGTGTGGTTGTCATTTCAGCACTTTCTATCAGTGTGGTTGTCATTTCAGCACTTTCTATATCAGTGTGGTTGTGATTTAAGCACTTTCTATCAGTGTGGTTGTGATTTAAGCACTTTCTATATCAGTGTAGGTTGTGATTTAAGCACTTTCTATATCAGTGTAGTTTGTCATTTCAGCACTTTCTATCAGTGTGGTTTGTGATTTCAGCACTTTCTATCAGTGTGGTTTGTGATTTAAGCGCTTTCTATATCAGTGTGGTTGTCATTTCAGCACTTTCTATCAGTGTGGTTGTCATTGCAGCACTTTCTATCAGTGTGGTTGTCATTTCAGCACTTTCTATTCAGTGTAGTTTGTGATTTAAGCACTTTCTATCAGTGTAAGCACTTTCTATATCAGTTTGTCATTTAAGCACTTTCTATCAGTGTGGTTGTCATTTAAGCACTTTCTATATCAGTGTGGTTGTCATTTAAGCACTTTCTATATCAGTGTGGTTGTCATTTAAGCACTTTCTATATCAGTGTGGTTGTCATTTAAGCACTTTCTATATCAGTGTGGTTGTCATTTAAGCACTTTCTACATCTGTGTAGTTTGTCATTTCAGCACTTTCTATTAGTGTTGTTGTCATTTCAGCACTTTCTATCAGTGTGGTTTGTGATTTCACTGGTTTGTACTGCAGAGGACAAAAACGACCCCTACTAACTCAGGTTGTTTTGTGTGTGATTGGTTGATATAAAATTAACCCGAAGTTGCAGCCAACAGTAACCTAAAGACAGAGCTGTGTAACGATTGATTTTCAACAAATAATGGAAAACCATAGTACAACTTAGTCTGTATTTCGTGAAAGACTGTGACTCTCACAGTAGGAAGCATTTGCGTTTACACTTGGTTCTTAAGGGCCAGCCACACGTCAGCTGGAATCGTACGACTGTACGATACGATTCGATCACGTGATCTCGAAGCGCGAATCACATTTGTTCTTGGAGACCAGGGTGATCTAATCGTATCGTACAGTCGTGCGATTTTAGTGGACGTGTGGCTGACCCTTTAGTGTTGCAGCCTCAGTGATTATTTGGCCTTCTGGGGGAAACGTTCCCTTATACCTCAATGCCAACTGTCCTCAAATCCTTTTGGTCGAGAGTGGGTGGAGATGTGCCCTAGGCAAGGTATCTCCACCGCTATAAACAAATTCTTGTCCAGCCCTTCAGAGTAGCGGCTGCCTCCACTGCTCTCTGGGAATCATAGTCGGAAACGACGGACTGGCTTATGTATGGTATATGCAGCGAAAATCGCTTAATTAACTCAAAATTGAAGGGACTGAAATGTTTCTTTTGAGAAAGCCAGTATTTTGAAATAAAAATACATTTTAACATATAAGGATTGTTAAAGATACACTGACGCACCACGATTAAGTCCCTTGGTTTTTTTCTTTCTGGGTAGCTGTGACCCAAATGGAAATGTCCCCATGTTCAAATTGAGGCTGCTCTTTAAAATTATGTTTCGCTCTGAATTTGGGGGCATTTGTATGGTGGTAGAGAGACCTGGTCAAAACAAGATTTCTTTCCAACTATAAGAGGGAAAACCCGTGAAATCCGTGATTTTGACACGTGATCTGGTGGATCTTTAAAGTGGGACCAGAAACGTCATTGCGAGTTATCCAGTGTTTTTGATTTCTCAGTTTTTTTGGAGTTATCAGGAATCCACTGTACCTAGCAGGAGGCAGGATTACACATGCATCCCCCAAAAAAACAACAACCCCACCCCAGCTCTGCACCCCCCCCTCCTGCAACACCCCCCAACACCCCCCCCGGGGGGGGGGGGGGGGGGGGGGGCAGTTGCCATTGCCAGAACATGAAGTTCAGCAGCCATGTGGATAGTGTTAGCGCAGACGCCAGATGACAGGGAAATGTATGACATTGTACTAGAGGATTGGATTGTCTGTCTTGTGATGTCTGGCCGCGGCTATGATGACAGGATGATTATGTGGTGTTTGTGTGCGTATGTGTGTGTGTGTGTGTGTGTGTGTGTGTGTGTGTGTGTGTGTGTGTGTGTGTGTGTGTGTGTGTGTGTGTGTGTGTGTGTGTGTGTGTGTGTGTGTGTGTGTGTGTGTGTGTGTGTGTGTGTGTGTGTGTGTGTGTGTGTGTGTGTGTGTGTGTGTGTGTGTGTGTGTGTGTGTGTGTGTGTGTGTGTGTGTGTGTGTGTGTGTGTGTGTGTGTGTGTGTGTTTAGATAGAATATACCCCGTGTGAGCTGAGAGATAGATAGAGAGAGAGAGAGAGAGAGAGACATAGAGGGAGAGGGAGAGATAGAGATAGAGAGAGTGAGAATGAATTAATGAATGACCTGAATCTTTAACTTAATGTCTTTTCACGTCAGTAGTGATTTTAGATAGATAGGTAGAGAGAGAGAGAGAGAGAGAGAGAGAGAGAGAGAGAGAGAGAGAGAGAGAGAGAGAGAGAGAGAGAGAGAGAGAGAGAGAGAGAGAGAGAGAGAGAGAGAGAGTTATTTGACCATGGTAAGTGTATTGGCCTGGACTGGCAAATGTTCATACTTGACGTTTAGAGAGAGAGAGAGAGAGAGAGAGAGAGAGAGAGAGAGAGAGAGAGAGAGAGAGAGAGAGAGAGAGAGAGAGAGAGAGAACACTGAACACTGAACTGGTTTATTGCACTTTGGCCATAGACCACAATACAACCGGCAGGGAAAAGAGAAAAGGAGAGAGAGAGAGATAGATAGAGAGATAGAGAGAGAGAGAGAGAGAGAGAGAGAGAGAGAGAGAGAGAGAGAGAGAGAGAGAGAGAGAGAGAGAGAGAGAGAGAGAGAGAGAGAGAGAGAGAGAGAGAGAGAGAGAGATCATTTTGAGGGCCGAGACAGGGCCATATCATTTGTTTCTCGTTCCTCGTCTCTCCTTAATTGCTAGCCATCGTCCTCTTTCAATATCTCCGTCCCTCTGTCTGTCTGCCTGTCTCTGTCTAGTTGTCTATCTGTCTCTACCCCTCCCCTCCCTCCACATCTCGTTCACCCTCTGTCTGTCTATCTCTGTCTTATTCTCATCATTGTGTTTTGTTAGCTATATCACGAACATGGCTCAGGGATTCTTTAGCTCGATCGAGAAATAACAAATGCTACGACAATAATATCCCCAAACCTGTCCATTCTGCGATCAAATAGAAAACGAGTTGTACTTTTTGATTCATTGCACTACCTATAAAGAGCTAAGAGACAAGGTATATGTTCAAACATAATCAATTTAAAAACAACTATCCCATTGAATTAAAAAGTCTTCTTGCCAATGAAAATGCAATCATAACTAGAGATGTTGCCATGTTTATATTTTATGCGTTAAAAAAAAGAGATGAACTTATGTCAGCTGATACATGAACTTATGCATTATAAAATTTATTTGGATAACACGTTAGTGCTAAGTGACAGAACGTTTGTTCTGTTTTCATTTATTACATTGTGTGTGCATGTTATAGGCCGGAGGTCTGACATTAAAACAGTTTTGAGTTTGATTATAGCTCGAAAGAGACCGCTTGAGCTCAAGCTAGCCAGCGCTAGTATGTGTAATACTGAAACACTGCCTGATGTAAATTAGTTAGTTAGTTAGTTAGTCTATTATAGTCCCGTCAACAGCTATGGTCATCTCAGGACTGTTACCGCGTAAAGTTCGACCACGTATAACAAAACGTACATCAATGATCCTTAACAACGTTCAAAAACCTGAAAACACAACCAAAATGTTTTCTTTAGTACAATTCATAACATGGCACCTCCATCATTGTACCCTATAGCTATTAACCCTTTCACCGCCAGCCATATTTCAGACAGAATTTTCCATTAAATTTACAAAATCCATCTGCAGTATTGGTGATTCTTCTGTGAAATATATAAAATAAGGTCTATCCTTACTTCCCAAAAGTAAGACAATAGGGTCTTTGGATAATAGACCCCAATTTGATGCCTTTAAGTGACATAGGTGTTAAATTACTGTGGTGCTAAAATGCGACTGTGGCGGTGAAAGAGTTAATTCCAGACAGTGCTGGAAACGTCGAGCCATTCTGCTCTACTTATCGGATCCAGGTTTTTTTTTTAAAGTATAAAAGGACAACAAACACACGCTAGTAATACCCCCAAAAAATATATATAAAAGACCATAATTATAGGCAAATATGCACTGCAGAATGGACAACAGGTGCCCACTCAAGTGCGTAAGGTCTCACGTCTGGAAGCCAGTGAACAATAAAAAAAAACACCACACACCAATACTGGCATGTCCTAAGTTGTAAAAAGAAAAACAATATGGAAAGGTTTTATAGAACAAAGTCAGAAGAATGGACCAATAAGGGAGAAAGATAGACGATGACAAAAAGCAAGAAAGATGGCAGTGTCAAAGAGAGAGAGAGAGAGAGATAGAGAGAGAGAGAGAGAGAGAGAGAGAGAGAGAGAGAGAGAGAGAGAGAGAGAGAGAGAGAGAGAGATACAGGCACACAACTTCCAGAAGGCGGGGGGAACTATTTATACCAAAGACTCCCCGGTATCCCCACGGGGAATGTAAATTAGTTGTCCTGTAGGCCTACCTACCGTGAAATAAGAACCCTGTTCTCTGTTTTCAATGATCATGTCAAATCAAACATTTCAATCATTTTTGTGTGAAAGCGCAGGTGCGCCTCTATATTGGTCTAAATGATTGAATAACTTGTTCTAGACATAATTATAAGCATGGTTGTAAGTACTTTTGTGGGATGTTTGATGAGTGTTATATTGAGTCATCATATTGTTCATTAATTTGTCCCTCAATCCCCCTTTTGTTTTCCTCCTTCCTTTCTTTTTTTGTGATTTGTTCCCATAATGTCACTCTTTTATTTCTTTTCTGGTTTTCTATTTTGTTCACTTTGTTTGTTAGTTTGTGAATAATGTTTCTAAATATTGAAAAAATATTTTCTAATTGGTGAGAACACACCTTCCGTCATTTGAATCATATGTAATGTATTGTGTACGGGTACGATATAAGCTATATGCTTGTTGTTACCCTGTTACCTCATTATTGTTTATATTTTGAAATTGTTGAATAAAAAAACCCCCGTTTAAACCAAATACGTTCCCTTCAAAAGCGCACTTGAGCCATTCTTCTGTCATGTAAGTCAACTATTATTTAAAATATTGATATTTAAGTGCTCGATCTACACGGAAAGAACCAAGAAATAGAGCGGGAGGGTGTAAATCTACATTTTTGCCGAGAAATCGATATACAAGCCATGCCACTTAGTTTCGTATTTTTCAAAATGGCGGACGATATAAACAAGCGTCCGTGCAAACAAAAATAAATAATAATAAATATTAAAAAAAATATCCCTGACTTCTCAGTATTTAATAATGACGAATCTTCTGTTTTTCCTGCATGCCACAAGACGCCTCTGAATGTATTTTAGGGGCGAATCTTTCCCAAACAGCAAACAATTTGAATGAGGAAAAGAGTATTTATTTCATGGGTACAATATGTTATGCAACACCGGTACACCGCGAATTGCAAAGATAAAACAACCACTGGCAGTCACTTTGATAAAGTCGGTATTTTCATGAGGCTTGAATACACACCTCTCTGGCGTTACAAACTCATTCAACCCCAGTGTAAAGATCTAAGCGCCTTACAGATACAACCGCGAACTCACACACTAGGATATCTTACTACTCAGGTATCCCCCGAAGTCGACGTGTGGCTGCCCACGTGGCGGGGTAATCAAAAACGGTCACACATGTGATGTTCTCATCCCTAGCTGATACACTTGTACCATAGCGTTCAAGTGCTTCTGCTGTTGGGATGATCCCTGGAGTCTTTTAGCCAGAGTAAGACAACAACAACTCAGTTAATGCTGAAATAGATATTCATTAAACAAAATTGCTCAAGTCTTTCCTAAGAAGTCGCGATCCTATAGAATAAAATAAACATATAGGGGAAGACGGGGTAAAAAGCGCATGTGTAGCTGTTATTACCAAACCCACCGGATGATGTTTTTCAATCATTGCAAACTATATGTTATAAATTTGCATGGCAAACGAAGCCGGACACAATCAACAGAAAGACAGCACATAGGGGAAGACGGGGTAAAAAGCGCATGGGCGGGTAAGAAGCCCACCCCAAGTATCTCATGAAATAAAGAAAATTGCAGTCAAATTTGCCCATGAGACGAATGCTAGACATTAACGCTCGTCTCATGGGCAAAATGAGACTGAAATTTGCTTCATTTCATGAGATAATTGGGGTGGGCTTCTTACCCGCCCATGCGCTTTTTACCCCGTCTTCCCCTATGATGGGAACGTCAGCAGCCGAAGAAGTCGTTGCCGTTGATTAATG
>CM065694.1:27238452-27240952 GCA_017654935.2 Phymorhynchus buccinoides
AGTTGACCTTTTAAAATCTAGTCTTGTATATTCAGGTGGCTGCTTATGGAATGCTATTTCATCTTCCTTTAATGTGTACTCGGGCATTAATGTCTTTAACAAAGAGTACTATAAGTAGCTTATTTTGAAACATACAAGCAATGTTGCTTAACCCCATTCTTAGTTTTAAATATGTTTCAACTTTTGATATGTTGACATGTATGCATATTATCTACTTTGTTATTGCTAAATTATTAACAAGTTTTGTATTGACCTTATTTCATGTACCCCCCCCTCTCTCTCTCTCTCTCTCTCTCTCTCACTCTCTCTCTCTCTCTCTCTCTCTCTCTCTCTCTCTCTCTCTCTCTCTCTCTCTCTCTCTCTCTTTGTGTGTGTGGGGGGGGGGGGGGGGGGGGGGGGGGGGGGGGGGGGGGGGGGGGGCGAGAGACTGACGGTTTTGTTGTCGCATTTATTTTTTCTTCTTCATGGATAATTGTTCGATGATTATTTTTGCATGCTTCATTATTTTTGTGTTGAATATATAAATTTTATTGCATGTTTGTTTGAGGGCAAGATGTAAAAAAGCCCATTGTGTGCTTACTCTTTCTCCCTCAATAAAAAAAAGTTTCGTTCGTTCGTTCGTTCTGTCTGTTTGTCTGTCTGTCTGTCTGTCTCTGTCTGTCTGTCTCTGTCTGTCTGTCTGTCTGTCTCTCTGTCTCTCTCTCTGTTTGTCTCTTTCTCTGTCTGTCTGTCTCTCTCTCTCTCTCTCTCTCTCTCTCTCTCTCTCTCTCTCTCTCTCTCTCTCTCTCTCTGTCTGTCTGTCTATTTGTCTGTCTCTCTGTCTGTCTGTCTGTCTGTCTGTCTGTCTCTCTCTCTCTGTCTCTCTCTCTCTCCTCTCACTCTCTGTCTGCCTCTCTCTCGTTCTCACTCACTCTTTATCTGTGAACCAATCGATTTTCAGACCTCTCTCTCTCTCTCTCTCTCTCTCTCTCTCTCTCTCTCTCTCTCTCTCTCTCTCTCTCTCTCTCTCTCTCTCTCTCTCTCTCTCTCTCTCTCTCTCTCTCTGAACCAATCATTTTTCAGCCTCCCCTCCTCTCTCATTCTTTGAACCAATCTTTTTTTCTCCATACATGCCATTTTTTTTTATCCCAACTACTTCCAATGCCTTGTTAGGGAAAGACGGGGTAAAAAGCGCATGGGCGGGTAAGAAGCCCACCCCAATTATCTCATGAAATAAAGAAAATTTCAGTCAAATTTGCCCATGAGACGAATGCTAGACATTAACGCTCGTCTCATGGGCAAAATGAGACTGAAATTTGCTTCATTTCATGAGATAATTGGGGTGGGCTTCTTACCCGCCCATGCGCTTTTTACCCCGTCTTCCCCTATATATCATTTTTTGCCCAAAGTGTTAGTAAAACAAACCCCACTGAAACAGACTACAACGTCACTGACCAAAGTAACCACACAAACAAATACGCAAGTGCAGATTGACTTTATTTCTGCACTATGGAAACCCATAGCTGTAGTAGAGAGTTTTTCTATATAAAGTCTACATATGTAGGGGAAGACGGGGTAAAAAGCGCATGGGCGGGTAAGAAGCCCACCCCAATTATCTCATGAAATAAAGACAATTTCAGTCAAATTTGCCCATGAGACGAATGCTAGACATTAACGCTCGTCTCATGGGCAAAATGAGACTGAAATTTGCTTTATTTCATGAGATAATTGGCATGGGCTTCTTACCCCGCCTTCCCCTATTTGTTTGTGCGGTACAAAGTTTTAGTATGACAACTTTGCCCGGGTACGTGATAAGGCTCTTGAGAAATCTTCCAATGTGAAGAAAAGGAACTCCTCGCTCATCGTCTGAAAAAAAACCCACCCAACACCCACACTTTCCCTCACAAACGGCAAATATTGACGTCCTCATATTCCGAAGAGGTAGTGGTCTTTCTACATAACATCTCTGTGATTGGCGCATCGAGATCACGCGATCGAATCGTATCGCACTGTCGTGCGATTTTAGTGGACGTGTGGCTGGGCCTTAACTGTGTGCCTCTCAAGAGACGTAAGTTCACACGGCAGAAACGTGGTACTTACTTTTTTTATTTTTTTACTTTATTTTTTTTTTGTGGATAGAAATAACTATTCGTAAGATAGCACCTTTTGTGTGAGTGTGAACTGGGAATAGATATTCGCGAACAAAAGGGCGATGAGGATGATAGGAAGTAGAAGAACAAAGGATCAAGTTTAGTCCGAAATCGAAATATTGCGTGTGTTTTTTATTTTGTTGTTGTTGTTGTTGTTGCTTGCAAATCCCGTTTTTCCCCTTGCTTGTAACTACGCAGACATTTTCAGGATTTGAACTAAATTAGCTGCTGCTGCTGCTCCCAACCCCAACCCCAACCCCCTTTTTAATGCATGCAAAGGGGGGGGGGGGGGTCGTCTGCTGTATGCATAACGATGGGACTCTGAACTCCTCAGAGGTGGGCGGCAATGATGGTGTTATAACTATCGTAGG
>CM065694.1:27243452-27248452 GCA_017654935.2 Phymorhynchus buccinoides
TTTTTGATCGTTATATATATAAAACGAAAAAAGCTACAAAGAAAATAGAGCGATTTGTAATAGACAATGTTCGTAATTAATGGGCAAGGGACATAATTTCGCGGTTTGCGCGAAGTGTGAAAATCTGCTTAACGTCCTCCGGTCTGGAACAGACACAAATGGGACATTAGTAGATATAAAGATGGTGTGCACGATTCTGGAGGCAATGCCCGGATGCAGTGCAACACCGGGAAAGTCCCGATGTTTTAACAATACATATGTGTATTAAGCTTTTGGAATTGTGGTCAACGTTTTGAGCGGTTTGCGCGAGTGACCTTTCATTAATTCTTGGGACTAGTCCTCGAGGAAGCAGAGACCACGGGTGTTTATGCAGTTCGCAGATTTCTCCAGCAATGAATACTTTTGAAATAATTAGGTGAAGACGGGGTAAAAAGCCCATGGGCGGGTAATGGTCAACCTATGGCGATATTTTTCACGCCAGAGGGCAGTCCCTGCACTAGGGGCTTATCACGCGATTTTCTTACTTGGGCGTAGTGAGAGAGAGAGTGATGGTAGGACCACTCACTGTCTCTCTCTCTTTCTTTATCCCCAACTAATAATATAGAGAGGATTAGCCGCACACGAGCGTCATGCCCTCTGGTGTGAGAAAAATCGCACTAAGTCTCTCATTAGAAGCCTATGCCAATTATCTCATGAAATTAAGCAAATTTCAGTCACATTTTGCCCATGAGACGAGTGTTAATGCTTAGCGTTCGTCTCATGGGCAAATTTCACTGAAATGTGCTTTATTTCATGAGATGATTGGCATGGGCTTAGTACCCGCCCATGGGCTTTTTACCCCGTCTTCACCTATATGTGTGAAGGAAGTTTATGGTCGTTTATAACTATCCTGATTTTGCCTGAAGACAGTTCGTTTAACGTCCTCCGACCTGGGACAGGCACATTTGGGACATTTGTAGATATAAAGATGGTGGGTCGATCCTGGAACTAAGTACCGCAATATACCAAGATAGACCCGTAATTTCTAAAGTAAGCTAACCCCTGATTTTGCATGAATGACAATCTGTTTGGTTTAAATAAACTTTTTAGTCAGATCCACAGGGCACATATACATCAATACATTGTCAACATAAATGAGCAGCAACAAGCTGGAAGCTTATAGTGTGCTCGCTATCTACATGTATATTACATATGACGACTGTTGAAAACAACCATAAATAAACAATGGCATAAGCAATCAAAATAAGTTAACAAAGAACAAGTAAAACAACCCAAAACAAGTGAACATCTGAGATATATATATATATATAAAAATTAAAAAAATTAAAAAAAAAGGGTGGGAGGGTGAGGGTGGGAGTGAGGATGGTAGTGGGGGAGGATATTTGAGGAGTAGGGGATAGGGAAGAAGATGGTGAAGAGATAAAAAGATAGATCATGTACGTCGTTTCATTCAGAACAAGTGTGCCGCCTATTTCGTCATACCATCACGTCATTCAAAACTTGCGTCATCCATTCCTTGCTTTTCTACGTCACTCCATTCACTAGAGTCATAGACTTTTTGCTCAGTCCTAATAATACCTTTTGTTGATAAACAAATCGTGTCTTTAGTTTTAGCATAATTATTGGTTTTAATTTAGAAGAAACATTTCTTCATTAACTAGGGTTTAATTGTCACTTCATTTTTCATAATTGTATCGACTTATCCTACATTTTCACTTTTGATAGAGAGAGGAGAGAGGGTAGGGAGAGGGTGATATGTGTGTGTTGGGGGGGGGGGTGGTGGGGGGGGGGGGGGGGGGAGTGTTGACAAGGCAATGGAAAGTTTAAGGATACGTAATTTTAGTTGGCTTAGTTTCTATGTAATGTCATCGTTCTACGTCATAAGTCTTTTTTTACGTGGTGTTTCTACCTTTGTCAGTTCTGTACCTTGAAAAAGAGGGGTTACCCCCCTCGAAAGCTTGGATAAAAAATTAGAACTTACAAATGATTTTTTTTTTTTTTTCTTCAGATGTATATATATATATATATATGTTGGATCCACCAACATGGCATTCCATCTCTTCTACTCTCTTCGAGGGATTGTAATTTTAGAACATTATTATTTTTGTTATTTTACACAAGATTGTTACCATTTCTTTTTAATTAAGTGCTGGTTTGCTTTTATTGTGGACTTTCAATCTGGTGCAAAGAGGACAACCTTTCTCTTGGAGAAAGTCTTCTAGCTCAGTTTGAATGTTCACTGTGGACATACTTTGCAGGCCGATATGCAGACTGAAGAGTCTTTCTCAAAGACGAAACAGCTGTCTTTGCATAGGCATTGTCTATCTCCCCCCATTGGGAGAAAAAGTAAATCAGCACATTATTTTCTTTTATTCTTTTCAGAACACAGAAAAGTTAAAATTAAAGTTATTCAGTTTCTTTCTTAGGCTCACAAACTTAAATATTGGACACAAAACAAGTTTTTTTCAAGCAAACTATATATAACTATATATAACTATATAACTATATATAAGAGGAAAGTTTAATGGTGTGGTTTGTTTTTTCTTCTTCAATTCTTGTACGTTTATATATATATTATATATATATATATATATATACAGCTACAAAGAAAATAGAGCGATTTGTAATAGACAATGTTCGTAATTAATGGGCAAGGGACATAATTTCGCGGTTTGCGCGAAGTGTGAAAATCTGTTTAACGTCCTCCGGTCTGGAACAGACACATATGGGACATTAGTAGATGTAAAGATGGTGGGAACGATCCTGGAGGCAATGCCCGGAGGCAGTGCAACACCAGCAAAGTCCCGAATGTTTAACAATACAGATATGTATAATGTTATGCTATATGATTTTGTTGTTGTTGAGTGCAGGTTTTACGTCCTCATGGCGGACAGGGACATGCTATATGATTTTACATGATAGTATTGAGTCCCCCCCCCCCCCCCCTTTTTGTTGTTGATTTGAATTCTGTTCGTGTAATATCACTGCAACGTGAACGCACGTTTAAAAGTAAAGATTCATTCATTCATTCATTCAACCATGTTTCTTTTAAAAGGCTTGAATCCGTTGATTTTTGTGTGTGCAAAAAGACATACTGTACTTTTTTTTTCTCTCTCAGAAAATCGGCTAGCTATCTCCTTGCATAACGCTCTTACATTAAAAGAGATCAATGTAGAAATCATCACTGACTTTGCCCAAAGGCTGTAACAAATAATTACTTTTGTCACTGATGTTTTTTTAAATATATACTTTTTTTTTTAATAAATTATTATTATTACTACTCTCTTTTGTGTCTTTCTTTTTTTCTCTTGAATTAATTTCCGGTGTCTTCAGATGTCGTGACTCTACCTTTGATTTGATTTGGCTGGGGGGGGGGGGGGGGGGTACTTTTTTTAAAAATGTTTGCGTGTTTTTGTTTTTTTTACAGATTAAATGTGTGTGTGTGTGTGTGTGTCAAGTCAAGTCAAAATGATCTTTAATGACGATAAAGGAATAAGCTAAACAAAACTTTTTTTCATCCTGTCGTCATAAATAAATAAGAAATACAACTGAAGCAAACAAGATGAAAAGCAAAAACTGTAAAACAAAAAAAAATCCATTTACAATGAAATATATGGAAAAAAATACACATAAATATTATTATGTTCCGCAAGCACAATACCATAATCATGTACATAATACTGACAACAGTAATCGTAGTGGAAAGGGAGAGGAGAGGAAACAGTTTGGGGGAAAAATGACTGCGACAAATGACAGATAGAACAGAGACACCGAAATGACGGAGAGAGAGAGAGAGAGAGAGAGAGAGAGAGAGAGAGAGAGAGAGAGAGAGAGAGAGAGAGAGAGAGAGAGAGAGAGAGAGAGAGAGAGAGAGAGAGAGAGAGAGAGAGAGAGAGAGAGAGAGAGAGAGAGAGAGAGAGGAGGAGAGAGAGAGAGAGAGAGAGAGAGAGAGAGAGAGAGAGAGAGAGAGAGAGAGAGAGAGAGAGAGAGAGAGAGAGAGAGAGAGAGAGAGAGAGAGAGAGAGAGGAGAGGAGAGAGAGAGAGAGAGAGAGAGAGAGAGAGAGAGAGAGAGAGAGAGAGAGAGAGGAGAGAGAGAGAGAGAGAGAGAGAGAGAGAGAAGAGAGAGAGAGAGAGAGAGAGAGAGAGAGAGAGAGAGAGAGAGAGAGAGAGAGAGAGAGAGAGAGAGACAGAGACAGAGACAGAGAGACAGACAAAAGAGAAAGACAAAGAGAGAGGAGAGAGAGAGAAGAGAGACAGAGAGAGAGAGAGAGAGAGAGAGTGGTAGACGAAGAGATCGAAATAAACAGAACAAAAAGAAAGACAAAGACATCCAGAGAGAGAGAGAGAGAGAGAGAGAGAGAGAGAGAGAGAGAGAGAGAGAGAGAGAGAGAGAGAGAGAGAGAGAGAGAGAGAGAGAGAGAGCGAACGAACGAACGAACGAACTAACGAAATATGTACAGGGTAATGAGATAAGTATACATACTTTTTTACACCCAGCCCTGTGGTAAACGAAAATATCGAAATCAACAACAATTAAAAACAACAACATCCAATGGAGAGAGAGAGAGAGAGAGAGAGAGAGAGAGAGAGAGAGAGAGAGAGAGAGAGAGAGGAGAGAGAGAGAGAGAGAGAGAGAGAGAGAGAGAGAGAGAGAGAGAGAGAGACAGAGAGAGAGAGAGAGAGAGAACGAACGAACGAACGAACTAACGAAATTGTACAGGGTAATGAGATAAGTATACATACTTTTTTACACCCAGCCCTGTGGTAAACGAAAATATCGAAATAAACAACAATTAAAAACAACAACATCCAATGGAGAGAGAGGAGAGAGAGAGAGAGAGAGAGAGAGAGAGAGAGAGAGAGAGAGAGAGAGAGAGAGAGAGAGAGAGAGAGAGAGAGAGAGAGAGAACGAACGAACGAACGAACGAAATTTTATTTGTACAGGGTAATGAGATAAGTATACATACTTTTTTACACCCAGCCCTGTGGTAAACGAAAAT
>CM065694.1:27263452-27270952 GCA_017654935.2 Phymorhynchus buccinoides
GAGGGGAGGGGAGGGAATTGTGTATGGACTTGTTGGCATTATTAGCAGGACGTCTGGAAACCATGCGCGGTTTGCAACCGTTGACAATGCAGGCTTATTCTCTATTGGCCATTGCAACTAGGGCTATTAACGCCCTTGACCGCGAGAGTTAAGCCCTTGTTGGTCAGTATCCAAAAGGCAGCCAGTCAGTGGTCTCAAATAGGGTTATTGGCGAGAGTTACTCCCTTGTTTGGTCAGTACTCAAGCATCTACCAAGGGCATTTAATCTTGCAAAAGATGGTCGTTGCAGTGGCCAATGAGCGTGTATGAACTAACTAACGTCAAAGTAGTAAGCCTTATTAGGAAAGGGTGGGTAACAACTAATAAAAACCCTCTTCGATAATGATTAGAACTGCGTTTTTGACTCTCATGTCAAAGAGAGAGAGAGAGAGAGAGAGAGAGAGAGAGAGAGAGAGAGAGAGAGAGAGAGAGAGAGAGAGAGAGAGAGAGAGAGGGGGGGGGAGAGCGAGAGAGAGAGAGAGAGAGAGAGAGAGAGGGAGAAGAGAGAGAGAGAGAGAGAGAGAGAGAGGGAGAGAGAGAGAGAGAGATAGAGAGAGAGAGAGAGACTTCAGATATTTAATATACTTTGGCCATTGACCCATGTACAACAACATTTACACAAACACACACACGAGAGAGGAGAGAGAGAGAGAGAGAGAGAGAGAGAGAGAGAGAGAGAGAGACTATTTAGATAGAGAGAGAGACTTTGGCCATTGACCCATGTAGAGAGAGACAGGGAGAGACACAAACACACACACGAGAAAGAACAGAGAGAAAACAGAGAGAGAGAGAACTTTGGAGAGCGAGAGAGGGAGAAAACAGAGAGAGAGAGAGAGAGAGAGGGAGAGACAGAGAGAGAGAGAGAGAGAGAGAGAGAGAGAGAGAGAGAGAGAGAGAGAGAGAGAGAGAGAGAGAGAGAGAGAGAGAGAGAGAGAGAGAGATGCCTCACTTACGTAGGGGAATAATGCTGTAACAGTTGTGGTCTTGGAAACTGAATACAAACCATAATAATATAGTCCGAATTGCCAATACCAGCGGTGGAATTTGAAAACCGAAGACAAAGCATGCCTCTGCGACAAACACGCAGACAAAAAATGTATACCATCATTAAGTCACTGTGCACTTTTATGGTGCTTTTTTTAGTAATGACACCTACCCCCACCCACCCCAAATACTCCCCTTTGCTTCTTCATCATATTCAACATTTTTGTCAAGTCCTTCATTATAAAGGTGTGTTTTTTCCCTCTTTTCTCGCACTCTTCAATTTCATTTTGTTTTCTTCACACTTGTTGTCTCAATTTCTCTTTTATTTGTTTTTTTCTTGTTTTTTTGGAATATTGCTAACATGGAAACAGACTTTCTTCTTCTTCTTCTTCTTCTTCTTCTTCTTCGTTCGCTCAGACAGTTTCCTGTCATATGAGCGTAGATGCGTCATGCATGCTGCCGTTATGCGCCTAACTGAGAAATAGTTAGGCCCCAGCATGTCCGACATCGGCTGAAGAATTAATCTTCGTAAGATTGCTTTTACATCTAGAAAAAAAAGGCTAGGAGAATGGACCGGTGAGTTTGAAAGATAACAGATGACAGTAAGCCAGGGGAAAAGGCAGAGTCAAAGAGAATGACTGAATTAGAAGAAGTTACAATCAGGGTTGGCCAGTGGCCACAAACTGAGAGAACTTGCAAACTGTGACTTAAAAATATAAACGACACACATTTTTAGAATGACGCACGGTGCTCTAAGTGCTGTACGTCTGCTCAAACACACGAGTCGATAGGCTACGAGCGCTGATGGTAGAGTGACTTCCCCTGTTTGACCGATTGAATTAGGCGAGATCACTCCCACACACCATGAGATTACTCCCCTTAATTATTTCCGAGCAGTTCGTATTACCCCCATGGCCGTGCTGTAATTCCGATCTTGATTCCGATGTTTTATTGAATCACTCTTAACATTTTCTTTTATCTGTTGGTATGGCAGTCTGTCAATCAAAAACAAGAATGTGCTGAATAAGACAGTGAATGTTTGTAGTAAGATAGTGGGAGCGAGACAGGAGGGTATGAATGTGTTGTGAGAGGCGAGTGAAAGGAAAGGCGCGAATGATAGCGGGCGACGAAACTCATGGTCTGAAGTATTACGAACTGTTACCCTCAGGACGACGCTACAGGACAGCCAAAACCAGAACGCTAAGAACCAGTCACAGTTTCATCCCCACTTCCATTTCTTTTATGAATAAATAAATGATAATGTATATTTCTTTTAATGAATGATCATCTGTTTTACAATCAATGTGCTTTTTTTTACCAGTGAAAGTAATATTTTAAATCAATATTTTCTCGTCTTTATACAAGTGTACGCGTGCGGTGCGATTTCCTCTGCATGTGCTGTGTGTGTGTGTGTGCGGGCATGTGTGTGTGTGTACAAGTGTGCGCGTGTGCGTGCGCGCCGCGCGCGCGCGTGTGTGCTTGCGTTGCCTCTGTGTGTTGTGTGCGTGCACACACACGCGTGTGGGTGTATTTGGCTACGCGGCGCATTTGTGTGGGTGTGTGTGTGGGTGTGTGTGTGTGTGTGTGTGTGTGTGTGTGTGTGTGTGATGTGTGAGAGAGAGAGAGAGAGAGGAGAGAGAGAGAGAGTGTGTGTGCCAGTGTAGGAAGGGTGCGATGGGAGCATGCACATGTGTTGGTGCACGTGTGCATACATGCATGTAGGCCTATGCCCTATGCGTGTGTGTCTGTGTTTATGTACGATTATATATGGCTGTTATTTATTTTGCTCTTTTGAATATTTGACATGCACAAGTATTTCTTATGCCTAATTTATAATCTTATGTTGATAAGTATTTTATTGCACTGTGAGTGTATCTAGCATGTTTTTGATTATTATAATGTTTGATATGTATTTTATTGTACTGAATGTATTTAACATGTTCTGAATGTTATGTTATAATGTTTGATGTGTGTATTTTAATGTTGAATCACAGGCGTAACAACGATGAATTTCTCTTTTGAGATAATAAAGTATTGTTGAGTTGAGTTGAGTTGATGATGATTGTCATCGTCAGATTACGTTGGCCTAACAACTGAAGAAAAGGGACAGAGTGGGAAAAGGGGAAGGGAAAAGATTCGGATGAATGGGAAATTAATCTTGGAATGAAAATCCGTTCAACGTCCTCCGGTCTGAAACAGACACATAAGGGACATTGGTACATATACAGAGGGAGGGAACGATCCTGGAGGCAATGCCCGGAGGCAATGCCCGGAGGCAATGCAACTCCAGGAAAGTCCCGATTTTTTAACGATACAGATAGTAAGGGAAATTAATCTTTCTTATTGAAAGTGGGTATACACAGGGAACGAGACCAGCCACGAAAAAATCACGGTGAACAACTTAAGTAGGTCAACAGGCAGACAGACAATCAGACAGATAGATGCCCTCTGTCAGCTTATTTTGTCTTTCTGTACATTTTCTTTTCTCTTTCTTTTCAATCATTCTATATCCTCCGAAGTCGGAGTGTGGCTGCTCGCGCGGCGGGGTTAATCAAAAACGGTCACACACGTAAATGTTCTCCATCCCTATAGCTGGAGCATTTTTCTACCTTGGTGTTCGAGTGCTTCGGCTGTTGGGATAATAATCCCTGGAGTCTTTAAACCCTGGAGGGTACGACAACAACAACGACTACAACAACAACAACAACAACAACAACAACAACAACAACAACAACAACAAAAAAAACAACAACAACAACAACAACAACAACAACAACAACAACCATTCTATCTCCCTCACCCCACCCCGTCTTCTACAGATCTGCTTATTCCTGGCTGTTTTCAGGTTGTTTTTGTTGTTGTTGTTGTCGTTGTTTCGTTCGAATGTTTATATTTGCAATAGCATAACAAACAAACAAGGAAACAAACAAACAAACAATGGCACGACGGCAATATAACGAAAGAGCACAAAATGATCGTCATCATGCAGAGAGAGAGAGAGAGAGAGAGAGAGAGAGAGAGAGAGAGAGAGAGAGAGAGAGAGAGAGAGAGAGAGAGAGAGAGAGAGAGAGAGAGAGAGAGAGAGAGAGAGAGAGCTCTTAATGAATTATAACTGTAAAGCCATCGACTTGCATACATTTGGAGATGTACTTTATATGCATACTAACTAGACATAAGACATGGGCAGTTAAAACAAAAGCTCACTTAGGGCCAAATTTCAAAAGAGATCTGGACTTCTTTTTTAGCTGCACTTTTGAAGTACCCTGTCCGAAGTGTCAGAAATCACTTTGGATTTGTTCCTGCAGTGGCCTCCCCTGGATGGCAGCCATGTTGTTTTTGTCACTTTTTAGTGAACAGTTCTCAGTAATTGCAGCACCAGTTGACTACATTTCACACGTCAGTTACGCTCTAGTGACACGTCAGTTATGTTTTCTTTTTGTTCATGTTGCTGGAAAATAATTTAGACTTTTACCAAATACGAATGTTCCTGCTTACAGAGCAGGATGTATGGTTTATCACACCAAAGAACTAAACTGGAAAGTATTCACATTTCATAGCAATGAAGCTCTAAACATTGTAACCGAAAGATCGGCGAGCATTTATAACTTGGGTCAGTTATGGGTTTTTTCCGGGTGCATCCCATAAGCGCGCGTTTTACCTACTCTCTAAAAGTGCGCGTCCAAAAAAATGAAGCTAGAAAGAGCGCAATGTTTTGTCCAATAAGCGCGCATCTTTGGAACCTAAGAAAGATCGAGGATGTCAAAAAGAGCGCGTTGTAAAATGTGATGTGAAACTTTATCGTCAGTTTATGGAAAGACGAATACATTAGTCAAAACCCTAATCCTAACCCTTCTAATCCTAACCCTTCTAACCCTAACCCTTGTAACCCTAACCCTAACCCTTGTAACCCTAACCCTTTCTAACCCTAACCGTTGTTGTCAACGATATAGTGTCATCTACACCAGCCATATCGAAAGTTTCTTTCTCTCCAAAACAGCAAGAAGACTGAAGTTTAACAAACAGACAAGGTCAAATGGTAAATGTCTGGTGAGAACGATTTCACCTATGCGCGCTTCTTAGCACAAAAACCACACATTCACGTGCGCTCTTTTTGGCATGAACACGCGCTCTTATTAGCATGCAAAATGCGCTCTTTTAGGCGCGCGCGTATTAGCGGTGCGCTCTTTTCGACTGCTCCGGTTTTTTCAACCGCCACAAAATTGATTAGATTTTAGTTTTGCATCTAAAAACTACGTGAACATGTAAAAGTCCTTGTTCTGCAGACGAATCAATAGCTTTTCAGTTCTTCAAACATTTATCTTGTTCAGTCTGAACGTTTTTAACCTTTTCACCGCCAAAGTCGCATTTCAGCACCACAGTGATTTAACACCTATGTCGCTAAGAGGCATCAAATTGGGGTCTATTATCCAAAGACCCTATTGTCTTAGTTTTGGGAGGTAAGGATATACCTTTATATATATCACAGAAGAATCCCCAATACTGCAGATGGATTTTGTTCTCTATCCGGGTAAATTTAATGGAAATGTTTGGTTGAAATATGGTTGGCGGTGAAAGGGTTAATGGTTAAAATCTCTCTGAATGACACGTCGTCAGTTCCGTTGGAATTGCCCACATAAGGTAGGCAAAGAACGAAGCAAAGAACTTTAGTGAGGCAGAAAAGTTAGAGAACAAATTTGGACTAGAAACTAAAACTAAAAACTGAATTATTGACGGGCTGTTAACAAAAGCTGAGTCTGAGTCTGAATCTGAGACTTAGTGTTTATTGTATGCAAGCCATGGGCCTTAATACGAACACAAAAACGCAAATGGATGAGGGGGAGGGTGAAGGGGCGGGCAGATGATTGTGGGAAAAGGAAAACCATCGAGTATACATTATCCAGCAATAAATCGTCGATGGAAGCGTGCAACAAAAGTTGAATCCATAACGTTACGTGGAAATATCCGTACGTGAATGACAACATCGCTTTCCACACAACATTTCCGTGCTAGCATATAAGTAATCCCCTCAGAAAAAAACACCAAAATATTAATTGACAGCCAGTCCGTATGTATGCAAGTCGGTGGCTTTACATTTATAATTAATCTCTCTCTCTCTCTCTCTCTCTCTCTCTCTCTCTCTCTCTCTCTCTCTCTCTCTCTCTCTCTCTCTCTCTCTCTCTCTCTCTCTCTCTCTCTCTCTCTCTCTCTCTCTCTCTCTCTCTCTCTCTCTCTCTCTCTGTCTCTCTGTCTCTCTCTCTCTCTCTCTCTCTCTCTCTCTCTCTCTCTCTCTCTCTCTCTCTCTCTCTCTCTCTCTTTATTGTTAAGTGATTGTGTTTTCATTTGTTTTGTGAAGTGTGTGAGTGCATGCGTGTGTGTGCATGTGTGTGCATATACATATATGTATATAGTTTGCTTTAATAAAACTTTTCTGTGTCCATTGTCTTTATTTGTGAACCTCAGAAACATATAGGGGAAGACGGGGTAAAAAGCGCATGGGCGGGTAAGACGCCCACCCCAATTATCTCATGAAATAAAGAAAATTTCAGTCAAATTTGCCCATGAGACGAATGCTAGACATTAACGCTCGTCTCATGGGCAAAATGAGACTGAAATTTGCTTCATTTCATGAGATAATTGGGGTGGGCTTCTTACCCGCCCATGCGCTTTTTACCCCGTCTTCCCCTATATATATGTTTACGTGTGATTCTCTTTACCAGTGTGTCATACCTGAAGAAGAGAGGACACCTCTCGAAAGCTTGTATTAAAATTGGAACCACCACGGATTTGTTGTAGTTTTCTTTCTTTTTGTTATATATATATATATAGTATGAAAGAAAAATCTCAGTGAATAGCCAGCTCCGTACCCCTACTCTGAAGGACTGAAAAGTTGAACACGGAACATTACTCAAAGTTAACGTTAACTGGTTTTGTTTCTGAGGTTCACAAATAAAGACATTGGACACAGAAACGTTTTATCAAAGCAAACTATTCTGCATTTCAAATGCAATAACTTTTCAGTCCTTCAGAGTAGGGGTACGGAGCTGGCTATTCACTGAGATTTTTCTTTCATACTATTTTTATCCTTAATTTGGATACCATCTCAGTAGTTGGCCCTCTCTAGTCATGTCTATTAGGTTTTGAAATTAATATTTCAGAACATAAGATTTTCACAAGCTTTTTTACTATCTCTGGTTTAACTTTGTGCTGGTTTGCTTTTATCATGGATTTTCGATTTGATGCAAGGAAGACACCATTCTCTTGTAGAATGTATTTTTTGCTCAGGTTGACATCCACTGGAGAAATTGGGAGAATAAGTAAATCAGCACAATTTATTTAATTTGTATCTATATATATATATATATATATATAAACGTACAAGAATTGAAGAAGAAAAAACAACCACACCATTAAACTTTCCTCTTATATATATATATATAGTTTGCTTGAATAAAACTTTTTTTGTGTCCAATATTTAAG
>CM065694.1:27275952-27283452 GCA_017654935.2 Phymorhynchus buccinoides
TTTGTATATCTAGACTGGTTGAGCGGAAATCTCTTTTGATTAAGGTTGCAGGTGCTAAACCGTTTATAATTCTGTACATCATGACTGCTTTATTATACCGAAGCTTATCTGTGAAAGAAAGAATATTTAGTGAGACGTAATCTTGAAATATTAATGAAGACGATTTCAAAAGACATGTTTTTAGAGCTCGTTTATGAACACTTATCAACGGCTTTAGGGTGTTAGCACTACTTGAATCAAAGAGAGTTGATGCATAATCTATGTGAGATTGGATGCATGCGTGGAAGAAATGCTTACGTGAAACTTCTTTATCTTAGAGAGCTGGAAAACGTTTTGAGATACTCGTTTGCTTAAGCTACTACTATGGGAGGACCAAGTAAGGTCTAAAGTAATCCCTAAAACTTTATGTGAAACTTCTTTATCTTAGAGAGCTGGAAAACGTTTTGAGATACTCGTTTGCTTAAGCTACTGCTATGGGAGGACCAAGTAAAGTCTAGAGTAATCCCTAAAACTTTATGTGTGTTGACTTCTTCAACTGGCTTGCGAATATATAATAATTATTGGGGGGAGGGGGGGGGGGGGGGTAATGCTTGTTATATTTGGTCGCTGTTGCCGTGACGTTGCAATCATATACTTAGTTTTTAAAAATAATCTAATGCCATATGATTAAGTTCTGTCCAGTCAAGTAGTTGATCTACACTTTCTTGTAAACTAAAGGTTAATTGATTGAGATTAGTATGGTTTGAATGGATTGATGTGTCATCTGCAAACAGCTCACCAGGGTTTTTAATGTAAAGAGGAAGATCATTAATATAGAGCAAAAACAGGAGAGGGCCCATAACTGATCATTGTGGTACACCAAAGTGTACAGGTAAAAAAAATGATTTTTTGTTATGCAAAAAACCCAGACTGTTCACGATTTGAAATAAATTATTTCATGAATTTAAGAACAGAGTTAGAAAATGTATGCACAGCTAGTTTCCGTAATAATAATTTATGGTTTATAACATCAAATGCTTTTGCGAAGTCTACGAAAATAAGACCAGTAAACTTTAAATCATCCAGATTTGATAACCATTGATCAACAAGGTTAGTAAGGGCAGTATGGCATGAGTGGTTAGATCGGAGGCCAGATTGGTTTGGATGAATCAAGTCATATGGATGTTATGTATTTATTAATGTGTTTTTTTCTAAAGGCTTGGAAAGAACAGAAACAAGCGAAATAGGTCTGTAATTACTAGGGTCAGTTTTATCACCAGATTTATAGAGGGGTATAACTTTAGCTTGTTTGAGAGCATTAGGGAAATAACATTTATTAATAACAACAACAAAAACAACATATGGTATTTATACGGCGCTGAATCTTGATATAAATCAAATCAAAGCGCACACACACGTTAGCATTCATAACGCATTCAAACAAAAATGCAATACAAAGCGACCATACACGTTTGACATAAATGGTATACAGCAGAAACAGGCCTAAAGGCAAGAGAGAGAGAAGAGAAAGAGAGTGGAGCCTCAATCACGGGGGAACAGGTGGGTTTTGAGGTTAGATTTGAAGGCTGACAGGGTCGGTCGCTGACAGAGGGAAAGAGGAAGTTTGTTCCAAGATGTCGGTCCTGAGACAGCAAAAGAGCGCCGACCAACAGTTGAAAGCTTATACCTAGGGATCTGGAGAGAAAGCGGGTCAGAAACTGAACGTAAAGTGCGAGCTGGCGTATAGATCGAAATATTGTCGCAGAGGTAAGATGGAGCAGCTTTATGGATAGATTTATTGCAAAGGGTGTTTCATTTATACTCAATTCTGTCTGCGACAGGAAGCCGGTGCAAAGAACAGAGAAGAGGGCTAACGTGATCGAACTTTTTCTTCCTAAGGACAAGACGAGCAGCTGTGTTTTGAATACGCTGGAGACAAGATAGAGAAGAGACTGATAGGCCAGAAAGGAGAGCATTACAGTAGTCAAGACGAGATAGGATGAGGGAAGTAACAAGTTTTGCTGTGGCTTCTTCTGAGAGATATTTACGAATATAGCCGATGCGACGAATTTGATAGTAGCAGGACTGACAGGTCTCAGTCAGGAAACTCTGCATGGAAAGGGTATTGTCCAAAGTGACACCTAAGTTTTTGACAGAGTCTGAGAGGGGAATGATATTGTTATCCAGTTGGATTGACTCTATGGAAACAGAGGCTAGTTTGTTTTTTGTTCCAACAAGCATTGCTTCGGTTTTTTCACCATTTAATTGAAGTTTATTTTGAACCATCCAATTTTGAATATCAATATAGTAGTTGTTACTTTCTGAAAGAATGGAATCTATATCTTCAGGAGTTGTACTATTTTGGAGCTGTGAGTCATCTGTATAGAAGTGATGTTTCATGTTGTGTTGATCGATGACATTGGCAAGAGGTGACGTATACAAAGTAAACAAGACAGGACCAAGCACAGACCCCTGGGGCACTCCACAAGAAAGCCTAACCTGTTCAGACTGACGACCAGAAGACAGAAGAATGGAGTGGTCTATGGTATCGAATGCAGCAGAGAGATCAAGAAGTGTCAAAAGAGAGATCTGACCAGCATCAGAAGCATGTAGGAGGTCATTGACGATTTGAACAAGGGCCGTTTCAGTACTGTGATTGGCTCTATAGGCAGACTGATAAGGATGGTGAAGAGTGTTTGAGGATAGATGATCATTGAGTTGTTTCAGAACAGTCTTCTCTAGGAGTTTGGAGAGAAACGGGAGGTTAGATACAGGTCTGTAGTTTTTCAGATTATTGGGATCCAGATTGTTCTTCTTGAGAAGGGGCCTTACAAGAGCGGTTTTGAAAGCAGAAGGGAACACACCTGAAACTAAAGAAGAATTGATGATGTTGGTGATTGATGGCAGAAGGTGTTGATAGATTTGTGAGAAAAGAGAGGCTGGGATGGGGTCAAGATCACAGGATTTAAAATGCATTTCTTTCAGAGTAGAAAGAACTTCGGTCTCAGACACCGGCTTGAAAGAGAGAAGGGGGACACCAGTGAACGATGGGTCTGAAATAGTTGGTTGAAAAGGTATAGAGTCGATTTTTGATCGTAGATCGATAATCTTGGTGGAGAAGAAGGAGGAAAAGGCTTCTGGTAGTTTGTCGGGACTGATATTTGATGGCAGAGGACTTGATTTTTTAGTCCCTAGGAGATCAAAGTAATACAAAGATTATATAAGTAGGTCAATGTGTCTGTAATGAGAGGAGCACTAAGTTAGAGAGAGAGAGAGAGAGAGAGAGAGAGAGAGAGAGAGAGAGAGAGAGAGAGAGAGAGAGAGAGAGAGAGAGAGAGAGAGAGAGAGAGAGAGAGAGAGAGAGAGAGAGAGAGAGAGAGAGAGAGAGAGAGAGAGAGAGAGAGAGACTGAAGCACTAAACAAAACACTAAAAAACTTTATTTACCAAGGATAAAGATTTTAGGCGATGCCTATTCTTACAGAGAGAGAGAGAGAGAGAGAGAGAGAGAGAGAGAGAGAGAGAGAGAGAGAGAGAGAGAGAGAGAGAGAGAGAGCTTGCCTTCGCTAACAAAATGCCTTCAAAATGAAGGCCACCTGGTGTCAAGGGCAAAGGGCTATAACTCCGCTTAAAGCCATCAAAGCATGTCCTCGCTCTACGTGTACCCTCCCACGGTTCTTTGCTATTGGATTTTGCACCCAACGCCTATGGCCACAAAGGGGGGTAATTTGCTATTTTTAGATCATGGCTATGACGTGTGTAGGACGTTGTTACAGTAATGAGAGACTTAGTGCGATGTTTCTCACGCCAGAGGTCATGACGCTCGTGTGGGGCTAATCCTCTCTATATTATTATTTGGGGATAAAGAAAGAGAGAGAGAGAGACAGTGAGTGGTCCTACCATCACTCTCTCTCTCACTACGCCCAAGTAAGAAAATCGCGTGATAAGCCCCTAGTGCATTGACTGCCCTCTGGCGTGAAAAATATCGCCATAGGTTGACCATTAGTATATTTCATAATTGCTTTTTTTTATAATCGAAATGATGCATAATACCCTTTATCTTGATAAGAAAATAGGCATCGTCAACGGACAAGTGGGCCCAAAATATTGGCGGAATAAAATTAATGCTAGGGGAAGATGGGGTAAAAAGCGCATGGCGGGTAAGAAGCCCACCCCAATTATCTCATGAAATAAAGAAAATTTCAGTCAAATTTGCCCATGAGACGAATGCTAGACATTAACGCTCGTCTCATGGGCAAAATGAGACTGAAATTTGCTTCATTTCATGAGATAATTGGGGTGGGCTTCTTACCCGCCCATGCGCTTTTTACCCCGTCTTCCCCTACACCACAGTTTTTTTTCAGGTTTTTTTCTTCCTATTGTTAGACCTTTTTTTAAATGTTGCTTGATGATTGGAAAGAAAGGTCTTACTCTATATAATTATCTGTATAGTTAAACGTTCGGGACTTTACTGGTGTTGCACGGCCTCCGGGCATTGCCTCCAGGATCGTTCCCACCATCTTTATATCTACTAGTGTTTCATGATATTATTGTGTTATTATATAAGTATATACAGTCATTAATAACCACCCTTTCCCCTCTCCTTCCCTTCATGTACCCCTACACTTCTTCCTCTCTTAGAGGGGCACCCTGACGGATGGGTTTTGTAGGAAACACGTCGAGATCAACAGGAAAACACCCATTACAGAGATTGCAACACTCACTTTGCTCTGGTTTCCTAGAAATCGAACCGTCAAATCGGCGAGTCCTCCTTGGCGGAGGTGCTGGAAGTCAAATTATTTCACCCAAAGAGAACGCGTGTGCCGTCTCTTTTCTAATGGCCGCCAAACCGCTTGCACGAAATTTTCGCAATACAAACCTTTTTATTATTTTAATTTGTAATTTTATACAGTTGATCTAAAGGAGTTTCGCTCGCAACAAAGGAAATAGCTCCACTTTTTTTAAAACTGCACTACAAAAAAACCCCGCTTCAACTACAATGAGTGACCTCCGCCCACCCCATCCAAAATAGCTACTCTCTCCGGCATCTCCGCCAAGGAGGAATCGCCGTTTTGACGGCTTAATTTCTAAGAAACCAGAGCAAAGGGAGTGTTCCGATCCTTGAATAGGCTGTCTTTCTGGTGATCTCGACGTGTTTCTTGCAAAAACTCATCCGTCAGGATCCACCTGTGACCCTTACCATCAAACGGCCTGTGAACAGTTTTTTACCCTAATTGTTTAACCATACTAAGTGAGATGTGTTCCAAATTCCATTTTTAACCTCTTTTCTGTCTTCACTCTGCCCTCAGTCTGGTTTACACTTCTACAGCACCAGGTCGAAGACATAAGTCGAAAATTCGTGCTCTCACAATTTCTTAACTTTATCTTTTTTTGTTTGTGGCTCAAGCCACAAACCTATAACTCACTTTGTCGGTCGGTCGGTCTGTCGGTCCAAAATTGTCGCACTTCAAATCGAGGCTACACTTCTGGCCGCTCTTTAAAATGATGTATTTTAAAAACGTACAAAATAATAAACATATGTAACAGACACGACGAGTATGCGGTGCTTCTTTTGATGAGTATAAGTAGGATACATAGTTTTAAATGTTTTCCAAAAGATATAAAAAGTGACGAAATGGTGCAGAGATAACATTCTGGTTTACAGATTAAAATTATTGAAAATCCAGGGGAGGTAACTCATGATTGGAGTGGTAAAAATAGACCGCGTGCCACAAACTATTGCGATTTCGCGCTTGTTTTCATTCAGGTCTTGTTTTCCTCAGTGCTGTGTATGCTTTAATCTGGTTACATTTTCCCTGATGGTTAATATTTTCTGTCTGTCTGTCAGTCCGCCTGTTTGTCTGTAACTGTCTGTCCATCCGTCTGTCAAACTCCCCACCCCACCCCTCTCTCTCTCCCTTTCTCTCTCTCGATCTCTGTCTGTCTGTCTCTCTCCCCATCTCTCTCTCCCGTTCTCTCTCTCGATCTCTGTCTGTCTGTCTATCTCCCCATCTCTCTCTCCCGTTCTCTCTCTCGATCTCTGTCTGTCTGTCTATCTCCCCATCTCTCTCTCCCGTTCTCTCTCTCGATCTCTGTCTGTCTGTCTCTCTCCCCATCCCTCTCTCCCGTTCTCTCTCTCGATCTCTGTCTGTCTGTCTCTCTCCCCATCCCTCTCTCCCGTTCTCTCTCTCGATCTCTGTCTGTCTGTCTCTCTCCCCATCCCTCTCTCCCGTTCTCTCTTCCTCCTCTCTCACCCCCCATCTCTCTCATTCCCCCTTTCTCATTATTTGTCGGTCAATAGGTCTGCCTGTCTACCTGTTAGCCTCCTGTCACTTCTCACCCCTCTTAGTATCTGGTACAAGTTCAAATTTCTTTTTCGTCCTCTCTTCTCTTTCTCCCTCTGCTTTCAGCATTGTTAACCCACTGTTATCAGTCTGGTTGTGGTTGAGCATAATAGTCTATTGTAGCCCAGCGTTTGTTTGTATGTGTATGCATGTGTGTGTGTGTGTGTGTGTGTGTGTGTGTGTGTGTGTGTGTGTGTGTGTGTGTGTGATGTGTGTGTGCTGTCTCTCTCTCTCTCTCTCTCTCTCTCTCTCTCTCTCTCTCTCTCTCTCTCTCTCTCTCTGTGCGCGCGTGCTGTGTGTGTTAGTGTCTGTGTGGGTGGGTGAGCGTGGGTGCATAAGTATTCCTATTGTTATGCTTCCACATGTGATAATCGCTGCCAGTTTTAAAGATGTTGTTGAAAAAGATATTAAAATCGAAAATGTGTTGAATTATTGACCAAATGTCCCACAGTATGTGTCTGTTCCAGACCGGAGAACGCTAAACAGATTTTCATTCAAGAAAAGTTTTCGCACTTTTGTTGTTAATACCAACTTTGGTCGAAGCAGACGCAAAAGTTTTTGAGGCAAAAAAACAACCTGTCAAAAAAAAACCGTGCAAGAAATTCAGATACACAGAGTCACAGACAAGACGAAGGAGGATGAAGAAGCAGCAGTGACAAAGTGGTCCTGTCATTCAGTACATGGCGGTCTGCGTGACACCAAGACATGCATTAGAAGTACAGTACAATCAAAGATATTCTAAAAGGGTAAGATGGATTACTTAAAAGCTCGGCGAACCGGGCTGATAGAGTTATCGTTAGTGGGGACGTGTACACTAGTCACAGTGGAGACTATCCAAAAAACTCGGACTGGAACTTGAACGGAGAATTCAACCGGCCTATCGACGTGTAAAATGTGTCACGTTTCAAAGGGACGTAACCAGTGTTTCTGTCCTCACTACTCATATAGGGAAAAGAGACCGGATGTTTATCTTCCCCTGTACAGTCTTTGGTACAATGTAGTAGAATACGATCCCCTTCTATCCCCCCCCCCCCCCCCTCCCCCTGCCTTCTGTTCTATCCCAGGTTAGTTTCACGCCTTTCAGCGCATCTCTGCCCACTACCCTTTATCGGATGCCCGGTAAACTACACCCTTGCGTCGGTGGTGCCTTGCTTCTTCTTCTATACACTATGCGTCCTT
>CM065694.1:27288452-27298452 GCA_017654935.2 Phymorhynchus buccinoides
ATTTTCGTGTTCTGGAGGAGCTTTGGAAGATCCTGCTGATCCAGGATGTTCCACTCCTCTAAAGGGCACTGTTCTGGGTCATGTAGACTTTTGAGCTGCTGTGAACGGCTTCTAACGGCTGTCTGGAGCATGTTTCAACATTGTTCTATCAGACTGAGGTCTCTGGATTGAGAAACTACCTCATATGGACGATGATATCCTGTGGCAGGTGTGCGTCATCAACCCATGCTCGGTGAAAAGTTGCATTATTATTCATGAAGATGACGTCATCTTGGATCATGCCAGCAGAAGATTTGATGTGGACATCGATGACCTCATCCCTGTAGGGAACAGCTATCATGGATTCCTTTTGAAGAATTTGTGACACTATTTTCCTGACCATGCCGATACAGGCCAAACCGTCAAAGACCCACCTCGATATTTGTCATGCTCTCTGACCCACATTTCCTGGTAATGCTCTCCTGAGAATCTCCACACCCTAGCAAGACATCCATGAAATTAAGACTGATCCTGAACTCGTTGGTGAAGAGAATTCATGTCCAGTTTCATAATGTCCAGATGGTGTGGTTCTGGGCTCTCAAAAGACAGCACTGCTCATGAGCTGGAATGAGCAGGATGCTCAAACATGCTCAGGAGGAGTAAAGGCAGCATCATGGAGTCCGTTCCCCACAGTTGGATGGAAATGTTTCGCACTGAGGCATTCAGCAAACCAACATGCCAGAGAGCGTGTGTGAAACGATTTTGGCAGGCCTGAAAAAAAGCAGAAAAAGTCCATTTTTATGACAAGTCTCCCAAGTTCTGCCACCTTCACGATATCTAACAGCAGTACCAACCTCATGGCAGTGAATCCAAGCTCTGGAAGCGACGCATTGCGATATTCCAAACATGAATGGCACAACGAGTCTGAGAACAACTGTTCTCCAGCATGCCAACACAGAAAGACAACTCTTTGCGTGTCAAATGACGTCATTGTCTCACTTCGGCCATGAAATTTTGTCTCTCGCATGACGTTTACAACGTGTGCAAGAAATGTAGTTGATCCTGACAATCTTACTCACTTTAATGTTTTCACTTCATATCAGCGAAATGACAGTTTTTTCTTCTCTTTTTTTTGGAGGGGGGGGGAGCATGCGACAATCACGTGATGCACGTGAACAGGAAGGTGAATAAAAATGTTTGAGTGAGCTTGTGTTCACTGCTGATTGCTCTTTCCGGTCATATTTTGTTTTTATTGCTTACAATTACACCACCTTTTAGCAGTCAAGGTTATAAAAGTATATCCTTAGCAAATTTCGACCAGTGTATGTGTTCGATTTTCCCTAGATGCACTTTACATCACTGTCAGTGGTTTCAGAAATCTAGAGCCGACCTGTCAAGACAAGTGCACACAACCTTGACTCTGACCTTTCAACAATCTGAGGTCTTGCACCCTTATATGGAGATTAACTTTGAACAATACCATAGAAAAGAAACAAAATAAATAAATAAATAAATTAAAGAATGAATCTTTTTTTCAAATGGGAAGCATAGTTTCAGTCCAGAGAGTTTTCTGACGATAAAAACTTGGAATTCAAAAACAACAAAAATACAAATAAACTAAACCAAAAAGGATAAAATTCGCATAGGAACGTGTGTGGGCAGTTTATTTGTAATGTCGTTCATGAGATAGTTCTTCGTGAGACATTATGGAAGTTTTGCATTAATTTAGATTCTGTTTGTTTCTGCTTATATACAGAAAAATGAAATTAACCCTTTCACCGCCAAAGTCGCATTTTAGCACCACAATGATTTAACACCCATGTCACTAAAAGGCATCAAATTGGGGTCTATTTTCCAAAGGCCATAATATGAAGAAAATGTATTGACCTACTCGATCGTTTTAACCCTTTCATCGCCAATGTCGCATTTTAGCACCACAGTGATACAACACCTATGTCACTAAAAAAGGCATCAAGGCATTGGGGTCTATTATCCAAAGACCCTATTGTCTTAGTTTTGGGAAGTAAGGATAGACCTTATTTTGTACATGTCGCAGAATAATCCCCAATACTGCAGATAGATTTTGTTCTCTACACAGGTAAATTAATGGAGATTTTTGGCTTAAAAATGGCTGGCGGTGAAAGGGTTAAATAGCTTTCCTAGTGTTGACGTTATAATCATCTGAGGTTTAATTGTAAGAAACATCAATTGTAGAACCCATGCCCTAATGGTGTTTATTACCCGGATAGGCGCATGCGCGCGCAATTAAGTCATTTTCAAATGGGGTGGTAGCCATTGTGACCAACATGAAAAGTTCAAGAGGATGAGTCCTCATTTTAAATTCACAACGAGAAATTCTTCAGCAAACAATAGTTTGGATTTGGAGGATGCTTGTTGTCTAAGCCCAAGTGTTTCTTGTTTGTGAGTTAGTACGCTTCAATTTTTTTTAAAAGTTTTGTTTCAAGTTTTGCAAGAATAGAAGTACTTTACTGCCATGCTTCTCTTTTCCCCCCCCCTCTCTCTCTCTCTCTCCTCTCCCTCCTCCCCTCTCTCTCTCTCTCTCTCTCTCTCTCTCTCTCTCTCTCTCTCTCTCTCTCTCTCTCTCTCTCTCTCTCTCTCTCTCTCTCTCTTTCCATGTTTGTGCGTATGTGTGTTTATGTATGGTGCGCTTCGGTACGCGCATTTGCGTGCGCACGTATATGAGCCTGTATGTATGTGTGTGTGTGTCTGTGTGTGTTTCTGCGTGTACCTGTAAGTGAATGGGTGGGGATGGGCAAGGGTTGTGGATCTTTTATCATTTACTTTTTTCCCTTATTTATTGCTTTGCTAATTATTTTTGGTTGTTTTCATATATATTTGATTTTGTTCATGAGGGCACGGTGTAAAAGAGCCCATTATGCTTGTCTGTTTACACTCAATAAAAAAAAAGTTCGAGTTCGAGTTCGATCTCTCTCTCTCTCTCTCTCTCTCTCTCTCTCTCTCTCTCTCTCTCTCTCTCTCTCTCTCTCTCTCTCTCTCTCTCTCTCTCTCTCTCTCTCTCTCTCTCTCTCTCTCTCTCTCTCTCTCACTCATGAAAAAAATGTATGTGAAGGTTGCAAGAGAATTCGTAATGCATTGCATTAGTTTATGCATTAATACCGTTATATTGTGCAATGTACTCTACGCTTTTTACTTAATTTTGTTCGTTACTATGATCATTATGCTAGTTTTGTTTGCTTGCTTGCGTTTTCTTTTCTATTTGGCAATCGTGTTTATGTGAGCTCCATCAGTGTGGGGCCTTGGCCTTGATCTGGTTAAATATTCGTATTCGTATATTCTCTCTGTGTCTGTTCGTCTGTCTCTCCGTCTCTCTCAATGTAGCATGCACACTGATTTAAGAGTCACATTTCTAAGCATCACCACCAATGGTCACACTGTGTCTGCACTTCAAAACTTGTGACCCAGCACCACGAAAGGGTCATTACGTCGCTGGGCTAAATTCTCACAACAGGCTTGGAAAGTCAAAAATCTCATTTCTTGTCAATTTTGGGCCAAGGTGAAGATGTGCCACCCCCCCCTGCATTTCTCAGTTAATTGCCAAACATAAAGCTGTATTTTATTAACCTTTTTAGCTAATAACCTTTTTGGAATACTAACCCTATCCTTAGCCCTAACCCTAACCCTACCCCCCCCCCCCCTATAGGACGGGAAAACGCAATGAACCACGACTGTGACAAATGGCGCCGTGTACGGCAATACAGGGGGGGGGGGGGGGGGGGGGGGGGGGGGGGGGGTCCTATTAGATAATGGCCTAGGGTTAGGGATAGGGTTAGTATTCCAAAAAGGTTATTAGCTAAAAAGGTTAATACAATACAGCTTTATGTTTGGTAAGAAAGGCAAAAACGGGAAAATGGAATTAACCGAGAAATGCAGGGGTGGTGGCACATCTTGACCTTTACCTTTTAATATGGCCCCTAAATGGTCGTATAAGTGCTTTGAAACGAGTAGGTCAATGCATTTTCTTCAGCTAGGCTAGATTTTAGACGGCGTTTTCTCAAAATGACAGAAGCTCACCCTACTAACTATAAATGCTCATAACTCTGGAAGGAAAAATGAGTCAAGAATCGTTCTTGTATTATTAGAAAGAGAATTGTCTGCAGTTGTCCAATGGTCAGAATGGTCAGTTTGACATTTAATGTCCCCTTTGTGGTGCTGGGTCACAAAATGTTAAGAGCATGTAGTAATGATCATGCATTGGTGTACAGTGGCACAGTGGTAGCGCGTTCGCTTCGTGTCAAGTAAACCCGAGTTCGAACCTGGGTACAGGGGATATTTTCCTCTCACTTTGCCTTACGGTCTGAACGTGGAGTCTTTCGGATGAGACGATAAACCGAGGTCCCGTGTGCCCATGCACTTAGCACACGTTAAATCCAGTGGCAACGAAAAAGTTGTCATTGGTCAAAATTTACCCCCCTCCCTTCCTTCCTTATCAATCACACAAAAATCGCATGCAAATTTTTTTATTTTTAAATTGGGTGGCGCACCTCTGGCTGCGACGCGCTCTCCAGGTGGGAGCAACCCGAATTTCACAGTGACGCCTCTGTGACTATAAAGTACCTAATACCTAATACCTAATACGTACGGGTTATCAAGGCACGTGTTTCTCCATGCCATGAACGGGAGAAAATCAGCTATGTGATGTGTGTGATGTGTTACGTGTTTGTATGTAAGGGTTTTGATTGCGTGCGGTTTATTCCCCTAGGTGGATTAATTGATGAAGAAGAGTTCCAATCTTAAGATGTTCGATGCATTTTGATGTTTTTATGGCATCTGGAGTTATCGTGCAAATTAGTATAAATTGTTGACAGAAATGTTGGAAGGAAAGCTTAAGTTACTTTGATAACACCATTGCTTTAGCTGATCTTCGTTCCCCTTCCCCTAACATGTATTGTGACCCATGACCACTGAATATGCATTAAGCATTTCAGTGTTCAGTGTTCTCTCTCTCTCCTTCACTCTCTCTTTCTTTCTCTCTCTCTCTCTCTCTCTCTCTCTCTCTCTCTCTCTCTCTCTCTCTCTCTCTCTCTCTCTCTCTCTCTCTCTCTCTCTCTCTCTCTCTCTCTCTCTCTCTTTAGTCTATGTCCACAGGAATGTTACTATTGTTGTTCTGCGTGAGCATAGGGACAAAGAAAGTATGAGACAGGCAGACAGGGAGACAGAGACGGGGACAGAGACAGACAGACAGACATATATAGAAAGAGAGAGAGAGAGAGAGAGAGAGAGAGAGAGAGAGAGAGAGAGAGAGAGAGAGAGAGAGAGAGAGAGAGCGAGAGAGAGAGAGAGAGAGACTGACAGACAGACAGACATAAATAGAGAGACACACAGACAGACTGACTGACTAACAGAGAGACACACAGACAGACAGAAATAGAGAGACAGACAGAGAGACATATAGACGGACATAGACAAAAACAAACAAACAAACAAACAAACAAACAAACAGACAGAGATAATCCTACGAATAACTTCTCTTCTTTTTTTTTATACAGGTAACGGCAAACGATCAGGAAGCCCTGCATCAAACGATGCCAAGGATGCGAGTTCCGAAACTCTGAACTTGCTACGAAGAGTTCTGCTGAGAAAGAACCCCCTACCCATGTACAACGCCCCTACAGTAGACGACGCTCTCCTCCTCAAATCGCTTCTACCTGAAGACTTATCTTCCTCTTCGTCGTCGTCGTCGTCTTCGTCGTCATTATCGTCAAAATCGTCGCCGTTTGAGAAGAAGAGGTTTGAAGAAGAAGAAGAAGAAGAAGGGGAAGGGGAAGGGGTGGAGCCTTTTGCTTCGTCTGTGGATGGTGATAGGCTGACAACGCTGAAGAGATTGTTGGTAGGTTGTTATTGTTATTGTTATTATTGCTGGTTGTGGTGGTGGTGGTGGTGGGTGGTGGTGGTGGTGGTGGTGGTGTGTGTGTGTGTGTGTGTGTGTGTGTGTGTGTGTGTGTGTGTGTGTGTGTGTGTGTGTGTGTGTGTGTGTGTGTGTGTGTGTGTGTGTGTGTCTGTGTGTCTGGGGGCCACTATCCAGTCAGTCTTTAACCTCTCTTCCTCCTCTCTCCTTTCTCTCTTTTCTCTCTCTTTCCATCTCTCTCCATCGTGTTGATTTCGATGATGATGGTGATGATGATGATGATAATGATGGTGACGATG
Organism: Phymorhynchus buccinoides; assembly: GCA_017654935.2. Lineage (NCBI taxonomy): Eukaryota > Metazoa > Mollusca > Gastropoda > Neogastropoda > Raphitomidae > Phymorhynchus > Phymorhynchus buccinoides. The sequence goes on from CM065694.1 coordinate 27,294,618, forward strand.
ATGATAACGATGACAACGATGATGAAAGCACACACATACACACCCATACACACCACCCCCACCCCCACCACACATACCCCCACACACACACACACACACACACACACACACACACACACACACACACACACCACACACCCACACACAGCACACACACACACACACACAGCCACACACACACACACACACACACACACACACACACACCACACACACACACACACACGTACACACTTGTACACACACACACACACACTGTGTACACACACACACACACACACACTACGCGCGCGCGCGCGCGCGCGCGCACGCACACACACTAACACACACACACACACACACACACACACACACACACACACACACACACACACACACGTACACACAGACACACACACACACAACACACACTTGTACACACACATACGTGTGCATAAGCACTCACACACACACACTCCCTGATGCGCATTTACTATCTCAGTGGACTTACGCACGTAAAATAATACACTTCTGATTTTTCTTCTTCGTCGTCGTCATCGTCGATCGCTCTGATGATTTCTTCTCGCTATGAGCGCAGATGGGTCATGCTGCCATTATGCGCCTAACAGATACTTAGGCCCAGCATGTCCGTCATCGGCTGCAGAAAATCTTTGTAAGAATTTCTAGAAAAACTCAACTAAAGGGCAGGAGAATGGACCAGAAAGCCAAAAAGATAGTAGACGACAGTAAGCGAAGGGAAAAGGCAGCGTCAAAAAGAGTGACAGATTAGAGGAAGTTACAAGCACAGAACTTCCAGGAGGAACTATTTGTACAAAAGATCCCTATGAATCCCCACAGGGGGGGGGGGGGGGACACTTCTGATTCTTAATCAGACTAATGTTTTGCGTGACAGTGAAGAATCTTTGTTGATCACACATTCGTTCAATCACATTGAAATGGCCACTTCATGTTTAATGAAACGTATTGTATGTAAACGCTGAACCCCCATAAAAGTCAGCAATACCCGTGACATCAATTATTACATCTTTTCCTTCACCTTAAAAGGGAACCCTGACGGATGAGTTTTTGGAAGAAACACCTCGAGATCACCAAATCGACAGCCTCTTCAAGGATCCAAACGCTCACTTTGCTCTGGTCTCCTGTAAATCAAACCGTCAAGTCGGCGATTCCTCCTTGGCGGAGGTGCATGCTGGAAGTCAATTTCTTTCAGTGAAAGAGACGGCGCGCGTCTTCTCTTTTCTAATGGCCGCCTGAGTTAGACCAAATCGTTTGCACGACATTTAGATCTATTTTTAAAATAATAATTTATTCAGCTTACTTAAAGGAGTTTTGTTCACAACAAAGGAAACATCTCCATTTATTCTTTAAACTGCACTGCTAAAAAAAAAGAAAAAAAGCTTTAACCACAGTGAATGGCCTCCTCCCACCCCATCCAAAATGGCTTCTCTCTCTCCGGCATCTTCCCCGTTTTGACGGTTTGATTTATAGGAAACCAGTGTTCTGATTCTTGAAAAGGCTGTCTTTCTGGTGATCTCGACGTGTTTCTTGCAAAAACTCATCGGAAAAATTGTGTTTTACGTCCTCTCGGTCATAGACACATATGGAACATTTGTAAATACAAAGATGGTGGGAACAATACTGGCTGCAATGCCGGAGGCAGTGCAACGCCAGTCAAGTCCCGAATTTTTAACAATATAGATAGGTGTAGCGGTAACCTCGCCTCGGTTAAACCTCATCGGGTATGGTACCGCCACATGACATAACAAAAACTCATCCGTCAGGGTCCACCTTTAAATTGTCAAGAACCGACACGTCGCCTCCTTATCATTCTTCGCCAAGGGCAGCCATTCTTCATGCATGAATACCGATTCTCTCCCTTGGGCCATCTTTTTACCAAAAGGCTTCATAAACTTGCGTGCTGATCATCCAGTCAGTGTTCGATTTTTGTTTTTGATAGTCCCAGTTCTATAACAACGCGAGTGTGTTGCAAATGGGCACGAGAACCTGTGCGTTTCTCTGTCTGTGTGTCTGTTTTTTTGTACAGACATGGTAGGCCTATGGCCTTTTACCTCAAATGGCATTTATCAAACTGGGTTGAGCTTAGCCTGTTAGTAAGGGCCAACAGTAGAACATATCGTAACAAAAATTTGGCAAAATGTTCGACTTTAGTTTTTAGAGAGTCCCCCCCCCCTTCTCTACCTCCCTCACAGTCTCTCTCTCGTCCTCGTCTCTCTCATTCCTAACTCTCTCTCCATCTCTCTCTCTCGTCTCTCTAGCCCCAACTCCATGATATCACTAGGTATTAGCCCCATTTGAGCGTGTCGCCAACCTGGCGGTGAACTCGGCCAGCTAAGCCGCTCATTGCGCGCGCAATCCTTGTCAATGGGGGGGGGACGTCCGCGGTTTCACTTCATACACAATCATTATGGCAAGCCATTGTTTGACGCGATCTCGTAGATCTACACGCATTTCCGAGAGTACAGTTACCAGGCTTGTCAGCTTGTTTCTGGGTTTTAATGTTATGTTGTTGGGGTGTTTTTGTTTTTTGGGGCTTTTCCCTCGTTGTCACGTTCACAAAATCAGAATAATGTTCGGTCTGACACTTCGGTGAAAGGGTTGTGGCAGAAAGTAATGTTCGATCAAACCCCACACGGCTTAATATTATGTTAACCCCCCCGCCCCCCCCCACCCCCACACACAACCCACCCCAAAAAAGAAAGCACGAACCCCACCCGAAAAAACTGCTTCCAAAAAAGAAAGCAATAAAAAAAACCACCCCAACGAAAACTTTTAAGCTGATTGGAATTAATTGGCCAACCTCCCCACCCCCGCGACCCCCACCCATCCCAGCTCCAAGCAATAATTTTTTATAACGTTTATAGGCCCAGCCACACTACATAAAGATGCGATGCGATTTTGACATTTTTTGTGTGAGGCATGATCCATGGTCAAAATCAACTGCCTACATGAATCTGAAGAAATCCTACTTGTTTTGTTTCACGAATCTGATCGAAATATAATATATTTGTTGTGTATCAGACATTTTTTTTTTTTTTTTTTCAAAATTTTTTTTTTAATGAACGAATGAAATCAAACACAAGCAAACATATACATGCAATTTACATTTTAGCATACATCCATTCATTCTTTTTTTTAACTTAATAAAGACAGATGAGCAATAAATAGATTATCCAGTGAATAACTCATTCAATACAGATACAGAAATAGAATAATAAGAGGGGAAAAACCAACCAAGAAACAACAAACACACACGCACACAAAACAACAACACCAAAACCCAAACAAAACAACAACTCAAAAAGACAAACAAAACAAAGCAAAAACACACATAACAACAACCCCCCCCCCCCAAAAAAAAAAAAAAAAAAAAAAAAAAGATTAAAAAAAGGGAAGAGGCATTGGATAAGCGTTATGAAAGACGTGAATATGTTATGTATATGCGAGAGGATCACTTATAAATGACAATTTTTTAAATTTATTTAATACATTCAAAAATAAATGAGTGCTCATATATTTACCAAAGCATTAGCTCAAACATTTTTCAGACATTTGAGTTGATTCATGAGTCGACATGCGCGTAGTGAGCGAAACATTGATGCTAGAATGATGTACTGGTAGTCGGCAAAAGTATTTCCACGTGAATAATGAGTCGCAGACATCGTCGCCAGGGCCGCGGACCTAAGTTTTTAACCCTTTCACCGCCCAGCCACATTTCAGCCAAGCATTTCCATTAAATTTATCTGGATAGAGAACAAAATCCATATGCAGTGTTGGGGATTCTTCTGGTAATATATATATATATATATATATATAT
>CM065694.1:27323452-27328452 GCA_017654935.2 Phymorhynchus buccinoides
CGCCAAGGAGGAATCGCCGTTTTGACGGTTTGATTTCTAGGAAACCAGAGCAAAGTGAGTGTTCCGATCCTTGAAAAGGCTGTCTTTCTGGTGATCTCGACGTGTTTCTTGCAAAACCTCATCCGCCAGGGTGCCCCTTTAAGCTTTTTTTTCCCGTCGCATATTTTTGTTGAGGAACCCTTACAGTGAAACATGTCACGTAGTTTTGTCTACACGTTTCTTATGGCCTGCAAATTTTCACGAGTAAGCATTGAAACAAAGGAATGATTAGTCTGATCAGAATCAAGAACTAGGTTATCTAAAAACAGTCTCACCAACCAGAAATTGAAACTGATATCGTCGTGAATCGTGGTTTGCTTCTGGGCGGTTGTCAATGTGAGAACCCGCAGTGTGTGCTTCACTTAGTTATGTTCTTTTGTTCAGTTCTTGTGACTTTGTTACTAACTTAGATGATTTGCTTTTATATCAATACTAGGCATTAGGGAAGTTCGTAACGTCGCGGCTTTCGCCATGTACGACGGGCTTTTGAACAAACCAACCAAGGTATAAACAAAAATTTATGTCCTGAATCACTGTCTTAGCCAAAAGGCCGAGAAGCGATCAGAATTAAAGGCATTAGGGCGTATTAGGGTATTTTATAGTCACAGAGGCGTCTCTGTGAAATTCGGGTTGCTCCCACCTGGAGAGCGCGTCGCCGCCAGAGGCGCGCCACCCATTTTTGTTTTGTTTTTTTGCATGCGGTTTTTGTGTGACTGATGAAGAAGGAAGGGAGGGGGTGGGTGTGGATGTGTGTTAATTTTTGACTAAATGACAACTTTTTCGTTGCCACTGGATTTAACGTGTGCTAAGTGCATGGGCACACGGGACCTCGGTTTATCGTCTCATCCGAAAGACTGCACGTTCAGACCGTTAAGGCCTAGTGTAAAGTGAGAGGGAAAATCCTCTGTACCCAAGTTCGAACTCGGGTTTACTTGATACATTTTGTGAGTATGTGACTGTATTTTCCCTTGAAATCACGTGACATGTAAATATGGGTAACTGCAGAGTGCTTTTCTGTTAGTGATGTTCTTTTTATGCCATTATGACTTGTCATAAATGTTGATGATTTGTGTTTATTTTACGTCGTTTTCCTACCTTGTTATTGTAAAGCGCGTAGAGCATTCTCAATGGATTATTACGCTATGCAAATAAAATGATTGTTTATGAATGACAGTGGAATCTGTAACCGTGGTACGCGTTTTGACATCTTGTAAACTGACGGAAAAGTAAATGCTGATCAACCGATCGTCTTCTTCTGTGTTGTCTCGGACAGCTCGTTGTTCAATAAATATGGTGGTTTTTTTTTAGAGTTATGGACCACTTGCTTCGAAACTTTAAACGACATTTATATAATTTCTGATGTTGTAATATTACAGCCCAAAGTCAGAACTCTTATGCAATGTAAACATATCCTGCTCAACATTACAAATGCGCCGATGGGAGATTGTTTAAGATGGTACCTTAAATGATCCAATGGGGTGCTTCTGAGAGGACAAAGAGCAAATTGCGCGTTTTGGGCTAAGTCGTTGGATTTCTTTTACGCGCAAATGACGAGGGCGAGAAGACAAATTCAGTTGCAGTTTTATTCATTGGTCATGTGTGAACACTGCTATGCTTTAAATTGTATCGGCACAGTGTGTAAATGCATCCCATTGGATCATTTAAGGTACCGTCTTAAACGGTCTCCCATCCGCGCATTTGTAACGCTGTGCAGGATATGTTTACATTGCATAAGAGTTCGGACATTGGGCTATAATATTACATCAGACTTTCTTGCTGATTTTAATGCATCGAGCATGCTACTTTATGGACCTTAGCGTTATATGAAATAAAATTATTATTATTATTGTTATTATTATTATTATTATTATATATTATTAAGTAGCCTATATAAATGTCACTGAAATCACTCAAAACGGTATCTGAAATTTTCGAAGCAAGTGGTCCTTCATTTTATTTTGATAAGTACATAATAGGCACATAGCTGTCCCAACTCAATAAAAAGTAATGTCCCATATGGCTACAGCCGGGAGGACGTTAAGCTAAACTTTCGTTCCTGCTCTGGTTCTCTCTTGGGTATTTAGTCTTGGTTATTTTCTCTCCATTGGAATCCCCTTGCACAGACATTGTTGACGTTACGTGTATGCTACATCGCATAGATTGGGTACGAGATGTGGTGACTATTGGTGTCCACGCATCGCCGTCCAAAGACCAATGTTATTGTGAAGAAACATATAATAATAATAATAATAATAATAATAATAATTTTATTTGATATAGCGCTATCAATCCACACTATCAGTATGCTCTGTGCGCTTTACAAATTGAAATAAAATAAAACATCAGACTAAAATAAGAAAATAACGAATAGCATACACTTGATAAGACAATACAAGATAACATGGTCCACATACTACAACCGGCAACACATTCATGAGATAACAACAGATTAAAACTTACTTACTAAAACATGATAGGCATATGACATACACTTCGCAATAGCACACATGAAAAAGGTCAGATAATATGATTTACAAACTTACAATAGACTACACATTCGGAGATAGTTAAATATTGCGTGTTAAAACATAATAACTATATAAAGCATTTTTAATAGGATCATACATAAGCAATATACATGTAAAATGTATATATATGTATATATATGTATAATCGATTGCGATTTAGGCTGCAGGCATAGGATAACCCGCATGTTGATATCGTGGGGATAGCCAAGAAGACAGTGTGTTAGTCTAAGAAACTTTGCATCCGATAAAACTGGATTTGGTCACGTTTAGGAATAATGTTTTTGCGTGAAGACGTATCTAAACACTCGCCTCCCCCTTCTTCTACAGCGCTGTCTATTTGTTTGCTGTTATTTCGGGCTCGTCTCTTCCACGTAAGCTACATTCTCCTTCACTTCCTCTGACTTGGAACGAATAAATATAGAATATACCTAGTGTTTAGTGAAAATAAACGGGTAGGTAACTTTTTGTTAACGGGGAACGACTCCCCAAACCAAAGCTGCCTGTGACAACCCCGTCGAGCCCTGCGTGAATTCAGATTACGGAGGAACGAATCCGCTTGCTTCCTTTAAAAACAAAAACGAAAATAAAGCAACAGACCCGCCTATCATCCACACAGAACACGGCAAACTATGGACGAGAAAATGGTGCCATAAACTAATAAACATTGTTCAGGAATGGCATAGCTTTCTAATCTTGAATAATGATGTTGCAGATAAACAACACACGTACATAAAACAAACTGATGTGCCTCGAAAGGAGTTATGGCTGATTAAATATGCCTTTTCGAACAGTGTTGTTTTCTCCCAAAGGCACGGGACCTATTATATTTACCTGGACTATACTTTTCATGACTATACTTGGACTATTCTTCTTTTTTTTTGATTTGGGAAAACGTGACAGGGGAGCCCCACGCAAAACGCTTTAAAGATCAGCTGAAGCGTCAGCTCCATGCAGCTGGTATCCCTGACAAAGACTGGGAAAACATGGCACAAGACATAGGGCCAAATGGAGATCAACCATCAGACATGGTGCAGAGGCCTTTGAAACAGCCAGAAGGGAAGCTGCTGAGGACAGGCGGAGCAGGAGGAAAGCGTCGACCGCGCAGAGTCCCCCACTGAACTCAGGGTTTCCCCCATGTCCATCATGCCAAAGACTATGCCGATCCAGGATGGGACTGTTCAGCCACCAGAGGGAATGCCGCTAGGGACTTCCCCCACTGATCCTTGGACCCGAGGAACTTGCCGTCAACAACAAACAAAACAACTCTTCATGAAAGGACAGAAGGAGAACTTCCGAAATACATTTTAGTCTACAGTGGAACCTCCCTTAGAAGACCTTCAAAAATCATCCCAAATGAGGTCTTATAAGGGAGGTAATTTTAATACTTACAAAGAAGGGCAATGTCTCAGGGAAGTAGGTCTTATGTGGGAGGGAGTCTTATATGGGAGGTCTTATAAGGGAGGTTCTACTGTATACCTTTTTTTCTGAGAACACATCGTTCAATTGTCGTCCGTGGTAACTAAATGCGGTTTTTTAATTTCAATGTACGGTCATTGTTATGGAATAAAAGAAAGACAACAAGGACCAAAAAACAACGTCAGATATTGGATATAGCAAAATAAAAACGGGGGTGGGGTACAGGGAATATTCTCCTCTCTTATTTACTATCCATACCATCCATATTCAGGAGAAGAAACACACACAAGACAAGCCTTTGCATGCATAAAACAAATATTAACAGAACATAACACGAGATGGACGATGTTTCCCGGAAATGGAAAACTAACAGCAAATTTTCTTGATATCCGTGTAGGGGTGCTCTGGCATAGCGGCACTCTTCGCGACGCACGGCGTTCTAAGTGATGTAAGTCTACTCAAACACACGAGGCGAGAGCTGGGGGTCTACCTGATGGTAGAGTAGCTTCCCCTGTTTGACCGATTGAATGAGGCAAGATCACGCCCACACACCATGAAAGTACTCCCCTTAATTATTTCCGAACAATTCCTATTAATCCAAGCGCGTCCTCGGATGTTGCATATTCACGGGGCTCATTATTTTACTTGTCGTTGATTGGCCCATTGAAACTTGTATAAAGAATACTATTCTTGTTCAACCAATCAGACACGAGAGTGTGCTATTTTTCGCTAAAGTTTTGTCATTTCTTTTTTTTTACACCCCGTTAGTCACAAACGACCCCCCCCCCCCCCCCCCAAAAAAAAAAAAAAGGGGGGATACCGGGGGATCTTTTGTATAAATAGTTCCCCACATTCTGGAAGTTCTGTGCTTGTAACTTCTTCTAATCTGTCAGTCTCTTTGACTCTGCCTTTTCCCTTTTGCTTACTGTCATCTACTATCATTCTGCCTTACCGGTCCATTCCATTATCCTGCCTTTTTTTTTCTCCTCACGAAACACTTTCAAAAAGCATTTCCTC
>CM065694.1:27333452-27340952 GCA_017654935.2 Phymorhynchus buccinoides
TCATGTTTACGACCCTCAATCTCAAAGTCTGGTTTAAACATTTGATTAGTCGCAAACGTGTACTTAAGACAAACCCCCTTCATGTTTACGACCCTCAATCTCAAAGTCTGGTTTAAGCATTTGATTAGTCGCAAACGTGTACTTAAGACAAACCCCCTTCATGTTTACGACCCTCAATCTCAAAGTCTGGTTTAAGCATTTGATTAGTCGCAAACGTGTACTTAAGACAACCCCCTTCATGTTTACGACCCTCAATCTCAAAGTCTGGTTTAAACATTTGATTAGTCGCAAACGTGTACTTAAGACAAACCCCCTTCATGTTTACGACCCTCAATCTCAAAGTCTGGTTTAAGCATTTGATTAGTCGCAAACGTGTACTTAAGACAAACCCCCTTCATGTTTACGACCCTCAATCTCAAAGTCTGGTTTAAGCATTTGATTAGTCGCAAACGTGTACTTAAGACAACCCCCCTTCATGTTTACGACCCTCAATCTCAAAGTCTGGTTTAAGCATTTGATTAGTCGCAAACGTTGTACTTAAGACAACCCCCCTTCATGTTTACGACCCTCAATCTCAAAGTCTGGTTTAAACATTTGATTAGTCGCAAACGTGTACTTAAGACAAACCCCCTTCATGTTTACGACCCTCAATCTCAAAGTCTGGTTTAAGCATTTGATTAGTCGCAAACGTGTACTTAAGACAAACCCCCTTCATGTTTACGACCCTCAATCTCAAAGTCTGGTTTAAGCATTTGATTAGTCGCAAACGTGTACTTAAGACAACCCCCCTTCATGTTTACGACCCTCAATCTCAAAGTCTGGTTTAAGCATTTGATTAGTCGCAAACGTGTACTTAAGACAACCCCCCTTCATGTTTACGACCCTCAATCTCAAAGTCTGGTTTAAACATTTGATTAGTCGCAAACGTGTACTTAAGACAAACCCCCTTCATGTTTACGACCCTCAATCTCAAAGTCTGGTTTAAGCATTTGATTAGTCGCAAACGTGTACTTAAGACAAACCCCCTTCATGTTTACGACCCTCAATCTCAAAGTCTGGTTTAAGCATTTGATTAGTCGCAAACGTGTACTTAAGACAAACCCCCTTCATGTTTACGACCCTCAATCTCAAAGTCTGGTTTAAGCATTTGATTAGTCGCAAACGTGTACTTAAGACAACCCCCTTCATGTTTACGACCCTCAATCTCAAAGTCTGGTTTAAGCATTTGATTAGTCGCAAACGTGTACTTAAGACAAGTCCCACACCCCCCCCTTCATGTTTACGACCCTCAATCTCAAAGTCTGGTTTAAACATTTGATTAGTCGCAAACGTGTACTTAAGACAAACCCCCTTCATGTTTACGACCCTCAATCTCAAAGTCTGGTTTAAGCATTTGATTAGTCGCAAACGTGTACTTAAGACAAACCCCCTTCATGTTTACGACCCTCAATCTCAAAGTCTGGTTTAAGCATTTGATTAGTCGCAAACGTGTACTTAAGACAACCCCCCTTCATGTTTACGACCCTCAATCTCAAAGTCTGGTTTAAGCATTTGATTAGTCGCAAACGTGTACTTAAGACAAACCCCCTTCATGTTTACGACCCTCAATCTCAAAGTCTGGTTTAAACATTTGATTAGTCGCAAACGTGTACTTAAAGACAAACCCCCTTCATGTTTACGACCCTCAATCTCAAAGTCTGGTTTAAGCATTTGATTAGTCGCAAACGTGTACTTAAGACAAACCCCCTTCATGTTTACGACCCTCAATCTCAAAGTCTGGTTTAAGCATTTGATTAGTCGCAAACGTGTACTTAAGACAAACCCCCTTCATGTTTACGACCCTCAATCTCAAAGTCTGGTTTAATTAAGCCTTTTATTGTCCGAAAGCAAAATAACGTACCAACGCAAGACAACTGATGCAAGCGTGCAACAAAGTCAGCAACAGTCTCACAGTCTCCTTCTTTCAGTTTTATTAAAATAATCCTAGGCTGATCCTAACTCTATCCCATTCCTGAAAAATGGCAGAATACTGCTTCTCAGTCAAAATTATCGACGCGAAATTTTAATGGGGGGTGGGTGGGTGGGGTGTTTACAAGATAGCTTATCAATTATGCGTTGTTGTCTATTGATGAAGACAATTGAGATATCGAGATATGCTTTCGTGTTTGTTTTGTTTGCCTTCAAGAATAGGGGAAGACGGGGTAAAAAGCGCAATGGGCGGGTAAGAAGCCCACCCCAATTATCTCATGAAATGAAGCAAATATCAGTCTCATTTTGCCCATGAGACGAGCGTTAATGTCTAGCATTCGTCTCATGGGCAACTTTGACTGAAATTTTCTTTATTTCATGAGATAATTGGGGTGGGCTTCTTACCCGCCCATGCGCTTTTTACCCCGTCTTCCCCTATGCACGATTGAACATTTTGTTTGCTTCGTTTGTTGAACATCAATCACATTTTATACCCTTTCTTTCTCTTTGTTTGATGCATCCGTCCTTGGAACATTTAAACTCCAACAAATGATTTCTCGTGTGTTGAAAAAAAAGAGTTAAATAATTTAAAAAAAGAAAAGAAAAAAGATTTCTCCTTGAACTAGATTATTATGTATCATCCGAATTTCGCAATTCTTTTATTAACTTAATACTCAAGTATTTTGTATTGTGCTCACCGATAAAGAGTATCAAATTCTCAAAATGTTGATATCAACTTTCCTCATTGTCGTGGGGAAAAAAACCCCCAACACAAACGTAAAACTAATTTATGAAGCCTTTTTAATTTGATTAATTCTTAATATTCTTTTTTTTTTTAATGAGTGAGCATAATAACTAGAGATCAATCAGCAGGATTTGAAAACATGTCCATACCGGGAAAAAAAAAACCCCAACACAAACGTAAAACTAATTTATGAAGCCTTTTTAATTTGATTAATTCTTAATATTTTTTTTCTTCTTCTGAGTGAGCATAATAACTAGAGATCAATAAGCAGGATTTGAAAACATGTCCATACGGACATTTTTTAAAAAGTGAAGACTAAAACATATGTTTGCACATTTGTTGAATTTCTGGGTTGGTGATGGAAAAAAGATCTGGCCAAATACAAAAAACACTACCTCCAAGCCACGTACCTCCCAAAATCCCACCGTGACTGAATTCTAGGGTATTTCCAGACACTTTAGTAAAAAGACAATAAAATTATAAAAACTAAAAAAACAATATGTGTTTTATGTTGGGTTTTGTTTGTTTATTTGCTTGCTTGCTTTTTTGTGCGTTTTTTATGATATTATTTACATTTTAAGTTTACTCTACAAGTTCACGAGTTGCGATTTAAAAATAAATAAATACCGGCAATGTTTGTTTGTTGGCTGGTGGGCTCAGTTTGTGCATTAGAGGCGTTGCTTGTTTAACAAACTAAAGTTTAAAATTATTATTATTATTATTATTATTATTTACAAATTATCAAATGACATTGGTTACGCCCAACCAAACTTTAGGCTAAAGCATCGCAGTTTGTGCCTACCCATACTCACATACCACACACACGCATCCATACAGGTGTTCTTTTTACTCTGTTTGATTTTTCTAAAATTCTTTACAGAATCAAAAGACATTGGTTACGCCAGCAAACTTTAGGCTAAAGCATTGCAGTTTGTGCCTACCCATAGGCCTACTCACACACCACACACACGCATCCATACAGCACAGCGGATCCGCTGCACACAAAGTCAAGCTATTTAGTTAAAAGACTGAATCTGAAAATCTTACCGGCTTAGACACTGAATTGCGGCTTAGACACTGAATGCGGCTTTATCGTTGTTTTTCCCAGAATTTTAAGAAAATTCAGGGGGTGAGGCTTAGACAACGGTGCGCTTTGTAGTCCGGAAAATACGGTACACACGGACTTCTATACACTGTATATAAATCCGTGACGGTACATAAAAAGATGCACCAAGCATATCCCTATAACATATTTTGGCTGTATGTTCTACACTGTATTTTAAATATATTTCTTCCATCAGGTTAATTGGAAAAAAACTTTCTTTGTTGAGCAGTTTCATGAAACATTATATATAGTAGAAAATGTTCTTGAATAATTCACTTAGTATCGCAAACACACATACAATCACCAATCAGTGACAATCTAGCAGTTTCCACTGAATACAACTGATTGAGTCCCATACTGCAACGTATTCTTGACTGTTATTTAAATGAAAAGTTACTTATGTTCAACTAAAGTTAGCTTAAAAAAACACTTCTGAAAATATAGATGAACTAAATGTTCTTTTACTCTTAAAAAAAATTCTTTACAAAATCAAAAGACATTGGTTACGCCAACCAATCCTTGGGCTCAAGCACAAAGACACTGAAAAGAAAAGACTAACATCCGGTCCCTTTTCCCTATATGAGTAGTGAGGACAGAAACACTGGTTATGTCCCTTTTAAACGTGACACATTTACACGTCGATAGGCCAGTTGAATTCTCCGTTCAAATTCCAGTCTGAGTTTTTGGATAGCCGCCACTGTGAATGGTGTAACTACCCCACTAACGATAACTCTATCAGCCCGGCTCGACGTAACTCTTAAGTAGTCCATCTTACCCTTTTAGAGTCTTTGTCAAGCTTTTGAGAATGAACACAGAAAGTGTTCCCCGCACTCGCCCCAGAAGATTTATTGTGACCGGTGGGTTCATTAAGTAAACCTGCATGCTGGCACTGGTCGATCCCGTTTAGAAAATGGAAGGAACCAAGTTATTGGGCCATCATATTTTCAGCTCCAGCGAGTCTGTTTAATGCGAGCTTGAATTTCAGATCGTAAAAAATACCCCCACCCCCCACCCCCCACTTCCCCCGCGAGTTCTAACCTTCCCTGTCCACCGTCACCCTTCTGTCCATATCTTGCTATTTCCTGTCCCTTTTAGGGGAAGACGGGGTAAAAAGCGCATGGGCGGGTAAGAAGCCCACCCCAATTATCTCATGAAATAAAGAAAATGTCAGTCAAATTTGCCCATGAGACGAATGCTAGACATTAACGCTCGTCTCATGGGCAAAATGAGACTGAAATTTGCTTCATTTCATGAGATAATTGGGGTGGGCTTCTTACCCGCCCATGCGCTTTTTACCCCGTCTTCCCCTATAAAACGAAAAAAACCACCAAAAAATTTAAAAAAAAGAATAAGGAGAGGAAAAGAAAACGAAAACTTTAAATTAACGATGTCTCCCAATTTTCAATTTTTCCCCCTCTATCTGTTTCTGTCAATTTCGCTTAATTAACAATTCCTTCAGTTTTGACCTTTATTATCATAAATGTGTTTGCACGCAGTCTCCGTCTAGTCAGTTGACTGTGTATCGCAGAACTTAAGGGGCACGGTATAAGATTTGAGCCTGTTGTTAGGTACTTTATTGTCACAGAGGCGTCTCTGTGAAATTCGGGTTGCTCCCACCTGGAGAGCGCGTCGCAGCCAGAGGCGCGCCACTCACTTTTTTTTGTTTGCATGCGATTTTGTGTGTGTGACTGATGAGGAAGGAAAGGGTGGGGGTGGGGGGGGGTAAATGTTGACCAAATGACACATTTTTCGTTGCCGCTGGGATTAACGTGTGCTACGTGCATGGGCACACGGGACCTCGGTTGTTGTTGCTCTGAATGTATTTTTGTGACTATGTTTTGAATCGAGATGAACAAAAACAACAACTTGATAAAACGAATTTTAAAAGAGTTTCACTCAACTAAAGTTTAGGCTCACCTCGGAGCTTGAAAAAAAACTTGTTTAAATCAAATTAGCGGTTTCTTGTCCTTGTTGTTGTTGTTGTTGTTGTTGTTGTTGTTGTTGTTGTTGTTGTTGTTGTTGTTGCTCATATTCATTTTTCTCTTAGAAACAATCTGCACATACTACTCTACAATAGTAAGTAATGATTTCGTTGTCCAGAATCTCTTCACTGTATGACCTTATTTGCAATAAGTGTCTGTGACCAGAAATGTAGTACAATAATATAATACGATGCGATGATTATCCTAACATTCCGAAGTCGGAATGTGGCTTGCCCACGCGGCGGGGTAATCGAAAACGGTCACGCACGTAATGTTCTCATCCCTAGCTGATGCATTTGCACCATAGTGTTCAAGTGCTTCGGCTGTTGGGGTGATCCCTGGAGTCTTTAAGCCAGGGTACGACAACAACAACAACAACAACAACAACAACAACAACAACAACAACAACACCCTAATACCATCACCACGGAAGATAAGTCTGCTATTGTGTGACGATATATTAAGTCATACGAGGATTTTGTCCCCTTAACCCCTTGACTGCCAGAGAAAATTATAGAAGAAAATTTTTTGGGCAAACCATGCCATGAAAAAGACAACTGATAGAGACAATCTGAGAAAATGGCCTGGGGATATTACTCTCTTGATTATGTTAGAGCAAAAGCCAGCATATCAGGATTATTCCTCTTCATCTGATGACATCATCAGTGATGTCATCAGGTCAGTACGTAATACGTTGGTGGCAGTCAAGGGGTTAAAGCGCATTAGTTTCATGTTTGTGTGTTTTTGGTTCAGTCTGCGTTTTTCTGCGTGACTGTGAGTGGAGGAAAAAAAAAAAACTGAGAGAGAGAGAGAGAGAGAGAGAGAGAGAGAGAGAGAGAGAGAGAGAGAGAGAGAGAGAGAGAGAGAGAGAGAGTTGAAACTTGAAACTTTATTTTCCAAGGATTAAGATTTTAGGCAAAGCCTATTCTTCCAATCTGGAAGAGAGAGAGAGAGAGAGAGAGAGAGAGAGAGAGAGAGAGAGAGAGAGAGAGAGAGAGAGAGAGAGAGAGAGAGAGAGAGAGAGAGAGAGAGAGAGAGAGAGAGAGAGACAGAGAGAGAGAGAGAGAGAGAGAGAGAGAGAGAGAGAGGAGAGAGAGAGAGAGAGGGGGGGAGAGAGAGAGAGAGAGAGAGAGGTGGGGGAGAAGAGAGAGAGAGAGAGAGAGAGAGAGAGAGAGAGGAGAGAGAGAGAGAGAGGGGAAGGGGAGGGAGGGAGGGGGGAAAATAGAGACGGGGGAGAGGGGAGAGGTAGAAAGGAAGAGAGACAGACTGAGACATTAACAGAGAGAGAGAGAGAGAGAGAGAGAGAGAGAGAGAGAGAGAGAGAGAGAGAGAGAGAGAGAGAGAGTTTGAAACTTGAAAAACTTTATTTTCCAAGGATTAAGATTTTAGGCAAAGCCTATTCTTCCAATCTGGAGAGAGAGAGAGAGAGAGAGGGGGGAGAGAGAGAGGGGGTGGTGGGGAGAGAGAGAGAGGGGGGGTGAGTGAGAGAGAGAGAGGGGGGGGAGGGAGAGAGAGATGGAGGGAGAGGGAGGAGGGAGGGGGGAAATAGAGAGAGACGGGGGACGAGGGGAGAGGTAGAAAGGAAGAGAGACAGACTGAGACATTGACACACAGAGAGAGAGAGAGAGAGAGAGAGAGAGAGAGAGAGAGAGAGAGAGAGAGAGAGAGAGAGAGAGAGAGAGAGAGAGAGAGAGAGAGAG
>CM065694.1:27348452-27413452 GCA_017654935.2 Phymorhynchus buccinoides
TCTACCAACGTAGTGGTTCCCTCGCTCATTGCGTTCCTTGGACTGAGCTCTGGAAGAGTGCTTGCCGCTAGTATCAGTTCGTAAACTGATTTCCAAACTTGGTTCAGCATTTTGTGAATGTTCTTCTTTTTCGAGAAGAAAAAATGGGGAGAAAAATGAAATCAAATGAAAAAGCACGTGAAAAAACAAAGAAAGTCGAGGCAACTGGTGGCCTGGAAGAAGGAAAATCTGTAAACCCTTGCGCGGTTGGTTTGATAGAAGTTCCCTACGTTCCCTGGGCACCTCCCCGAGTGTTTCGGCCTTTGAGGGATGAATTTGGAGGGATCACTGGCGACGAGTTACGGAGGGCGTTCATGGACGAAATGAAGGCACTCACGGGCGGAGCGGATCTCTATGAGAGGTTCTTGAAGACGCAGAAGGCTCGCGAGGAGGGTCTTGTCAATCATCTGGCGGAGGAGGAGGAGCAGGAGAGGAAGCTGGGAGCTGAGGAGGAGGGGGTGGGTGCTGCACGGAGCCCACCAAAGAGGCGGACCCGCGGGACCAGGCCAATGCCTAAAGACGGTTCCACACGCGCGGCAGGGGGAAGAACACGGCGCTTCTGAAGAAGAACTACTGTCCCGAGTGTGCATCACGTAAGGTTAGCATCTTACTTAGTTCTCACTGTAGGTTCCGAAACGTTTTGCGTTTTGGGGGGCGCCCAACAGAAACGTGTGTTTCTTGTTTTTTCTTGTAGTTGCAGTTGCAGCGACTGGTTCTTGACCTTAAAGGGGCACCCTGACGGATACGATTTTTGTGTGCAAGAAACACGTCGAGATCACCAGGAAAACGTCCTTTAAAGATATGGCTAACACTCACTTTGCTCTGGTTTCCTAGAAATCAAACCGTCAACTCGGCGATTCCTCCTTGGCGGAGGTTCTGGAAGTCAGATTCTTTCGGTGAAAGAGAAGGCACGTGTCTTCTCTTTTCTAATGGACGCCTGAGTTAGACCAAATCGTTTGCACGAAAGTTCCACAATACAAGCCTTTTTATACAGTTTTTATGCAGTTTACCAAAAGGAGTTTCGCTCACAACAAAGGAAATAGCTCATTTTTTCAGTTACTGCATCACAAAGAAGAAAAAGCTTCAACCACTCTCAGTGGCCTCCACCCACCCCGTCCAAAATGTCTTCTCTCTCCGGCAACTCCGCCAAGGAGGAATCGACGTTTTGACGGTTTGATTTCTAGGAAACCAGAGCAAAGTGAGTGTCCCGATCCTTGAAAAGGTTGTCTTTCTGGTGACCTCGACGTGTTTCTTGCAAAAACTGATCCGTCAGGGTGCCCCTTTAATGGGTTACACCGGAAGAAGTCCAATTCAGGCAAAACCCACGTTTTCACCCGAATGAGAAGATAATCTGATGACGGAAAGAGCCACCTGTTTCGTTCTTTCCTGTCATCAAATGATCTCGGCCCTTAGGGTGAAAATGCGAATAATTATTATTATAGCCGAAATGTTCACATTCATTTTCTTGTCAAATGTTTGTTTATTGAATGTGGCAAAGTTTGTTCCTTTGAAACAGACTTTCAAGACTGAAAGTAGAGGTACCTGTGATATTTATTTAAACACAGTCGCTAGAGGTAGCCTACGTCATTCTTGCAACACTCAGACCATGTTCAGGGGTAGTAACTCCAGAGAGCTGTACCCGTAGCCAGGATAATTTGAGACACGGGCTCGTACCTCCAGTCTCTGCCTTATTTAAAAGCATATAATTCTGTCGATGTTATTTTTTTTAAATATTACAACTTAACTTATGTGTTGTTAAAAATTCGGGACTTTCCTGGTGTTGCACTGCTTCTGGGCATTGCCTCCAGGATCGTTCCCACCATCTTTATGCCTACTAATGTCCCATATAATAATAATAATAATAATAATAATAATGATAATGATAATAATAATAATAATAATGAATATTTAGATAGCGCGATACCCCATAGTGGACCCATCGCGCTTTACAGAAGCATCACAAAACTATTTGGGGAAAGCTAATAGGGGAAGACGGGGTAAAAAGCGCATGGGCGGGTAAGAAGCCCACCCCAATTATCTCATGAAATAAAGAAAATTTCAGTCAAATTTGCCCATGAGACGAATGCTAGACATTAACGCTCGTCTCATGGGCAAAGTGAGACTGAAATTTGCTTCATTTCATGAGATAATTGGGGTGGGCTTCTTACCCGCCCATGCGCTTTTTACCCCGTCTCCCCCTACACAAATTATTTAGGTACATACTAATTATACTTAGCAGTAAAATCATTACCCCCCCAAAAAAAAAACAAGACAAATATATACACACAGATTAACCCTTTCACCGCCAAAGTCGCATTTTAGCACCACAGTGATTTGACACCTATGTCACTATAAGGCATCAAATTGGGGTCTATTATCCAAAGACCCTATTGTCTTAGTTTTGGGAGATAATGATAAACCTTATTTTATATATGTCACAGAAGAATCCACAATACTGCAGATGGATTTTGTTCTCTACCCAGGTACATTTAATGGACATTTTAGGCTGAAATATGGCTGGCGGTGAAAGGGTTAAAAACAAACATCCAACAAGACTGTATAAAATAGCACGTCACACCAAAAAATGAAGAATAAAAACTTCGAGACCCACAAATCTTACTCGTAAAATAAAAGAGAGAGAGAGAGAGAGAGAGAGAGAGAGAGAGAGAGAGAGAGAGAGAGAGAGAGAGAGAGAGAGAGACGCTCTGAAATTTAAACCCTCTTATACAATGTAAATGAACTGTACGGCATAACACTGCCATAACATACTCTCTCGCACACAAACGTGCGCGAAAGTGTACACAAACACACACACACACACACACACACACACACACACACACACACGCACGCACGCACGCACGCACGCACGCACACGCACGCGCACGCACACACACACACACACTCTCTTCAGTGTGATTCAGTGATGATTCAGTGTCCATTAGCAAGAGAACTTTTCAAGAATTCGGGTATTGATGGTTTTATTGATGGATCGACGCCATTGTCTCTACCCAGTATTCTAAACAATTATTCTGTTCTTGATTCAGTTTGTAAATGTTTATTAAGTAGTTCACTTAGTATGTATCTTTAACATTGTTCATTTATCGGTTATATTCTTTAAATGTAATTTGTTTTTTTTTCTTTTTTTCTTGGGGGGGGGGGGGGGGGGGGGGTATGATTAGGTCTGCATCACTATCCTGTCACTTACTCTAATGCTTACACACATTTACAGACACACCCACTCACACTCACCACACCAACATCAAACTACAATATATTGTCTGAATCACTTTTAGTGGAAGGACGTTAAACTGAAGAACAACACACACACACACACACACACACACGACGTTGCTAAACAAGCAGGTTGGTGAAAATGATATTTTACGTCCTCTCGGTCATAGACACATATGGGACATTTGTAAATACAAAGATGGTGGGAACAATACTGGCTGCAATGCCCGGAGGCAGTGCAACACCAGTAAAGTCCCGAGTTTTTAACAATATAGATAGGTGTAGCGGTAACCACACCTCGGTTAAACCTCATCGGCTATGGTACCACCACATTGTTACCACAGAGTGCTTTTTGAAGCTAAACAAGTACCACACACACGCGACAGGTATGTGTCTGTTCCAGACCAGAGGACGTTAAGCAGATTCTCATGCACGTGTTATTTTTCATCGGAAAGTTTTTTTCTTGCACATAAAAGGAAATCATTGCAGGAAAACGGCAAAGAACTTGAAGGGGAGGGGGAGGGGGGAGGGGGGGGGGGGGGGTGTGCGTGTGAGGATAAATTCGTTCTAACCGACAATCTTTTTTTAAAAAAACCCATTTAACTGCAATAGACTGATAACTAAAAATGTTATTGGTTTAACCCTTTCACCGCCAATGTAGCATTTTTGCACCATAATGATTTATACCCATGTCATAAAAAGCCTTGAAATCTGGGTCTGTTATCCAACAATCTTGTGTTCTTGATTTTAAGAGGTAAGGATAGGCCTTATTTTAAACATGTCACAGAGGAATCCACAAGATTGCAGAGAACATCTGTTCTCTATTCATGTCAATTTAATCGGAAATTTTGGCTAAAAAATGGCTGGCGGCGAAAGGGTTAAATTAATGTATTCATAAACAATCATGCAACAAAGCAGCATCAACATGAAAATCGTAGAGCACAACAAGCTTAGAGCTTATACTAGGTGCTCAAAACATTTAAATGACATAGTATGGGATGCAACAAGTAAGATACGTAAGCTTACACAATAAAAATGTTATTGTAAGATAACCCCAAATTAATACTAGCTATCCAGCAAAATGAAACGAACCTCTAAACTTTGCAAAAACGCGTTTATGCATGATGTTCTTTCTCACACTGTATTTGTATTTTTTTTGAACAAAGTTGTGTATTTTGTACTTTACAATAGAAACCATTTGAGACAGTATGTAAAATTTGAGTTGAAATGGTTAAATGTGATGCACTTGCACATCGTGCCGATAACATTTAAAGCCAGCGCAGTACTATATAAGCAAGCAGTAGGCTAAAAATGTCAGTTTCTGCTTGGCGCTCGCAGCGAAAGCATCCCTTTTCAAACGCAAAAGGAGGGAAAAACTAACCTGGCGCAGGCGAAAGCCCGCAGCAAGGAGTGTCGCTGGCTTGTTTCTCTCTCTCTCTCCCACTCACGACTGACTACCCGATTCCTGGGATCGGCTCTTACATACTCCAGTTGTGCCTTTAAGGGGAATAGGAGTATTCAAACACGACCAATGAATAAAACAGCAGCGTAAATGTTCACCACACCCCTGTCACTGATTTGCGCGTAAAAGAAATCCAAAGATTTAACCCCCAAAACGCGCACTTTGCCCTCTGACCGCTCAGAGGTCAACGATGACGTCATATAGGTTACGAATGTCATGATGCACATTTCTGTCATTATAACTCAACCACAAATGAAATTTCAGGTTTATTGGTGGGGCAGTTCCTTAGGCAGAAGCAGTTACGTCGTGTGTCTGACCAGGCTTTGCTGAAGATGTGGATCTGTCTGAAACTCTCAACATGGGCTAAACCGCCATGTTGGACAGTCACTTGAGTTTCATAAGTTGACTAAATTACTTATAGGCTTTGCTGAAGATGTGGATCTGTCTGAAGACCCTCAACATGCTTGCACTTTTTTTTATTGCTGACGACACACTAAAGAAAATCTACTGTGTATATCCTCCATATTTTTGTAAACTACCCCATTTATTTTGCGATATGATCAGTGATAAATTTGTCCCCAAACACTAATTGTTCTTTTCCCACGCACTAATGGCTCTTTTCGCATGATTTTCCATCATGATAAAAGAGCAAGTAGTGTTTTGGGATAAACGTGTCACATGTCACGTGACAAGGCCCAATCACAAGATCAATGTCGTAGTTTAGCAAATATGGAGGATATACACAGTTAGATTTTCTTTAAAGTTTCGTCGGCAATAAAAAAGAAAAGAAAAGTGTAGACATGTTGGTGGTCTTCATACAGATCCACAGCTTCAGCGAAACCTTTCAGAAATCACGTGACTGTCCAATAAGGCGGTTTAGCCCCACTTTCTTGACACAATACGTAACAGTTTCTGCCTAAGGAACTGTCCCACCAATTAACCTGAAATTGTATTTGTGATTGAGCATGAATTTTTACGTCCTCTCGACCTGGGAAGG
Organism: Phymorhynchus buccinoides; assembly: GCA_017654935.2. Taxonomy (NCBI): domain Eukaryota; kingdom Metazoa; phylum Mollusca; class Gastropoda; order Neogastropoda; family Raphitomidae; genus Phymorhynchus; species Phymorhynchus buccinoides. Next base: position 27,354,185 of record CM065694.1, read on the forward strand.
CACATATGGGACATAGACTGTGATTGAGCATAATGATAGTGATGTCTTTCATAACATTTCTAACCTCTATGACGTCATCGTTGACCTCTGAGAGGCCAGAGGGCAAGATGCGCGGTTTTTGTTTGAGTTAAATATTTGGATTTCTTTTACGCGCAAATAACAGGAATGAGTTGAAAATTTAGGGCACGGTTTCATTCATTAGTCATATAATTATGAACACTCTTATCCCATTTAATGTTATCGGCACGATGTGCAAGTGCATCGCATTTGACCATTTCACTCAAATGTCACGTACCGTCTTAAACGGTCTCCCATCGGCGCATTTGAAACGCTTGGCATGATATTTTCATATTGCGTTCAGACGCTGGGCTACGACATTACTTCATCACAAAGTTTATAAATAATAGGTTAAGCACTGAAAACAGCTTTTGAAATGTTCAGGTTTCAGGTGCGTTTCTTTTGCCCTATTCAGTGTTTAGATGAAACATTGAAATCTCAAAATTGAACAAAGGGAGAGAACTCTCTTAAATTAACTCCCCTCCACCAAAGTTGATAACGATACCAATCACCTAGCAATGAAAGTATCAGAGCCAAAGGGAAGCAAACAAAGCATTATTCTCCAAAAAAGGATGTGCCACATTTGCCTTTATGACCCTTCACCCACACAGTACACATCAACACCGGTGGAGAGAATGATGTACAATTTAAATTTTATCCCCACCCCCCACCTTAATATTTTGTCATTCTCTAGACGTAACGGAAATTAATGGGTGCCTTGTTTCAGGTGCCACTTCATCCTGACAGACACGTTTTGCAAGATGGCAGTATTGTGCAGCCTATTTCCCATCATCCAGACTGACACCTTTTCCAAGAGGACAACGTTGAGTAGACGACATTCCATCATCCAGACTGACACCTTTTCCTAGAGGACATGTCGACAACGTTGAGTAGACGAATTCCCATCATCCAGACTGGTACCTTTTCCAAGAGGACAACGTTGAGTAGACGAATTCCCATCATCCAGACTGACACCTTTTCCAAGAGGACAACGTTGAGTAGACGAATTCCCATCATCCAGGGTTACCCTTCGAACACTCTTGGCTGGCTGCCTGGAACTCTGGTAGCCTATTGTCCATCATCCAGGGTTGCCTTTTATCACTCCTGGCTGCCTGGACCCCTGGTAGCCTATTGTCCATCATCCAGGGTTACCATGGGTCATTCCTGGCTGGCTGGAACTCTGGTAGTCTATTGTACATCATCCAGGGTTGCCTTTGATCATTCCTGGCTGGCTGGAACTCTGATCGCCAGTCCTCTGCTGCATGGTTGAACCGTCTTTCATATCCTGTGCTCCGATCTCGTCTGCTCTATCTTCTCTAAATTGGACTCTAAATTTTTACCTAGTGTAGGTGTAGGCCCTATTGGTGCGGATGATTGAGATATGTATAGACTTGCAAACTGAAATTGTAAATATATTTTTTTACCTTCTAAGCGCATTGGTGCACATTTACATCGACATAGACGTACAAACTCAAATTGTGAATACATTTTACCCACACATTGGTGCAGATTTACATCGACATAGACGTGCAAACTCAAATTGTGAATAACATTGACATTGTACCGTGGACATAGACAACCCCCGTGTGTTTTTCAACACCCTAGAAACCACTAAGGGGTAGTGTAGTAGTAATTTGTATTGTAGATAATCCTGACCACCTCCCATCCCTTGTCGTTTTCCTGACTGGTAGATAGCTCCATAGAAAACCGAGCTGGGGATGCCGTGTATTGGTAGGCCCTACTGTTTTGATAGTGATAAAGTGATTTTGTTTACATGCAGTAAACGTCTATGGTTCATAAAATGATTAGTCTTGAGCGTGTTTTGATTCTGCCAGTCTGTGTATCTGTCTCTGTCTGTCTGTCTGTCTCTCCCTCTCTGTCTGTCTGTCTGTCTCTCCCTCTCTGTCTATCTGTCTCTCTTTCTCTCTCTCTCTGTCTCTCTCTCTCTCTCCCTCTCTTTGTCCGTCTATTTGTTTCTGTCCCTTTTGTCTGCCCATCTCTATCAATTTTCTGTCTGTCTGTCTGTCTCTCTTTCTTATTTTTCTATTCTCCTCTATCAATTTTCTGTCTCTCTCTCTCTCTCTCTCTCTCTCTCTCTCTCTCTCTCTCTCTCTCTCTCTCTCTCTCTCTCTCTCTCTCTCTCTCTCTCTCCGTCACGTGTCTCATTGTCTGCCACTGCAAGTCTCACCCTTTCTCTTTGTCCCTTTCGAGTGTATAGTGTGTCACGTGCGGCGTGCATGCGAATAGTGTGTGTGTGTGTGTGTGTGTGTGTGTGCAGGGCCGGACCTACGGGGGGAGGGGCGGGGCTTAGGGGGCTGCAGCCCCCACCCTTTTCCCTAAAAAAAAAAATTCATGTCGCCGAGCGGCAGCTAACTCTCCTCGCAGGCTATGCCTAGCCGAGTGGAAGCAGCATGATGTGTACTTAATGGTTCAAAACATGTTTCAATAGGGGTATGAACAGTAATGGCATTAGGGGAAGACGGGGTAAAAAGCGCATGGGCGGGTAAGAAGCCCACCCCAATTATCTCATGAAATAAAGCAAATTTCAGTCTCATTTTGCCCATGAGACGAGCGTTAATGTCTAGCATTCGTCTCATGGGCAAATTTGACTGAAATTTTCTTTATTTCATGAGATAATTGGGGTGGGCTTCTTACCCGCCCATGCGCTTTTTACCCCGTCTTCCCCTAGTCCTTTATTTCATGCCCAGATTGCACTATTTTGATTCTCGGATTTAAAAACATTTCCAGGGGAGCGTCAGTGCCCCCGGACTCCCCTAGGGGTCTTGGTGCTTCGCACCTTCGATGAATTAGCCCCCACCCCTTAATTTTAAAAACTTAGGTCCGGCCCTGGTGTGTGTGTGTGTGTGTGTGTGTGTGTGTGTATGTTTATTTGTTAAAACTAAAAAAGACCTATAAGAAAAGGCCATCCTTGCGGCGGCGTCAACTTCCACCACCTAAGCTTTCCCTGGACCGAAACAGTAACCTGATACCCACGTTCCTAAAGTCGCCTCACATTATCCAACCATTTTAGTATAGTTAGAAGAAAATATAAGCTGTGAATTATATTCAACAATAGCCTACTTGAGGCCGCATAGGCCTCAGTACCCGTCTTTACCATCAGCAAGGCATTGGCTGAATTCCCGCGGCAACTGCCTGAGTGAGTTGGAAGTGCAGTCGCCATTCGTTCCGACCTGGTTGGGATCCTGGTTGAGGATGAACTTGGGTCTGTATTGTTGTGGCAACTACTTTCACTTTGCTAGGCGAATAGGTGCCATAAATAACTTTGGTAAAAGGGAGTTAATTACGAAAAGTTCCTTCCCTTTATTTATTTCACTGGCTGGAAGAGTTTCATCAGATCAAAATGTGCATTTGTGATTTCTACTCTGCCCCAAAGAAAGAAAAACTGAGGAAAGGTCACAATCAACCGCTTGGTTGGATGGTGTGAGGCAGCCTTTAAAGGGCCAGCCACACGTCAGCTAAAATCGCGCGAATGTGCGATACGATTCGATCACGTGATCTCGAGGCGCGAATGACATTTTGTTCCTGGAGACCCCACGTGATCGAATCGTATCGTGCAGTCGTACGATTTTAGTGGACGTGTGGCTGGCCCTTAAAGCTGAGAAATTAGGTAGCTTTTTAAAGTCTGATATGTGAGGTCTCTCTTTTTGTGTGTTTTCTTTTGTTTGTTTTGGTTGTGCAAGATTAGGACTAATATCTATTCTAAAATTGGTTTGGAAGCAATATAGGCCTACTCGCTCCAATGTTTGTCTAATTGATTTTTAACACTGTTAAGGGTTCCTGCAGTAGGCCTAGCAAGTGTAGACCTATAAGCTATAGGAGTTCCACAGATTGAAAACTCTGATAGTAAAATATAAGTAGGGGAAGACGGGGTAAAAAGCGCATGGGCGGGTAAGAAGCCCACCCCAATTATCTCATGAAATGAAGCAAATTTCAGTCTCATTTTGCCCATGAGACGAGCGTTAATGTCTAGCATTCGTCTCATGGGCAAATTTGACTGAAATGTTCTTTTATTTCATGAGATAATTGGGGTGGGCTTCTTACCCGCCCATGCACTTTTTACCCCGTCTTCCCCTATGCACATTGTTTGGACTTAACAATTAAAGGATTTTATTTAATTTCATATCATGTCCTCTGATTATTGAACAGGTTCGTTTGATAGTCGTGGTTTGTTGACAAAAAAACTTGAACCCAGTTTCTTTATGATTGCAACAGCGCGGTTAGGCCTAATCTCCGGATAGTTTGATGTAGGCCTGTAGCTGAAGTTCCGCGTTACGCGTCTTCAACTTAGAAAGCGTATAAAGCATAATGCCGGGTTTTTTTCCCTTGCAAAGAAGGTTCTCTTCTTCCATAATGTATATTACAAGACAATATTATTTTACAGAACTAAATAACACACTGATTAATTAAATCATACTAAATAACCATCATTATCAAATAAAACAAATCAGCATATAATCCAGGCATGGGAATTAGAGAAGACAACAACAAAAAAGACTGAAAATTGTGGTCTGGAATGAAAAATGGTATTTTACGTCCTCTCGGTCATAGACACATATGGGACATTTGTAAATACAAAGATGGTGGGAACAATACTGGCTGCAATGCCCGGAGGCAGTGCAACACCAGTAAAGTCCCGAGTTTTTAACAATATAGATATGTACTATAAAAAAAATAATAATTGTGGTCTGGAAGAAGGCATAGAAACAAAGAACAAAAAACAACAACAACAAAACAAAAAGATTGTGTTTTGTTTGTTGCTTTATATGTGTTTTTGTTTGTGGCTCAAGCCACAAACCTATAACTCACTTTCTCGGTCGGTCGGTCGGTCGGTCTGTCAAAATTGTCGGTCAAATGGAAGTCGGTCTGTCGTTCCAAAATTTATGTTTGTCGCACATTTTGACACTTCAAGGAAATAATGCTTAACGCCCTCTTTGGCCTTTCGGCCATGTGGGGCAACAAAATTTGGGGCACTTCAAATCGAGGCTACACTTCTGGCCGCTCTTTAAAATGATGTATTTTAAAAGCGTACAAAATAATAAACATATGTAATACAGACACTACAACAGACACGACGAGTATGCGGTGCTTCTTTCGATGAGTATAAGTAGGATACATAGTTTTAAATGTTTTCCAAAAGATATAAAAAGTTACGAAATGGTGCAGAGATAACATTCTGGTTTACAGATTAAAATTATTGAAAAGCCAGGGGAGGTAACTCATGATTGGAGTGGTAAAAATAGACCACGTGCCACAAACTATTGCGATTTCGCGCTTGTTTTCTTTCCCTTTTATCAATTATATCGGCAATTATCTTCAAACTGTTGAAGTTGGCCGATTGACGGGAAGACTGAGAAGAAGAAATACAGTTAAGCTTAGCCTACAGCAATTTGGTTTTTCGTTTCTTTTTCCAGTTTTTTAAAATATAATATTTTGTCTGTAATAAAGCACGTACAGAGTAATTATTCTGACCTATAGGGTATTCGTGCAAACTAGACTAGGCGGCCTACAAAGTGACAAAAACTGAGCCTCGCACGAAAGGACACGCACTTCGAAAGGCCGCGAGGCTTAGGCCTAGTTAGGCCTATCGCAAATACCTGACATACTCTTAGTAATTTGGGCATCTCAGTGATTCGATCGCATCTCAGTTTTTGTTTTCTTGGTACCGATTTCTTTCTATTTTCCATAGTGACCTTTTTGGGTTATATTTTTACAACAGTCGCCGAGGGTAAGCTTGTGCAAACATGTAAAGGTAAAGATGTGCCGCCCCCCCTGCATTTCTCGGTTAATTCCATGTTTCCGTTTTTGCCTTTCTTACCAAACATAAAGCTGTATTTTATTAACCTTTTCAGCTAATTATCTTTTTGGAATACTACCCCTACCCTAACCCCCCTCCCCCTATAAGACAGAAAAACGCAATGAACCACGACTATGACAAATGCCGCGGTGTACTGCACTATACATAGGGGGGGGGGGGGGGGGGGGGGGGGGGTCCTATTAGATAATGGCCTTTATCATGACTGCAATTAATTATTGAACAAAGATAATTAGCTGAAAATGTTCATTTTTGGTAAGAAAGGCAACAACGGAAAAATGGAATTAACCGAGAAATATAGGGGGGGCACATCTTGACCTATACCAAAACCGCCACACAAATAGGCCTAAACGTTTTGCCCTTTGTTTTGTCTGTCTCTACTCAGTTCTCATGAAAACAATTAGTTTACTCTAATCAGGAAGGAGGCCTTCATTTACCAATCATACACAGCACCAATCCTCGTTTTCCAGCAAACCCACGTGCATTGGCTAAAGCGTGGTTGCCACTTGCATTATGGGAAAGTAGTACCGCCGTCCGCCATTTTTGTGCAGCGTGTTGTGTGTTTGTGCTGTCCTGTGTCTGTTTTTTCACCTGAAAATCAGGTAAAAAGAATGCTGTTTGTGAGAGAAATTTGAAGCATACATTGTTCCAAAAGACATAAGTATACTTAAGGTAATGAGATTAGTCCTACAAAGTGAAGTTTACCTGTGTTCAACGGATGTGCTCTTGATCTGGCCTAGCAGAAGACGTGCGCGGTCGCGGCATGTCGGTCTGCAACAGATCGTTTTGCAGAAGGCAGAATGCCTTGTCTGGACTATTTGATTGCTTTCGCCCACAAACCTAATATTTTCGAATTTCGTTGCATTGTGTACTTTCTTTAAATAAAGATTGCATGTTTTGTTCATAGCTGTAGCTAGTTATTCTTAAATAAACGCAATCATTTAGTTCTTGATTTCGTGACCTCAACGACCTGATTTCATTCATGACTTCATGTGACAAGCACATTGATTTATGGAAGCCGGCCGGTGTCGGCATGGATAATCAGAATTGATTGAGATTGCTGAGACTTCTTTCGTTTGAACAGAGATGAAAAGTTATAAATGTATGCGATCGCATTTTTATCTACCCTAACATAGTAACAATACTCCAATAGCATATTTGTGAATTAGAATGGTTAACTTTTTTCCAATATATTATATATATATATAAGGAAAAAAGTTAACAATATATGTCATATTGTCTTTCAGTTTCAGATTCATATGACACACACACACACACACACACACACACACACACACACACACACACACACACACATATATATAGATTATATTTTCCAGGAAGCAGAAGGGTCTCTTCCATGAACTTATAGATATGAAAATTATATATAATATGGAAATGTGGGTACTGTCTATGTAAAATATTGTATGCACAGGCAGTATGAAGCATTAATTTGTCAGGCATTTTCATCGTCTGTTCACACTCACACACATCATTCATGATTAATCCTTTTCTTTTTTCAGATTCACTCAAAACTCAAGCAAGGCATGACAATTTACACACACATAGCACACACACACACACACAGAGACACACACACACACACACACACACACACACACACACTCTCTCTCTCTCTCTCTCTCTCTCTCTCTCTCTCTCTCTCTCTCTCTCTCTCTCTGTTGTCTGTCTCTTTCGCGGGATGTGTCAAAGGTCATTGAACTTGTAACCGCAGTACAACTACAAGCGCTCCCCAGATTTATAGTGCGTCTCAAACCCTCGAGTAGTAATTATAGTGCGTCGTTTCACCCCCAGTACGAAGTTTTAATGCGTCTGTCACGCACATTTGACGCACAGACGCACAGAATGGGGAGCCCTGACACACACACATACACACACTGAGTGACTGACACAATGACACTCAGTTTCATCGTCTTTCATGATTGTCTTTCAATTTCGGATTCACTCAAGACTGAGACACGCACACGCACACATACACACGCACACTGACACATTAGTCACACACACACACACACACACATCGTCGTTGAGGGAGAACACTCCAGAGAAGCCTCTAGAGGTTCCACCAGGTTTTATTTTTTATGACGGACGAAATAAACAACAGGGCTCCCAATCGTCCCGCAAAACAAGGGGTCCCAGGGACTCCTTAACTTACATTACAGTTACAGTATAGAGGGTCCTAGAGGCAGGATAGAGGGTCCCAGTGGCATTGTAAATTATGCTAAAAAATAATTTTTCTAGTGCATCTCTGGGACCTCCTGCACATTCTTTTAGAGGGTTCTTTAGCATTGTAGTACTTCATAGACCCCCAAATGGGGGTCCCTGGGAGCCCTGAACAATTTTCCGTCCTGGGACCATTTTCATCCGTCCAGACTGAATAAAAAGTGAATTGTGTTGTAACGGATCAGAGCAGAACTCTGGTTTACATGCAATATGCAAGTCTGTGAGACACGCACTGAGTGAGAGACGACGGAGCAGAATGGTACATATACTCCACAGGGGTGTGTCTAAACTGTAAACACCAGAAAATGCTGAAAGATGCCGAAAGGTGAATGCTGGAAAATCAGGCATCAGAATTGTCAGAGGGTCAGGATTTCAGAGGATTGGCTTCTCTTGTCAGAGGTTTTACCTTTTTTTTTTTTATTGAGTTATCGTTTGTGTTGAATAGCATTTTAAAGTGATTTCTTACTAGAAAAAGTATATTCAGCCTTTTTGGTGGTGTTGGGAACTGATTTCAGTGTTGCCCCTCTATAGTCTATGGCCTTGGTGGCCCTTTTACAGCAGTTTTCAGAGGATTCGACTTAAATTCTGATGTCTGAAAATGCCCGAAAATGAAAAATAACACTTGGCCTGCTTAAAAATAATTGACATATTATTGAGTTCTTTGATTTATGGTGAGCGCCAATGTGTTTGTATATACATGTACGCGTGCGCACGGTTTTGTTTGTAAACACGTTGATATGATGCAGTATGACGTGAATTCTATTCTAGTGTGCTGGATAGCCGAACTATGGAAATGTGTCATCGGGACGTGTTAATGACTTAATCACTTTGCTATTCGGCAATTTCACTTTCCATTGTAATAAATTTTGGGGTTTTCTGTAGAATGTTCATAATTCAGCCCTACCGTTCGGTGTTTTGATAATTCCGCCTTCACCATTCGGCATTTTTTTGTATGTTTTGACCATTCGGCATTCACCATTCGTCATTTTCCGGAATTTGTCAGCATTTTCCAGCATTTTCAGGTGTATAGACACACCGCTCCACAGCATTAAAACTGAAGTCAGATCAACAATAACAACATACAAGACTGACCGTGACACACGTCTATTTGCATACAAGCTGTAGAGAAGAAAAATTTGGGTTCGCTAAGCATCACGAGCGCGCAATGTGTAGGGGTGCCACACTTCTGCTTTGCATGGCATTCATGTTAGATAGGCCTGTGAGATTGGTTGATCAAAACCAACTAATTATAATTTATATGATTAATTTTGATAATCCAGCATAATGCATTGGTGTATTTGAGATCTTTAGCTTAAAAAACGTTCCTTTGTGGCCATGTATGTTGTATACGCATTTAGACTTGGCCCTGTTCACATTTAAGCCCTGCCGTTTGTAAATTAGACTCAGGCACTCATGTGATCCAAGTCACTTTAGACACGCTAAAAAATGCCCTGAAAACGAACAGCAGACGTTGCGTTATGGGTTAAATCAATGGGGGAAAGGCTTCTAAAATGGTTGGGCTTATTTCACCTGTCATATTTAAGCTCAATCTTAGCTGAGGAGTAAAGGAGCTGATCTTGGGCACTGGCCTAGATCGTTTCTACCCTACCTCCTGGCTGAAATGCCCTCTCCCACCTTTCCCCGATTTTGTCTGTCCCGGTGACGGACAGCTTCAATTTTTTCTATCAAAGTGCAAATCCAGATTTTTCTCGTCAGATACCGAGAATGTTTGGTAAAACGGAACCTCTGCAGTGACGACTGACGCACACTACTAGTAGTACACACACAAACACGTGTGTGTAGCATGTACACACACAAACACTTGCATGTACACACACACACTATGACACAGTGACACAAAGTAATGATACACACACACACACCAGGGATCACGGTAACGTTTTCAGTGGACATGCTTTTGTTGGTGTGTGTGGTAATTTCAATTTTGGCGGAAATTTGCTGTTTGGCGGACAATTCCTATGGCCGATTTTTCTGTTTCAGCAACACAAACAAACATGAATCCCACCAACCAAGTTACGACACAAGAACCCGACGCAGATGCCATCAAAATGTTTGTCGGGCAGATCCCAAAAAACATGGACGAAAACGATCTTCGTAAAATGTTTGAAGACTACGGACCAGTCTACCACCTAAACATACTCAGAGACAAGAACACTGGCCAGAGCAAAGGTATGATGTATATTGTATAATTATAATTTTTAATCTTAACATCTGTAATTTAACTGCCCTTCCTGTAGTTTAGGGTGTTCTTGCCAGACGCAGCATCACATCGGGTGTCCGCTGAACGGGCCCTGACTGGCTGGGTCACATAGTTTAGGTTTTTCTGTTGTCCACTCGGACGGAAGGGGGAATGGAATGGAAATGAGCTGTAAAATATGTTTCATCATTCATCTGATGATAAATATTTGTTCTTTTACTGTTCTGCATCACATACTTTCCATCAGTATCACTCAGACTGGCTCCCAATCGTCCCGCAAAACAAGGGGTCCCAGGGACTCATTCACTTACAGCATAGAGGGTCCTAGAAGCAGGATAGAGGGTCCCAGTGGCATTGCGAATGCTAAAAAGAATTTGTCTAGTGCGTCCCTGGGACCCCCTGCACATTCTTTTAGAGGGTCCTTTAGAATTTTAGTACTACATAGATCCCCAAATGGGGGTCCCTGGGAGCCCTGGTATACAGGGTGCTTTCTCTTTTCAGGCTGTTGCTTTGTCACATTCTACACACGGAAGGCTGCATTAGACGCCCAGAATGCTCTTCACAATGTCAAAACTTTGCCAATGGTAAGAGCAGATGGTTTTGTTATAGTAGAAATACTAGAATTTGGGAATTTTTGCCTTTAAAAAAATATTCTGTTGTTAATTTTATTATGATTGACAAGACTTTTTTGTTTCAGAAAATTAGATGGATGTTTATGCGAAGAGGTGTGTTTTTTTAAATGAAGAGGGGCCAATTGGCAGCAGTTTGAATGGGGCTTTATGCTTCTTCTTGGCGACCAGAAAGGGCGATCATTTTATGACTGAATCGACCACGCCACCTAGTGACGAGTCAGGGGCAGATCATTTTCTGTGGCTATGCTACTACTTCAGGACAGGCAAAGGCAATAATATGTAGGTGGTGCATGTGTTTCAGTGCATGAGGCAGGCAGAGAATTTTCAGTATAAAGCCTCATTAACCTTGATTAAAGATGAAAATGTGTGTGTTTTGTTATGCTTAAGGAGTTCAATGTCGTGTGATCAGAGTTTTGTCATACTCATGAAATCATCCATTTTAAAGATGAGCAGTATTATTACTATTAAATTGAAGAAAATGCATTTGGGTCTCTCTCCTGAAAACTGGTCCAATATGTGACATAGAAGCCAAAAAATAAAATTGGGCAAATTGAACAGAAAATGCAGGCATAGAGTAGCTTTATGAATCAACTTTCTTATGACATGAAAACAAAATCAGTCAAGGCTATCGTTGCTGGGTTTTATGACTTTATATATATGCGTCCAGAGCTGGTAGCGCTGACAACACGGTGTCCTTCATTACATAATTTCATCAACTTAAATAAACTTTATGATGCATTTATCTCTTTAGAATAACAGATTGTCTCGAAATAAAGAGTTATGAATGATTTCATTAAAAACATTTTTTTTTTAAAGTTTAATATTGGTGTTGGTTTATACCGTCTTTGGATCTTACCATAATTGATTGTTTTATTTTTTGTTATATAATGTCGTGCCACTCAAAATGCCATTTATTTTATTTCAAATGTCTTAGAATAGTTTCATTATTATCTCTGATATTCCATTAATTTGACAATTAAAAAATAAGTGTTAAATTAAAATAAAAAAATGTCTGGGTAGCGCTGACAACAGGACACCATCTGGTAGCGCTGACAACATGGTGTCCTCCATTATATAATTTTACCCACTTAAATAGACTTTATGGTGCATTTATCACTTTAACATGGCAGACTTTCTTGAAATAAAGACTTACAAATGGTTTCATTTGCAAAATAATACAAAAGAAATGTGTTTAAATACTAGTGTTGGTTTGTGTCATATATGCACATTACCATGGTTCATATCAAAATGTTGTTATATAATGTCTCACCACTCAAAATGACAATTTTTCATAGCGGATGTGTTAGAATAGTTTCATTACCACCAGGAATAACCCATAGATACGGTAATTTACAATATAAAGAGCTTAATAAAAATTCAAAAATTCTGGGTAGCGCTGACAACAGGGACGCCAACTGGTAGCGCTGACAACATGGTGTCCTACATTACATAATTTTACCTACTTAAACAGACTTTATGGTGCATTTATCACTTTTAACTTACAGATTACCTTGAAATGAAGACATGTTTTCAATGATAGAAAAAAAAGTAAAATATAAAGAGCTTGCGAAACAATGTGTTTTCTGGGTAGCGCTGACAACAGGGACACCAACTGGTAGCGCTGACAACATGGTGTCCTCCATTATCATTACATGATTTTACCTACTTAAACAGACTTTACGGTGCATTTATCACTTTTAGCTCACAGATTACTTTGAAATGGAGACTTTTATATGTATCCAATGATAGAAAAAAAAGAATAAGATTTAAATTTGAGAAAAACATTGTGGGCAACACAGACAACAACAAGGACGCCATTGTCATCCATCCACTAAAAGAAAATTGTATGAATTAAATTTCTTGTGAATTGAAAGATATGTCTGCTACAAGAATAAATGTGTATTGTATTGGCAAATTTGGCCTTATGGTTAAGAACTTAACTCTGAACAAGCTATTCTACACATAGAAGGCCCATTCAGTGGCCAGGTAGCGCTGACAACGGGCCTTTTAGGGGTGGACACCATACTGTTTTTGTGCTCTCTTGACCAATCAAAACATCCCACACATTTGAAACTTTGTATGAATAATGATCTTTAGTAGTTGTTTGAAAGTAGTAAACTTTTGACTTGGGCAGAAGAAGTCCCTAGGTGAAAATTTTAATTATGTAGGTAGCGCTGACAACACATTTTGTGGACACGACAATGACCAAAGATTTAAAAAAAATTGTAAAAAATCTATTTAACAATTATATTTACTGTTCATGCACATACATTGTCAACAATATGTTTTTTGATAACTAAATAAGAAAAAAATGGGTCTTAGAGATTGTTGAGGCAAAGAAAATCTGCATTATTTTTTATTATATTTGAGGACACCACATGTTGTCAGCGCTACCTGGTATTTAAAATGTTATTTTAAAACACCCTTTTTGGTAAAATCCACAAAATTGTTACTATAAAGGAAGGACTACTACTCATCTTGAGTGTGCATGCATATGTGTGCAGAATATTTTGTGGTTTCTGAAAAAATAGAAACTTTATGCAAGACTGTTGGGCATGTCACAAAACTAAGCACCCAAAATGCCCATTTTTCAAGACAAAATTGTTTATTAAACACATTTTGGTGCATGCACAGCTAAAAGAAACATTTTATATGATTCTTACAACTATTTAGAGCTGAAATACACACATGAATGATATCTCATTGTTTTATTTGATTTTTTATTGTTTAATAAATAGGATAGGTCACAATGACCCAGTTTTCAGGAGAGTTACCCATTTAGGAGTGCAACTGGGTGAGAGACTGGGGAAAGAGAATGCATGGTAAGAACGCTTGCAGTTGCACTGTTGACAGCAATAGAAACAGAGTGCCTTAAATTAAGACAGGAAAAATATGACGTTTTTGAAATCATTCTTTGCTTGCTTATTTGAGCGATTGATTGTATGCAACAATGTTCCAGTAAATTGAATTATTGTCTTTTGTATGAACTGTTTCAGATGAATCATCCGATTCAGATGAAGCCTGCTGATAGTGAGAAACGGAACAGTGATCTAAATAGTGAGTTTGTTTGCTTCTTCACTTTTGTTTGTTTGCATTTGCAAAAGGGATGGCTTAGTTCACCACTGTTGGGGCTTTCATATCATGGGAAAACAATGAAAAACAATGGAACAATCTGAAATTTGAAGAAAAGATGTTGACGAAAGGCACAAAATTGAATAAGCACACAGAAGAAAACATTAAACCCTTCACTGCCAGAGAAAAATTGAGAAATTATCGATTCTCTTATGAAATCTAAAAGATACCTGCTACAGTGCTAGACTCAGAAAATGGTCTAGAGATATATCTTTCCTGACTTGTCGAAGCCAAAAACTAGCACTATGACAGAGCTATGACATACAAAGTTATGACATCACGCATCCCATAGTAGGCACAGGGCAGGCATTGAAGGAGTTAATCAACTGGACATAACACTTACTGCTGTAATGTAATCCTTTGCGTCCTGACAGCTTTATGATTATCTTCTAAAAAAAGCTGTCCAGCCTGGGAAATGGAAAACCAGTACTGCTTGCCTAGCAATGTATCAGGTGCAGGTGCCGGTAGCTGCTTTGTCAGAGGTTCCGCTAGCCTACCAAAAGTTTCGGTGGACAGTACCGGCAACAGGAAAATATTCCGGTACTGGCCATCACACAGCCGGTGCAATCAAACTTCGCTGTGCAGAAAATATCTGTACATAGATCTATGCGATCGTAATGCGTCATTGTATGTTGCCTTTTAAGACCAAGTTACGTCACTTTTGTGATGTTGTCGTCATCACCAGACAAACAGAACGACAGAAAGACGTCAGAGGGGGGTGAGGGGAGAGCTACACAATCTATACAGATAAGAAACCGGAGAGCAGAGAGCGGGAAGCCCACAAGCGGGAACACAACCTTGCTATTTACGTAAACATGACGCAAAACTTTTATCGCGCATCTGCCTGACGTGGGTGTGTGACGCAGGGTCTTTCCTTACCAGCTCGAAAGAAATTCTCAGGTACCGGTACGCGATACCGATGACATTAATTTTTATCGGTACTAGACCAAAAAATATCGGTAAAAACCGGCATATGCCGGTCTAACGGAATCTCTTGTTTGTTCTGTTTGACAATTGATTAGGTGCAGGGCGGAATGAGAAACAAATCATATGTGACCCGATTTCACGAACCGGGTCTTAACTCGCAAGCAGCGATTGTGGTAGAGGCCCAAAAAAGGTTCAGTGGGTCAAAAGTATGGATTTTGAGTTTTCACTTGAAATGGATTCTGCCACCATTAAACTTCAACTTCATGCATTGGACTAAGTGAAATTCAAATTGTAAATGCATTAAAACACATTTTAAATGATATACCCCATGGCAATTATCCTATTTTAATCGCCTGTAAAGACTACATTTTTGATTGAAAACTGTAAACTGAAACCCTGATCGGGCCCCATCATGTTATATATCTCTGGAAAGCTTGTGACCTTAACCTGCTTCTGCTCGCGTGCTCGTTTTGAAATCCAACCAATCAGAAGCATGGTATTGCAAAACTTAGGCGTAAACACAGAGTGAGAGAGTTGAAAACTTTGACCAATGAGAGGTTAGGATAGACTCTTGTCTCTAGTTACTGAAAGGCAACGCGCAACGGGATTGGTCGAGAGGGAGACAACTTGCTGCTTGCAGTTTCGAAGCAACATGGATATGATGCAGACGATCTCTTTCGAAAGATTGACTTTTTTGCTCAATTCTCGGTCATTTACAACCCTACCAGTCGCAGATCAAGGAGAACTTGGAGCATTGTTAATAAAATATTTCAACTCAACCGATTCCGACGATGAAAACGAAACTGACCGTGACGATGACTGCCTCAAAACTGTAAAACCTGCTTCGACTCCGACTCGGCGACTGCTACACTAGTCAGTGACTAGTGCTAGGCCTAGGATGGGTAAAAAATCTTTGCACCCCGTTTTCTCAAAACGGCCATCTGCTGGGTTACCCTCTTTAACACCCTATAACTTCCTCATTTTTTGTAGTAGAGCAATAAATCATATATCAAAAGAAAGGTAAATGTTTGCAGATTATGTAAATGCTAATATATTAAAACCTGCCATTTTAACCTTAAGACCCACTTTGTGGTGATGGGTCACATATGGAAAACAACATCAACATTGTCGAAACACTGTTAAATGTTAATCAGTTGTACATGCTTGCAGAAAGGTTTCTTTAATTACAGATACACAGAACTTTATTTGTCATCAGGTAGCTGTAACCAAACGTTTTCATCTGTTCTTTTAAAAGCGAGGTGCTAACTGATTTTCTTCTTTTGTGATTTGTGAATATAATCACAAACTATTATTACTAGAGGGCTTATATTGGGCAGAACAATCATCTCACCCCTGTAAGCACATCCATCCAATCTTTTAAGTTTTTTTGTTCAATTCAGCTCAATGTTTGCTATGCTTTTCTGTGGAGCAGTGTTTAGAATCTGTAAAAGGTCAGATATACCAGTATCATGGTGATCAGATCTCATCACATTATTGGTACTTAGTTAATTGTTGTTTTACCCTTTATTTGGGAGTGAATGCGAATAATTTTGGTCAAATGGGGATTCATTTGCAGTTGAAGATCGCAAGCTGTTTGTGGGGATGCTGAGCAAGAAGTTGAGCGAGAATGATGTCAGGTTGTTGTTCGCACCTTTCGGGACTATAGAAGACTGCACAGTATTAAGAGATGCCACTAGTACATCAAAGGGTAAGTTTTTCTTTCTTTCTTTTCTTTCTTTTTAAGAAGAGAACACAATGGTAATTTTTATTGTCATCATTGCCTTCATGTGGTCAAGACACTTAAGCTCGAAAAGATTAAGGTTAAAAATGGAACGACGTAAAAATAAAAAAAAAGTCGAATAATTATAAAGAACATGGATTTACACAGTGGAAACCAGCTAACTCAAAAATGAGTACCGGTACCATAAAAAATCGGATTACTCACAATCGCCCCCATCCCTGTGGGGATACCACTACCAGGGGTTCTTTCGTACAAACACTTTCTCCACCTTCGGGAAGTTCTGTGCCGGTAACTTCCTCTGAATTGTCACTCTCTTTGGCTCTGCGTTTTCCCTTTGCTTACTGTCATCTACTATCTTTCTGCCTTACTGGTCGACTCTCCTACCTTTCTTCTGGAAACTCTTAGTCTTACAAATATTTTGTCCATCCGAAGACGGACATGCTGGGCCTATTTCTTAACATAAAGGCAGCATGATGCATTTGCGCTCTATATCAGTATATGGCAGGAAACAGTGATCAACGAAGACGGAATAGGAACAAATTCTGACCAAATCTAATCCTCCTTATGGCAAAACTTTCTTTATCTCAAAATATGTTTTACTCACCTGATTTTATGTTTGGGTAAATTTTTATTTGTACCCTAAACTATTCATTTGCAGCACAGTGAGCAGACCTGCCAACCTTTCCGCTTTGTGCAGAATTTCTTCCGCTCAGACTACATTTCTTCTGCCCTTCCGCTCAAGTCCATAAAATTCCGCTTTCAAAACTTATAAAAAACAGCAACTGTGCACACAAATTCATCGTCTTATATACAGAGCAGCACAGCTGCTGTGCGTATAACCGACTTTCCAGTTTCCATTTGCGCACTTGTGTCAAGATGGCGATTGACACATCAATGTGTGTGAGACTCTGGGGAGAAAAGAAAGAGAATAGACCAATATTTCTGCCAAGATTACATGGAAAAGTATCTGCATTCAGATATCAAGAAAGTGTGCATCATGCTTGATGTACGATGTTTTCACTACACGTAAAAGTCTCCTATGGAGGGTGTTCAAGACATCAAATGCCACTGTGACATTACTTCTCAGCGTCTTATCGAAACTGCAAACTCCCAGACTTCGTCTTCCACTGTTACCGACTTTTTCAAGGCAACGTTTCAAGGCAACGGAAGGAAAGGAGAACAAAGATGAACTTGAATTGATTCATTATCTTCCAAGTTTTATTATTTAAGTCATCTATGGCACCAACCATCTTGGTCTGCCCAAATAAAAAGGGCAGAGGAACAAACCAAAAGCTTCTATTGTGTTAGGAATAGTTGTGACTCTTCCACTCAGACAAGACTTCTTTTAAACAAGACAAGTTGACAAGGATGAAAATTGCTTGCTTCAAATTATGTTTACGCACGAAAGGTAAGATGCCACATCAAAATTCCTCTTTCCTGCTACAAATATTCCTCTTTGGTCTGTTAGGGGTTGGCAGGTCTGAGTGAGCAGTTTTCATGCTGGTTAATCAGATGGTGTCCTTATTATATTTAGAAAAAAAAGAAAGGGAGGATGTCTCTAAAAAAAATTGTGACGAAAATATGAAAAAAAATGTCATGTCTTTTTTTTTTTTTCTTGGCTATTGATTTTGGATGCATTGTGTCTTGCAGGGTGTGCCTTCATCACTTTTGCCAGCAGGATGTGCGCCATGAATGCTATCAAGGGCATGCATCACTCACAGACCATGGAGGTATGTTTAACCCATAAACCAGTGGAGTGCCCACTAGCGTCCGGTAAAAAATTGCGGTCCGTTGCCGTGAAGCGCCTGCTAGCACCCAATTTGCACTTGCTGACTATGCCCACAGACTGTACTGTTTGCATTTGTGAGAATCTCGACCCGCGAGACTTGCGTGCTAGCCACCTGCTACACTGCTGTTTACTGTGTCAAAATTGATCAAGTTTTCACAAAGTTATGATTTTTTTTAAGTCAACAATAAAAAATTTAGTTGTTGACGAAGAATTATGGCGTCTGTTGAACGATATCGTACACGATTAAGGCGATTTTGATGGCTTTTTAGCGAGGTAACTTGTAGAGATTGATCGAGTAGGGGCTGAGTGTGACCTAGATAAGACTTCGAAGCTTTCAAAGCCAAAATCGATGATCTGACACCAAAAATTATCGCGAAAGTGGGTGCCGTCAGCCGAAATCACAGAGAAACTGTTGTAGGCTGCACTGTTTACAAAGTCCATCTTTGCAATGGACATTGTTTTGCAGTTTTATTGCACATAGCTGTAGTAGACTGACTATTCAGTTCTCTGGTTCCAAATTGGGAGCCTTGATTGATTTTCGAAAAAAAAATAAAAAATTGCACATTCTGCCGTCCGTCACATGTGACCATTTAAATTTAAAAAAAAGAAGTAATCATTACCATGGATTTGAAATTAGTGGGGGTTTTGTTACTTTTTCAGAGTATCAAGAACATAATAGAAATAATTCAATGTATTTACAGACTGAAATTATGTCTTTAATTATTTTTTTGAATTACCTACTGTAGTGAATAGCGCAGGTTATTTCCCTTGACATGGGATTTCATGGCAAGATTAGCGTCGAGCGGGTTGGGGGTAAGTGGGTAAATTCAAGGCAAAGGCTCGGATCAATGTGGCTTTGTGTTATGTTTTCTTTTCTTTCTTTTTTTGTTGTTGTTGCTAAAGAGTGATGAGTATAAGTTACTATAAGTATAACTCGGTTTTCTGCCTTTTTTGAAGAGGCGTGTACAGGTTTAATTTCAGAAGTGTCCCTGAGTTTGTCATTTTCTTTTTCTATAAGTTTTGTCAGTAAAGACTCCCCTGTTATCTGGACATGTCAGTAATTGCTAACTTTCTTCTTTATGTTGCTCTCTTTGTTTCTGCTTTTTCCATTTCCTTTCAGGAAAAAAAACACATTTAGAAAAAAGAAAAAACCCTCAACCAATTTTTTTTTTATATTGTTGATGACAGTTGATTCTTGTTTTTTATATTTGTTGACATGCCAGCTTTGCTGTGATTTGGCAAATAGGTTATGAAAAGTGTGTGAACATTGTTCAGAGTGGACATTGGCTGTGCTGAATACTGACCTTTTTTTTTCTTCCCCACTCTGCTTCTAGATCCTTACAGCATTTTTTTTTTGGTATTTATTATGAAAACCTTGCCTTTTTGTTTCAGGGCTGTTCCTCCCCGTTGGTGGTAAAGGTAGCTGACACACAGAAAGAGAAGGAACAGAAAAAGATGCAGCAAGTCGCCACCAACTTGTTTGCGCAGATGGGAGCCCTTGGCCCACAGTACCTTGCTGTGAGTATTTGCGCGCATATCTATCATATTTTTTTTGGTATTGGTATTTGGTATATTCTAGTAACAGAGACTTATCTCTGAAATTCAGGCTGCTGTCCCCTGGAGCGTGTCGCTGCAAGTGCAGCGTCTACCCTTTTTTTTTGGGGGGGGGGCACACTAACTTGGAAGACCTAGCTATCAATTTAGCCATACCAGGCAGCAGGATTTCTCCTTGCCAGTTCACCTCCGTCACCAATCAGCACTTCCCGCTTTCAAAACCCAACTCAAAACTCATCTTTTTGAAAGAGCTTTCTCCCTGTAACTTCCACGTAAATTAGATGATGGTTGAATGAATGTGTAGAATGATGGTGTATGTTACTTTTTTGTTTGTTAGCCCGATTGCATGTGAATCACAGGCATGGTAGACCTCCGCGAATCGCGGAAAATCTGCGAAAGTGAAAATTTGACACACAAAAAAAGCCAGGGTAAAAATTGGCTCGGGTGGCTAAAAATTACGTGCGTTAAAAGCTATGCAATCGCTTTGCGGAACCGGATGTGAATGACTGAGCAAACAACGTCCCGCTGAAGTTAGCAGTCGTGCGCGGCCTAGCTCAAGCCACACCTTTCCAGATTTGTGAACGTAGTGCTTTTTCTTCTTCTTTATTTTGACGCCCAACTTCATCATTTTAGTTTGAGTCGACATCTTTCAAATGAAATGCAGAATCGGTTGGATATTCTTCCGCGAAACTCACTTTGCCCCCACTACCATGCCTGGAATCAGTGAATGTGAGCGCCTTGAGTTTAATTCTAAAGAAAGGCGCTATATAAATACTATGTATTATTATTATTATTATTATTATTAAATTCGGGTTGCTCCCACCTGGAGCCAGAGGCAAACCTCTTTAAAAAAATTTTTTTTATAAATTGCATGCGACTTTGATGAGGAAAGAATGCTGGGGGGATTTTGACCAAATGACAACTTTTTCATTGCCACTGGGTTTCACATGTGCTTAAAGGTGGACCCTGACAGATGAGTTTTTGCAAGAAACACGTCGAGATCACCAGAAAGACAGTCTTTTCAAGGATCGGAACACTCACTCTGCTCTGGTTTCCTGGAAATCAAACCATTAAAAAACGGCGATTCCTCCTTGGCGGAGATGCCAAGGTCATCGATTGTGGTTGAAGCTTTTTCTTTTTTGTAATGCAGTACAACAAAAATTGGAGCTATTTGCTTTGTTGTCAGCGAAACTCCTTTAGTTAAACTGTATAAAATTTGAAAAAAAAGAAGGAAAAAAAAGGCTTGTAATTGTATTGTGAACATTTTGTACAAACGATTTGGTCTAAACTCAGGCGGCCATTGGAAAAGAGAAGGCACATGCCTTCTCTTTCAATGAAAGAATTTGACTTCCAGCACCTCCGCCAAGGAGGAATCGCAGGTTTGATTTGTGTGAAACCAGAGCAAAGTGAGTGTTGCGATCTTTTTAAAGGGTGTTTTCCTGGTGATCTCGACGTGTTTATTGCAAAAACTAATCCATCAGGGTGCCACTCTAAGGCGGGGGGGAGTTAGGATTTTGACCAAATGACAACTTTTTCGTTGCCACTGGGTTTCACATTTTAAGTGCAGACCTGCCAACCTGTACGATTTTAGGCGTATTTTGTACGCCATTTTACCCAAAATATGACCAGTATGTCAGGTGAATAAAAAATACAACATAAAAAAAGTAGTGAATTTTTGTTTTAAGCAGTTCGATCCCCGAAATGATCGTTCGTTTGAAATCGCCAATTTAGCATAACTGCGAAGTGTTGGAGCGCAACCACGACTTGCAAGCGAATGTCGCTTGGCCAAATCTCGCGGCTCTAGGTTTGTGATGCGCGCCAAGTTGGTTTATCAACACGCACCAAAGTGAAGAGAATTTCTGAAAATTTCGAAACGCAAAAGCAACGAGCCTCCTGATGTAGGCAAAACAAAGAAGCCACCAGCAAGATCACAAAGATTTCTTAAGAGATATTTAACTATCCTTGGAATTCGAGAGTTGATGTGATATGTACTATTGACAGCGACTAAAAGTAGTTCCGTGCAAATTAATCCCTATATATTTGTATATTAGAAATAGAGTTGTCCTTAGAGTACACCACTTTTTTCAAGAATACACCACTTTCTGTGAAAAAAACACCAACTTCAGGGTTGGCAGGTCTGTAAGTGCATGGGCACACAAGTTTTCGGTTTATCGTCTCCGAAAGTACTGCCCACACATTGTTATGATGAATAGCTTTAAGTCACATACCTTTCCATTTCAGTTTCTGCAGCAAGCGGCTGCCAATTCCAACAACATGGGCGGCAATTTCAATATGGGCAGTAAGTAACTCTACTTTTGTGCATGTGTTCTCTGTGTGTATGTGCCGTGTATGTATCTCTGTGTTTGTTTTTGTCTTGTATTGCTTTACACTCTGGTATTCAGATGCACTGTTTATTCCAGAGGTCGGTGATTGGCAATAGAAAGTAAGAATATATATTTGAGTTAAAGGTACTTTTAAAGTTTTCTTTTTCCCAGATTGTTTTTCCTTTTTTTTTCTTATTTAATTTTTTTTTAAACACCTCCATCTGTTGGACAATAGAATTATTCAAACCGACTTTAAACAAAAATTTCACTAAGCTTTGTATCTAGTGTTAAATAAGAAATTGAGCCTTCAAATTTGTTCTATTTTTTTCTTTATAGCTTTTTTCGTTCAACTGTTTCTCGGAACATATTTTGACTGAATATATAAGTATTCTGTAAAAGTGTCCCTAAATCAAAACTAAAACACAAAGGATCAGCTCCTCTTCTCTAAACATCCTCATGATCCTTCAACCTCCAGAGATGTTTGCAAAGGTTTCGGTGTTGAAAGTGTACCCCCCCCCCACACACACACCAATAGACAACCCAATCTTTCTGACGCCAGCCGATAAACAAGCCAGAGTGTACTTCCAGATACTATGAACGCAATGGGGGTTCAGCAGCTCTTAGCCGCCGCCGCCGCTGCCGGCAACAACCCTGGTAAGTTGGTTGTTGTTGGAAAGGCTTTCGGACGTTCCGAAAGAAACACCCACAGTCTTTTGTCTTTTCAGTGCCCACAGCAAGGCTACACGAAGAAGCCGAGTCTTCTGGTTGACATGCAGTGGTTTTTTTGTTTTGGTTGAGTTTTCCCCCTTGTTCTCTTTTTTTTTTTTTAAATTGGTTTTGTTTTGTTATTCAAGTCTTGATTGCCGTGAAGTGCCTTTCGCTGTTGTCCAGCATATTGGGTCTTCCTGTCTTTGAAGTGAGTCACTGAGTGTTCAGCCGATGGTTGAGAGAATGGCAAGTACACTGGATGTATGCAAATCGATTTGAGTAGATATTGAATTACCATATTTTACGGACTATAAGGCCAATAGTTTCCCCAAGACAGATCCCTGCGTTTTATAATGTGACTGATAATATAGTAAGAAAAGACAGTAACAAAATCTGAATTTTTAGTCAAGTTTGGGGGGTGCGCCTTATAATCAGGTGTGCCTTATAGTCCGTAAAATACGATAGTCTGTTTCTTCCCTGCATGTGATATTTTTTTGGTGTAAATTTTGTAAGAGTTGAAAGTACTGACTTTGAAGTTGTATTGTTGGTTTTGGGGTTTTTTTTTCTGTTGCATGATGGTTGTATGACAGATCAAGGAAAATAATTGAATGCCCACATGGATCAGGTTTTTTCTTCCATTTTAGAACTATGCCTGCCACTCCCCACCCCCCTCAATTTATTTATTTGTTTGTGTGTGTATTGAAGCCACAGCAAATCTTGATACTTCCCTCATCCTATCTCGTCTTGACTACTGTAATGCTCTCCTTTCTGGCCTATCAGTCTCTTCTCTATCTTGTCTCCAGCATATTTCAAGACAGCTGCTTTGATCATGTTAGCCCTCTTCTCCTTTCTTTGCACTGGCTACCTGTCGCAGGCAGAATTGAGTATAAAATAAACAACCTTTGCTATAAATCTATCCATCAATTTGTTCCATCTTACGTCTGCGACAATATTTCCATTTACATGCCAGCTCGCACATTGCGTTCAGTTTCTGACTCTTATCTCTCCAGATAACTAGATATAAGCTTTGTGTTTTAGCAAGTAATTTTTAATCTGTTATCTCTTATGGTATGCAGATCATGTTATCTTGTAATTTTATGTATGTTCCTTCGACGCGTAATTCATACGTTCATCTTCTGTTTTTCACTTCATGTCTTGTGTTTTATTTATATTTGAATTTGTGAAGCACATTGGGCATGCTTCTTCAAGTTCTTGTGTGGAATTTTAGCGCTATGGCAAATAAAATTATTATTTTTATTAAACACTGCAAACGCGCGTGTGTGTGTTCTTGTTTGTTGTCACATAGCATCTTTGTTTGAATGTGTTATGAATCAGACTGCATGGGTGCAACTCTTTCAGTTTCAGTTTCACACTGATTTCAGTTTTTTTAAATTTTACCTGAAACTGAACTTCAATTTTTGAAAAATTCATCCCACACAAAAAACCCGAACTTGGTTGTTCTGTCCCGGAAGTCTCTCTCGGGGAATCTTGAAAACAGCATGGTGATGCCATATTGTTTTCAAAAGCAATGTAACCATTTTGCAATGCTTATCAGACTCAAACTGTCTCTGTCCATTATTTTAACTGTCTGTCTGTCTCGTTATCTCTCTTGTGTTGCCCCCCTGAATCCTCCAACAGGGTTCAAAGTCTGCCCAGCCCTGGGCGGCCCCAGGACCCCTGCCTTTCAGTTTGTTTTGTTTTTGTCATTTTGGGGAGTTGCACCCATGTGAATGTTTAATGTGCCATTGTGTGTGTGTGTGTGCACTTCGATTTGATTTCTATCAAGATTTAGCGCTGTAAAAATACTGTATGTTGTAGAACTACTTGTATTTTGTACTTTACCAATTTCTAAGTAGTTAAGGTCAGTATTTGCCAGTAAGTACCAGTAATTATGATTGTGACTGGTGTAATAAAAAGTAGTAAAAGTAAACTTTTGTTTCTTTATGGGACTGTTCTACACCCTATTGCCGTTGGGTAAATCTTTGTTTGAGCATTATATCTTTGTTCAGTGTGGACTTGTGCTATGCAGACAATGAAGAAGATTGCAAGCTTTTCACACACACATGCACACACGCACATGCACACACACACACACTCAGTACATAAAAACAAACTTCATAAAAAACAATAGTAGAATGATAATAATAATGTTACGTGAATATATGCTAACAAAGATCAACACATTAATCCTCTCTCTCCCTTCCTCCCTCTCCCTCTCTCTGTTTCTCCCTCCCTCTCGCTCTGTTTCTCCCCCTTTCTCTCTGCCTCCCTCCTCCCCTTCCAGGTGAAGTTCAGTGGAGCCTGTTCTGAGCTAACATGATACACAGGACGCCACCAGCACCTACTAAGCCCCCTACTGACGCCAGTGATGATTAGACATTTTTTGTAGTCCCAGTTCTATAAGAACGGGACTACATTGCGATGGGGACGAGGGCTGTGCGTTTCTCTGCTGTCTGTATGTGTGTGTGTGCATCTGTGTGTGACCAAAATGTGTTCCACTTCATAGTGCCTAAACCACTGAACCAATCTTAAAGGTACGACAGGGATATATAAAAGGAGGGAGGCGAGCAAAAATGGCAGTTTTCGCCACATGCTGCGAGCAAACTCTTCTTTTCTCCTCTTGCTGGTAGATGCGTGTGTCTAAAAATCAAAATGTGCTGCAGCTTTAACGAAGCTTGGCAGAATTGTTCCTTAAGGTGCCGAGATGCTGCCAAGGGGCCAATAGCACAGTGGGAGTGAGAGCTGAGGGGGCCAGAAAACAAGTGCTCATAGTTTCAAAACTGTTGATGTTAGACCACTATAACCCTGATAACCAATATATTTTTGTGATCAGCATCATTGGGGGATTGCAGTGGATGACAATTTGAAGGGGCCAAAAGGACAGTGAGAGTGAGAGCCAGCAGGTTTTTTTTTCCTTCTGTCTGTTCCAAGGATATCTCCCAAACTGCTTGACAGAATCACTTCAAATTTTGTGTGGTGGCGTGTTACCAAGAGAGGAAGGCATCCAAGCATGAATTATTGCTGTCTTGACCTTGGAATATATGTGTGTGGGTGTAGCTGATAACTGGGACTACATCATCATATAGTAAAAAGCCAAGTGTCTGTGTGTGTGTCTGTCTGAAACACAAAACGGGCCTTATAACTCCGCCGTTTTTCGACCGAATCGCTTCAAATTTGCTGTGAGCCCAAACTCAAACTCAACGATGATAAAACTGAGGCCCTCCTTGTCCGTTCCCAGCATAGACCATTGTCAGACTCCGCTCCTTCTTCTATTTTAGTCGGCAACACCAACATACAGTTCTCCTCCACAGCAAGAAACCTAGGGGTCACATTCTCCAACACTCTTTCCATGGACACACACGTCTCAAACATCTGTCGCTCTGCATACCACAAACTCAGGAAAATCAGCAGCATTCGCCACCTTCTTACCTTCGATGCAGCCAAAACGCTTGTCTGTTCTCTGGTTCTGTCCAAGTTCGATTATTGCAACTCCCTCCTCTCTGGCATCCCACACTATCTTCTTGACAAACTCCAAAAGGTCCAAAACTCTGCAGCCCGACTAGTATTCAAGGTTAAAAAACATGAACACGCCCAGCCTCTCCTACAGAACCTTCACTGGCTTCCCATTTCTGCTCGAGTCGATCACAAAATATCTACACTCTGTTTCAAATCTGTCACCGATCCCTACTTTCCTGCCTATCTCTCTGATCTTCTGCACATCTACTCTCCTACCAGACTACTCCGCTCCTCTTCAGACAATCGAACTTTCACTCTTCCTCGACCCAAAACAAAGACCTATGGCAACCGCACTTTCTCTTTCACCGCACCGAAAACATGGAATCAGCTCCCATTCACCACTCGCAACTCAGAAACACTTCCACGCTTCAAAACCGCTCTAAAAACCCACTATTTCCGCCAGTCCCACAACCTCGATTAAAATATGTCTGCTGTCTCCCTTATGTCTGTCCGTCTGTTGGTCTGTTTGTCTGTCCCCCCCCCCCCCCTCTCTCTCTCTCTCTCTCTCTCTCTCTCTCTCTCTCTCTCTCTCTCTCTCTCTCTCTCTCTCTGTCAACGTGTCTGTCACTCTGTATGCCTGTCCATCTGTCCCCCCTCTCCACCCCCTTGCTCTTTTTCTTAACTTCTCCCCCCCCCCCTCCCCACTTTGTCTACTCGTCTCTCACTCTTTGTCTCTCCGTTTTCTATCTGTCTTACTCTCTGCTCCTCTCTATCCCCGTCTCTATCCCCAACTCCTTCCTTCTTTTACGCTCCCTCTTCTGCTTTTCTGCATTACCTTCCATTTTGTCCATTTTCTTCTTTCTGCTTCTGCTCTCTGCCGCTACGGTCAATGATGCACAATGGATGAGTGCATGTGAGCGCGTGCGTGTGTGTACATGCGCGCGTGTGTGTGTGTGTGTGTGTGTTGTGTGTGTGTGCGTGTGCGTGTGTGTGCGTGCGTGCGTGCGTGCGTGTGTGTGTGTGTGTGTGTGAAAGGATGGGCTGGATGGGTGTATTTTAATGTTGTGAACATTTTATGTACTTGTGTATTTTTATTTATTTATCCATTTTGTCTCACTGTTTTAAAATGATTTTACATTATAAGTGTTTTAAAATGCTATTTTATTAGTATGTGTGTGAGTGTCATTCATTTAATGTTTTTCCACTAATCGTGTGTGTCTGTGTGTGTGCGCGTGTGTGTGTGTGTGCGTGCGTGCGTGTGTGTGTGTGTGTGTGTGAATGTTTATTAATATTGAATATAATGTGCCTTTTTTGTGACTATTGTATGTACAAATGATAGTAAGTTGTTATTTTATGATGCATGCAACTGTATTTCAGTCCTATAATATATCTCTGTCTCTGTTTGTGTGTCTCTCTCTTCTCTCTTTCTCTGTCTGTCCCTCTGTCTGACTCTCTGTGTCTCCGTCTCTGTCTTTGTCTGTCTATCTGTCTGTGTGTCTGTCTCTTTCTCTTCTCTCCTCTCGTTCTCTTTCTCTCTCTATCGTTATAAGTGTGAGTGTGATTTGTTAATAGTGTGGCCTGGGCGTCTTTAATTTTTAAGTGTCCATCAGTGTGAGTGTTTCAAGTTGGTTGCGAAAGTGTACTGTAGATTATGTAATTCATTATTTGGGCGTGATTGAGAAATTGACTGAGGGATCAGGGAAGGGGGGTGTTGGTCAATGTTTGATGTATACTTTTTGTTCATTGTGTTTACTAAGCGCTTAGAGCTTAAAGATTAGGCGCTATAAAAGTTGTCTTAATAAATAAATAAATAACGGGGCGATGGCAACGGCAACCGATGCGGCCGTGTCATTTGCGCGGTTTGGCAAATGCGCGAAACGCGTATGCACCGGCCTCTCGGCGCCTCTATCTCCGGTATTTCTGGACCGATTGCCTTCGAATTTGGCAGGTAGATGATCAGGGCTATCGATGTGCCGAACCGGAAGCGAATTGATGCAGAAACGCGTGCGATATACGCCGCTTCACCTTTTCACAAATAACTCCGCCGTTTTTTAATCGAATCGCTTCAAATTTGCTGTCAGGCTTGCTGTGGCAGGGACAAAGCCTGGCAACAAATTTGAAGAGAATCGGGAGAGCGCGTCACTCTCAGAGCAGCGCCAACGGGAAACAGGGCCTTATAACTTAACCGAATCACTTCAAATTTGCTGTACTCAGCATTACCAGTACTTGGCGTTACCGTTACTAGGGAGAGCGCATCACTCTCAGAGCAGTGCCAACGGGAAACGGGGCCTTATAACGCCGCCTTTTCTTAACCGAATCGCTTCAAATTTGCTGTACTCAGCGTTACCAGTACTTGGCGTTACCGTTACTAGGCGTTACTGTTACTAGGCATTACCGTTACTAGGCGTTACCGTTACTAGGCGTTACTGGTACTCGGCGTTGCGCTAGTTTAGATTTATATGGCGTTGCCATCTTGTTTGTTTTACATGCCTCACACAAGGTGTCAGATTTTTTTTTCCCCTATCACTGTTATCTGCTTATATGTCACGTGGCCTTTCAGAGGATTTTTTTTTTCTCTGTTGTTATTGAACTCAAACAATTAACAGTTTGAATTATACATGTAGTGAAATGCTCTTTCTTGTACAATAGCTAATATCCACTTCCGGTTTTGTGGGTTCTTTTAATTTGACTTTTAAGATTTCTTTTATTGGTTTATGTTGCATGCGTTTGTGTTGGGTTTTTTCCCCATGACTTTTGCTTCTGTTTTTTTGTTGTAATCTATTCTATGCTAGTGAAATGTATATTATAAGTAGGGGAAGACGGGGTAAAAAGCGCATGGGCGGGTAAGAAGCCCACCCCAATTATCTCATGAAATGAAGCAAATTTCAGTCTCATTTTGCCCATGAGACGAGCGTTAATGTCTAGCATTCGTCCCATGGGCAAATTTGACTGAAATTTTCTTTATTTCATGAGATAATTGGGGTGGGCTTCTTACCCCGCCCATGCGCTTTTTACCCCGTCTTCCCCTAAAGTGAGAAAAAAGTTCAGGCTGTGTTGAAATTGCAGTCTTTAGGTATTGTTCTTTTCTGTGTGAAAAAAACCCCACACACCAAACTAAAGCATTTCATTTTCTGCTTGGCATTTACGTCATTTTAAAGCTCATTTAGAGTGTCAGTTCTTCTCTTTTCCTTTTCCTAAATATTTATTTGCTTGGATATTGCTTTTAAGAAATTTTAATAATCAAATTCAGTGGGGTGTTTTTTTTTCTGTTTTTTTTAAAGGAACTTTTTAGCACATTTTTATTACATTTTTGCAAAATAATAAAACTTGTAGAAGATTAAAGTGCCGCTTGATGTTGATTTCAGTGAATGAACTGCACTTTATGTTTTAAATTAAAACAAAATATATCTCTTCAGGCAACAGAATTATTAGAGATTTGGAAATCGTAAAGAGTTAATGTTTGCTGTGACAGAAAATTTGTCAATGGTGGCAGAGATTTTACCATTTTGTAGCATGTATTTTACCAGACTCTCGCCCTTTGAAAAAAGTTTATTAGTATTATTTTCTTTAAATCCCTGTTGGTGTTGTGTTGATTTGGGGGCATGGCTATCCTATGTCCTTTTTGTTTCAGCCGCAATGAATGCCATGATGGGTCAGAATATGTCCTACAATAGTGGTCCAAACAATGCTTCAGGTATTGAGCTTTTGGACACGGAAGTGCCCCAAATTCTTCTCTGCACACACCCACCCACCCAACTCCCATAACTCATCCCTTCTCCTCTAAAAGTTTCCCCCAAACATGTTGTCACCAGCCCCTTTTCCCTCTTCCCTAATTTCATTCCTTTTGCTGTGTGCTCACCACCTTACAAGATTTGAATGGCTTGTTTTTCAATTTTGCGGTTTGTGTGTGTGTTTTCTAATTCATAATTAACGTATTTTACGGACTTCAAGGCGCACCTGATTAGAAGGCACCCCCCAAAAATGTTACACAAAGTTCACATTTTGTTATTATAGTTTCTTACTATGTTATATGTCACATTATAAGACGCAGGGGTCTCGGTCTAGGAAAAAAGTATCGCCTTGTAGTCTGTAAAATACGGTAGTTTGTTTTTTCTAACCATAGCATAATTGTGCAACTTTCTTTTTAATGTAAGAACGTTTTTGAAATCAGGCAGGGTGGGGAGGGGTGTTGTGGAAAGTGCGTGCCTCTTTGACCAAGATCCATGCTGAGTATGCTTTTATGGTTTTGTTTTGAAGAAGGATGGAATTAGGAAATTATTTTCATTCAACATTTTTTTTTTTTAAAGTACACCTTCCTCCTGATATCGGACTTGGAAAGATTTACATTGCACAAAGCCTGCAATATTATGGGGGGGGGGGCATATGACAAACATGACAAGAACCAAAAACATTTCTGGTGAAGAGGGTCAGTCGCCAACGCCTTGTTGGCCCCTGGCTAGTGTATTCCGCACTGGATCTTGTGTGTCATTGCAGGCCAAGGGGCCAGGGGCAGCTCTTCGGGGATGGGTGGCCAGAACAGTATGGGCTTTGGGTCCTCCAACAGCATGAACGGGTATGGGTCCAATTCAGGGGGCATGGACACCCTCAGTCAAGCCTTTTCTGGCATCCAGCAGTACGCAGGTTGGTTGTGCCGGCGGCAGGGCGGGGGTCCTTTGTCCTCTTGTTCTTAACGGGAAATGTATTTGTTAGGTTGAATTGAATGCGAACATGTCTTAAGTAAGTTCTGCGAATTGTCACTTTGAACTTCGAGTTGAAGGCTGTTTTCAGGTCTGCCTGGAGTCCAGAGTAGATTGGATGAAAATGTTTCCATTTTCAGATGTTTAACATTGGTAAAGGTCAAGATGTGCCACCCCCCCTACCTATCTCGGTTAATTCTATTTTTCCGTTATTGCCTTTCTGACCATACATAAAGCTGTATTTTAGGAACATTTTTAGCTAATAACCTTTTTGGAATACTAACCCTAGCCCTAAACCTACCCCTAAACCTAACCCTACCCCCCACCCTATAAGACGGAAACACGCAACGAACCACAACTGTGACAAATCGCGGTGTACTGCAGTACATAGTGGGGATTAGGGTTAGGGCTAGGGTTAGTATTCCAAAAAGGTTATTAGCTGAAAATGTTCCTAAAATACAGCTTTATGTATGGTAAGAAAGGCAACCACGGAAAAATAGAATTAACCGAGAAAGGGGGGGGGGGGGGCACATCTTTACCTTTACCTTAACATTGACTGTGGAGCATTTTGTCTCTTTGTTGGGGGAAAGAAACATTGCGAGTGCCTTTTTACTTTGTTTTAAACTATGAAAAAAAGGGGGTGGTGGTGGAGGAAGGGTACTGACTATGAATGTTATTGCTTTTTTTAATTATTTTTTTTGCTTAGTTGCTTTCTTGCTTTTATTTTGTTTTCCTTTCTTTTTTCTTCAAAGGCATTTGAGCGTTTTAAATGAATACTAGACACACGCCTTCATCTCATTCTCAATCTTAATGGATTATCAGGTTTAACCCTATGCCTCCCGATCAATCGAACCGAGAATCGATCCTGAGTTCCGAGTGATAGGAAGTAACTCCGAACGTCACACCAAATCTTTTATCTAAAAAAATCACCCAGAATAAAGTCGAACTCACATTTAATTTCTGAAAGATGCATATTGAATAGCAATGATGATATTTTCATTCGAAAGCTAACACAATGTCACACAACAAACCATGAATTAGAAGAAAAAATCCGTAATGGCGCTCCGAGCATTGCGCCGAGTCAATACTGCGCACGTCACGTGCAAAGAAGAAAAACATTTGGGGTCACTTTGAAAAATTCGTTCAAAAAGACTAGTGGGTGCTTTCCCTTGCTGTAAAAGGCAAAAACGGACCAGCGAGACTGAGGTAAAGGAAGCACTAACTTAGTATATTGCATTGTGGGTAGGGCAAAAGTGAAAGTGAACTTACTAGACCTGGCGCAATCGGCGTCATCGGCCACCAGGGAAGAAAAAAAATCGGGCGGATTTCGGTTCTGCAGCCTTGAGAGGGTTAAGAAATGTATATTTGAATTGCTCCCCCCCGCCTCTCCCCCTTCCCCAAGAGCAGCAAGGCAAAATTGCTTGTTTGTGTTCGCTTGGGTTTTCTTTTTGTCTTTTGTCTCTGAATGAATTGATTTATCGAGTTGTCTTCTATTTTTAATTAACCACCTTACGTTTTTCAGTTGTGAGCTTGCAATGCTTTCCTAAAAGCACTTCCAAACTTAGATAATTGCTTGCTTGTGTGTTCTCTGCTTTTTACAGAAGCACCGACACTGTTTTGTGTCATTTTAGTACACTGCAGGTTTTTATTTTTTTATTTACATTTTTATGCTTTATGTGTGGTTATATTCACAAATACTTTCAAAATTACACCCTTTCAAACCTTGAACGTATTCACAATTAATCATTTTTTGCTTGAAGTGACAATAACGCTCCTAAGTGTTGTGTGTTGTGAGTCTAACATCACCTTCCCCCTTCACCCCACTTCTCTCTTCTGTCTTTCATCTTCTCTTCAGCTCATTATGTCTGTCTGCCTGTCTTTCTCATTGTCTCTCCGACTGTTTCTGTCTGTCTGACTCTCTCTCTCGCTCTTCCTCTCTCTCCTTTCTGAGCTTCTCTCATACATGGCTGTATATAATAATGTATTTATGTTTGCGCAAATTATGTTATCGTTGTTCAGCTCGAGTGGTTTGAAAGTGACTTTGTGAAGTCATTGCTATTCAGTTATGTCTTGCTGCATTGTTTATGCGAATGTGTGACTTATTTTCATTGTGAGTGTAGCTGCGGAATGCCTGCTGTCTTTTGCACCGGATGCACACCGTTCTCTTTCTGTATTAATATCTCTTAGTTGCAACACAATGAAATATTTGTTTTTTGCCAACCAGGCGTTTCTGCAAATGGGTCTAACATGCTCTTCATAACATCCTACTGGTATTGAAAAATTAGCAGTTTAGGGGCAGTGGTATATTAAGTCAAGTGTGACAAGAGTGTATTACTAGTTAATTCTATATCGGCAGTGTTTAAATTTCTTTTGGTAACTAGTGCTTGAATCGGGTCTAGCCAAGTGAAAGTGGTTTTTTGGGTGTTTTTTTACAGAAAAATCTACATTTTGAATCGAGACACTCGTGCTTGTTTGGCTGTTATATGATGTCATATTACGATAATTCAAAGCGAGCTCATCATTACCAGTGACGCATGAAGGAGTTGGATACGAGATGAACTACATTTGTCTTTCTTTTTCCCCCACCATGTCTCCGTTTTGCGAGTGTCACGTCAGTAGCAGCAATCAGGAATCTGTCTTTTTGTGTGTTTCAGCTTCTTTCCCTAATGCTTTCAACGCTCAAGCTCAGATGCAGCAGAATGCAGCTGTCAAGCAAAGCGAAGGTAGGTAGCAGATTAGTGTACCCAGATTTAATGGGTTATTTTCATATAAAGCTACGGATGACTTAATCATTATTTTAAATTAAAAGCATTGCGAACAAAAACTAGCTCAGTAGCTGGCTGTGCTGAGTTAGAACAAACAAAAATTGAATCAGAAAGTTTGACTCAGAATTCAGGGAGAAGCATCCTTGTACTGTAATATCAAGTTTCAGTGTACACCTTTGATGTATAAGTGCCCACTGAATTAAACAAGCGCGAAATCGCAATAGTTTGTGGCACGCGGTCTATTTTTACCACTCCAATCATGAGTTACCTCCCCTGGCTTTTCAATAATTTTAATCTGTAAACCAGAATGTTGTCTCTGCACCATGTCGTAACTTTTTATATCTTTCGGAAAACATTTAAAACTATGTATCCTACTTATACTCATCAAAAGAAGCACCGCATACTCGTCGTGTCTGTTGTAGTGTCTCTATTACGTATGTTTATTATTTTGTACGCTTTTAAAATACATCATTTTAAAGAGCGGCCAGAAGTGTAGCCTCGATTTGAAGTGCGACAATTTTGGACCGACAGACCGACCGACCGACAAAGTGAGTTATAGGTTTGTGGCTTGAGCCACAAACAAAAACATCCAACAAAAGGTCTCTGGACACACAACACCACATCGATTTATAGCTTCAAAACTCTGTGTACTACTGCAGTGAGGTGTGATGTGTCCGCACTCCACTCACCTTACTGAAATTCCGCTTTTTTGCTACAAATATTAATTCCCTGGTCGGTTGGGGGGTGAGGGGTGGTGGTGGTGAAAATACCCAAGTGGTGAGAACAGGCTGTTGTTTTGACACAGGCAGGTTTTTTGTGTTGGTGATGCATGTATCTGTGCTTCTTGTCCTTTCATGCATTTGGTTTGACCTCTGTGGATGACAACGCCTGTGTTGCAGGCCCCGATGGCGCCAACCTATTCATCTACCACCTACCCCAGGAGTTTGGAGACCAGGACCTCCTGCAGATGTTCATGCCCTTCGGGAATGTGGTCTCTGCCAAGGTGTTCATCGACAAACAGACCAACCTCAGTAAATGCTTTGGTACGTGTTATGTGCCTGTTACAACGTTGCTTTATGCTATAAATGTTCTGGATTTCTCTCCTGTCTGCCAAGAGCTGTCTAAAAATGATGTTCTTTCGTCATTTTCTTTGGTTCAGGATCAGGATCAATACGTCGCAGGTGCCAATACTGGCAATTGTTGCGACAGAACTGGTTATGTTTTTTTACAGTAAAGTATAATTAAAAACTTAAATGTCTTAAAACAGTTATTTCTTCTCAAAGCAGTGTAACTCTTAACTGCTGCCTGTGCTGTACCAGAGGAAGGATTGCATATTTAAAAATTGTGCAATATGCACAGTAGTATAAGACTTCTGTTTCTGAATCCTTTAGCATTAACCAATTTTGAAAGAACTGCATGTGTGTGTGTGTCTTTCATTTAACGTCTACTACATGAACGTTTTTAGTAATAACTGCCTCAGTTTTCACGAAACTAGCTATAATTATGTGTATGCAAGACAGTGTGTGCCTAACAATGTTAGTAACAAGGCTGTGTGTGGAACATCCCGAACCAGACAGAGAAATGTGCGACGTAAGGATTGGTTAATGTATTTTGTTGAACATTCAGGGTTTGTGAGCTACGACACCTCCATGTCGGCCCAGGCTGCCATCACGTCCATGAACGGCTTCCAGATCGGCATGAAGCGCCTCAAGGTGCAGCTGAAGCGCCCCAAGAACGACAAGCCCTACTAGGCCTGCCTCATTTTCCTTCCTCTACTTGCTCAGGTAATTGCAGGGCTGTCTACTATCCCCCCCTAAGGGGTATTTGTCCCTGGAAACAGTTATAAAGTGCACCCTGTCCCTGGAATCAACTTTTCTCTTTGGTGTCCCTGGAAGCTGAGTAGAATCGAAATTTTGCAGAGCAGTCACTTGTCTTGTTTGCTAATCTTACTATTGAACACAGGAACCAGCAGACAATCTTGACATTTTCTTATCAGACATAGTACTCATAGATTACTGAACTCCAAAGAATCGTGAATATTGAAGCACATTGGCACCAAAAAGCATAAAAAAAGACTACAAAAAAAGTTCAGAGTGGCAAAAATTATACAAGATCACAAAATAATGATATTCCATGATGCATGACACTGCAGTGCTTGTCCCTGGAAATAAGTCTGTTTCTGGTTTTTAAGCAGTTTGTCCCTGGAAACTGCGACTGTACTTGGTGATTTCTGGTTGTTTTCTTTTGATTTGTTTTGCCGCGGCGGATACTCATTCTATCCAGTGATGCACGGAGGATGGAGAAGTGATGGGACAAACTGTCCTAGAAAAAAATGTCAAGAGGACAAAATGTCTTGGTTCTTGCGGAATCAATAGGACAAAGTCTGACAGTGACGCTTCTGTTGACAATTTTATTAATGACGAAAATATGAGTAAAAGCAAATCCAAAAGAAAAAACCTCATAATAACCAAAATAATATTTCAGAAAGGATGCATTCATATTGATGTACTGTTCAGTGATACATAAATGACTCATTTTGTGCTTTAATGTGGTCACTGTTTTTAAAACGAGCGCGAAATCGCAATAGTTTGTGGCAATAACCACTCCAATCATGAGTTACCTCCCCTGGCTTTTCAATAATTTTAATCTGTAAACCAGAATGTTATCTCTGCACCATTTTGTAACTTTTTATATTTTTTGGAAAACATTTAAAACTATGTATCCTACTTATACTCATCAAAAGAAGCACCGCATACTCGTCGTGTCTGTTGTAGTGTCTGTATTACGTATGTTTATTATTTTGTATGCTTTTAAAATACATCATTTTAAAGAGCGGCCAGAAGTGTAGCCTCGATTTGAAGTGCGACAATTTTGTCAAAATGTGCGACAATTTTGGACCGACAGACCGACCGACCGACAAAGTGAGTTATAGGTTTGTGGCTTGAGCCACAAACAAAAACCCGAAACTGTTCAGTTCTTGAAGCCTTGGCTAAAGGCATAGGAGCTGATTTTGACTAAAACATTGCCTGACTGTTTGTCTCTCTCAACAGATGACATCATGGCGTGGCGTCCTTGCTCCAGTCCTGTGACGTTCGTCTTGCGTCTTCTGTGTGTCGGTGACAAAGCGTCAAGTTCTTTTTTCAGTGCGGCGGGTGTCCACAAATGTGTCAAGATTCCAACTTCAGTACTTACGCGTGGCTTCATTCGAACAACTGACCAGCCAGCGTTTTAATTCCTCCTTTATCTACATCTGGTGTTTTTTGTCGTCTTGTCCTCGGCTAAACAATGGGAAATTTTGTTTTTGGAATACAAATGATTTTGCCATGTTTATCAGGGCTCCCAGGGACCCCCATTTAGGGATCTATGAAGCACAAAAATTCTAAAGGACCCTCTAAAATAATGTGCAGGGGGTCCCAGGGATGCACTAGAAAAATTATTTTTAGCATTCGCAATGCCACTGGGACCCTCTATCCCTCCTCTAGGACCTCTGTAAGTGAAGGAGTCCCTGGGACCCCTTGTTTTGCGGGACGATTGGGAGCCCTGATTTTTAGACGTGGCCGTGTTCCCTTTTGTTTGCATTTCACAAGGTTATCACCATTTTAGATCTTAATTTCTCTGTTAATGATTTTTATTTTTTTTAAATGTACATATCACTCTGAAGAAAAGGGAAGATTGAAACCAAAATCAATAATACCATTGTGTCATCGAACCACTGTCAAACTTTACCATTGTGAATTAATATCAGGATTCTTTGAAATCGTAGCAAAGAGATGCTTGAACATGCGTTACCTACTACTGTGACATTGATGATGAAATGCGTGTAACTTGGCAGGAAAGACGGGTAAGAACTTAGAATTTGTACTGTTTGTCGTTCAAGTGAGGAAAATCGAAGCACTTTCTTTCATTGTTTGTGTCTCTCCCAAGTTCTTGTTTGCTGTGTTGCAACATTGTTTTCTTGTAGGTTGGTTTTTGTTGTTGTGGGAGTTCTATTATACTCAAGTGAAGAGATACAAATCAAAAAAAGAAAAAAAAAAGGTTTTGTTGTTGTAACGAAGTTTTTCTCTGTGATTTTTAAGCAGGAAGTTTGTTGTGTTGTGTTGTTGTTTTCTTTCTTCCACCTCAAGAGTGTTGACACACGTTGTGCTGTTTGTGTTGAAGTGCATTGGCATTCGATTTATTATTGGATACTTGAAGATTGGGTAAAGGTCAAGATGTGCCCCACCACCCCCTACCTATCTCGGTTAATTCTATTTTTCCGTTATTGCCTTTCTTACCATACATAAAGCTGTATTTTAGGAACATTTTTAGCTAATAACCTTTTTGGAATACTAACCCTATCCCTAACCCTAGCCCTAACCCTACCCCCCACCCTATAAGACGGAAAAACGCAACGAACCACAACTGTGACAAATCGTGGTGTACTGCAGTACATAGTGGGGGGTAGGGTTAGGTTTAGGGCTAGGGATAGGGTTAGTATTCCAAAAAGGTTATTAGCTAAAAATGTTCCTAAAATACAGCTTTATGTATGGTAAGAAAGGCAAAAACGGACAAATAGAATTAACCAAGAAATGCAGGGGGGGTGGCACATCTTTACCTTTACCGAAGATTGTTTTTTGGGTTCACATTTTCATCTATTCCCTTAAAAGCATTTTTGTGTGTGAATATGTGGAATGAATTAATCCAACACGGCTACATTTGGTTTTGTCAGATACACACTCATACAAATATTTGTGGGTGTTGTTTTTTTGCTTTCTGATTATTATCTTGCTGTGTTTCGCTTTTGTTTTTTTGCTTTCTCTTGTGTTCATTTTTTTAAAGTGGTATTTTCTGTTTAGTTTCATCTCTCATGCATATGTGACCCAGCACGCACAGTGCAGGGACATTAAGTGTCAAACTGACCATTCTGAGGAAATGATACATTTGTAAACTTCAGACAATTCTCTTTCTATTGATACAAGCACCGTGTTTGTATCGTTTTTCGTTCCAGAGTTGCAAGCATTTAAAGTTAGTGTCGGCCATTTTGAGAAAACGCAGTCTATAAAGTCTAGCCTAGCTGAAGAAAATGCATTGAGCTACTCGTTTTAAAGCACTTATAAGACCATTTAGAGGCCGTATTACAGATTGTCCTTTATAAATATGAAAGACAAGATGTTAGAGAACACGAAAATAACAACGCAAAGCTGACAAGAAATGAGGTTTTTGACTTTCCAAGCCTGTTGTGAGAAACTAGTCAAGCGACTTAATGTCCCTTTTGTGGTGCTGGGTCGCATACGTTTTCTTCCATGTAGCATGATTTTATTTCTGTCACTAGTTTCATCTTTTGCCTCATGCATGGGTCACCCTACTGTGCAACTTTTCCTGGTATACAAGGATTTCCTGTTTTTGAATGCTACCAGAGAAGGAAGTTCCTTTTTTGTATAAATTGTGGAAAAAGCAAACTTCATGAATCAATTTTTGCTTCAGCTGCAGGGGGACATTACCCCTGGACCCCGGCCTTTCAGGGTTTTTTTCATTTTGTGTAGTTGCACCCATGCTCATGAGATAGTGTGATTTTTGTTGTTGTTGTTGTCTCTTTAGTTTCATTCTCATTCAATCTTGGTAAAGCTTGTACTCTATGTACATTCATATTTCAGTACTTTTGTAAGCTTTTTGTTGACATCCTTACTACATTCTAAATTTTGTTTTCATTCGTTCTGTCTTTTTAAAAGTTTGCATTCTTCTAATTCATTTGTTTTTTTAGTGGAATTGTTTTTAAAAAAAAAGTTTTGTCCATATTGGTCTTGATGAAAAAACAACCTTAAAGCATTTTTGAATCACAGCTTTTTATTGTTAAAGATGAGAATACACCTTGGAATCAATTGAGTTAACTAAAAAAACAGAAAGAATGTTTTGCATATATGTGTATTGACAGAATGTGTTCAATCAAAATCCATTCATGTGCAGAAGTACTTTTGTATCATTGTATGGATACATGTGAATTCTATTCTACTTTATAGTTCTCATGGTTTTGCCATTGCCAGACAAAAAAACGACAACAAACAAACAAACAAACAAACAAACACACAAAAATTATCAAATTGCATTACATGCGGAAATATTGTGGGAGTTTTAAATCGACAGTGGTGTGCAGACAGCATTGACAATCATTGGACAAGGACAAGTACTGGTACCTAAGGTAGTGACTTTTAGGGGGGGGGGGGGGGGGGGACCACACCTAGTCACTAACGAACGTGCTGATGGGGAAAGTGCGTGCGGTTTTATACAGGGGACCACATTTATGACTGTTCTTTTTATCCATCTGAACCTGAGACTTGAGACTTCTGTTTTAATCTTGTCGTTATGCGAAAAGTTAACTTTGCCTTTTACTGCATTAGAAAAGGGTGAAAGTTAACGTTGCCTTTTCCTACATTAGAAAAGGGTGGAAATGAAAGATCTTTTTTTTTTTAAACATGTTTTACTGATGGCGAAAAGTGTTGTGAAAAAACGTTATTTTACTCTTCTTTTTTTTTTTGATGTGTTCTCATTTGCTCAAATAGCCTGTCTCAATATTTTGTACTGCATATGAAAAAAAACCGATCCTCAGAAAGAGCACACTCTCATTTTTCATGGTGTTTGCATGTTTCATCTGGGCGTGTTTTTGTCAAAATTGTGTAGTAGGCGTTAACCGTTAACAGTTGCTTGAGCGTTTCCCTCTTCATCGGATTAAAGACTGTCACCAGTTCGAGATCTTCAGTGTACTTGTCAGTGTCGCAAAGTTGATTTGTCAGTTTAAAAGTCTGTCACCAGTTCGAGATCTTCAATGTACTTGTCCATGTCATGAAGTTGATATGTCAGTTTAAAAGTCTGTCACCAGTTCGAGATCTTCAATGTACTTGTCCATGTCACGAAGTTGATATGTCAGTTTGTGGCTCACTGTGCTACACGGCTGTCGGTCAAACTCAGGACTCTATGTTCAGTGTTTTTGTCAACTTGTTCAGAGTTCAGTCATGATAAAAGTGAACGTTTTATTGTTACGAGAACAGAATGAGGAAAGCTGGGGAAGAAAGTATTGTTCTTAATTAATAATATTGCGTGGTACTCGGTGTTGTTGGCTGAATTGTATGCGGTGGCATGTCAGCTTGGTGTGAAAACATTTATTGTGGTTTTTTTATCGTATCATTTACCACAGTATTGCTCCTTTCCCCTTTACCTAGTTGGGTATTTGTAGGCATTAGGTGTTTATAGTTCTCGTCTCCAGTTTATACACAAAAAAAATTAAACCCCTGCTGAAGACCGGTTTTCCAAAACCTTCTTTCAAAACTTGTGTTCATTTTGCATCACAGTTTTAAAAAATGTTTCCCCTTTCCTTGCTTTCCTAATCAGGCTATTGATAGAATGAATAATTGAAGTCCATTCCCGATTTTCTTCGTGAAATCGGAATTAGGCTAGGAAGCAAACCAACAAAACATGCAGAAAAAGAATTCAAGTTATACTCGAGATGGGGTGTTAAAAGGGCCGCGTGGCCCACAACAAGCCCTGAGACTACTACTACTCTACTACTACTACTACTACTACCACTACTACTACTACGCCCATGAATCTTTTAAGATTTAAAGTGTAGGTTGTTAGGGAATGAACAAGCTGTTTAAAATAATAGACTGTTCAAGTGGTAGAGAGGAGAGAGTGCACATTTTAGCATGTTTTTGTTATTAGGAGCAAGCACAGGGAAAGACAGAAATGAAAGTATCGCTGATCAGCTGTTGTCTTCCAAAACTGCACCCCCAAAACCCGGATAGCAAAACAAGAAACCCTAGCTGTCAGTTTTGCTATTGCTGGCTGTTGAAGCTATTGATTTCTTTTGTTAGATAGACATTTTGAAAGCTAGTCTCTGTCAGTTTTCAGTCTTAAAACTAGTTCTGTTTTGTTTTTCTGTAGTGTGTTTTTTAGCCGTTTACTTAGCAGAATAAAGATAAACATCTCATGACTTGTACAGGCGTTTTTTGTTTGTTTCGGGTTATGCTAAAGAAACCAAACAGATCCGTTTCAATTCAATTCAAGATTTTCTTGTTGCTGTTGTTTTGTCTCTTTTTTGCCTGTTACGTGGCCGTTTGTGTTAGTTTTTTGAATAAAATTTGGTTCATGTTAAAAGAGAGAAATTGAAAAGGAAATGGTAT
Organism: Phymorhynchus buccinoides; assembly: GCA_017654935.2. Lineage (NCBI taxonomy): Eukaryota > Metazoa > Mollusca > Gastropoda > Neogastropoda > Raphitomidae > Phymorhynchus > Phymorhynchus buccinoides. Next base: position 27,396,415 of record CM065694.1, read on the forward strand.
TAAATAAAAAAGAAAAAAAAAGATTATAAAAAAAAAAGAAAAAGAAGAAATGTCAAACGTTTGTGCGTTTTTATTTACGAAAGGATGAATGATTGATGGTTTGTGACATTTTTTTTTTTTATGTCTGTACAGTGGAACCTCCCTTATAACTGTTATACCCCCCTCCCCCTCCCCATTATATCAGACTCCCTCCCCATTTAAAGATCCACCAGATCACGTGTCAAAATCACGGGTTTTCCCTCCTATAGCTGGAAAGAAATCTTGGTTTGACCAAGTCTGACTCCCACATAAATGACGACCCAAATTCAAACCGACACATCAGTTTAAAGAGCAGCCTCAATTTGAATATGGGGAAATATGTATGTGGGTCACAGCAACCCCAAAAAAGAACAAGGGACTTAATCGTGGTGCGTCACTGAGTCTTTAAGACCTACTCTGAAATATTGCCCTTTGTAAGTTTTAAAATTACCCTCCTTATACAACTCCAGGGTTCGTGGGGTCCTTTCAGGTGCTTTAAAGTGCTGTGAAATTGATCGGTCTTCAAAAGGCCTGTTAAGTCCTTTATATCAGCAAGGAGGTCCTTTCAAATCAGTCAAAGGTCCTTTTAAAATTGGTGCGGTCAGTTTAAATCCTTTAATCGGGCCAAAAAACCAAAACTACCTTGTACCTTGTCATAAGAAATGAACTCAAAAAAATATATTAAATGAAATAAAATTTGCCAAAAATCGATCGCCTTCGTATCTTTCGAGCAGACGATCTAATTTTAATAGTCACTGTAAATCCGGTCATGTGTGCGAGATTCGGCGAGATATCTTGTGCGCCATGTTGAAATTTTTCGCATATGCGGCTGCTTCAGTGCTTGTTTTCAAGTAAAAAGTGTAAAAATGCCTGGAAAGTGTTCGTTTTCAGGATCGTTGGCTGAGAGAAGACATTTATAAGGACTGGGTCCGAAAAGTGATGGACAACAAACATGCAGTTCGTTGTGCATATTGTGAAAAAAACATCAACATCTTGTCAATGGGAGAGTCGGTGCTGAAACAACATGCAAAGACTGAAAATCACAAGAAAGCTGAAAGAAGGCACAAGGCGGAATCGAGGTGCAATGTGACCGACTTTTTTTGCAAGCAGCAAATGAATCTAACAACAAATGAATCTGCTCGGCCCAAAAAAAAAAAAAAAAAAAAAATCTGCTCAGCCACAATTGTCGGCGTCTGGCTCTGCGCCCACCACGTCTGCAAGCACAACTACAAACAAGGTTTAAATAGGTCCTTTAAAAAAATTTGCTGGTCCTTTTAAGGTCCTTTTTTGGCACTCTTCCAAGTGCCCACGAACCATGAACTCCCTCCCACGACCTTTGGATGATTTTTCAAGGTCTTAAAGACCGATGTAAATTTTCTCTCTCTTGCTCAGAATTTTGCTTAAGATATCTTACCAACAAGAGAGGGAAAACATGTGAACACGCTGATTTTCACACATCGGCATGGTGGGTCTTTGGTTCCACTGTATTTCTAAAGACGGCGTGTAAAATGGTATGGGGATGCGATGCGATTGTGTCACGATTAATGTGAAATACTTCCGTTTAAAATCTGCCATTTTTGCTCAGTAAAGTAGACCCAATACATGAATTTCACGTGAATCATGACTCTTATCGTCAAAGCATTCAGATGCGATTCGTATGTCATGTGGCTGATTTTTTTTAAATGATAAAGAAAACAAAAAACCCAGCCCTAAATTGAATTTAAAAACGCAAGGCAAACTAGAATTAGAAAAACAAAATTTGCTATGTCTTCCTTGAGAAGAATTCTGTGCTAAACTTTAACCTTTACCGGACTTCTGGGGTCGCCCACGACCCCTTGACACACAAAACATGTTATATCTCTAAAACTATTTAAGCAATCTTCATGAAATTTCATGACTTTGTCAAAAACGTAAATGGCTTTAAGTGTGTTAAATTTCATTAATGTGTATAAAATATAAATGACGTAATATGACTCATAATTTTGATATACCTATCCGGATGACGGGGGTCTCCCACGACCCCTACTTTAAAGAGCACTGCAGTGCATTGAGTAGGGGTCGTGGGAGACCCCCGCCATCCGGACAGGGATAAACACATGGTGCCTCTTTGACAAGTAGGGGTCGTGGGAGACCCCCGCCATCCGGACAGGGATAAACACCTCGGAATTTGCTCTTTGCTGAGTAGGGGGTCGTGGAAGAGCCCTGCCATCGTGTCCGTGTAGTCAAAAGCATGATCCGGTAAAGGTTAAACTTAAAGGGAAAATGTTCCATTCACAGCTGTGTACATGCATGTTGTGCATTCACCCTTAAAAAGTGACTGTTTGCTCACAAGCCTTATGCTTAAAATCAGTTAATTGATCAATTAGATTAAGCAAAAAACACAAACGCCCATCATATCATTTGTGGCCAATTTTCAAGTGAATTGCTCACTTTTCGTCGGGCAATATCTGGTTGTAACACAACAATCATTAAATTGATCAATTATTGATATTAGCTGAACCAGATTGGATTGAATGCAAATGGCCTTTAGAAAGTCTTGGAACATTGTAGATTTTATAAAATGATAATTATGTGATGGAACAGAGAAGGAAGAAAGTCGGTATAGGAGTGAACATTACTACAGTACACACACACACACAGTCGTGGTATGGCTCCAACCCACCTGCGTGCGCATCTCGACCATTCCTTGGAAGTGTGGGCCAAGGAGTCCTTCAGTACTGTGTAAGACAAAGTGAAAATGTTATCTAAATGTGTAAAGAAAACATCCAGATGTTATAAATACAGTTTAGATGTTTCGAATTGGAACAGCCAAATACGCAAGCATCGAATGCCATTTTTCAAAACTGACCAGCAAGACTAAGATGGCTCTCCCTGTCAAGGGCGCTTTGTAACCGGATATGACGACACGTGGGTACCTATAGGAAAGGATCAAGAAAGAATTACAACATACAGTATTTATACGGCGCTGAATCTTGATATAAATCAAATCAAAGCGCACACACACATTAGCATTCATAGGGCATTCAAACAAAAACGCAATACAAAGCGAACACACACGGATGACAAATGGAATATAGCAGAAACAGACCTAATGGCAAGAGAGAGAAGAGAAAGAGAGCGGAGCTTTAATGACAAGGGGAACAGGTGGGTTTTGAGGTTAGCTTTGAAAGCAGAGAGGGTCGGTCACTGACGGAGGGAGAGAGGAAGAATGCCACTTGCCAATGTTTAAAAAAAAAAAATTCTATCAATTGCACCCTCTTTTTTTTTTTTTTAAACTCATTCGCATCGCAACGATTTTGAATTATTAAAAAAAAAAATCACAAAACAAAACATACATAAACAAAAGGAGAAATGAAAGATTACGGGTTTTTACTTCAGGTTTAGACACGGAAGTGGTAGATCAGACTTTTTTTTTATTATATAGACTATATTTTTTTTAAACTACACCGATTGGTTTCCCCACAACAAACCACTCCAAAAGCAAAGTCAGAGGCAAAATTGTCGTCTAAGGGACTGGAGTGAAGCGAGTTTAGAAGTGACCAAGGTATGGTGTGCACACAGATTTACTTCCCTTGAAGCAAATGTATCAAATTGACAGCTATCTATTAATTCCGGACATATATGGCTGGAACGACTTGAATGAGTTAAAATACTCAAATGAAGAACTTGTGACATAATTCCGTAATATGTAATGAACACAATGCATGTGGCAAACTTTCTTTGGGGAAATGGTAGGTGCATGCAGTACTGTTGACACAAATTGTAACCTTTAAAAAAAGTCAAGATGTGCCGCCACCCCCTGCATTTCTCGGTTCATTCTATTTTTCCGTTTTTGCCTTTCTTACCATACATAAAGCTGTATTTTAGGAACATTTTTAGCTAATAACCTTTTTGGAATACTAACCCTAGCCCTAAACCTAACCCTACCCCCCACTATGTAGTGCAGTACACCGCGATTTGTCACAGTTGTGGTTCGTTGCGTTTTTCCGTCTTATAGGGTGGGGGGTAGGGTTAGGTTTAGGGATAGGGTTAGTATTCCAAAAAGGTTATTAGCTAAAAAATGTTCCTAAAATACAGCTTTATGTATGGCAAGAAAGGCAATAACGGAAAAATAGAATCAACCGAGATAGGTAGGGTGGGGGGGGGGGGGGGGGGGGGGGGGGGGGGGCACATCTTGACCTTTACCCAGGTTTTTACTGCAGGTTTAGACAGGGAAGTGGTAGATCAAACTTGATATATATATATATATATATTGTTTAAACTACACCGATTGGTTTCCCCACAACAAACCACTACCTAAAAGCAAAGTCAGAGAATTGTGGTCTAAGGGAGCGAAGCGAGTTTAGAAGTGACCAAGATAAGAATATTTCCTAACTGCAGTTCACTGTCGTCAAGTTCAAACTAACCTAGTAAGTAACTTGAAACATTAATGAACATAATTATAAAATAAACCTGATTAAGCTATGCATAGCATCCATGTAAGCACATTATTTTTACAATCTATCATATTTTTCGGACTACAGTGGAACCTCCCTTATAAGACCTCCCATTATAAGACTCCCTCCCACATAAGACCTACTTCTCTGAGATATTGCCGTTCTTTGTAAGTATTAAAATTACCTCCCTTCATTTTGGTTGATCTTATAAGGGAGGTTCCACTGTATAGGGCAATACTTTTACCCTTGCACCTTATAACATGACTAATAAAATAGAAAATATTTTGAAATCGTTGTTGTTTCCTGGCTTAACGACTCCAGGGATCATCCCAACAGCCAGAGCACTTGAACAATTCAGTACAAATGCACCAGCTATAGGGATGAGAACATTACGTGTGTGACCGTTTTTGATTACCCCGCCATGTAGGCAGCCACACTCCGTCTTCGGGGGATTTTAGACTGGTGATGTTACGCTGGGAGCTTGTCATGGCTTAAGACAATCCCCGCACAACCATTCAGAGAATAGCAACATTTTGATGTAGCCTTGGCGTTCTAGCTTATGTCAACTGGTCTGACACAGCCTCATGCCAAGGCAATTTTGTTTAATCAAATTTGGGGGGGTGCGCCTTATAGTCTGAAAAACATGGTAGGCCTACATCAATTTACATTGGGAACTATTTACAGACTGGATTTGCATTCAATGTGACTACATAATTGTCTCTTCCTCGAGATTAATCATCACGGAACTCAAGTTTCTTCCAAAACGTTTGCAAGCGTTTTGACTCTAAGACTAGCAGCTTAAAAAAAAGATGTGTTTCAGGCTAATATGATCTCACAAATTGAACATGAATATTATATACATCGAAAAAAACACCAACATAAACAAGCTCAATGCAAAGTACATAACAAAATAGCGGTATACCCCCCTGAAAAGGGAGGAACCCTACTTAGCAAAGAAGCAGCTCTAGGGAAAACCTAAAAGTTGCCTAACGACGAGCTATCGCACCAGCAACACAACAGATACAAAATTGTGAACCACGGCTCTATTATAATTACAAAGTGACGTTGTCTTTCCAACGTGCTTCGTCCTGATCATCACACTTCACCTCAGGCAGCGGAGGTCTTGGAAGGCAGCTCCCCAGCCTCCTGCCCTCCCGACGCCGCGCCCAGCCCGGCGATCATGTCATCCACCCGACTGTACGACGGGGGAGACATGACGTCCTCCGGGGGCAAGGAGTACTGGGGCACCCCTCCGCTAGAACCGCCGCCGCCTCCTGTACCCGCTCCAGCATTGAGGTTCCACCGATTGGCGGCAGCCTGGGGGGTTCCGGCGTTCTGAAGAACGATGCGCTTTCGGCGCCAGAAGAAAGCGGCGAGACAGACGAGGAGGACGACGACGAGCGTGGTGCCCACGCCCATGCCGATGGCGGTTCCAGGGTGACCCCCCTGGTCGTGAGGCTTGTCGTGAGCACCGTGGTGTCCCATGTAGTCGCCGTCGTAGTCGTGGGGGTTGCTGTGATTGCCGTTGCCCGAGATGGGGCCATAACCGTCCTCTGCGATTGATTGAACAATCAGTACTATATAAGAGTGATGATTTACAAATTAGGACTTTATTACACCTCTAGATTCTGATCGCTTCTCGGCCATTTGGCTGGGACAGTGATTCAGGAACATAAATTTTTGTTTATACCCTGGTTTGTTTGTTCAGCCCGTCGTACATGGCGAAAGCCGATACGCGACGTTAAACTGAACTTCCATCAAAATTAGGACAAGAAGAACGGCATTGTTGTAATAAAAAATAAATAACTGCAGGATTTCACAAAGTCTCAGGAAAATTGTCTTGGAGTTTTGTTATATTTTATTGTAATGTATGTGTGAACCATTACATAATTTGTTTTTGTGTAGTAGTTGATTATTGATAATTGATTGATTGATCTACTTATTTGTTTGTTCGGATTTTTGTTCATTTTTATTTTAGAGGACCTGATGAAAAGAAGTATTGTTACTTATTCAGTTATCCTCATTAAACATTTCGAGTTCGAGTTCGAGTTCTCTCTCTCTCTCTCTCTCTCTCTCTCTCTCTCTCTCTCTCTCTCTCTCTCTCTCTCTCTCTCTCTCTCTCTCTCTCTCTCTTGTGATGTCCCCCTGAACCCTCCAACAGGGCTCTGCCTCTGTACCCTGCTGGTGTCATGAGAAATAAGTACCTACCGTGAAATAAGTACCCTTCAAAAGCTCACTAGAGCCATTCTTCCTTCATGTGATAAATAAGTCAACTATTATTTAAAATATTGATATTTAAGTGCTCAATCTACACGGAAAGAACCAAGAAATAGAGCGGGAGGGTGTAAATATACATTTTTGCTGAGAAATCAATATACAAAGCCATGTCACTTAGTTTCGTATTTTTGAAAATGGCGGACGATATAAGATTAAGATTAAAATTATAGCCCCGTCGACAGCAAAGGCCATGTCAGGGCTGTCACCACTTTACATCTCACCACGTTAAAAGCGGACGATATAAACAACCATCCGAGCTGTGATTTAAAGTACTGCTTTAACTGACGTGGTTTTTGTGGGTGTTTTTTTTCCTTTCTCCAATAATGTGGTATTGATATACTGTAGTATGCAGCGACTAGTTATAATACAGAGATACTAAAGAATATGTGATGTATTGTGTTCATAATTTTGTGAACTGTAGTGACATTGCATGCTGTAACCTTTGTCTAGTTTGATTGGAAGTGTTAGTCAAGGCTGTTTATCGAGCGCCTTTCTTGTGACTAGCATCTCGTTGTTGGTTGTTGTTTTTGTGTTTTTTTGCGTTCTTGTTTTCCTCTTCCATGTACCCCCATGGGGCTTTTTGGAAATAAATTTGAAACTTGAAACTTGAAACGAACAAAAATAAATAATAATAAATATTAGAAAAATATCCATGGGACTTCTCAATATTTAATGATGAATCTCCTGTTCTTCCTGCATGCCACAAGACGCCTCTGAATGTATTTAGGGGCGAATCTTTCCCAAACAGCAAACAATTTGAATGAGGAAAAGAGTATTTATTTCATGGGTAAAATATTTTATGCAACACCGGGGCCCTTGGCGGCTCCTGGACCCCTGCCTTTCAGGGTTTTGTTTTTTTCATTTGAGGGAGTTTGCACCCATGTGGGGTTTATATTTCACCATGCCCCCAAGAGACGACTTGACAGGCTGAGATAAAGATGGCGCTAGCTTGGCTCTGAGGAGACATGGCTCTGAAAACGTGCATGCTGACTCAAGAGTGGAGCAAGGTGAATTTTCACAGAGCCACGCTTTCCTGGAGCCAAGCTTGTGCCATGTTTATCTCAGCCTCCGTCAGTCGTGTCTTAGAGGGAGGCATAATGAAATAAGCCCCAGTAACGAAGCCATGAACGCCCAGTGTTGTTTTTTCAGCAGACTGAAATGTGTTCATCATGAATATATTTTGACTGTACAATGCATTTTGTTGGACCGTGCACGTTTCTGCTTTTTTTAGTTAAGCGCATCCAAAATAAGGCCAATTTTCGTGGTTTTTACATTTCTTGCATGGCTGCCACTACCAAAAAACTATTTTGATCTAACTTTCCCAAATATACAACATATAAAATTAGACTTAAAATTTATCAACCAAAAAAAGGAATGGTTCCAGCAAAAAAATAGTATATTTGATCCAAAAAATCGTTCTCACTTCATCTTTTCTTTTGCCACAAGCATCTGGTTTTTTTCTTAAAATCATCTATTTTTTGGAGCATTAAATCGCTGCCATAAAATTATAATTGTGGTGTCTATAATACAGTTTTTTGTAATCAACACACTCAGTCCTAAAAGTCAGTTATATATATGTGACCACATTTGAATTCAAGATGGCCGCCAAATTCATCCATTGCCTGTTATTTGTGGACTTCAACGCATACGATGATTCTTTTGGTATCAAGGATGGGGTTTATGGAGCCAAACAATCCATTTTCAGTATTAAGAACAATATTCAACTACTTTGTAAGTCAAGATGGCGACCACTGAAGTAACTGCACGAGCTATAACAGAAAATGCAGTGAATAGCAATCATGTTGGCATCTGCCATATAGGGTTTCTGGAGTCAATATATCCATTTCTAGAATAATATAAAAAAAGCTATTTTACCAGATTAAGATAGCTACCAAAGCAACAACGAAATAATCCTCAAGTGATTAATTCAAAATGGCGGCCAGGATGATGGCGACCATGCAAATTCTTCTATTGGTTGTAACATATGACTTACGACCCATACAATTACATTTTTGGTGTCAGTGTTACTGTTTATATATCCAAGAAAAATAGGAAAACGAAACACCCATAAAAGTGCTGATAGGGCCCAGATACGCACAAGCCCCTCCCCCACCTGCCCTACCAACACGAGAGCACAGCCCACAGCTGTTTCGGGAGGAACATTTAGTTTATATATATTAACAGAAGTTTTTTTCAAGCCAATGGGCAATTTTATTTTACCATAAGTACCACAAGAACATTTTTTTTTTCATAAATAACAATCACGAATATGTTGTAGTATGTGACAAAACTAGTTGTATTCAGTGAATATTGCTAGATTTTCACTCATGGGCAATGCTATTTATGTTTGCAATACTAAGTGTACCATTCAAGAACATTTTCTACTAAATATGTTGCATGCATGATACTGCTCAACAAAAATGAGTTTTTACCATAAATCTGATGGAAGAAATAGATTAAAAAATACAACGCAGAACACACAGACAAAATATTTTTGCAAACTAAAGCTGGGTGCAGTTTTCATCTAAGATTTCTATAGATTCAGTCTTTTAAAACTAAATAGCTTGATTTTGTGTGGCACGGAACAGCTGTGAGAGAGGGGGTAGATGGTGGAAGAGGGTGAGAGAGAGAGAGACGGGGAGGGAGGGAGAGAAGAGGAGAGAGGGGAGGGAGGAGGGAGAGACAAGAGAAGGGAGAGAGGGGGAGAGAGAGAGTCACAGAGAGGGAGAGAGAGATGTTTTGGTTTGATTGTTCAAATAGGGTCTATGTGTGCTAGCCCCTTCCTTACCCACGGTGATGATAAACGTGCACACGGCAGGGTTGGCGTGGAAGTCCTCGGTGAAGTACTCGATGGCGTACTCCCCGGTGTTGAGGCGGATGTGGGGCTTCCTGCGGGAGGTGGGCGGCTTGGCGATGCCCACGTTGTCCTTGGCCTGAGGCACCGGCCACGTCACGGGCCCGGGCCGAGGCACCACCATGTCCGCGGGGCAGGTCACGAACTCTGGCGGGAAAGGATCTGCCCCGGACGGAGAAGAGCACAACTAAATCCCTTTTTTTGGTGGGGGGGGGGGGGGGGGGGGGGGGGGGGGGGGGGGGGGGGGGGGGAGAGAAATAATCGGCAAATGTTAAGATCAGGGGCGAGTTTCACAAGGGCTAACGTTTCGTCGCGCTCGCTCAAATCGGCAAAAACGGTCTAAGAAACACCCTTCGTTTGCCGATAGCTCGCGTGGCGTTTTGTTCTTACCAAACACCGAGCAAGCGGCGAACTATCCGGAACTAGTAGGGGGTGAATACGGTTCTTGTTGTTGATTGGTCCATTACAGTTTGTTTAAAATAATAACAAAGAATTGACCAATCAGACAAGAGCTTGTAATATTCTTCCGCAAACGTTTTCTAAAGTGTTTCTTAGGGACCGTTTGCCGTAAGCGTTATTCGCGCGGCGACCGTTATCTAGAGAAACTCGCCCCAGCTCCCTCCAGCTGTTCCCGCGTGTCTCAGCTTAACGAAAAATGTCATGAATGCTGGGCCAACTTCACCCTTCGAACAGCGGAGGGAGCTGATCTTAACATTAGCCGAATAATCTATCGTGAGCCATTAATTGCTCACTCACCCTTTAGGCCGTGTACACACACAAGCGGATATTTCATGCGGAAACCCGTGCGCCGGCAATCCATAAATAAGTGAAGCAAAGAAGGGAAAAGAGTTGCGCACGTGTCCGAATTTCCCCTATATGCGTAAACTTTTATCCTTCTTTCTTCCACTTATTTAGGGTTTTCCGTACAGAACGTACGCGTCTAATGTGAACCCGGCCTTAATCTGTGTCTGTTTCAGTTACGTTGAAGGAGCCTATAAACATGGCTTAAACTGCTTCCTTTTTATGAAGGAATTTTTTTGGTTTTTTTTTTAAAAATAGGTACAGAAGGAGTTGCTTTTTTTTGAAAAATTTTCAACAACAAAAAATAATAAAAACTGAAAAAAAATCCAGCTTTGCTGTAAGCGAAAACCCGATTGCCGTTGCATAAGAGTCCCGATTATACATCCAAATTGCTTTAGCTGAAATTGCTTAAAAGTGCTCAGTTTCGTGGGGGTGGATTTAAAAAAATTGAGCTATATGTATTTTTATCGATTAAAAAAAAATCCTGGTATTGCAGTAAGCCTAATTCCAGGATCGTCCTACCATATTTATTATCTATTAATGCTCCACGTGTGGCTGTTCCAGGCCCGGGAGGACGTTAATCGGGTTTTCAAACGTGTTTTAATGTGTTCGTCAGTTGTGTCCGACTATGACTTCCACGTAGCAGAAGAGAAGAGATTGCTGTTATAACAAAACAAAACAAAACCCAAACAACAACAACCTCTGCTTATAGTGTACTGATGCCTTGCCCAAGAAAAATCCCCACTCTCTCGATCAAAAAGGGCAATAGAGGACAACTTGCGTGGCTGAGGCATGCACGGTCTTCTGAAGGCCACCTAAACCCCAAGGCTGCAGCACAGAGCCGCGCAATACCTCTTATTCCTAGTTTGAGAATCACAGCCTTTCACGAATACGTCAAGGCCAGCCACACGTCAGCTAAAATCGTACGACTGTACGATACGATTCGATCACGTGATCTCGATCAAGCGCGAATCACGTTCAATTTTGTTCTTGGAGACCACGTGATCGAATCGTATTGTACAGTCGTGCGATTTTAGTGGACGTGTGGCTGGCCGTTAAAAGTTAAGAGCCTGCTACACGACATTATGTTTTACGATTCGCTGTCAATGCGATGCGACTGTGACGATGCGAGTGATGATTTACGTGAAATATGCTTCTGTCTAAAAATAATTCTACTACTTTCGCTCTATAGTGAAGACGGGGTAAAAAGCCCATGGGCGGGTAAGAAGCCCATGCCAATTATCTAATGAAATGAAGAACATTTCAGTCAAGTTTGCCCATGAGACGAATGCTAAACATTAACACTCTCGTCTCATGGGCAAAATGTGACTGAAATTTGCTTCATTTCATGAGATAATTGGCATGGGCTTCTTACCCGCCCATGGGCTTTTTACCCCGTCTTCACCTATGCTCAAGTAGACGTAGACCCAATACATGCATTTCCCGTGAATCATGACTCACATCATCACAGCAACTTAGGACGCTGATTTCACCGCCAGGGGGCAATCAAACCAGTACCCCCAACTCAGAATATCACGCGCTAAGCCCCTACTGGTTTGATTGCCCCCCTGGCGGTGAAATCAGCGTCCTAAGTTGACCATTGCATCGCATTGACAGCGAATCGTATGTAGTCTAGCATGCCCTTAAACTGTAGCATGATTTTCCATTTCTAATAATGTCAGTCATTGATCACGATGCTCTTACTCTTACCATTAGGTATTATAACTTCAGGCTAACCTGAACGATCGCTAGAACTAGTCATTGGCTTTAGAGCCATTTCACCGCCAGCCATATTTCAGGCAAGAATTCCCATTCAATTTACCTGGGTAGAGAACAAAATCCAGCCGCAGTATTGGGGATTCTTCTGTGGCATATGTAAAATAAGGTCTATCCTTACTTCCCAAAACTAAGACAATAGGGTCTTTGGATAATAGACCCCAATTTGATGCCTTTTAGTGACATAGGTGTTAAATCACTGTGGTGCTAAAGGGATTCTTCTGGGCATATTCTTCTGTGGCATAATTTATGCCTTTTAGTGACAAATAAAAGGTCTAAAGGGATTCCTTAATTATGTAAAATTCCCAAAACTAAGACAATAGGGTCTTTGGATAATAGACCCCAATTTGATGCCTTTTAGTGACATAGGTGTTAAATCACTGTGGTGCTAAAATGCAACTTTGGCGGTGAAAGGAGTTAAACAGTCGAATTTTAAAAGGATTTGCAAATTTCAGAGGATCTTCTTCTTCTTCTGCGTTCCCAGGCCATAAGGCCACAATGGGTATGTATGTGTTCGTTTTCCAGTTTTCACTGGTCTCCTCGCTGCATTCAGCCGACACACTGATTATTATTATGTTGCTCCACTACTGCATGAGTTCTGACTATCTGGGGCTTTGGCGGCCCCTGTCAGACCGCATCAATGGACAGCATCTTGATGAGGTCACACGCCTAAAATTACAAACCCTTTGTGCTCTCCTATGAACAATAGGAAAGAACGGTTTCCTATGCTAAGACGAATGCTAAACATACCAATTATCTCATGAAATAAAGCAAATTTCAGTCACATTTGCCCATGAGACGAATGCTAATGTGTGTTTAGCATTCGTCTCATGGGCAAATGTGACTGAAATTTGCTTTATTTCATGAGATAATTGGCAATGGCTTCTTACCCGCCCATGGGCTTTTTACCCCGTCTTACCCTACTAGAATAACGCAGAGAACAAAAAATCTGGAGATCAAGTTACTGTATTTTTCTGACTATAAGGCGCACCTTTTTATAAGGCGCACCCCCAAAATTACACACAAAACTCAGATTTTGTTATTAAAATTTCTTACTGTATATTATGTGACCCAGCACCACGGAAGGGACATTAAATCGCTGGGCTAGTTTCTCACAACAGGCTTGGAAAGTCATAAATCTCATTTTTTGTCAATTTTGAGTTATGGGTGTGTTCGTGTTCTCTAACATCTCATCTTTCATATTTATAAAGGATAATCTTGACTATGGTCTCTAAATGGTCTTATAAGTGTTTTAAAACGAGTAGGTCAATGCATATTCTTGAGCTAGGCTTGAGTTATTTAGACTGTGTTTTCTCAAGATGGCCAATGCTCACCATACTAACTTTAAATGCTCATAACTCTGGAACGGGAGGGGGGGGAGTGCGGGGGGGGGGGGGGGGGGGAGGGGGGGGGGGGGATTTGGTTGTCGGGGGGGGGGGGGGGCGGGGGGGGGGGGATTGACCTTGGGGGTGATTGTCCTAGGGGGGGATTGTCTCAGGGGGGAATTGTCTAAGGGGGGATTGTCCCGGGGGGATTGTCCGGGGGGAATTGTCAGGGGGGGGGGGGGGGGGGGGGTAGGAGAAATGTCCTAGAATCATACTAAAGTCACCTTTGACCCAGATGTGGAAGGCGCACTCGGCGAAGTGGTCGTTGCGGTCCCGATGGGAGGTGGCGGTGAGCAGCTGGAAGTTCTCCTCCCCCTGGCCCGCCATGGCCGCCACCTGGGAGAGGAGCACGTCCAGGCTGTCCCCGTTGCAGTCCCGGGCCTTCAGGCCCAGCTCCAGCGTGGCCAGGTTGGTGTCCGGGCTGTCCACCTCCACCACCACCAGTTTGCTGGGGCAGTTGGTGAAGTACGGGGCTGTTGGTGCGGTACAAAAAAATGTGACCCGACGCCAAAAAAATGAGCCTGTGTTTGTCCCTATTTGTCCCACTGCAACTAGGGTTATTAATTAACGCCCTTGACTGGCAAGAGTTAATCCCTTGCTGGTCAGCAAAAAAAGAGGGCATTCACTCTTGCAAAAAGGCAGCCATTCAGTGGCCTCACATAGGGTTTCTGTTTCTGTCTGTATAGGCCTCTGCAACTAGGGTTATTAACGCCCTTGACAGTGAGAGTGATTCCCTTGCTGGTCAGTACTGACCAGGGCATTCACTCTTGCGAAAGGCAGCCATTTAGTGGCATCAAATAGGGTTATTGGCGAGAGTTATCCCCCTGTTTGGTCAGTACTGAACCATCTTCCCCCACCCACCAAGGGCATTCACTCTTGCAAAAGGTGTTCGTTGCAGACCCCAATACGTCGCAGACGCTACTTCTGACGATAAATCGCGACGGATATTGGCGAGAGTTATGCCCTTGTTTGGTCAGTACTCAAGCATCTTCCCCCACCCACCAAGGGCATTCACTCTTGCAAAAGGTGTTCTTTGCAGACCCCAATACGTCGCAGACGCCACTTCTGACGATAAATCGCGACGGATATTGGCGAGAGTTATGCCCTTGTTTGGTCAGTACTCAAGCATCTTCCCCCACCCACCAAGGGCATTCACTCTTGCAAAAGGTGTTCGTTGCAGACCCCAATACGTCGCAGACGCCACTTCTGACGATAAATCGCGACGGATATTGGCGAGAGTTATCCCCCTGTTTTGGTCAGTACTGAACCATCTTCCCCCACCCACCAAGGGCATTCACTCTTGCAAAAGGTGTTCGTTGCAGACGCCACTTTGGACGATAAATCGCGACGGATATTGGCGAGAGTTATGCCCTTGTTCGGTCAGTACTCAATCATCTTCCCCCACCCACCAAGGGCATTCACTCTTGCAAAAGGTGTTCTTTGCAGCGGCCAATAGCTCACTTACACTCTATATAGGGGCAACTTTAGGTGGAAGGGGGTGAAATAATCAAATCTCAGATTTGGACTTATTATTGAACAATAGGTAGAGGTGGGGGGGGAAACCGGTTTGAACCGAAAAACCGGTGCTAAGCTTTCGCGGTTCGAAAAACCGGTTCGAGTTGCTGTGAACCGGTTTTTTAACTGCAAACTGAAAGTAAGTTTTTCTTAGAATAACGCATTGTTTTCGAAAAACAACATTGATTCTCAGCGCAGATTGGGTGTTTGTAAACCAAGAGTAGCTGTTTCTAGTTTGTGATGGTGTATGGCTTTGACTTTGAGTTGAGTGTGTGTGTGTGTGTCATAAGTCATACGTTTCTTTATTGTGTGTGTATGTGTGCACGTGCGTGCGTGTGTGTGAATATTCTGACAAATAAATATGTGTTTGCATAGGTGAAACTAGTGATGCGAGTACTGGTTAAAAAAACCCGGTTCATTAAAACCGGTTCGGAGAGGGAAAACCGATTTAAAACCGGTTCGGATTTTTGAACCGGTTCTCAACTCTAACAATAGGCGTGTCTGTACTTTACACAGAAGAATAGAAGTGTAAAAAGTGTAAAAACGATCCTTTCTTTGTCCATTTTTACAAGTGAAAAAAACGACCCTTTCTGCCTTAAAAGTGTGCTTATTTATTAGTAATATCTGGTTGTTTTGTACACGTTTTGAAACTTTCCGGTTACATTTTCTCACAGAAGCATTGAAGTGTAAAAAACGACCCTTTCTGCCTTAACAGTGTGCTTATTTACCAGAAATATCTGGTGGTTTTGTACGCGTTTTGAAAGTTTCCCGGGTTGCATTTTCTCATTTTGCTGATTCCCTGAGCATACGACTTAAAATCTTCATAACTTTGCAGCACATAGTCTGATTTACAAAATGTTTGGTTTGTTGGAAAGCTCTTTCAATGCAGAATGATGATTCGATAATAACTCAAAAGTGAACCCCCCTCCCGCTCTCATGCTTACGACCCTCAATCTCAAAAAGTGTAATGAGACCATGGTAATAACAGAGGCGGACCAAATGATTCGTAAGGGGGAGGGGGGTCCGCGGGGAGTCCAGGGAGCTGCATAGGTCCTGGGTTAAGGTGTAGCGACCTTGTGGGGGTCCTCCCCCCTCCGCAGATCCGCCCCTTTAATAAAATAGTAAAATTTATGTCTCCCCTGGAGAAAGTAGACCCAGATCAAATTTCTACTCTGTGTGTGTGTGTGTGTGTGTGTGTGTGTGTGTGTGTGTGTGTGTGTGTGTGTGTATGTATGTGTGTGTGTGTGTGTGTGTGTGTGTGTGTGTGTGTGTGCATGTGTGTGTGTGTATGTGTGTGTGTGTGTGTGTGTGTGTGTGTGTGTGTGTGTGTGTGTGTGTGTGTGTGTGTGTGTGTGTGTGTGTGTGTGTGTGTGTGTGTGTGTGTGTGTGTGTGTGTGTGTGTGTGTGTGTGTGTGTGTGTGTGTGTGTGTGTGTGTGTGTTTCATTTCATATAGAACATACTGTACAACTTTAGAAGTCTGATCCGGCGTATGAATCACCAGGGACTTTCAGCACACGCCCATGAGAAAATATACTTTTTGTAATACATATGTCTGTTAATAGGATATTTTACAATAGATTTCTGATGAATGAAGAAAAAAAAAGAAAGAGAAAGAAGACCTGAGATTGTGAATCAAGAAGAGATGCTTTATATAATAATAAGCAAGGAAACAAAAAGTCAACTACTTACGTGTATAATTTCCCGCGCACATTGCAATATTCGGAGACTCTGTAAGCAAAGATTTCACACGCACACACACACACAGAGAGAGAGAGAGAGAGAGAGAGAGAGAGAGAGAGAGAGAGAGAGAGAGAGAGAGAGAGAGAGAGAGAGAGAGAGAGAGAGAGAGAGAGAGAGAGAGAGAGAGAGA
This sequence comes from Phymorhynchus buccinoides, assembly GCA_017654935.2. Lineage (NCBI taxonomy): Eukaryota > Metazoa > Mollusca > Gastropoda > Neogastropoda > Raphitomidae > Phymorhynchus > Phymorhynchus buccinoides. Next base: position 27,413,348 of record CM065694.1, read on the forward strand.
GAGAGAGAGAGAGAGAGAGAGAGAGGAGAGAGAGAGAGAGAGAGAGAGAGAGAGAGAGAGAGAGAGAGAGAGAGAGAGAGAGAGAGAGAGAGAGAGAGAGAGAGA
>CM065694.1:27418452-27420952 GCA_017654935.2 Phymorhynchus buccinoides
GAGTAGTTGTTGGGTGGAGAGAATGTAACAAGGCAGGGGAGGCAGGGAGACTTTATTTTACTGGCGGAGGTCGAGGCCATTTTGGGGGGGGGGGGGGGGGGGGGGGGGGAGGGGGGCCATAGTTCCCCCCAAGCGGGCAATCAGGGTAGACTCCATGAACTTCCTGCGTTGGGGCGCGGACGAATTAGGCCAAACCGCTGTTAGTTATCTGAAGGGCATTTTGACTGTGGTTGTGGCTGTTGAAATGGAGGGACACAGTAGGGGTTGGGCCTGGGTAATTATGTATAGTTGAATGCTGCGCAAAAGCTCCGTGAATCTCTCTCAATAATACAAATTGTTCTTACCTGAAGTGGCACGTGGCATTGTCGTTGAGCGGGTAGGAGCAGACCGTCTGGCGGCAGGCGTTGGTGCAGCACATCCGTGTGGCACAGGATTACATACAGCAGACCACATTTTGCAGGACTGCCCTACCTTTGACACCCTGAGATGTGAGATCTGGCCCAGGCCTGTGGCATTCCTTGACAAGCCGCTATTATGGGGTCCTGCTGAGTTGCTGCTGTTGACCGCGGCCTTCATCAACCAAACCGGACTGAGCATCTGATATGGCCCGGGGAGGGGGGTGGGGGGGGGGACAAAGAAGAAGAAGAAGAAGAAGTTCCTACCTGAAGTGGCACGTGGCGTTGTCGTTGAGCGGGTAGGAGCAGACCGTCTGGTGGCAGGCGTTGGTGCAGCATTTCTTGGTGCCGGAGCAGTCCTTGTCCTCATGGCACTCATTCCTCCACTTCATCCAGGAGCACTCCTTCATGCTGCTCCACAGAGGGCACTGCCCCTCCTTCAGCCCGCCTGTAGTCAAAGCCCCCCACCATGTACTGCAGTACACCGCGATTTGTCACAGTTGTGGTTCGTTGCGTTTTTCCGTCTTATAGGGTGGGGGGTAGGGTTAGGTTTAGGGCTAGGGTTAGGGATAGGGTTAGTATTCCAAAACGGTTATTAGCTAAATATGTTCCTTAAAATACAGCTTTATGTATGGTAAGAAAGGCAATAACGGAAAAATAGAATTAACCGAGATAGGGGGGGGGGGGGGGGGGGGGGGGGGGGGGGGGGGGGGGGGGGGGGGGGGGTGGCACATCTTGACCTTTACCTTCGGACTATTTATCTGACTACCTATGTATCTATCTATCTATCTATCGATCTATCTATCTATCTATCTATCTGTCCCCCCGGCGGGCTTCCACCTATCATGGTGGGGGTTGGGTGGGGGGTGGGTGGGGGTGGGGGAACGGGGTGGGGGGAGCTTACGGAGAGTAGCCCAGCAGCCTCCTAAAGTCCAACCACACGTCCTCGTCGTAGGAGGCGGGCAACGGCTTTAAGGCTGGCTTATGTGGTTAGGGCCCTCCCGTGGGGATACCGGGGGGTCTTTCAGCAGAAATAGTCACCCCTTCTTCTGGATCTATGCTAGTAACTTCCCCTACTCTGTCACTCTCTTTGACTCTGCCTTTCTCTTCTTTTTTTTTGCTTTCTGGCGTCTACTTTTTCTGCCTTGTTGGTCCATTCACCTGCATTTTTTTCTATAAACCCTTCCACGTTTTTCCTTTTTACAATTTATGACATGCCAGTTTTTGTTAGTGTACACTGGCGTCCACGCGTGATAATTGTGCACTTGAGTGGGCACCTGTTGTCCATTCTGCAGTGCATATTTGCTTACATAGCCTTTACAATTTTTTTAATTTTAGCTTACTAGTATGCATTTGTTATCGTTTTTTACTGTTTTAAAAAACACCTGGATCCGATAAATGAGAGTAGCGTGGCTCCACGTTTCCAGCACTGTGTGGACTTATGTGCTATAGGGTATAATGATGGAAGTGTCATGTTATGAATTGTACTACATTTTTTGTTTTCAGGTTTTGTACGTTGTTAAGATTCATGGATTTGTGTTTTGCTATACGTGGTAGAACTTTATGCGGTGACAGTCCTGAGATAACCATAGCTGTTGACGGGACTATAACAGACTTACTAACTAACTAATCTATCTATCTATCTACCTATCTACCTATCTATCTATCTATCTATCTGACATTCATACAGCTGACAAAAAAAAGCTTGGATTACCCCCCCCCCCCCCCCCCCCCGACGTTTCGTCTGTTGTATAATTTATCTGACCATGTTAACACGATAACGTTTGAACGGAGGGAGCTAGGTCGCTGCAATGTTGCATGCGGATAGGTACTAAGGATATCGAGGCAACGTTCGAAAATGTAGGTCACAGGTCAAAGGTCATGGTCAATGGAGCCAAAAATGCTGCCGAGCATCTGGCACGATCACGTTTGAACAGAGACGTAGGACAGTCGAATTTTGCATGCGGATAGGTACTAAATATATCTAGGCCAAGTTCAAAAATGGTCAAAGGTCAAAGTAATAGGAGCCAAAAATGCTGCCGAGCACCTGGCACGATAACGTTTGAACAGAGGGACCTACCACGCTCAAATTTTGCATGCGGATA
>CM065694.1:27430952-27433452 GCA_017654935.2 Phymorhynchus buccinoides
AGCACCACAGTGATTTAACACCTATGTCACTAAAAGGCATCCAATTGGGGTCTATTATCCAAAGACTCTATTGTATTAGTTTGGGGAAGTAAGGATAGACCTTATTTTATATCTGTCACAGAAGAATCCCCAATACTGCAGATGGATTTTGTTCGCTACCAAGGTAAATTTAATGGACATTTTGGGCTCAAATATGGCTGGCGGTGAAAGGGTTAAGCTTTGAACCAAAAATGCATTCTCATAATTGTACGGCTAGACACCCCGCTGTTGTATTCATGCCCCAATGCCAGTTCCTCACGTATCAGTAGTAGGTGAAGACGGGGTAAAAAGCCCATGGGCGGGTAAGAAGCCCGTGCCAATTATCTCATGAAATGAAGAAAATGTCAGTCAAATTTGCCCATGAGACGAACGCTAAACATTAACACTCGTCTCACGGGCAAAATGTGACTGAAATTTGCTTTATTTCATGAGATAATTGGCATGGGCTTCTTACCCGCCCATGGGCTTTTTACCCCGTCTTACCCTATAGAACATGAGGATGTGTCTTGGATGTAGGCCCAGTATATCATAGATCATGTTTATATGTCGTAGCCAACATTTATACAGGTACTCTAAACAATCTATCTCTCCTATCTGGAGGCCCAAAAGCCGGAGTTACGAACAAATCTTCCACGAGGGACATATCCTTTTTTTGTTTGAAACTCTGAACAAAACTGACGAACACAGGGATGGAAGTTCAGTTTAACGTCGCGTATCGGCTTTCGCCATGTACGACGGGCTGAACAAACCAACCAGGGTATAAACAAAAATTTATGTTCCTGAATCACTGTCTTAGCCAAAAGGCCGAGAAGCGATCAGAATTGAGACGAACACAGTGCAAGTTCTACATAAAATATCAGCCACACTTATTAATCCAATCCGACCGGTGTGAAGAGAATATCCTACCTCATGAAATAAGTAGGCCTAGCCAGCGCCTAGCCAGTCAGAATCATTTGTTTGTCCACCATTGTGAATTTTACGAAACTAAGTGCATGACTTTGTACAGCGATTTCTCTGCAAATATGTAGATTTGCACCCTCCTGCTCTATTTCTTGGTTCTTTCCGTGGTTAGGGATAGGGTTAGGTTTAGGTATAGGTATAGGGTTAGGGTTAGATGGTTATAGTTCGCATGCGAGAGGTAGATATTTCATGGCAGGTACTTATTTATCGTGACACCGGCCCAAGTGATCATTTTACTACGTCTCTTCCTCCTTGTCTCTGTCTCACTTCTACGCAAACAACTATCTTGATTATTTTATTTTAAAATCGGGACTTTTCCGGTATTGCAGTACCTCCAGGATCGTCTCACCATCGTTAGAGTTATTAATGTCCCATATGTGCCTGTTCCAGGCCGGAGGACTTTAAACGAACTTTCATCTTCTACACAAACAATATGAAAACAATACTCTCTCTCTCTCGTTCCCCAGGGCTGGGTGGAAAAAGCATTGTATTGCTTATCTCATGTTTCCCTGGTTAAATACAATTACGTTTTCGTTCTCTCTCTCTCTCTCTCTCTCTCTCTCTCTCTCTCTCTCTCTCTCTCTCTCTCTCTCTCTCTCTCTCTCTCTCTCTCTCTCTCTCTCTCTCTCTCTCTCTCTCTCTCTCTCTCTCTCTCTCTCTCTCTCTCTCTCTCTCTCTCTCTCTCTCTCTCTCTCTCTCTCTCTCTCTGTCTTCGACATCGTAGGATAAACACCAAGGCTCTTGAGATAGGATCAACGCAATATATCCCACTGCAAAGTCATACTAACTGATATTGACGACACAAAACAAAGCAAAACACGTGATATTTCAACAAGTCTTTTTGTTTTAACCCTTTCATCGCCAATGTCGCATTTATGCACCACAATGGTTTAACACCATTGTCACTAAAAGGCATCAAATCAGGGCCTCTTATCCGAAGACCCTACTTTCTTAAATTTGGGAGGTAACGATAGGCCTAATAATGTCACAGAGGAATCCCCACATTTGCAGACATGTTGTTTGTTTTTACCCAGTTAAGTTTAATTGTATTTGGGGAGCTGAAAAATGGCGGGCGGCGAAAGGGTTAAACAACACAGAAAACAACGTAACAATACTTCCCCTCCTTCACAGTCAAGCCATTCCCCTTCCTCCCAGAGCTGACCTTTCATCAAAGTCTTTCGTCCAGTCCGCACCAGCGCGTTTCCTCCTTCTCCTCCTTCTCCTATTGAGCTCCGGGGAGGCCGTGGCCATGTCTGCAGTCTCCTGGGAGAAGTCGATGTCGGTGGTCCCGTTGACCTTGCTCACCAGGACCTCGCCGTTCCTGGTGAAGAAGCAGCGGTGGACGGTGGACACGATGCAAGGGGACACCCTGGTGCGACACTCGTGGCACAGGTTGTTCCCGTAGCGGGTGATGTTGATGAACTCTCTGTCCAGAGAAATGACAACGATGTGAACAACCCTGGTAACTATAGAGGCATTAGTCTGATTAATGTTTGCAGTA
>CM065694.1:27435952-27440952 GCA_017654935.2 Phymorhynchus buccinoides
AATTGCAGTGGTTATATGGCATCTTACTTGCTAAACAAGGATCCCTGTACATTTTATTATTATTATTATTATTATTATTATTATTATTATGATTATTATTATTATTATTATTATTATTATTATTATTATCAACATTATTAGCAATATGTACAGGGAAGGTCGGCCATACACTCGTGCGACACATTGAATATACAAACAATTAATAAGTCATCAGTTTCTTTATTGTCCTTTGGCATTGTACAACGCACATGGAAACTTGTCTTCCACCGTGTAAAAAATAAAAATATTCAATAAAAGTATGAAACATAAATTTACATTAACAAACTAATAATGTAACTCTCACACCACGACCAATCATTCATCCGCTCTCCTGCTCACTCATCATGCAACCCCCCACCACCACTTCCGCCTTCATTTTTCACCCCTTTCTTTACTTGTTCCTTCCTTTCCTCTTTGTTTCTTTGTTCCTCCTTCAGCAAGAGTGTGAAAACTTAAGCCGTGGAAATTGTGTGAGAAGGAATTCATTATAATGGGGTACAGAAACCACAGAAGATTTTCTTAGTCCCCGAGCCAAAGGTTCGGGGAGCTATTGTTTCTGTCTGATCCGTCCGTGCCTACGGCGTGCCTCCGTCCGTCCGTCCGTCCGGCTATTCGTCCGCTTTTCTCAAAAACTATTCAGTCTATCATCATCAAATTTGGTATACTAGTTTGCCAAGATGCAAGCTATCCACTGATGTATTTAGTTTTACATTAAGGTCAAGGGTGCGCCAGTTACGGGGTTCAAACCCCAAAAACACATAATCGCTAATATCTCGCGAAGTTTTGCATGTATTTCAATGCAGTTTGTTTCACAACATTTCTTGATGAATGGTCTATAACACAGTTGTCATGAATTTTTCTGTGCGCGCGTGTGCGCATGATCGCGCCCGCTCAAATTACGGGTCCGAACCCTAAGGCTATATATAAAAAACCCTATTCGGTTTCGCGCTGTTTTCATGCGTTTTTATGTAGTTACGTGCTGTTTTGATGTGTTTTTATGTATGTGTACAGCCGACACATTCCGATTTCGGAGTAGCTCGGCGATGCTGCGAGGGGACTTTGCAGCCGCTCGGCGTTGCACTTGTTTGTTGTTGTTGTTGTAAGCCATGATAATTAGTCACAGCAGTGAAATATTTGGGAACAAACATCCCGATGCATATAAGAGACAAATACATACAGTATATTTCACTGAAAATGAGAATCGTTTTGTCTCGTAGTTTCGTGTTAAAGACCCACCACGTTACGTGTCAAAACCACGGTTTTCACGTGTTTTCCCACTTACAGCTGGTAAGAAATCTTAAGAAATCTTCCTAGCATAAGAGGGAATGTGACACGTGACGTGAGGGGTCTTTAAGAATGTTTTCCAAACAAGTTTGTTTGCAACATGGAAAGTCAAAGGCAATCGTTCTTCTCTATTTTGACTCTATTATGACTCTAATTTCAATACATTGTGATCTCTCCAATACCCTACATACGGGCTTCAAGGCATTTCAATGGACTTCGCAGGAATCTCTGCAGAAATTCGTGGTCTTGGGTCTCCTGAATGTCATTGCATCTCTCTGTAGTTTGTCAAGAATATTTGCTCCAGTCTGCATTATGTGATTAAGTAGAAGAGCCCGCATATTTTGGATCGGATTTTGATCTGGGCCTGTATTCACATTGAGATAGCATGAGACTTAGCATGATGCTAACTTAGAAGCTCTTCCAATGTCCTATAGGATTTAATAGGACTTTTGGAAGAGCTTCTAAGTTAGCATGATGCTAAGTCTCATGCTATCTCAACGTGAATACAGGCCCTGGGACGGTATTCATGTCGAGATAGCATGAGACTTAGCATGATGCTAACTTAGAAGCTCTTCCAATGTCCTATAGGATTTAATAGGACTTTTGGAAGAGCTTCTAAGTTAGCATCATGCTAAGTCTCATGCTATCTCAACGTGAATACAGGCCCTGGTGAATAGCTGGACCAATCAGAAACAATTTCGTTTTTGGCCATCAAACTAATATTTTTGTGTCAAATGTTGTGTTCGCGGCTGTTGTTCTACAGTAAAATCCAGTTGTTTAGGTAGTAAATGTGGTGTGTTGTAAGGAGGAGGTATTATTTGTGAATTCATATGTATATATATATATATATTTTTTTTATTTGATCAAACTGTCTATTAATGTGAAGACAGGAGTGCTTTCCCTTGCCGATGCCGCACACTTTTACATAGCTTAAATGTGGGCACATTTGGGGCTGTGGATACATACGTTCTCATTGAATTTTGCCGAGAACTTAAAGACCCCCCACGTCACGTGTCACATTCCCTCTTACGCTAAGAAGATTTCTTAAGATTTCCTACCAGCTATAAGAGGGAAAACACGTGAAAACCGTGATTTTGACACTTGACGGGGTGGGTCTTGAAGAAGAAAAATCTGTTTAACGTCCTCCGGTCTGAAACAGACACATATGGAACATCAGTAGATATATGGTGGCCGGAGGCAGTGCAACGCCAGGAAAGTCCCGAGTTTTTAACAATACAGATATTATTGTAAAATTAAATAACTTAAGGCATTATCGTAATATGACGTCAATTTGTGGATCTCCAGTTCGATATTGGAAAAGATTTAGATCACCAGCGTCTGCTAAAATGTTTCTGCTTCCACTGTATCAACGCTCTGCTTTGTAACTGAAAGCGTTTTCTGGAAGCAAGCGGATTTCTGAAGACTATGACAAATTGGTCATCGCGTACCGGTACGGGTCAGTGCGCACCCTACATACGGGTGCTGCTTTTTTTAAATTTATCCATAATGCACTTATTTGTAACCCATAGCAACTTTCACCCCATACCAAGTGAGGAAGGAAACCTTAACGTAAAATGAGTAGATTCAGATTTTGGGGGGGTCGTACGCACGGACCCAACCAACGCACAGACCTGTTTCTACTCTAGATACTAACTTACCAAGCAACTTCAAAGGACCTGAGCACATCGAGACGTTGATGGTACTGTAAGAGCGAGCGATATGAAGAACCAAAAAGAAAACACTAACTAACCTGATGGCGGACTTTAGCTGACTGACTACCACCCCGACCCCACCCCCATCCCCTTAACTGTCGTTACCTACATGACGTCAGCCGTGTTCGGTACTGGCAGGTACAAACAGATATGCATGTATAGTATAATGTGACCCAGCACCACGAAAGGGACATTAAGTCGCTGGGCTAGTTTCTCACAACAGGCTTGCATCTAATTTATTACATTGTCAATCTATTGTTTTTGGGTCAGTTTTGTGTTATGGGTATTTTCGTGTTCATGAACATCTTATCTTTCATAGTTATCAAGGACAATCTTTAATATGGTCTCCAAATGGTCTGGTGAGTGCTTTAACCCTTTCACCGCCAGCCAGATTTCAGCCAAAATTTCCATCAAATTTACCTGGGTAGAGAACAAAATCCATCTGCAGTATCGGGGATTCTTCTGTGACTTATATATAAAATAAGGTCTATCCTTGCTTCCCCAAAACTAAGACAATAGGGTCTTTGGATAATAGACCCCAATGTCTTGATGCCTTTTAGTGACATAGGTGTTGTATCACTGTGGTGCTAAAATGCGACATTGGCGATGAAAGGGTTAAAACGATCGAGTAGGTCAATACATTTTCTTCATCTAGGCCAGAGTTTAGACTGTGTTTTCTCAAAATGGCCGACGCTCACCCTACTGATTTTAAATGCTCATAACTCTGGAACGGAAAAAGATACAAGAATGGTTCTTGTATCAATAGAAAGAAAATTGTCGGAAATTGTCTATTGTGTACTTTTCTCAAATGGTCAGTTGACACTTAATGTCCCTTTCGTGGTGCTGGGTCACATATTATGGTGAAGCAAAAGCACGAGGCTAATCCTGTGACTGAGAGTACCAGTTTCGGGTTAATGACTGGCTTCGAGAGAAAAGGGTGTGTGGAAATGACATGTTAGCTTGTTGTTAACCTGCGGAATTCTTCACATTTGTTTGTTGGAAACTGCTCTTTTCTTCCCTTATACACACTCTCCCTTCTCTCACTATATCCTCATGTCTGTCTGTCTGTCTGTCTGCATATTTATTGGCTCATGTGTTGTATGCGTCTGTGTGTCTTTGCCTTCAATTTAATTTTTTTTTTTTTTTTTAAATCATTGTTGACATAAGACTCATGATTTTCGCCTTGGCTTAAGGCTGTGTCAGACCAATTATTGACATAGGCTAGAACACCAAGGCTTCATCAAAACGTGGCGGCATGTCGTCAGTTCCCATGTAGCACTCTTTTTTGTTGTTCTTTAGGGAGATGCAAAGGGACGTAATAATAGGCGTGTGGTAGCATGTCGTCAGTTCCCATGTAACACTCTTCTTTGTTATTGTTCTTTAGGGAGATGCAAAGGGACGTAATAATAGGCGTGTGGCGGTATGTCGTCAGTTCCCATGTAACACTCTTCTTTGCTATTGTTCTGTAGGGAGATGCAAAGGGACGTAATAATAGGCGTGTGGCGGTATGTCGTCAGTTCCCATGTAAAACTCTTCTTTGTTATTGTTCTTTAGGGAGATGCAAAGGGACGTAATAATAGGCGTGTGGCAGCATGTCGTCAGTTCCCATGTAACACTCTTCTTTGTTATTGTTCTTTAGGGAGATGCAAAGGGACGTAATAATAGGCGTGTGGCGGTATGTCGTCAGTTCCCATGTAACACTCTTCTTTGCTATTGTTCTGTAGGGAGATGCAAAGGGACGTAATAATAGACGTGTGGCGGTATGTCGTCAGTTCCCATGTAAAACTCTTCTTTGTTATTGTTCTTTAGGGAGATGCAAAGGGACGTAATAATAGGCGTGTGGCGGCATGTCGTCAGTTCCCATTTAACACTCTTCTTTGCTATTGTTCTTTAGGGAGATGCAAAGGGACGTAATAATAGGCGTGTGGCGGTATGTCGTCAGTTCCCATGTAACACTCTTCTTTG
>CM065694.1:27448452-27455952 GCA_017654935.2 Phymorhynchus buccinoides
GTCACGAATCGCACGAAATACTTCCGTCTGAAATAATTCTGCCATTTTCGCTCACTATACTCAAGTAGACCCAGTATACGAATTTCACGCGAATCATGACTCGCGTCGTCAAAATCGCATCGCATTCAGGCGCGATTCGTACGTCGTGAGGCTGGCCCTAAAGATAGATCTCGCCTTCTATTCGACCAAGAGAAATCAAATAAGCCACTAGAGACATCTCCCGTCGGGGGACCAGAAGAGCTGTTTCGCGTGAATGCAGCGCACGTGACTCCAGTTTCCTTTCGACTTGCTGAGCGAGGACACCCATATGATCAGATCGGGGTAAAAAGTTTCCATGGGCGGGTCGACATGAAATAAAGAAAATTTCAGTCAAACATGAGACGAATGCTAGACATTAACGCTCGTCTCATGGGCAAAATGAGACTGAAATTTGCTTCAATGAGATAATTGGGGTGGGCTTCTTACCCGCCCAGCTTTTTACCCCGTCTTCCCCTAATAAAAAAAAGTATTCATTATCAGTGCCATATGGCTTCGGCCGGGAGGACGTAAAGCTAAACTTTCGTTCGTTCATTATCAGGAACCAACCGGCGTATTTTGCTTATCATCACTTTGCGGCTGGCTGGTTGGCTCGTTATGTGATATTTAACTGTTGGAACGCCAGACGACACACCTGTTAGTAGTAGTGATGCTGCGACCTGCTCCTGCTCAGTTCTTCAGTCTTGTGTCTTGTAATGAGAAGGACTAGCTGTTTAAATTAAGGTAGGTATAGCGGTTGGTTAAAAAGACACCAAACATTATTGTCGCTGTTTGTATATATTTTGGTCTGTCTCTTATGTATTTCATGCATGCGATCGTGCGCGCCCGTGTGCCGTGCGTATGCGCGCGCGCGCGTGTTTGTGTGTGTGTGTGTGCGTGCGTGTGTGCGCGCGCGCGCGCGCGCGTGTGTGTGTGTGTGTGTGCGTGCTCGTGCATCATATGTTTGTGTATGTGCGCGAGCATGCGTGTGTGCTCGCGCTCATTTACGTGCGTGTACGTGATCATGACATGTTCGTGAGCACGATTCCAGTTATAGGCTTCTACAAAAGACTGCTGCTTGATGATCCTGACAACAATAACAATAATATGAAGGTGATGACAACCAATTTAATAAGGACGATGACGACTGACGATGATGAAGACGACGATGACGACGTCGACGTCGACGACGACGATGATGATGATGATGATGATGATGATTGATGATGAAAACTCGAGTGATGTTCTTAGTAATGAGGTCACAGTTGATGCGGATCATGAAGTAAGATGTTACACAACGTACGGATGGTGTTCATATGTTTGCTCTGTAAGATCCTGTTTGCTTTACATGTATAAATGTATGTATGTAACATGTACGATGATAATGATAATGTATGTATATGTGTGATATGCATGTATGTATGTATGTATGACGACGATAATGATGTATGTATCTGTCTGATCTATAAGATCTGTCTTTCGTATCTATGTGGTGCCTATCTATGTATGTTGTGTATGCATGTATGATATGTAATGTTGTATGTATGAATGTATGCATATAGATTAAGTATGTATTATGTATGTATGTATGTATTTATGTATGTTGTGAATGCAAGTTGTATGTTTGTATGTATGTGTATGCATGTATGTATGTATGTATATATATATGTGTTTATCTGTCTTTTATATGTGTTTATATCTATGTATATTTGTGTACATGCATAAGTAGATGGATAAATTGTTGTATGCGGTGAATGTATATGTGATTTGTGTGTGTATGTGTCATATCTAATTTGTGTGCAAGTTGTATGCTTGTATGTGTGTGTGTGTGTGTGTGTGTGTATGTGTAAGTGCGTGGTGTGTTGTGTGTGTGTGATGTGTGTGTGTGGTGTGTGTGTGTGTGTGTGTGTGAATTGTGTGTGCGCACAGTGTTTAAAATAGTCGCATATTTCATTTTGTTGTCTTCTCTGTATGTGTGTCTGTGTATGTGTGTTGCTTTGTTGATTGTTTTATTGCTGCAAAATATAATTTCCTGTAAAATGGAAAGTACAAATATTGATTCCAAGACAACAAGCAATTGATTGATTGATTGTAGTTGCATAATGTCACTAACGTTTCGATGTCTGCCTTATTCCTATTAAGCATAGGTAGGGGAAGACGGGGTAAAAAGCGCATGGGCGGGTAAGAAGCCCACCCCAATTATCTCATGAAATAAAGAAAATTTCAGTCAAATTTGCCCATGAGACGAATGCTAGACATTAACGCTCGTCTCATGGGCAAAAATGAGACTGAAATTTGCTTCATTTCAAGAGATAATTGGGGTGGGCTTCTTACCCGCCCATGCGCTTTTTATCCCGTCTTCCCCTAATTCTGATGCGGATCATAACGTTCCGCAACAACATAGATGAGTGTCCTCAAACACATCCACATCATCGTTTATTCTTCAAAAGACCTTATCACCCGACCGAAACATATAGCTTTCATCCCCCCCCCTGACTGAATGTAGAGTGGCACAGTGGTAGCGCGTTCGCCTCGTGTCAAGTAAACCCGAGTTCGAACCTGGGTACAAGGGGATTTTTTCCTCTCATTTTGCACTAGGCCTTACAGTCTGAACTGTGGAGTCTTTCGGAGGAGACGATAAACCGAGGTCCCGTGTGCCCATGCACTTAGCACACGTTAAACCCAGTGGCAACACAAAAGTTGTCATTTTGGTCAACATTTACCCCCCCCCCCCCCCTTTCCTTCCTCATCAGTCACACAAAATTCGCATGCAAAAAATAAAAAAAAAAAAAAATGGGTGGCGCGCCTCTGGCTGCGACGCGCTCTCCAGGTGGGAGCAACCCGAATTTCACAGAGATGCCTCTGTGACTATAAACAAAGTGCCTGATACCTAATAATACATAATACCTAAAGACTGCAGGCCTACCATCTTTTCTCTACTACAGAGAACACAGAAACATGAGCGACAGCGATTCATCGGACCGATCAGACGGGTCCCTCCGGAAAAAGGGGTGCAACTCCGGCAAGCTTACCCCGACCAAGGGGCATAACGCCAGCACAAAGTAAGTGGATGGTGCATGAGACGTGGTTGTGTTTCCTTCGTACAGAAGAATGATGGCTGTCGGCCTATGTCTATCCAGCCAGGGACGTCCCGTTTCGCCCTGTCCCATTTCGCCCTGTTCCCCTTTCGCCCTGTTCCCATTTCGCCCTGTTCCCATTTCGCCCTGTTCCCCTTTCGCCCTGACGATTACGGCGGTGTCTTTTCGCCCTGTTTCGTTTCGCCCTGTTCCCAGTTTTGCCCTGCCTCTCTCTAAGATTCAACACAGTTCATGCAATAGAGGTTATCAACATTAACATAGTTTTGATGAAAAGTACGGTTTTAAGAAGTTCAATAAAAGAAATAACTATCATTCTGTGCACGTGAACAGTGTAGAGTGGCACAGTGGTAACGCGTTCGCTTCGTGTCAAGTAAACCCGAGTTCGAACCTGGGTACAGTTTTTTTTTTTTTTTTTTTTTTTTTTTTTTTTTCCTCTCATTTTGCACTAGGCCTTATGGTCTGAATGTGGAGTCTTTCGGATGAGACGATAAACCGAGGTCCCGTGTGCCCATGCACTTAGCACACGTTAAAACCCAGTGGCAACGAAAAAGTTGTCATTTGGTCAACATTTACCCCCCCCCCCCCCCCCCCCCTTCTTTCCTTCCTCTCAGTCACACAAAATTCGCATGCAAAAAAAAAAAAAAATAAAAAAAAAAAGGGTGGCGCGCCTCTGGCTGCGACGCGCTCTCCAGGTGGGAGCAACCCGAATTTCACAGAGATGCCTCTGTGACTATAAACAAAGTGCCTGATACCTAATAATACATAATACCTAAAGACTGTAGGCCTACCATCTTTTCTCTACTACAGAGAACACAGGAACATGAGCTACAGCGATTCATCAGACCGATCAGACGGGTCCCTCCGGAAAAAGGGGTGCAACTCCGGCAAGCTTACCCCGACCAAGGGGCATAACGCCAGCACAAAGTAAGTGGATGGTGTATGAGGCGTGGTTGTGCTTCCTTCGTACAGAAGAATCATGGCTGTCGGCCTATGTCTATCCAGCCAGGGACGTCCCATTTCGCCCTGGCCCATTTCGCCCTGTTCCCCTTTCGCCCTGTTCCCCTTTCGCCCTGTTCCCCTTTCGCCCTGTTCCCCTTTCGCCCTGGCCCATTTCGCCCTGTTCCCCTTTCGCCCTGTTCCCATTTCGCCCTGTTTCGTTTCGCCCTGTTCCCCTTTCGCCCTGTTCCCATTTCGCCCTGTTCCCCTTTCGCCCTGTTCCCATTTCGCCCTGTTCCCCTTTCGCCCTGTTCCCCTTTCGCCCTGTTCCCCTTTCGCCCTGTTCCCCTTTCGCCCTGTTCCCCTTTCGCCCTGTTCCCCTTTCGCAAAAGTTTGTTCCCATTTCGCCCTGTTCCCCTTTCGCCCTGTTCCCATTTCGCCCTGTTCCCATTTCGCCCTGTTCCCATTTCGCCCTGTTCCCCTTTCGCCCTGACGATTACGGCGGTGTCTTTTCGCCCCGTTTCGTTTTGCCCTGTTCCCAGTTTTGCCCTGCCTCTCTCTAAGATTCAACACAGTTCATGCAATAGAGGTTATCAACATTAACATAGTTTTGATGAAAAGTACGGTTTTAAGAAGTTCAATAAAAGAAATAACTATCATTCTGTGCACGTGAACAGTGTAGAGTGGCACAGTGGTAACGCGTTCGCTTCGTGTCAAGTAAACTCGAGTTCGAACCTGGGTACAAGGGGATTTTTTCCTCTCATTTTGCACTAGGCGTTATGGTCTGAATGTGGAGTCTTTCGGAGGAGACGACAAACCGAGGTCCCGTGTGCCCATGCACTTAGCACACGTTAAACCCAGTGGCCCTGAAAAAGTTGTCATTTGTCCTGTCAAACATTTACCCCCCGCCCCCCCCCCCCCCCCTCTTTCCTTCCTCATCAGTCACACAAAATTCGCATGCCAAAAAAAAAAAAAAAAAAAAAAATGGGTGGCGCGCCTCTGGCTGCGACGCGCTCTCCAGGTGGGAGCAACCCGAATTTCACAGAGATGCCTCTGTGACTATAAACAAAGTGCCTGATACCTAATAATACATAATATCTAAAGACTGTAGGCCTACCATCTTTTCTCTACTACAGAGAACACAGGAACATGAGCGACAGCGATTCATCAGACCGATCAGACGGGTCCCTCCGGAAAAAGGGGCGCAACTCCGGCAAGCTTACCCCGACCAAGGGGCATAACGCCAGCACAAAGTAAGTGGATGGTGTATGAGGCGTGGTTGTGCTTCCTTCGTACAGAAGAATGATGGCTGTCGGCCTATGTCTATCCACTGTTCAGGGACGTCCCACCTTTCGCCCTGTTCCCCTTTCGCCCTGTTCCCCTTTCGGCCCTGTTCCCCTTTCGCCCTGTTCCCCTTTCGCCCTGTTCCCCTTTCGCCCTGTTCCCCTTTCGCCCTGTTCCCCTTTCGCCCTGTTCCCCTTTCGCCCTGTTCCCCTTTCGCCCTGTTCCCCTTTCGCCCTGTTCCCATTTCGCCCTGTTCCCCTTTCGCCCTGACGATTACGGTGGTGTCTTTTCGCCCTGTTTCGTTTCGCCCTGTTCCCAGTTTTGCCCTGCCTCTCTCTAAGATTCAACACAGTTCATGCAATAGAGGTTATCAACATTAGCATAGTTTTGATGAAAAGTACCGTTTTAAGAAGTTCAATAAAAGAAATAACTATCTCTCTGTACACGTGAACATTTTCCGCTCTTCTCCCCATGGCAACACAGTGATAATATGCAAGTCGTCTTATCACTGGTAATCACTGTGTTGCCATGTGAAAAGAGTGAAAAATGTTCACTTTATTCGGACCTTCTTGAATAGCTATCATTGTGAAGCTTGGAAAATTAGATCAAAGAGAGTACTTACAGAAGGATAAGAATTATTGTTTAGTAGTTGAAGATGTTGTCAGTGACTTTGGATGGCCAGAGAAGAGCGAGAGAAGTGAGTGTGTGTGTGTGTATGTCGTGACCTGTTTTGAATGTGTGTATCATTGTGTGTGTATCCGTGCGTGCTACGTGTGCGTGTGTGTGTGTGTGTGTGTGTGTGTGCGTGTGCGTGTGTGCCAAAGTGGTGTGTGTGTGTGTGCGTGTGCGTGCACGCACAGTGAGAGAGAGAGAGAGAGAGTCAGAGAGAGAAGAGAGCAGAGAGAGAGTGTGTGTGTGTCTGTGTGTGTGTGTGTGTGTGTGTGTGTGGTGTGTGTGGTGTGTGTGTGTGTGTGAGTGATGTGAATGTGTGGGTGTGGGTGTAATTTGTAAAGAAAGAGTGAATGAGAGCGAATTTGGAAATTAATATGCGAAACATGTTTACAATAGTAAGGATTTGCATAAAACCCATTGAAAAGTTATTTTTCATATTTTTCACTTTTAGTTATTTTTCCTTATTAGTTATATTGTTTAGTTAAAATATGTTCTTTACTGTGAAAATGATGCTTTCCCCCATGTCATAAGAACATTTTGTTAATGACATTAAACAGTCAAAGTGTCAAAGTGTCAAAGTCAACTCTCTCTCTCTCTCTCTCTCTCTCTCTCTCTCTCTCTCTCTCTCTCTCTCTCTCTCTCTCTCTCTCTCTCTCTCTCTCTCTCTCTCTCTCTCTCTCTCTCTCTACAGTCCTTACATCTTGTCCTGATTGAAACAGCTAGCTGACTGGAGTAATTGTTAAATGTTAATGTGTAGAGATACTATTATCATGTGTGTTGATGTGTGCGCATTGATTGTTGATGACGAGAAGTATTCCAAATGTTGTTATTTGATTGACTGTTATAAGTTGATAATGGTTACTCTGTTTTAAATGTGAACATCTCCAAGTTCATGTAATGAATTTTAATAATGATTTGATTGGCATAATTTTGTTTCACACGTTTGATTAATGTTCTTTCAGTTATGTTGTATCTCTGTCATGTTGTTGCACCTAACCTGAATTTCTCTTTGGGAGATATTAACCCTTTCACCGCCAGCCATATTTCAGCCCAAACTTTCCATTAAGTTTATCTGGATAGAGAACAAAATCCATCCGCAGTATTGGAGATTCTTCTGTGACATACATAAAATAAGGTCTATCCTTACTTCCCAAAAACAAGACAATAGGGACTTTGGATAATGGAACCCAATTTGATGCCTTTTAGTGACATAGGTGTTAAATCACTGTGGTGCTAAAATGCGACTTTGGCGGTGAAAGGTTTAAAGTATATGCTTGAACTTGAACTTGAACAATGTCACGCGTACAGAGACATGTGCATGTCCAAAATTGTCAATTACAGCAGATGAACAGGCATTATCGGGAAAAGAGAAGAACGCATGTAAAATTAAAATTAAAATTCAAGATGGCAAATCAAACTTTTCGGCTTATTTCCACGAGAGATAGATGACAATTCATAGTGACAGGGCAGAATGGGAACAGGGCGAAAATAAGCG
>CM065694.1:27470952-27473452 GCA_017654935.2 Phymorhynchus buccinoides
GACGATGGTTCTGATGATTCTGATGATGCTGATGAAGAAGAAAGAATCGCCATGACCATCCTGCAGCTGCCCAGTCCTCGCAACGCCACTGACCACGCGTGTAATGACCTCTCTGGAAAACCTTCCCTAACTTCAGCCAGAAAGATGCCCAAAGCCAGCAACAGCAACAGACCCAGACGGCTAAGCGCGGGGAACAACAAAGTAGCCCCTGCCAGCGACGGCAACATCGTCGACACTACTACTGCGGCCCTGCAAACGGGAGGGAGACCCAAATCCACGAGCGCTTGTTCTTCAAACCCCGCGGAGGGTGAGGCTCAACGTCAGCAACAGGCGTGGAAGGAAGAAGAGGATGAGGAAAAGCAGCAGCAGCAGCAGCAGCAACAACAACAGCAGCATCAACAGGAACGTGATGAAGAGACAACGGAGGACCCTCCGCAGCGAAAAGAACTCGAAGCGCAGCATCGGCTGCAGCGTCAGGATGAAGAAGAGAAACACCAAACCCAGGAGCTGCAGGAGCAACAGCAGCAACAGGAGCAGCAACAGCAACAGGAGCAACAACAGCTGCAGGAGCAACAACAGCAACAGGAGCAACAGAAGCAACAGCAGCAACAGGAGCAACAGGAAGAAGAGGATGAGAGGACGAAAGTTGAGCAGCAACAAAAACAGCAGCAGCAGCAGCAGGAAGACAATGGAAAGGAAAAAGAGGAAGAACAGTGCTCTAACCACGATGAAGTGCAGCAGCAGCAGCTGCAGCAGCAGCAGCAAGATGGAGAGGAACAGCAACAAACACATCTTCAGCAGCAGCAGCAGCAGCAGCAGCAAGATGGAGAGGAGCAGCAACAAACACATCTTCAGCAGCAGCAGCAGCAGCAGCAGCAGCAGCAGCAGCAGCAGCAGCAGCAGCAGCAGCTTCAAGGAGCAGAACAAGAGGAACAGAATCAGCAGCAGTCCTCGCATCAGCCAAAGGAGAAGAGACCTTTCAGCTGTGTTCGCTTTGCAGCGAAGGATGAGTTATTTGATTCACGCACGGGGGAGGAGAATCAACGTCAAGGGTTCACGTCCAACGCTGCTCTTCGGAACCTTAACACGGACAAGCCAGAAGATCCACCATTTCAGGCAATGTAAGTTGTGGTGTTTGTTGTTGTTGTTGTTGTTGTTGTTGTTGTTGTTGTTGTTGTTGTTGTTGCTTTTATTTCGCCTTTGCCAATTGTTATTCGGCCATTAACGTACTTTTACCCATCTAGCCATTCTGTGCATTCCATAGGATATTATTTTAACACACAAAGCCTGCACAGCATAACAGCTTGTGACGAAAGGAAAAGAAACATTTGCACCCTAAGAGTCAAATATGTTTATCTGCGCTTTTGATTGTATTCTTATTTAAGCCCATTTCTTTTTTCTATTTGTTTGGCTTATTTGGGTTTTTTCATGGTACTCATAAATACATTTTGGTTTTTTTGAAGCCAGTTAGTCTGTCCTCCAAGTTCTTCATGAGATAATGTCCTCCCGGTACCTTCTAATGGGACTGATGAAATAGGGGGGTCAAACTAGCACTGGTTTAAGCTGTTCCCTTTCATTTGAATTAATTCCTTCCAGTGGTTCTTCCAGCCCATTTTTATATAACACCACATGGTCAATTGTCAAGGTCAAGTTTAACACCCCTGCATTCCTGTCACACTGATAAAGAATATCAGTATATGATTATGTGGGCAGTGTCTGAACTTATACCCACTGAAGTTCAAATGTCAATGCCCTGAAATAATTAATACTTGTCCACCACACATGACCTTGAGTCATTTTACCAGCCTGCCAACCTTGAAGCCGGTAACGGCAAACATGTGAGGATACAGGCCTAATTTTGTACATGTCAAAGAATAATTCCCAATGTTGCAGATAGTTTTTGTCTCTACACCGTTAAGTTTCATGTTAGGCTTATTTTTTTCTTTTAGCTGAAAAATAAAGCCAGTCTGGCGTTCGAACAGGGTTAAAGAAGAAACGTTCGGGTCTCAAGGTCAAGCTTCAAGGTCAAGATCAGCACGGTCACAGTTTTTCGATGGGAACACATGTGTACCATGACAAACCACCACACAAAATGGGAAACCATTCTGTTCTCTGGTTTGAGCGCTACAGGGCGAACAAACAGACAACCAGCCACACACATTTCTTGCTTTCTTAACAGGTATTAACATTGTTGTGTTGTTTTGTTCTTTCCCTACCTTCCATTATTGTTTTCAATTATGTCAATCTCTGTCTCTGTCTCTATCCATACTTTCCTCTTTTCTCTCCCCCCCCCCCCCCCTGACCTGTTCCTTCTATCCACAGTTTCCCGCTTTGCAGAATAACATTCTTTACAGTTCAATCACGTATTGACTACAACATTCTCCTCCTTGTCTTCAAGTCACTGACTGATCAGGCTCCCTTATATCTCTCTGATCTTCTTCATCTCTATGTCCCAGCTCGCCAACTACGTTCGTCTTCTGATTCTCGTCTCCTTTCCCTT
>CM065694.1:27503452-27505952 GCA_017654935.2 Phymorhynchus buccinoides
AGACTGATGAACCCTTTTTATATTTCTGCAGTCATTGTTTAATACAAGTTATTAGTTTTTCTAATAAATCCAATAATACGTCAATGGTCTATCTAAATATAGTCTGTTTTGACTCCAAGCCATCGATATGGCCATAATGGGTAAGGTACATATGTGTCCGGTTTTCAGTTCTCAATGGTCTCCCCACTGCGTACAGCCGACACATTCCGATTTTGGAGGAGCTCAAATGAGACAAATTATTTGGAGGATTTTTTTGGGGGAAAAGACAGGAGAATCTAAGTCAGAAAGATAGTAGAAGATAGAAAGCAAAGGGAAAAGGCAGAGTCAAAGAGAGTGGCAGATTAGAGGAAGTTTCAAGCACAGAGCTTCCAGAAGGTGGGGGAACTAACGGGAAAGCTTAAACTGGACGAAATTTGTCAACCTGTAAGAATCATCAAGCATAAGTTCAAATGAACAATCCAGCGGAGAAAAGCAACAACATTTTTTCTGGTCCCACAGATGGTGACAGACCAAGACCTGGAGGGCAGCACGTGTCTTCATCGCGCCATAGACAACGGCCATTATGAGGTGGCCAAAATGTGCCTGGAGAAACGTACGTTCTCGATCGATTTCATCGTCAATATTGTCATTAACAAACTGACAAACTTATCCTTTCGATTCCTCGTACAAACACTAAGACAAATGGTGAACGTTCATTTTCTTTCAGCGCCCCTTCTGTCTGGAACATCCCTACAATATGAACTTCGTTCTGCTAAATCTTTCCAATCTTTCAAAACCGCTCTTAAAACTCACCTCTTCCGGCAATACCTCTGATTTCTTCCTTGTCCCGTTTTCTGCCTTAAAACTATGTTCCCCACATTGTGGGTGGGTGGGTGTGCGCGCGTGTGTGGGTGTGTGCGTGTGCGTGTGCGTGCGTGCGTGTTGTGGCTGTGTGCATGTTTGTGATAGTTAATATTGTAGTAGCTTATTTATGATCTATGTATTTATTAAAATAATTGTGAAGCGCCGTGAGCTCAAGAGAGAAAGGGCGCTCTATAAATGTTAGTTATTATTATTATTATTATTGACAAAGTCATTCCCTTTATCATCATCGCTGGGATTCTTGTCCAATCCACTATGTGTTATTAATGTCGATTTGAAGCAAAGATTCTCTTTGTTGTTGCCGTCGTCATTGCTTTATAACCTTAGCTTTTAACCCTTTCATCGCCAATGTCGCATTTTAGCACCACAATGGTTTAACACCCATGTCACTAAAAGGCATCAAATCAGGACCTGTTATCCAAAGACCCTTATTTTCTTAATTTTGGGAGGTAAGGATAGGCCTAATGTTATATATGTCACAGAGGAATTCGCAATATTGCAAATATTTTTATTTTCTCTACCCAGTTAAGTTTAATTGTATTTTATGGCTGAAAAATGCCTGGCGGCGAAAGGGTTAAGAGCATTATTTTTGTCATTTCACTATCATGAGTTGCCGACGAAGATGACGACGACGATGATGATGACGACGACAGTGTAGAGAAAGACGATTATGACGTTTACGGCAATGATGATGACTGCTGGTATTACTGCTGCTACTGCTGCTACTACTACTATGCTGCCAGTCTACTATTAGCTGCTGCTGCTCATCCTTTTCCTTCTATTGCTGCAACTATGCTTCTACTACTACTACTACTACTACTACTACTACTACTACTACTACTACTACTACTACTACTGCTGCTGCTGCTGCTGCTGCTGCTGCTGCTGCTGCTGCTGCTACAACAACAACTACAACATCATCATCATCATCATCATCAACGACAACAACAATAACAACTACTACTACTACTACTACTACTACTACTACTACTACTACTACTACTACTACTACTACTACTACTACTACAACTACTACTACTACTACTACTGCTGCTGCTGCTGCTGCTGCTGCTGCTACAACAACAACTGCAACATCATCATCGGGTTTACTTGACACGGTTGCGAACGCGATACCTCTATGCCACTCTACACTACACTACTACTAACTATACTACTAACACAGCAAAAACAACAACAACACATTCCTCTTCTTCAATGGTTAACCTAGCTCGCCAATTTGACCGCCAGGTGGCATAGCGCTAGAGTAGGGGCTAATCCTCTCTATATTCTTAGTTGGGGATAAAGAGAGAGAGAGAGAGAGAGAGAGAGAGAGAGAGAGAGAGAGAGAGAGAGAGGGAGGGGGGGGGAGAGAGGGGGGGGGAGATAAGTCCCTCCCTCTCTCTCTCTCTCTCTCTCTCTCTTTCTCTCACTACGCCCAACTAAGAATATCGCGCGCTAAGCCCCTACTGGTTTGACTGCCCCCTGGCGGTAAAATGCGCGTCCTAAGTTGTTCATGCTCTCTCCTTCCTTCCCCAGGTGCTGAGGTGAACCGGCCTCGCAAGCACTACACGTACCCCTTGCACCTGGCAGCCCAGTCCGGGGATGTCCGCATCGCTCAGCTGCTGGTGGACCACTCGGC
>CM065694.1:27510952-27515952 GCA_017654935.2 Phymorhynchus buccinoides
AAAAAAAAAGAAATACCTGCAACCTTCCGCGAGATATTAGCGATTAAGTTCTTTGGGGTTTGAACCCCTTAATCAGCATGACCTTGACCTTGAAATAAAACTAAAGCAATGAGTCGATAGCTAATATCCTCTAAAACTTGTACGCTAAAAGTGATTGAATTCATGAAATAGACTGAAAGGGTTTCAAGAAAACGCGGCCTTCCGGACAAACGGACGGATGCACGCACGCACGCACGCACGCACGCACAGATGCAAGGATGGGCAGATGGGTGGAACAAAAACAATACTTCCCGAATCTTCGCTCGGGAACTATCAATTTACACAACTCCAGCAGCTTACCTTTTCATCTCCTTTAACCCTTTCACCGCCAGCCACATTTCAGCCAAACATTTCCATTAAATTACCTGGGTAGAGAACAAAAATCCATCTGCAGTATTGTGGATTCTTCTGTGACAGATATAAAATAAGGTCTATCCTTACTTCCCAAAACTAAGACAATAGGGTCTGTGGATAATAGACCCCACTTTGATGCCTTTTTAATGACATGGGTGTCAAATCACTGTGGTGCTAAAATGCGACTTTGGCGGTGAAAGGACTGTGTAATCAACCAGACCAGACCATGGTCACGATGCTTCAGGGGTAACGCCGGAAAACGTTTCAAAACGCGTGGGAATCCCCCGTTGGGATACCGAGGGGTCTTTTGTATAAATAGTTCCCTCACCTTCTGGAAGTTCCGTGCTTGTAACTTCCTCTAACCTGTCACTCTCTTTGACTCTGCCTTTTCCCTTTGCTTGCTGTCGTCATCTTCTATCTTTCTGCCTTTCCAGTCCATTCTCCTGCCCCCCTTTTTTTTTCTTTCAAGAAACACTTTCCTAAAAAGATTTCCTCCAGCCCAAGTCGGACATGCTGGGCCTAATTATTTCTTACTTAGGCGCATGACGGCAGCATGACGCATCTGCGCTCATAATTGACAGGAAACTGTGTGAGCGATCGAAGCAAAAGAAGAAGAAGAAGAAGAAGAAGAGGAAGAAGAAGAAGAAGAAGAATCGTGGGAAGAGTGTAAATGATACGGAGAGTGAGGTAGGCGCAGCACGGTAGCTGGCACCGGTGGTATATTAACATACAGCCTATACTAATACTGCTTTCTTTTCTTCCTTCTCCCCTCCCCCCCCCCCCCCTTCATTTCACCCCCTCCCCCTCTTCTTCTGCACCCCTCCCTCCCTCTATCCCTTCTTTTCATTTTTCCCTTTCTATTCTCACTTTCCCCTCTCCTCTAAAACTTGTACTCTAAAAGTGATTGAAATAGACCTAAAGGTTTTCAAGAAAACGCGCCCAGCCGCACGTCCACTAAAATCGTACGGACTTCACGATACGGTTCGATGACGTACGTGGTCTCCAAGAACAGATGTGATTCGCGCTTCGAGATCACGTGATGGAATCGTATCGTACAGTCGTACGATTTTAGCTGACGTGTGGCTGGCCCTTTAACGAAGACACTGGAAGGGACGAATGAACGTTGGTGTTTAAATTAACGTCCGCTCGCGGCTGCAATTAAGGAGCGCACGTGAGACGAATGAACCCATCAAGGAAACCACCACAACCATCATTGATTCAGTGCTTAGAGCAAAACAATCCTGGAAGTACAGCAATACCAGATCTGTGATTAATTTTTATAAAGTTCTACTAAAGCTTAAGTGGGAAAATTTAGAAAGTAACAACGTTTAGTTTCCCACTTAAGCTTTAGGCTAATAAAATTTAGAAAGTAACAACGGTTTTTTGTGTGCTTTTTACTTTTAAAAAAATTTATTAGGAAAATTGACCGTAATACACCTTGACCACATTTTCGTTGTAATACTTTATGTATACGATGGGACTATATAAAAAAAACTTAACAGCTTATTTTGTCCCTACTACTACTACTACTACTACTACTACTACTACTACTACTACTACTACTACTACTACTACTACTACTACTACTACTACTACTACTACTACTACTACTACTACTACTACTACTACTACTACTACTACTACTACTACTACTAACGTTTAGTTTCTCACTTAAGTTTTAGGTTAATTTAGAAAGTAACAACGTTTAGTTTCTCGCTTAAGCTTTAGTAGAACTTCATGAAATTAAGGGCAGGTAGCTAACTATAAGGTTGACGCTTACCGGGCAGGTAACTGACTATAAGGTTGACGCGTACAGGGCAGGTAGCTAACTATAAGGTTGACGCGTACAGGGCAGGTAGCTAACTATAAGGTTGACGCGTACAGGGCAGGTAGCTGACTATAAGGTTGAAGCGTACAGGGCAGGTAGCTAACTATAAGGTTGACGCGTACAGGGCAGGTAGCTGACTATAAGGTTGACGCGTACAGGGCAGGTAACTAACTATAAGGTTGACGCGTACAGGGCAGGTAGCTGACTATAAGGTTGACGCGTACAGGGCAGGTAGCTAACTATAAGGTTGACGCGTACAGGGCAGGTAGCTGACTATAAGGTTGACGCGTACAGGGCAGGTAGCTGACTATAAGGTTGATGCGTACAGGGCAGGTAGCTGACTATAAGGTTGACGCGTACAGGGCAGGTACTAACTATAAGGTTGACGCGTACAGGGCAGGTAACTAACTATAAGGTTGACGCGTACAGGGCAGGTAGCTAGGGACTACGGGGTAAAAAGCCCATGGGCGGGTAGAAGGGCAGGTGCTAACTATCTCAGGTTGAAAGCGTACAGGGCAGGTAGCCCACTATAATGGTTAGACGTTCGTCTCATGGGCAAATTTGACTAAAGGATAATTGGCATGGGCTTCTTACCCGCGTACATGGGCTTTTTACCCCGTCTAACCTAACTATAAGGTTGACGCGTACAGGGCAGGTAGCTGACTGTAAGGTTGACGCGTACAGGGCAGGTAGCTGACTATAAGGTTGACGCGTACAGGGCAGGTAGCTAACTATAAGGTTGACGCGTACAGGGCAGGTAACAGGTAGCTGACTATTTAGTTCGGGTTGACTGGCGTACTGCCTCAGGGCATTGCCTCCAGTAGCTGACTGTATATGTGTCTGACAGACGTACAGGGTAAAACTCCATTTTCTCTCAGGTAGCTGACTGTAAGGTTGACGCGTACAGGGCAGGTAGCTGACTATAAGGTTGATGCGTACAGGGCAGGTAGCTGACTATAAGGTTGACGCGTACAGGGCAGGTAGCTAACTATAAGGTTGACGCGTACAGGGCAGGTAGCTAACTATAAGGTTGACGCGTACAGGGCAGGTAGCTGACTATAAGGTTGACGCGTACAGGGCAGGTAGCTGACTATAAGGTTGACGCGTACAGGGCAGGTAGCTGACTATAAGGTTGACGCGTACAGGGCAGGTAGCTGACTATAAGATTGATGCGTACAGGGCAGGTAGCTGACTATAAGGTTGACGCGTACAGGGCAGGTAGCTAACTATAAGGTTGATGCGTACAGGGCAGGTAGCTGACTATAAGGTTGTGCGTACAGGGCAGGTAGCTGACTACAAGGTTGACGCGTACAGGGCAGGTAGCTGACTATAAGGTTGACGCGTACACAGGTAGCTAGACAGGTGTCCCTGACTATAAGGTTCGAGGACGTAAAATTCGTACATTACTACTACAGGTAGCTAACTATAAGGTTGATGTACAGGGCAGGTAGCTGACTATAGATTTGATGCGTACAGGGCAGGTAGCTGACTACAAGGTTGACGCGTACAGGGCAGGTAACTAACTACAAGGTTGACGCGTACAGGGCAGGTAGCTGACTGTAAGGTTGACGCGTACAGGGCAGGTAACTGACTATAAGGTTGTGTGCGTACAGGGCAGGTGCTAACTATAAGGTTGACGCGTACAGGGCAGGTAGCTGACTGTAAGGTTGACGCGTACAGGGCAGGTAGCTGACTATAAGGTTGACGCGTACAGGGCAGGTAGCTGACTGTAAGGTTGACGCGTACAGGGCAGGTAACTAACTATAAGGTTGACGCGTACAGGGCAGGTAGCCTGACTATAAGGTTGGGCGTACAGGGCAGGTAGCTGACTACAAGGTTGACGCGTACAGGGCAGGTAGCTAACCATAAGGTTGTGTTGTGTTCTAATAATTATTGCAGCATCGTGCGGGAGATCGTCAAGCGAGACAAGTCCACGTTGAACGACGAAGACGAAGACTCCAACACGGCCCTCCACCTGGCGGCAGAGTTTGGGCACCACCGTGTGGCCGCCATACTGCTGGACCTGGGTGCTGATGTCTCTGCACGGTAAACAGCACGAGAAAAGATATAGAGAGAGAGAGAGAGAGAGAGAGAGAGTAGGTATAGCTTTGTGATGACTCTGATTCAATGCAAGCTGAGATTAGATATTGCCCCTAGAGAGAGAGAGAGAGACTTAATTTTGTTGTGTATTTTCTTTTTTTCTGTTATTTTTTTTTTCCTTTTTGTATATAAGTGAGAGAGATTATTTTTTCAATGAGAGAGAGAGAGAGCCCTTACTGTGACTTAAGAGAGAGTTTGTATAAGAGAGAGCTTGTTGTACTCGAATAGAATGTAGAATGATTTTCTATTCTGTGAGAATTCTTGTTCAAACCAAAAAGAGGCAACAAGAGGAGAAAAGAGAGATCAAAATGAAAAACAGTACTTCCCCTCTGCAGAGATGCGAGATGAGATTCGCCGAAAGATCCAGAGAGTTTTGAGAGTCTCTTGTGTAAAATAACGTCACTTTACACTTGTTGTGTAGTTGTTTGTTTGTTATAGGTTTCAAGTAAAGAGAGAGAGAGATCTCTGTAGAGATACGAGATTTATACAGCGCTGAATCTTAGATAGAAGATCAAATAGAGAGAGTTGCATTCATAAGCAGAGAAAGACAATACAATACAGAGCGAAGACACAGAGTATGACATAAAATGGATACAGCAGAAACAGACCTAAAGGCAGAGGAGAGAGAAGAGAAAGAGAGTGTTTCTTTGATACCTTCATCAAAGATATATTTTGTTCA
>CM065694.1:27518452-27525952 GCA_017654935.2 Phymorhynchus buccinoides
GTATGTTGTGTGTGTGTGTGTGTGCGTGCGCGCGCGCGCGCGCGCGCAAGAGAGAGAGAGAGAGAGAGAAGAGAGAGAGAGAGAGAGAGAGAGAGAGAGAGAGAGAGAGAGAGAAAAAAAGAGAGAGAGAGAGAGAGAGAGAGAGAGAGAGAGAGAGAGAGAGAATTATAAAATTGTTCTTTAATTTTTTAATGTAAATAATGAAATGCTGTATTTGTTGCCACTTTTTTTTGCATGTTTATGATTTTTTTTCTGATTTTTTCCCCCTTGTCATGTTTTGCCTGAGGGCATGGTGTAAAAAAAAAGCTGTCTCAGCTTATCCAATTTCTCTCATTCAAAAAGTTCGTATTCTTATTCGTATTCGTATTCTCTTTCTCATCGTGCAGAGACATCAACAAAGATTACCAGAGGAGTTACTGATTCCACATTTTCAATTAGTCTAAAAAAAAATTAAAAAAACTTTGTGGTAGCTTTGTTTTCATGTCATTTTCTTTACAACAGGCTTTATGCTACTTCTTGACGACACGAAAGGGCAGTACATTTCAGGACTACTGACTTGACCATGCCACCTAGTGACGACGAGTCAGGGGCAGATAATCTTTGGTGGCTGTAAACTACTACAGTGGAACCTCCCTTATAAGACCTTCAAAAATCATCCAAAATGAGGTCTTATAAGGGAGGGGTCTTATAAGGGAGGTAATTTTAATACTTGCAAAGAAGGGCAATGTCTCAGAGAAGTAGGTCTTATGAGGGAGGGAGTCTTATAATGGGAGGTCTCATGCGGGAGGTTCCACTGTACTTCATGACAGGCAAGGGCGATAATCTTATGTAGATGGCGCACGCATCTCAGTGCATGCATGAGACAGGGGCAGATAATTGTCCGTATCTAAAGCCTCATTGCAATGTTCTTGAACAACATTATATAGGTTTGTTGTTGTTGTTGTTGTTCCCTGGCTTAACGACTCCAGGGATCATCCCAACAGCCAGAGCACTTGAACAATTCAGTACAAATGCACCAGCTAGGGATGAGAACATTACGTGTGTGACCGTTTTTGATTACCCCGCCATGTGGGCAGCCACACTCCGTCTTCGGGGGATATATAGGTCTAATTTGTGGACATTACAGAAGCGTGGCCATGACCATCATCAACTCTGACGTGTGGCAGCAGGCGTTACGTAACTCCAACGTGGACAGTACCACGGGGAAAGTGGACACCCCCATGAGAAAGCTCATCAAGAGAATGCCAGGTGGGCGATGCACTGTTTGTAAGGCCAAAGAACTATTCCTTGATCCAAACATTTATGAAAACAATCCTTTTTTAACTGGAAAACAGAGCTAGCTCTAACCAAATTAAACCCAAGAAGTTATAACTGTAGATCTATTGTATGGATGTTAAACTTGTAGATTTTTTTGTTCAAATTATGTCATCTTATATTATGTCCGTAGAGAATAAGGCCGTGTACACACATATGCGGAGATTCCGTGCGGAAACCCGTGCGCAATCCATAAATAAGTGAAGCAAAGAAGGGAAAAGATTTGCGCACGTGTCCGAATTTCCCCCATAATAATGCGTAAACTTTTATCCTTCTTTCTTCCACTTATTTAGGGTTTTCCGTACGGAACTTACGTGTCTAGTGTGAATCCGGCCTAAAGATGCAGTTTACAATACAAGACCAAGCTGTGAAATAGTCATTTTTGGCCTAAGGCCGGGTTCACATTAGACGCGTAAGTTCTGTAACGTACGGAAAACCCTAAATAAGTGGAAGAAAGAAGGATAAAAGTGAACGCATAATTATAGGGGAAAGTCGGACACGTGCGCAAATCTTTTCCATTCTTTTTTTTCTCACTTATTTATGGATTGCGCACGGGTTTCCGCATGGAATATCCGCTTATGTGTGTACACGGCCTTAGTGGAAGAGCGAAGAACCTATAGAGGGGAGAAAAAGAGAACTGCGTACTGGCAAGCTATGTTTTGTTTTTCAGCTATCTTCCTTCGCTCTTTCAATATTTTTTGGGGGCAATTCTAAAATACTACCAATAGTGAGTACCATGTGAAGCGTTATTAGATGTTTTATTGATTTTTTTTTTCTGGATGCTTAGAACATTCATTGATGCCATTTGAACTACCGGTACTTCCTAAGTTTGGGCTCCTTGTACCGCAGCCTTTGGGGGATTTATTGGACTTGTAGGGGGACCTTTTCCCCAATGCCAACCGTTCTAAAACCAGACCTCCTCATAATGGTGAAGAGAGTGGGCATGTCCCCAGCATTGATCTCTACCCTCCCCGTGGGGACACCGGGGGTTGGTGGGAGGGGGGTCTTTCGTAATAATAGTTCCCCCGCCTTCTGGAAGTTCTGTTATTGTAACTTCCTCTAATCTGCCATTCTCTTTGACTCTGCCTTTTTCTTTTGCCCACTGTCATGTACTATCTTTCTGACTTATTGGCCCATTCTCCTGCCTTCAAAAACAAATCTTCCAAATAACTGTTCTCCTTTGAGCTCCTCCGAAACCGGAATGTGTCGACTGTACGCGGCGGGGAGACCGGTGAAAACTGAAAACGGACACATACGTGCTTTGCCCATTGTGACTTTTTGGCCTGGGAACGCAGAAGAAGAAGATCTCTACCTCTTCTTTAGGTTGTTTGCCACACTTGTGACCCAAACAGTACTATTAGAGACACACAGCAACATGGTAAAAACTGTGGTGCCACCACACACACACACAAAATATTTCTTGTGCCTGAATCATGTTGCCATACTTCTTCTTCTTCTTATCTTCTTCTTCTTGGGTCGCTCAGACAGTTTCTTGTCAATTATGAACGCAGATGCGTTATGCTGCCAACTAACTGAGAAATAGTTAGGCCCAGCAAGTCCGACTTTGGCTGGTGACCTGGAGGAACTCTTTTTGAAAGTGTTTCGTGAAAAGAAAAAAGGCAGGAGAATGGACCGGTTAGGCATAAAGACGGTAGTAGACAGTAAGCAAAGGGAAAAGGCAGAGTCAAAGAGAGTGACAGATGAGAGGAAGTTACAAGCACAAAGCTTCTAGAAAGTGGGGGAACTATGTATATCCCCACGGGGTGGGGGTGGGTGAGGATGTTACCATACCAATTCAACGCACTAAAGCATGCATGTTGTCTTTTCGATATAATAACAGAAGTGGCTGAGCGGTGCTTCGACCGTTGCCTGAAGTACGGACAGGAGAAGAACACGGAGCATCCGGAATACGAGATCACCTTCAACTATGAGTTCCTGGACGACACCTACATGCCCTGGATCAACGAGAACTACCGACGCCTGGAGCGAGGGGATGACTCCTCCTCCATCAGCGAGACCTCTTCTATAGGTAAAGGTCTTTGTGCTAAGAGAACCTCTTCTATAGGTAAAGGTCTTTGTACTAAGAGAACCTCTTCTATAGGTAAAGGTCTGTGTACTAAGAGAACCTCTTCTATAGGTAAAGGTCTTTGTACTAAGAGAACCTCTTCTATAGGTAAAGGTCTTTGTACTAAGAGAACCTCTTCTATAGGTAAAGGTCTTTGTACTAAGATAACCTCTTCTATAGGTAAAGGTCTTTGTACTAAGAGAACCTCTTCTATAGGTAAAGGTCTTTGTACTAAGAGAACCTCTTCTATAGGTAAAGGTCTTTGTACTAAGAGAACCTCTTCTATAGGTAAAGGCTTCTGTACAAGAGAACCTCTTCTATAGGTAAAGGCTTCTGTACAAGAGAACCTCTTCTATAGGTAAAGGCTTCTGTACAAGAGAACCTCTTCTATAGGTAAAGGCTTCAGTACAAGAGAACCTCTTCTATAGGTAAAGGCTTCTGTACAAGAGAACCTCTTCTATAGGTAAAGGCTTCAGTACAAGAGAACCTCTTCTATAGGTAAAGGTCTTTGTACTAAGAGAACCTCTTCTATAGGTAAATGTCTTTGTACTAAGAGAACCTCTTCTATAGGTAAATGTCTTTGTACTAAGAGAACCTCTTCTATAGGTAAAGGTCTTTGTACTAAGAGAACCACTTCTATAGGTAAAGGTCTTTGTACTAAGAGAACCTCTTCTTTTGGTAAAGGTCTTTGTTCTAAGAGAACCTCTTCTATAGGTAAAGGTCTTTGTACTAAGAGAACCTCTTCTATAGGTAAAGGTCTTTGTGCTAAGAGAACCTCTTCTATAGGTAAAGGTCTTTGTACTAAGAGAACCTCTTCTATAGGTAAAGGTCTTTGTACTAAGAGAACCTCTTCTATAGGTAAAGGTCTTTGTACTAAGAGAACCTCTTCTATAGGTAAAGGCTTCTGTACAAGAGAACCTCTTCTATAGGTAAAGGCTTCAGTACAAGAGAACCTCTTCTATAGGTAAAGGCTTCAGTACAAGAGAACCTCTTCTATAGGTAAAGGCTTCTGTACAAGAGAACCTCTTCTATTGGGGTCTGCAACGAACACCTTTTGCAAGAGTAAATGCCCTTGGTGGGTGGCGGAAGATGGTTCAGTACTGACCAGACAGGGGGATAACTCTCGCCAATAACCCTATTTGATGCCTCTAAATGGCTGCCTTTGGCAAGAGTGAATGCCCTTGTCAGTACTGACCAGCAAGGGCATCACTCTCACTGTCAAGGGCGTTAATAACCCTAGTTGCAGAGGCCTATAGGTAAAGATCTGTGTGCAAGTGAAAATTGTGTTACTCTTTCCTTATGGCAGCAACACAGTGATAGGCCAGCTATAAAGGTCTCTGTACACATTAACATTAATCACACATATAACTACCTTGATTATGTTTTAAAAAATCGGGACTTTCCTAGTATTGCAGTACCTCCAGGATCGTCCCACTATCTTTATAGTCATTAATGTCCCATATGTGCCTGGTCCAGGCCGGAGGACGTTAAGCGAACTTTCGTCACATTAATCACAAAATATCTCTATTTCCCCATGGCAAGCAGTGTTAGGCCACTCATAAAGGTCTGTGTACACGTTAACGTTATTCACAAAATATCACTATTTCCCCATGGCAACGCAGTGAGTTGCAAGTCATATTATGAGTGGCCTAACACTGTGTTGCCATGGGGAAATAGAAATATTTTGTGAATGGTGTTAACGTGTACCGAAACCTTAATATGACTTACAAATCACTGCATGTGTTGCCATGGGGAAATAGTGATATTTTGTGAATAACGTTAACGTGTATATTTAAATATACTAAATATATTTATTTGTAAGTCAAGTCAAGTCAAGTCAAGTCAAACTGATCTTTATTGAGGATAAAGGAGTAAGCTTGACAGCTTTTTTTCATCCTGTCCTCAGAATGAAAAGTAATACGAAAGCAACTCAAAAACTAACTCAACATGCAAAACAAAGCATTCCAAACTACTAAACATTAGCCTAATGATATAACGCATTGAAATAACTCTATTTAGAGAGAGAGAGAGAGAGAGAGAGAGAGAGAGAGAGAGAGAGAGAGAGAGAGAGAGAGAGAGAGAGAGAGAGAGAGAGAGAGAGAGAGAGAGAGAGAGAGTAAGTATAAATGAATGGGAGATTGAAGTGAAAATGGTTGTCCCTTCCCCCATTTCTTTTTCTCCCCCATCACCCATATTAACAAATGTCCCAGACACAATGGAACAAAGCAAAGAACAGTCAAAGTATCTGTTGTAAAATATCAATTAAAAGGACACGTTCCGACGGAATAGGTGCTACTTTTCTAAAGTTAGAGTCTAATTCATAGGGTTTCTATTATATGATATTTAAGTGCTTTCATAAACGTCTGTCTTGATGTAGCCTACACGATTTTAAATTAAAAGATAAATTGTTCCACGCCGTACAGCCGGAGTACAAGAAACTAGATTTATAAAGATTATTACGGGGTCTGGGAAAAGACAGTTTGTGTGTATGTCTGCTTTCGTTGCTAACAAATGTTTGGGTGATTTCCTTAGGGGCTAATTGTGTATGTGTTACTCAATTTAACGTCCTTCCACTAAAAGTGATTCAGACAACATTATATTGTGTTGTGATGTTGGTGTGGTGAGTGTGTGTAGATGTGCCTGTGAGTGTGTGTAAGCATTAAAGTAAGTAACAGGATAGCTATGCACGCTTAATCAAAACTCCCTCCACCCCCCACCTCATTAAACTGTTAAACGTACACTTAAAGAATATAACCGAACAATGAGCAATGTTAAAGATAAATATTAAGTGAACTACTTAATAAACATTTACAAACTGAATCAAGAACAGAATAATTGTTTAGAATACTGGGTAGAGACAATGGTGTCGATCCATCAGTAAAACCGTCCATACCCGAATTCTTGAAAAGTTCTCTTGCTTTTGGACTGACTGACAGTAAATGACTGACACCCAAAGATTCACCATACATACATTTAACATTATTGCAATATTTTGTGTTCGTGCGTGTGTGTGTGTGTGTGTGTGTGTGTGTGTGTGTGTGTGTGTGTGTGCGTGTGCGTGTGCGTGCGTGTGCGTGCGTGCGTGTGCGTGCGTGTGCGTGTTTGCGTGCGTGCGTGTGTGTGTGTATGTTTTCAGGTAAGACTTTTGATGAGGAGGACCACTTACTGCCAGGGGCCAAACCCTACACCTCTGACTCTATCGCCCTGAAGAAGAACCACCCTTTGATCATTATGGTAAGATGCATTTAAATGAAAGGAGACAATCGACTCTTCTTGTAGAATCCTAGTAGAATCCTAGAACTTCGATTTTGAGAATCAGAACTCTTGTTGACTATTAAAATTGTGAGAGGAGATGTTTAGAGTAAAATGACGATTCATTTTGGAAAGAGGATTCTAAAGGGCCAGCCACACGTCAGCTAAAAGTTCGTACGATACGATTCGATCACGTGATCTCGAAGCGCGAATCACATTGTTCTTCGAGACCACGTGATCGACTGGTATCGTACAGTCGTGCGATTTTAGTGGACGTGTGGCTGGCCCTTAAGGGAAAGGCACTCAGTTCACAATGAAGTCGGCCTACTATTGTAAGAGAATTCCCACGGAGAGAACCAGAGTTTAATATGGTCAATGATTAACCTGACAAGGGACAAATTAGAATAATGATAATATAATAATAATTAACATTTATAGAGCGCGCTTTCTCTCATGAGCTCACGGCGCTTCACAATTATTTAAATAAATACATAGATCAGAATTATTATTCTGGAGAGAATAGGAATAGTTGTTGAATTGTTCTTGGTAAGAGAACTCTTGAGGAGACAGTTGAAAGTACTTGAACTATTTTGTAAGATAACTTCAGTGTATGAAATCATCAGATTTTAGGATAAACTGTGTGAGTAAGACGGATGAATAAGAGTTCATAGTAAATGTAAGTGTTTGAGAATTCTAGCAGTAAACATTTTTTTTGGAAGGAGTATTATGCTAAGAGAATTCTCATGTCTCATTTATATTTTGAATGTCATTTTTTCTTTCTTCTCTTTTTCCATTCTATTGTTTATATTTTGTGTTTTGTGTTTTTCACACAAAGTTTGGATTTATCTTTTTTCTTATTATCATTGGTT
>CM065694.1:27533452-27583452 GCA_017654935.2 Phymorhynchus buccinoides
CAGGAGTGGCAGTGGTCCCTGGGCGCGGTGTCGGTGTTCCTGACGTGGATCAACCTGGTGCTGTTCATCCAGAAGTTCCCCCAGCTGGGCATCTACGTGGTCATGTTCACGGACGTGCTCTCCACCTTCGTCAACTTCTTCGTCGTCTTCTTCCTCTTCATCATCGCCTTCGCCCTCGCTTTCTACACCGTGTTGCAGCAGCAGGTTGGGTTTAAGCCGTTTGATTGTTTTCTTAAAGGTGGACTCTGACGGATGAGCTTTTGCAAGAAACACATCGAGATCACCAGAAAGACAGCCTTTCCAAGGATCAGAACACTCACTTTGCTCTGGTTTCCTAGAAATCAAACCTTCAAAACGTCGATTCCTCCTTGGCGGAGTTGCCGGTGAGATAGAAGCCATTTTGGACGGGGTGGGTGGAGGACACTCGAGTGGTTGAAGCTTTATTTTCTTTGTAGCGCAGTAAAAAAAACAAAAAACATTGGAACTATTTCCTATGTTGTGAGCGAAACTCCTTTTGGTAAACTGTAAATAAAAAGGCTTGTATTGTGGAAATTTCGTGATTTGGTCTAAGCGACTCAGGCGGCAATTACGAAAGAATTTAGCTTCCAGCACCTCCGCCAAGGAGGAATCGCCGATTTGACGGTTTGATTTCTAGGAAACCAGAGCAAAGTGAGTATTGCGATCTCTGTAAAGGGTGTTTTCCTGGTGATCTCGACGCGTTTCTTTCAAAAAGGTATTCATCTGGGTGCCCCTTTATTATTAAGCTTGAGGGAATAAAAACAGCAGCAACACCGTTGTAAACGATAAGCGATATTTAGGTATATTTTTAAAACCTTTTTTTTTCTTCAGCTAAAACGTTGGCCAACTGACAAAATCTTTCACGCCCTAAAAAACCCATCCAATGTTATGATTTGGGGGGGTTGATATTTCATTTTTGCACGCAGACTTGACCATCCGGGTCCAGACTGGTGGCATCCTAATCAGCTGTTCTGGTGGACCCGCTACAGGAGACAACTCTTCATGCTTTTTTTAAATTTTCCTTTGTTTGATCAAATATGTGTCCCACGAAAGGGACATTAAGTGTTAAGATGTCAATTCTGAGAAAACGGTACAGTTACGACCTTCAAACGATTCTCTTCCAAAATGATATAAGAACCATTCTTGTAACATTTTCCATTTTAGAGTTATGAGTATTTAAAGTTGGTAGGGTGACTGTCGGCCATTTTGAGAAATCAGTCTAAAGTTTAGCCTAGCTGAAGAAACTGCATCAGCATACTAATTTTAAAGCACTTTTTGGAGTATTTAATAATAATAATAATAATAATAATGGGAATTTATATAGCGCTCTTTCTCACATGAGCTCAGTGCGCTTTACATTGATAACAAGAACATTAAAGGCAAACAAATAATTAATCATTAGAAAGTAAAATAAGCACGATGCTTACACACAACGTTCTCTTACTTCCTTACTCACACACACACACACACACACACACACACACACACACACACACACACACACACACACACACACACACACACACACACACACACACACACACACACACACATGCATGCGCACACGCACACTCGCACACAATTAATTATACAAGTAATATAGTTACAACATGAACATTCTAAGAAGAAACATAGAGACCACATTCACATTACCAATCAAGTTTGAATACAATACTGCAACTTGAAATAAAATCATACTGCCATCGACATACCAATTACATGGCTAATTATAATAGACAAATTTTGCAAAAACAAAAATACCCTTCTACCTCATTTACAAGCATTTAAAGTTTACAAGACGTAGACATTCTACATACAAAATACGAATAATAAAATAATTGTAAATACATTTTTTACAAGATTTCTGCAATAAAACGCCCCCCCCCCCCCCCACACACACACACACCTCACACACAAACACTAATCAATCATAATATGTACGAAACAAGTGAGTTTTAAGGGCAGAGCGAAAGGCGGAAATAGAGTCAGATGAGCGGACATGTTGTGGGAGGGAATTCCATAAGTGAGGTGCTAAATAGTAGAAAGATCGTTCACCAAACGATTTCGTGTGGACCCGAGGAACCTTGAGTGTGCAGCAGTCAGAGGAAGAACGTAGGGAGCGAGCAGGTGTGTAGACAGTTACTAGTTCGGAGAGATAGACGGGACCAGAGGAGTGAACAGCACCGAAACAAAGGCAAGCTATTTGATACTTGATTCTAGCCTCTACTGGAAGCCAGTGCAATTTACGAAGATGAGGTGTTATATGATCAGAACGTGGAATCTTGAGAGTGAGGCGTGCTGCACTGTTTTGCAGTATTTGAACACGTTGCAGGAGATACTTAGGACAGCCACAGAGAAGAGAGTTGCAATAGTCAATGCGGGAAAGAATAAAGGCAGAAATAAGAGTTTTCGTGGCTGCAACAGACAGAAAGTGTCGAACAGCACTGATTCGTCTGAGCTCATAATTGATGTCAGTTGGTCTGACAGCCTTAAGCCAAGGCGTTATATAAGGCTGTAAGTGTCAAAGCATATTCTTGTTTGTTTTTCTTAACAAAAAATCCAAAATCGCTTGAGCAGCCTTACCTAAAGAGCCTACTGCACTGGAATTTCTCCGACACCTCGCGGACACGACAGCTGCGACAACCGGAGCTTCCCAAAACAGCGCATAGCCCATATGAGCGCGTTTTATAGCCCATATAGGCGCGTTTTTGATGGCCCATATGAGCGCGTGTTTTCTAGTCTATTAGCAGATAGTGGCAGATTATCGTATCCCATAAGCGCGCGTGTCCACGATTCAACACATCACCACGTTAGGTAAATAACACTCACGTCAATGCAAACACTTTTTCTAGGGTTAGGGTTAGGGTTAGACTTAGGGGTTAGGGGTTAGGGTTAGGTTTAGGGAATTTAATGCAAAGGGAATTTAAGGGGAATCATACACACTCACGTCAGGCGTTACAGAAAAAGGGCATAATATATGTGTTGATTTTATGAAATGGAATTCTTTTATGCGCTGTTTTCTCGTAGATTTTGAAATTAAAGAATTTCTATGATTGAGATGCGCTCTTTTGGGACATACGTCTATCGGCCTTGTAGGATAGATACGCGCTCATATGGGATACGACCCCACCCGCGCTCATTTGGGCTATGCGCCCAAATCGTCATTTGCCCAAATCGTCATTTGCCCAAATGCGTCCTTTTGGGTTAAACCCGTGCAATGTCAACTGTGCAGGTGCCATTCAGCAACGTACCCAAGTCTCTGATCAAGACCTCGGTGATGATGATCGGCGAGTTTGACTTTGACAACATCTTCAACGACAGCGAACACGAGATCAAGTACTCGGCGGTCAGCTACCTCCTCTTCGTCGCCTTCCTCATCGTCATGTCCATCCTGCTCATGAATCTGCTGGTGAGTACAGTCGGCGGCTGGTCAATATTCCCTCGGCCACCTTCTCCCTCTCTTCTCTCTCTCTCTCTGTCTCTGTCTCTGTCTCTGTCTCTCTCTCTCTCTCTCTCTCTCTCTCTCTCTCTCTCTCTCTCTCTCTCTCTCTCTCTCTCTCTCTCTCTCTCTCTCTCTCTCTCTCTCTCTCTCTCTCTCTCTCTCTCTCTCTCTCTCTCTCTCTCTCTCTCTCTCTCTCTCTCTCTCTCTCTCTCTCTCTCTCTCTCTCTCTCTCTCTCTCTCTCTCTCTCTCTCTCTCTCTCTCTCTCTCTCATCTTGTTCTCCAACCTTATCCACACAAAAAAGCTAAGCTTTACATTTCTCGATGTGAGTGTCTTGTCTGTTTGCTTGTCTTTTTTCTTCTTCTTTGGAAAGTTTGTATTTTTTTTGTTAGCTCCATCAGTATGGATGGGGCCTATAGGCCTTGATCTGATTAAGCATTCGTATTTGTATTCGTATTCGTATTCTCCAGCCTTATCATATCCCATTTCTTTCTTTTCATGAATGTAGTAGTAGGTCTATGTTTGACTGAAGTGTGTGTGTGCATGCGTGTGAGTGTGTGTGTGTGTGTGTGTGTGTGTGTGTGTGTGTGTGTGTGTGTGTGTGTGTGTGTGTGTGTGTGTGTGTGTGAGCGCGCGCCCGCGCGTGCGTGTGTGTGCGCGTGTGCGTGTCACAGAGGCGGATTCAGGAGGGGGGTAACGTGGGTTCTGGAACCACCACCACCACCCCCATTCCCATAAAAAATATAGCATAAAAATACAAGAAACAACAAAAAAAGAGGGAGAAATCTATGACCTCATGTAATATTCCATGCCAGAGCTTTGACTTATTCTCCCAGGAGAAGCCTTCATTATATCTTTTACATTGACATTATCAGTTGTTATTTTTTTTTTTTTGTTGGGGGGGGGGGGGGGGGGCAAGCTGTTGGAACCATCTGCCCCTTGACTAACTGATCTGCATCTGGTGTGTGTGTGTGTGTGTGTGTGTGTGTGTGTGTGTGTGTGTGTGTGTGTGTGTGTGTGTGTGTGTGTGTGTGTGTGTGTTTTCATTTAACGTCTATCCACTTCTCGTGATATTAGACAGTGTGTGTGTGTGTGTGTGTGTGTGTGTGTGTGTGTGTGTGTGTGTGTGTGTGTGTGTGTGTGTGTGTGTGTGTGCGTGTGTGTGTGTGCGTGCGTGCGTGTGTGCGTGTGCGTGTGCGTGTGCGTGCGTGTGCTTGAGTGCGTGAGTGTCAGTTCATAACACTTCCAAATCTTTAGAAAGAATCTCGCACTGTTCTGGTGTCCAGGTGGGTCTTGCTGTGGACGACATCAAGGCCGTTCAGGAACAGGCCGCTCTGAAGCGCATGGCCATGCAGGTCAGTACTCATTGTGCAAGCCGGGGCGATCAAAAAGTTATCGGCCTAACTATGAAGGGGGCTAAATAGAGCAAGTTTGGGTTAGACACGTGCAACTGCGTTGTGGATGACGACATACAAGTGTTGGACCATCATCAAATTGATGACGTCATTGAACTTCATAGTGGGGTTTTCTGCTATGGGGCAACGCTCCAGACCAACCAAATTTTTTTTTTTGGTCTGGATATTATCAGAGGGAGTCAAATCTGCTGAATGGGGTGGTTTGTCAGCATTTTCAAAGTGATACTAATGAACTGTAACCATGGCAACAGCAGTCTTGTGCAAAGGGGCGTGGTCCTTTGGGGACAGTTCACCTTTAGTGACTTTTCTCGGTGCTGGGATATAGCAGTGATCCTCTGCTGGTGTAGCAGATTCACATAGTATTGCCCAGTAATGCGTGACCCTTTTTCAAGAAAATTGACAATCAGTATTGTAGGGAAAAGGTAGGGTGGGTTAATTGTTTCTCCATCAGTCGTGTACATGATCTCAAAAGCTGAAAGAGAAAAGGATGTACAATAATTAACATGTTACATAGCCCCCTCCCCCCCCCCCCCCCCTCGGCCCCCTTACCGATTCCAGTGTCATGTTTCTGCTATTTGTTGAGTGTGTGTGTGTGTGTGTGTGTGTGTGTGTGTGTGTGTGTGTGTGTGTGTGTGTGTGTGCGTGTGTGTGTGTGTGTGTGCGTGTGTGTGTGTGCGTGCGTGTGTGCGTGCGTGCGTGCGTGCGTGCGTGCGTGCGTGCGTGCGTGCGTGCGTGCGTGCGTGCGTGTGTGTGTGTGAGGCAGAGAGAGAACGAATGAACGAGAGAGAGAGAGAGACTTCAGACTTCAGAAACTTTATTTTACAAGGAAAATAATTTAGGCTGGGCCTAGTCTTCAATTCTGTCCTTGAGAGAGAGAGAGAGAGAGAGAGAGAGAGAGAGAGAGAGAGAGAGAGAGAGAGAGAGAGAGAGAGAGAGAGAGAGAGAGAGAGAGAGAGAGAGAGAGAGAGAGAGAGAGAGAGAGAGAGAGAGAGAGAGAGAGAGAGAGAGAGAGAGAGAGAGAGAGAGAGAGAGAGAGAGAGAACAGAGAGACACAGAGAGGCCTTGGCAAACTACTTTAGGGTTAGTTATACAGAAGGATTACCCTTTTGGACTATACTTAATTGTTGGATCGACTGACCACTAATGTAACCCCTTAGCTTAACGTCTTCCATTAATTAAACTTCAAGGTCAAGCTAGCCCTGGACGTGGAGCGGGTGATTCCAGACTTCATCCGGCGCAAGGCCTACGTGAAGTGGAAGACGGTCAGACCCAACGCCATCAGCAACCCCTTCCAGCGCTTCTTCAACACCCAGTCTGGCATGACGGCTAAGTCCCTCAAAGAGTACCTCAACACGGAGCTGGTAAGTCAAGTGCCTTGTGTGTGCTTACTGGTACCTCTTTCGGATGAGATGATAAACCGAGGTCCCGTGTGCCCATGCACTTAGCGCACGTTAAACCCAGTGGCGACGAAAAAGTTGTCATTTGGTGAACATTTACCCCCCTCCCTTCCTTCCTCATCAGTCACACAAAAATCGCATGCAAAATTAAAATATAAAATATCTGGCTGCGACACGCTCTCCAGGTGGGAGCAACCCGAATTTCACAGAGACGCCTCTGTAACTATAATGTACCTAACCTAACCTCGTATTGCAGAAAAGTGTTGAATGAGTCATTACAGTAATCGAGAGTGATATGACGATGGTGATGTCGATGGCTTACCCTAGCTAAAAGACTCCAGGGATCATCCCAACAGCGGAAGCACTTGGACACTGTGGTACAAGTGCATCGATCATCAGCTACAGATGAGAACCATTACGTGTGTGATCGTTTTTGATTACCCCGCCACGTGGGCAGCCACACTCCCGTCTTCGGGGGGAAATAGTGATATAACTTGCATGCCAGAACTGAAGGTATTCTCATTCTTCTCGGGGGAAAAGTTAGAAAGTTCTATCCCAAAGGTACTAAAGGTCTTGTATAAGTAGTTCCCCCACCTTCTGGAAGTTCTGTGCTTGTAACTTCCTCTAATCTGTCACTCTCTTTGACTCTGCCTTTTCCCTTAGCTTACTGTTATCTACTATCTTTCTGCCTTTACCGGGTCCATTCTCCTGCCTTTTTTCACGAAGCGCTTTCGAAAACATTTCCTCCAGCCGAAGTCGGACCTGCTGGGCCTAACTATGTTTTAGGTAGGCGCATAACGGCAGCATGACGCATCTGCGCTCATATTTGACAGGAAACTGTCTGAGCGATCGAAGAAGAAGAAGAAGAAGAAGAAGAAGAAGAAGAAGAAGAAGAAGAAGAAGAAGAAGAAGAAGAAGAAGAGGAAGAGGAAGAATACGCACATCGGGCTCTCAGAACTCTGCATAAAGATATTTAGATTCCTTTGAAATGAAGCCAAAAGTCCAGGTACTCTTTCACCACCCACTATTTTGGAAGGATCCTGCTCTCTTGCACCTGATGCCGACCTAAATGTTCATTACATAATTATCCACCTATTGGTTGTTTGTTCTTTGTTGAAAGAACTTTGCATTTGTCACAAAGGATTTTATGAAAATATAAAAAACACGAAGACGGCCATTTAGCTAAAGGTCTCGGTACACGCTAGCATTATTCACAAAATATCTCTATTTCCCCATGGAAACACAGTGCTATGCCACTCATTAATATGACTTACAACTCATTGTGTTGCCATAAGAAAATAGAGATAGTGTGTGAATAATGTGAACGTGTACCTTTACTAATGACGTTACTGTAGCCCAGGTTGAAGATCTGAAGAATGAACCAATCGTAGTCTCAAAGTTACTTAACACGCCTAGTTACATTGTTTTCTTTTCAAAATGGCGTTTTCTTTTAAGATTGTGTCTTTATACAATGAAAATAGTTGATTTTCTGTGTTTTCTTTTCAAAACGAAATGTTTTCTTTAAAAAAACCAACTTCTAATCAAAGCAGCTGAGGCTTTCCAGCCAGAGGCGTGTGAACGTGTACATATGTGACCCAGCACCACGAAAGGGACATTAAGTCGCTGGGCTAGTTTCTCACAACAGGCTTGCAAAGTCAAAAATCTCTTTTTTTCAATTTTGAGTTATGGGTATTTTGTGTTCTCTAGCATCTTATCTTTCACATTTATAAAGGATAATCTTTACTATGGTCTCTAAATGGTCTTATAAGTGTTTTTAAACGAGTAGGTCAATGCATTTTCTACAGCTAGGCTAGACTTTAATAGACTGTTTTCTCAAAATGGCCGACGCTCACCCTACCAACGTTAAATGCTCATACCTGGGGAACAGAAAAAGATCCA
Organism: Phymorhynchus buccinoides; assembly: GCA_017654935.2. NCBI lineage: Eukaryota > Metazoa > Mollusca > Gastropoda > Neogastropoda > Raphitomidae > Phymorhynchus > Phymorhynchus buccinoides. The sequence goes on from CM065694.1 coordinate 27,541,623, forward strand.
AGAATGTGGGTTCTTATATCATTAGAAAGAGAATTGTCTGAAGTTATCAAATGTATAATTGTCTCAGAATGGTCAGTTTGACACTTTTGTGGTGCTGTGTCAGATTTATCCTTTGTGATTTTTGTTAATTACTTTCTATACTAACCTGCGCTCTCGTCGCAGGGCATGCGCACAACGTCTCGTTACTAAAGTAACGGGATATCGCATGTGAACTTTAAAAATTCATAGTTCATAGGTTAACAGTCATGCGTGCTTCAAAGTGGCTCAGAGGGCTACTACTACGTTTCATTCATGCCTCTATAGACACTGACTGGCTGGCTGTAGGCTGAATGAATGAAAAATGGTGTTTTACGTCCTCTCGGTCATAGACACATATGGGACATTTGTAAATACAAAGATGGTGGGAACAATACTGGCTGCAATGCCCGGAGGCCGTGCAACACCAGTAAAGTCCCGAGTTTTTAACAATATAGATATGTACTATATATATTGTGCATCGTATGTACTGTGAGAGAGAGAGAAAAATAGAGTTTTTACGCCTTCTGGGTCAAAAGACCATTTGGGGCATTTAAAATTATAAAGATCCTGAAATGTACTGTGATTTTGGGACCTTAAAATTATATTTTCGCTATTATGAGTGTGCCTGGCTTGACAAAACATGCATGTATTTTAAAGTAGCACAACTCAAAGCTAATCAAGTGGATGCTTTGAACCTGTTGCAGGTGTTAGTATTGTATATTGTGTACATATTGCCAAAATGTCACGTTTGTATCTGTTACCATTACTTAGAAAATAATGTTTTGGCAACCTATGCAAATCGGCCAGTACAGAACGCTTGCAAAGGGACGCAACTGGCCAGCATGGAATTAGTTTTAAAAGTGTATGTGCGCCACATTTACGTGCCCCTTTACTAAATGGTGTGCTCAGGACGACATGGAAAAGGTACAGGAGAAGCAGGAAAAGCTCAGCAACGATGTGGAAAAGGTCCAGCGGAACATAGCCGATCTTCGAGAGACGTCGCAGCGCATCGAATCCATGCTGCGAGCCGTGATACGGTCAGGGAACATCGACTGGGAGGACGAGGACTTCCAGGAAGACGACGAAGTGGAACAGATTGAGGCTGGGTTAGGGAATTAGTTCTAATTAGTGGAGTGAGTCAGTGTCAAGTCAGTGTCAAAATTATCTTCAATTGAGGGTTAAAGAATAAGCTAACAGGGCTTTTGTTTTTTTCATCCTGCCCTCCAACAAAAATACAAGCATCATGAAAATGCATGATAATTACAGGAAAAACACCCAGAGAACTTTCATAAATTAGTTTAAAATGTAAATTTTTTTTTAAAAACGAGAGAGAGAGAGAGAGAGAGAGAGAGTTTCACAATTCTCAAAGTTTTCTGATCCAGGCCTTCTGCCCATGTCAGAGGGGAGGGGGTTAAGAGAGAGAGAGAGAGAGAGAGAGAGAGAGAGAGAGAGAGAGAGAGAGAGAGTTTCACAATTATCAAAGTTTACTGATCCAGGCCTTCTGCCCATGTCAGAGGGGACGGGGTTAAGAGAGAGAGAGAGAGAGAGAGAGAGAGAGAGAGAGAGAGAGAGAGAGAGAGAGAGAGAGAGAGAGAGAGAGAGAGAGAGAGAGAGAGAGAGAGAGAGAGAGAGAGAGAGAGAGAGAGAGAGAGAGAGAGCATACACAAAACATAATAATTGAGAGAAAAAGAAAGAAAGGAAAAAGAAGAGATAAAAAAAAATAAAAAAAGAAGGAAGAATACATTTGCTACATATTTATGATCACATACGAATATACATCATAATAAATTAAGGTTGTACAATTTATCACTCAAATACGTCTTTAAAGTTATTTTAACCCTTTCGCCGCCAGCCATTTTTGAGTCAAAAATGTCTATTAAACTTACACGAATAGAGACAATATTTTGTCTGCAATCCTGGGGATTCCTCTGTTTAAAGTAAGGCCTATTCTTACCTCATCAAATCAAGAACACAAGATCGTTGGACAACAGACCCAGATTTCAAGGCTTTTTATGACATGGATATAGGGGAAGACGGGGTAAAAAGCGCATGGGCGGGTAAGAAGCCCACCCCAATTATCTCATGAAATGAAGCAAATTTCAGTCTCATTTTGCCCATGAGACGAGCGTTAATGTCTAGCATTCGTCTCATGGGCAAATTTGACTGAAATTTTCTTTATTTCATGAGATAATTGGGATGGGCTTCTTACCCGCCCATGCGCTTTTTACCCCGTCTTCCCCAAATCATTATGGTGCAAGAATGCGACATTGGCGGTGAAAGGGTTAAAAGTAGATTTAGATGGACATAATTTCAAGAATGCTGGCCCAGGTCAATTCCGATCGGCACCACTGCGCACGGTTCACGCATGCATGCCAATCTGGATCTGTCCTTTCCACCTGTGACTGCCAGATAGCAGAGGGGGTAGCTGCTATTCCGGAAGGGTGGGATAGAATTTTGTTTATGATGTGCATGTATTATCAAAGACATCTCATGACATCATCACCCGTTAGTTTGTCCCATATCATCATTACACATTGCTGTGTCCCCTCTGTACCCTTTGACCTGTTTGTATGGAATGAAATTTGACTGTCATCGAGTTGCGAACATTGTCTGGAGTCATTTTTTCTCTCTCCAGATTTCCAGGCGTATTGCTAGGCCTATGCGTACAGGTTCATCTTAGCAGGCTTTCTTATATGTTTTCAGCTACCGATTGTTGATCTAATCAATATTTCTTCATCAATTTATGACGATTGTCACTGAAGTGACGGAAATTGCAATTCATGTTCAAGTACATGTTTATTGTTAATGATCGATGTGCTTAGATTACAGAAATACACCAGCATTAACATTTTAAACTGTATTACTTGGAGATGCTTCTGATAACAAAAAGCTATCACGTACAAGTTTATGAGTATTTTTAATCGCCTGAATAACTTCTATATTTTATTTTATTTCACGATGAATAAAGGTAAAATTGCCACTAAGATAACCACATAATACCATAAAAAAAATAGTGTTAACATGAGGTCCCACAAAATTTCGTTTTATAACAGAAAAAGCAGAAACACTGTTAACACATATATTGTTCAAAGTGGTTAATGGAATTTTCCCCACCACTATGATCTGAAATTGTATGAGCATTTTTTGTCCACACTAGCACTAAATATAACAGTGTGAAAAAAATAGAGAGAGAGCAAGTGTTCATATCTAATTAAATCTTCTTTAGGGCTTTGTCAGTGATGAATTGAACTGTTTGAATATTTAACTTATCTTTTCTTTTTTGTCAGTAATTATGTGTTGTTTTTTCACAAAGGATTTACTCAGATCTGATATGATGAGGTTCTGAACGGTAATGATTAACCTTCCATAAAAGAGAGAACAAAAATCTTTTAAACTTCACTTAGTTGTTGATGGACCATTAAGTTTTCCACATGTATGGAAACAAAACACCTTTGTTTTTATTTCATATTAAAAAAAAAAAATCTGCCGACTGCACTTCATTATTTCATACTAATGTATATATTTTTATTATGATTATTTTATAAACAGTTTATTTTTTATCATTTTTTTAGTTCAATGTCTGCCATCCTTGAATGTGATAATGTGTGCATTTTAGTTGGAGTTCACCCCCCCCCCCCTTTTTTAAAAAATATCTCACCGTTTTCAATACTTTGACCTGGGCAGTATATCAAATCAATTCTTGAAATTGAATTTTCAGTTATTGGGCTATTGAAATCAAGTTGACATTAAGCTTTTAGTGTATTAATTAGAATGTTAAAAGTTAGACTTCAATGCCAAATTGATTTAAATTGTTAAGTTTTTTGTTGTTGTAGTCAGTAACATTGTCCCTCTTCTTTTGTTTTTGCTTGAGATTATGACAAAACATAACAGTTATAACAACAACAATATGATGTGCGTGTGTGTGTGTGTGTGTTGCTCAAAAACAAAAATGTTTCTAATCTGGAGCATATTTATTTTTTCAAATCTTGATATCCCAATTTCCCTATCTGCAACTGGTGGGGTTTTTTCTCAAAATCCTGATATCCGGATTTCCCTATCTGCAACTGGTGGGGGTTTTTCTCAAAATCCTGATATCCGGATTTCCCTATCTGCAACTGGTGGGTTTTTTCTCAAAATCCTGATATCCGGATTTCCCTATCTGCAACTGGTGGGGGGTTTTCTCAAAATCCTGATATCCGGATTTCCCTATCTGCAACTGGTGGGGGTTTTTCTCAAAATCCTGATATCCGGATTTCCCTATCTGCAACTGGTGGGGGGTTTTCTCAAAATCCTGATATCCGGATTTCCCATGCATCCAATTTTGCCTTTGGCTATTTGCTAAAGGAAAATCCTTAGAGTGAAAATACCATTTTTCTGTGATATAAATAATACTATTCGTGCTTAAGTCCATGTCAAAGAAAGACATTTCTTTTATTTAAATTTCAATGAAGTTTACATGATCAATGAAATGTTGAAATAGCAGAAAGAGAGGCATGAATGTTAACTTTTAGACAGTGATTTTTGCAACACGTTTATTGTTTTTAAGACTACGAGGCTTGTGACCTTTAATATTTATATACATCTAATCTTTTATGCTTTTTCTCAATATTTGCAGACATAAATAAAACAGTATTACTGTATGTTTTTTTTTGTATTTTCTCTGCGATATTATGTGGAATTTTGTTTGACATAGATAAAGACTGGATTAATATAAAGATTTGTCTGCATAATAATCTATTTGTCAGGAAGTTAAAGCATAAAACAATTCTGTGATATTACTTGAAAATCCACTGCATTTGCTTTACTTTGTGTGTGTGTGTGTGTGTGTGTAACTCTGTGTGTGTGTGCGCGCGCACACACACAATTGCATATAATTAAAGAAAATTCAGAATGTGTGTGTGTACGTTTGTTTGTTTCCTTGTTGGTGAACAAATCCATGTGTGTTTGATTGAGTTTGCATACTTTCCGACAGAGCGTCCAATTTCCCGTAGTTTTACACATACAGTGGAATCCGCTTAATCGGCCACTTTTGGAACCAGGAAGAATATGGCTGATAAAGCGATTCGGCTGATAAAACGAACATCGAGATACTGTATGACGCAATTATGCAATTGCAAGTCAAAAGCAATGACGTCAAAATTAAATGTTGCAGTTCAAATTCAAATTCTTTCCCTTTTTGTGATGTGTGTGTGTGTGTTTATTAATCCTACAACTTGACAGAAGCACGAGTAAAAGACAATGATTTTGTTTTCTTGAGTGATTTTAACGCCATGCAGTCTTTCAATTGACAACAGCTCACCTTCCAACTTCACACTCAACCATGTAAACGTCAAAAGCGTGTTGTCAGTTTGACTGCCTCTGTTGTTCTCCCTCTCAAAACGGGGTAAAGAGGAAAAATTAGATAGAAAAAGTGGCCAATAAAGCGAAATTGAAGATTTCAGCTTTGGCCGTAAAAACGAACAAAATAACACATGCTTAAGAAGAAAAAATTCCGTTCCAGAGGAAATTGGCCGATTAAGCGGCTTTGGCCGATTATCCGATTGCCAATTAAACGGATTCCACTGTACTTTCTGACAGAGCGTCCGATTTCCCGTAGTTTTACACATATTTATGTTTGATCTCTTTTTATGATTGGTTGCCTTATCAGTTTCCTTGTTGGTGAACAAATCCATGTGTGTTTGATTGAATTTGTATACTTTCCGACAGAGCGTCCGATTTCCTTTAGTCCTCGAGCCGAAGGTTCGGGGAGCTATTGTTTCTGTCTGATCCGTCCGTGCCTCCGTCCGTCCGGCTATTCGTCCGTTTTTCTCAAAAACTATTCAGTCTATCATCATCAAATTTGGTATACTAGTTTGCCAAGATGCAAGCTATCCACTGATGTATTTAGTTTTACATTAAGGTCAAGGTCGCGCCAGTTACGGGGTTCAACCCCCAAAACACATAATCGCTACTATCTCGCGAAGTTTTGCATGTATTTCAATGTAGTTTTTTCACATTTCTTGATGAATGGTCTATAACACAGTTGTCATGAATTTTTCTGTGCGCTCGTGTGCGCATGATCGCACGCGCTCAAATCACGGGTCCAAACCCTAAGGTTATATATAAAAAACTATTCGGTTTCGTGCTGTTTTGATGCGTTTTTATGTAGTTACGTGCTGTTTTGATGCGTTTTTATGTATGTGTACAACCGACACATTCTGATTTCGGAGTAGCTCGGCGATGCTGCGAGGGGACGTTGCAGCCGCTCGGCGTTGCACTTGTTATATATATTTGATCTCTTTTTATGATTGGTTTGCCTTATCAGTTTCCTTGTTGGTGAACAAATCCATGTGTGTTTGATTGAGTTTGTATACTTTCCGACAGAGCGTCCAATTTCCCGTAGGTTTACACATATTTATGTTTGATCTCTTTTTATGATTGATTGCCTTATCAGTTTCCTTGTTGGTGAACAAATCCATGTGTCTTTGATTGAGTTTGTATACTTTCCGACAGAGCGTCCAATTTCCCGTAGGTTTACACATATTTATGTTTGATCTCTTTTTATGATTGATTGCCTTATCAGTTTCCTTGTTGGTGAACAAATCCATGTGTCTTTGATTGAGTTTGTATACTTTCCGACAGAGCGTCCGATTTCCCGTAGTTTTACGCAACGTGTTTATGTTTGATCTCTTTTTATGATTGGATTGCCTTATCAAACCAACCTTGTTTGCATTTGATGAAAAACAAATCATCTGAAATTTATTATTTTTAAATAGATGTGATCCATTTTATATTATAATGTAAACTTGTTTATTTTGTGTACTGTTTTGTGAAATAAAGATTCCTGTAAAACAATGAGATTTATCTTTAGTTTTGTGTATCACACACACACTCACCAGCGACCACACACACACAGATGTGACCACACACACACACAAGTGACCACACACTCACACATACACACAACCAGCGACAACACACACACACACACACATGCCTTTGGGCCAACAAACTGGAAAGTAAAGTTGCACAAACTATGTATGTACAAAAAAAAGTGATTTTTATTTTCAGATTTAATCAAATTGAACAGGGAACAAAACTTTTCTCCTCTACAACACTGAACCCAAGGGAAAACATGAAAATGAACATAATTGGGGTTGATGAGAACAATGGGAGTGATGGCAATGAGGGGGGGGGGGGGGGGGGGGGGGGGGGAGAGCAATCAAAGGGATTAAGGATTGAGAAAAGTACATGTACAATAATCTAGATGGAGATAAGGACAAGACAATGGGTGAGTTCAAAGTTAGTATTTTACGAACTGATGAAAACAAAAAGTTGAGAAGGGGATGACGAGGGGAGAGGAGGCATTGATAAAGGAAGTTAAGTGGAGAAGGGGTCGGGTGGGGTGTTGGGGAGGTGTAGGGGTGGGTGGGTGGGGGGGGAGTGTTTTTGTTTTCTAAACACGATCTTTGTTCCAACGATAAATCAACACTCAATACCTTGCACATCGATAAATCATTAGACGTTTTATATCATTGGCACACAATTAACACACAGTGACACATGCACTCGCATACATGTATGCGAGTGAACATCGTGCAATTGAAAGAGTTCAGTTATGCTAAAAATGTTCTTACTGTCTTTTTTTTAACAAGTTTTACTTTGCTCAGTCATTGCTTGATGTAACTTTCCAACCAATAAGGTGCAACTTTTTAAACCTTTTTTTTTTTAATGAACTCAGACACGAGTCAGAGCCCTGCACTTAATAGACGATTTTTGGAGAAAAAAACTAGGGGAGAGCACTTCGTGAAAATTAGAGTCCATTACCTCGACTTACTCTGTCAAAACTATAGCAACCATGGCGGCATGGCGTCGAAGCTTGAAACCGCAGGATGCCAGTCAGCGACTTGCAAACTTCATTTGTTTCAGAAAAATAAGGGGTGGCCAGTTGCTACAAACTTACAGAACTTGCAAACTGTGATGTAAAAATATAAATTACATCAAATTTAGAATGACGCACTGCGTTCTACATGCTGTGTGTCTCCTCAAACACACAAAGCGAGGGCTGGCGATTTACCTGACGGTGGAGTAACTTCCCCTGTTTGACCGATTGAATCAGGCGAGATCACTCCCACACACCATGAAATTACTCCCCTTAATTATTTCCGAACAATTCCTATTGGATGACAGGGCCCTAACTATACACAAAATATAAATAAGGACAAATGTCTAAAATAAGCAACCCGCTCCTGCTGGGGTTTTTTTCTCTTTCACTTCCATGCTTCGATGTTTGTACTTGCGGCAGACCAACTTTCAGCTTAATCTCTCTTTAAGCAGAACAAACTTCTTCTTCTGTGTTCCCAGGCATTATGGCCATAATGGGTAAGGTACGTAAGTGTCCAGTTTTCACTGGTCTCCGTGCTGCATTCAGCTGACACATTCCAATTTCAGAGGAGAACGGAACAAACAACACTACCCGAAAGCTACGTAGCAAGCATCATTATTTGCACTGTTTGAACATTCTTTAAATTCTTCTTATCAGAACAAAAATTGCTCAGAAGATCAAACAGATAAGATACACACTGATACAATTCACATCAAAATGAACTTTCAGACTAATATATTCAATAAAAGCCCTTCTGGAAAAGGCCGGAGGCTTTGAAATTGTGGTCATTCCCTGTTGGATGTGATTTCTTGGGATTTTAATCTCAAAAGAAGGTCAAGTTAATCTTCGGGAGATTTGCATTTATGGCAAAGAAAACCGAACATTAATCCACAACTGACCGTTCAGGGTTGTTCTAACAGTTTTGTTATTATAAAGGGTTCAATATCTTCAGTAAGTTACTCGGTTATATAGTGGAACCTCCCTTATAAGACTCCCTCCCACATAAGACCTACTTCTCTGAGACATTGCCCTTCTTTGTAAGTATAAAAATTACCTCCCTTATAAGACCCCTCCCTTATAAGACCTCCGTTTGGATGATTTTTGAAGGTCTTATAAAACAATAATGTATAAAACAATGGATCAAGTGCTACATTACGACAACAATCTTTTAAAAGTTATATTTCTTGATATATTTGCATCATATTGGCCGAGAGCACATTAATTGTTACCACCATTTTTCTTCCCCAAAAACTGAGAAGTGGGGGATGGAGTGCACCTTACGCGCTGTGTTGCCCTTTAGGCCGTGTACACACATAAGTGGATATTCCATGCGGAAACCTGTGCGCAATCCATAAATAAGTGAAACTAAGAAGGGAAAAGATTTGGGCATGTGTCCGAATTTCCCCTATGCATAAACTTTTATCCTTCCTTCTTCCACTTATTTAGGGTTTTCCGTACGGAACTTACGCATCTAATGTGAACCCGGCCTTAGGCCAAAAATTACTATTTCACAGCTTGGTCTTGTATTGTAAACTGCATCTTTATTCTTCACGGACATATGTGACCCAGCACCACGAAATGGACATTTAAGTCGCTGGGCTAGTTTCTCACAACAGACTCGCAAAGTCAAAAATCTCATTTTTTGGTCAATTTTGAGTTATGGATATAATGTGTTCTCCAACAACTTATCTTTCATATTTATAAAGGACAATCTTTAATATGGTCTCTAAATGGTCTTATTAGTGCTTTGAAATGAGTAGGTCAATGCATTTTCTTCACCTAGGCTAGTGTTTAGACTGTGTTTTCTCATAATGGCCGACACTCACTCTACTAACTATAAATGCTCATAACTCTGGAACGGAAAAAGATGCAAGAGTGGTTCTTGTATCAGTAGAAAGAGAATTGTCTGAAATTTTCAAATGTATAATTTTCTCAGAATGGTCAGCTTGACACTTAATGTCCCTTTCGTGGTGCTGGGTCACATATAAGATGACATAATTTGAACAAAAAATCTACAAGTTTAAAATCCATACAATATCCAGTTATAACTTTTCTTGGGTTTAGAGCTAGCTCCGTTTTCCAACTTGAAAAAACAAACCCAACTAAAACTGGCAACAAATGACTTGAACATGAATGAAACAGTCAACAAGGTTCATGGCGACATTTAGAAAGAACAACATTGGTGCAGTTCAGGCAATCAAGAACGATCCAGCAACATTTGCATACAACCATTTCCACAAATGTGACCCAGCACCACGAAAGGGACACTAAGTCGCTGGGCTAGCTACTCACAACAGGCTTGCAAAGTCAAAAATCTAATTGTTTTTTCAATTTTGAGTTATGGATATATTTGTATTCTCCAACAACTTATCTTTCATATTTATAAAGCATTTTCTTCACAATCTTTAATAATGGCCGACGCTCACCCTACTAACTTTAAATGCTCTCTACAAAATGGTCTTATATCATTAGAAAGAGTGCTTTATAAAATGAGTAGGTCAATGCATTTTCTTCACCTAGGCTAGAATTTAGACTGAACAACATTGGTGCAGTTTCTCCAGCAACATTTGCATACACCATTTCCACAATGGCCGACGCTCACCCTACTAACTTTAAATGCTCATAACTGTGGAACGGAAAAAGATGCAAGAGTGGTTCTTGTATCAGACTAGAAAGAGAATGGTCTGAAATTTTCAAATGTATAATTTTCTCAGAATGGTCAGCTTGACACTTAATGTCCCTTTCGTGGTGCTGGGTCATATATAAGATGACATAATTTGAACAAAAAATCTACAAGTTTAACATCCATACAATATCTAGTTACATTTTTCTTGGGTTTAGAGCTAGATCCGTTTTCCAACTTGAACAAAAAATTTTCTAAAACCGGCAACAAATAACTTGAACATGAATGAAACAGTCAACAAGGTTCATGGCGACATTTAGAAAGAACAACATTGGTGCAATTCAGACAATCAAGAACGATCCAGCAACATTTGCAAACAATCGTTTCTACAAATGTTTCATTCATACCATCAATGGGTTTAAAAATATGAGCAATAATGTCGGGTCACTGAAACAAGTTCTCTTCTAGTAATATAATTAGCTGCTCATGAATTTCCTGATTAGCCAATTAAAAATATATAAAAGATATAATCACAATAACGGACATCCTTTTCCCCCATGTGCAATGAACAACTGATCTGATGCATTTGTCGCTGCCTTAGACAGAAGCGTGACAGTAAAATCGACCTGGGGCACTTTTTACTGCCATGGCTATACTTTTCATCAAATCTGAAACCATGTATCATGTTGCAACTGCTTGTTGTAAAAATCTTCACAGAACTTGCCTTTTAAATGCACAACATCAAAAAATGTAAATGAAACTGTTAGACACAAGCGAAAAGGAAGAAGGGGAAAAGGTCACTTTTCTTATTAGGGCACATACACATATATCAGGCATGGGGGCAAAGTGAGTTTCGCGGAAGAATATCCAACCGATTCTGCATTTCTTTTGAAAGATGTCGACTCAAACTAAAATGATGAAGTTGGGCGTCAAAATGAAGAAGAAGAAGAAAAAGAAGCACTAGGATCACAAATCTGGAAACGTGTGGCGTGAGCTAGGCCGCACACGACTGCTAACTTCGGCGGGAAGTTGCTTGTTCAGTCATTCACATCCGGTTCCGCGAAGCGATTGCATAGGTTTTAATGCACGTAATTTTTAGGCACCCGAGTGAATTTTTACCCCGGCTTTTTTTTTGGGGGGGGGGGGGGGGTGTCAAATTTTCACTTTCGCTGATTTTCCATGAGTCGCGGAGGTCTACCATGCCTGATATATACGCGGAAGTTCCGTGTGGAAACCCATGCGCACTCAACAACAACAAAATGGAAGTAAGAAACATGAAGGATTGTGTACATCACATGCGGAAACTCATGCACAATCCCATCCGCTTATGAAGAAATGAAAACCTTGATTCCATTATTCAGGTAAGCACAGATTTTAACGCATGACTATACCGCATTTATTAACACAGGAACAATAGCATCAAAAAATCAGAGAGATCCAAAATCATGTTTTCCTTCTTAAGTCTACTAGTATGTGTTGACAGTATTTTAGGAATGACACGCCGTTCATAGTATTTACGCAAACAATATGGTGGTCTAAACATAAACTGTATCCTTCAATTTGAAGTTAAAAAAGGTTGTGTTTATATGCATGTTATTTCAGATGAAATAAAATAGGTATTTCCAACCAGGGCAAAATTTGCACTCATCTGATTTTTTCTGTCAGGCACAGATACCTTTCAAACCACTACAAGTTTGAAATTCATTCACTAGACTCCTTTTCAAAACTAAATTATTTTCCACAACGCACAACTATTTTTAAAGAAATTAGGTTAGCTACCAATTCAACAAAGAACTACTTGCAAAGTTGCCTGTCTATGCTCTCTAATTACCGTAATTTTCGGACTATGAGGCAATATTTTTTTCTCTAATTTCGACCTATGCGCCTAATAAACGAGGGCGCCCTATTAGTGAACAAAATCATAAGAGGCAACGATTGCCGTACTCAGTACAGTCTACTGTGAGTCACAACATCAAAAGTAGTCATGAGTTGCCGATACGACAAATACTGCTTCAAAATCCCTTTATTATCCAAGATAGCGTCCAACAGATGCCATAACCCTTCATTGGATGTAAAAAGCATCGTTGTAGAGCTTAAAATGCCATTATTCTACCAGTTTTCTCGAAGAAAAGTCCAAACACAACAACCGGAAGTCGCAAAAACGGAAGTTCGATTATTTGAAAGGGGAGCCAACTCTTGTTTATGACAGCAGTAATTGCGGTCGGTAAGTGTTTACAGGACGTGAATGGGCTTCAAACTTTTACTTTCTTTTGAAGGTGCCTTATAAACGAGGGCGCCTTTTACTAATTTTTTTCAGATTTTTCTTGAAAATTGCCCTATTCGCCTTATCCACAGCAGCGCCTAATGACCCGAAAAATATGGCATACCTTAAAACTGTATCCAAATATCTTTCATATTAAAAAAATATATATATACAGACAAACCCCTATTTTACGACCCTCTGTTAAGCGACCACCTCTCATTTGAGACCGGATTTGTTGGCACGGATGCATTTTACTATGTAAACGACCTCTCTTAAACGACTTCCTCTAAAACGCGACTTACGACCGCCATTTTGTTGGTTTTTACAACCGTTGTTGTCGTCTGCATAGACTTCGAGCAAAGAGAAACAACCACAGTCAAGGGCCTGAAAGCGGAGTCGCTTCCCTTGTTGTAGAAAAGATGGCGGAAAGCGTAGGAAAAGCACGAAAACCACTGACTTTGAACAAGAAAACCACTGACTTTGGACGAGAGTGGAGGTGATTAACAGAAGTCGGTGAAGTGAAACTGTAATACATCGATTGCACAATCCTATGGAGTTGGAAAGACCCAAATCCAGTTTTAATACGTCATTGTATGTGTGCATAAAGAAGAGAGTATGAACTGTGCTGAACTTTTTCTTTCTACGGCTGCCAGTGAAAACCTCCGTCATACGACCCCTCCAATTTACGACCGATTTTTCCGGACATTTTGGAAGTCTTAAAATAGAGGTTTGTTTGTACCATATTTTACGGACTAAAAGGCGCATCGCATTATAACCATAAGGCGTACACTGTACACAGTATCGTACAGGCCAAAAGGCACAAAGCATTAGACTATAAAGCGCACCCGCCAAATTTGTACACAAACTTTTCATTCCTTACTATATTTTAAGACATATTATAGGGCGCAAAGGTTTCAGCCTAGGAAAAAGGTACTGCCTTACACTACACTACAGTCCATAAAACATGGTATTCTAAATAGTTACAACAACTGATGACAGAACTTAAAACGTAAAAAAACAGAAGCAGGATACCAGTGCTTCCTTTTTTTTCTTTTTTTTTACCCAAACTCAAATTTTTTATTGTTTTTGTCTCCATCATTCTGAAAACAATCTTTTCCAGCAGTCCTATCAGTAAGTCTATTTAAAATAATTACATTCTCTGGTTTGCTACTTTGCTAAACAGCAGACTGGCACGACAATACTCTTACACACACTCATACGCATGCATGCATGCACACACACACACATTCCAGCAGTATCCTCCTAAAAAAAAAAAAAAGAAATTCAACCCGAACCAAAGTTTTATTGCACAAATGCTTTGTTCATTGAAAAAACAAGCGTGGATTCGCAATCGTTTGTGGCACGCGACTATTTGAACTACAAACAAGGGCATCGCCGAGCGCATTTACATTATGCTCTTCACACACACAATTTTTGATCAAACACTTTCACTCCACAAGACTGCAGCCCAGCGGTCTATTTTTACCACTCCAATCATTACATACACTGAGTCGCCTCCCCTGGCTTTTCAATAATTTTAATCTGTAAACCAAAATGTTATCTCTGCACCATTTCGTAACTTTTTATATCTTTTGGAAAACATTTAAAACTATTTATCCTACTTATACTCATCGAAAGAAGCACTGCATACTCGTCGTGTCTGTTGCAGTGTCTGTATTACGTATGTTTATTATTTTGTACGCTTTAAAATGAAGATTCATGTGCTCTGTTCAGCATACAATTTAGATATGACAACTGAAATGTTACTTTATGCCCAAGTATTTTTTTTTCTGTCTGTACTTTTCTTTCTCTTTTAAAATATGTGCGACAATTTTGGACCGACCGACAGACCGACAAAGTGAGTTATACTTATAGGTTTGTGGCTTGTGCCACAAACAAAAAATTGTTTAGGGTTGATTATCTACTTTGTTTTTCTTCTTATTGATTATTACCAAAAAACAGCAGTCATCTACATTTTCGCATGATGCATTAATAGCCACAATTTTTATTTTGTTTTCAGATCATCATCATCAATATTATCGAACTCCGCTATGTAACCCAGTATGTTCAAACTCAACACCAAATATCACTTATCTATCGTTTTACTCAGTTTTATTGTCCATTTAAATTTTATTTTATTTTTGCCGATTACGAAAAACAGATACCTGTGAAATTTACGTTTAGTGATCTTATAAGTTGTGAAACACATTGGTTTCTATAATGTATTAGTCTTCTGATGGAATAAAACCACCAAAATGGTATTACAAAAAACAAGAGGGTACCCATTTAGTGATTTACAGGTTGGGAATGAATTCAAGGGACACAATTTTCTCTAGGAGTTAGGACACATCAGTATTTCTTGAGTTACTTTCCTTACTCCAGGGTTTATGTATCTAAGTGAAAAAGATTGCCATCGAGACCAGATGTAAATTGAAGTCTGCTTTATTTTCCCATCGCTTAATCAAGTGGCATTTCAACACACACACACACACGCGCGTACACACACACACACACCATAAAAGCACAGGCGAACAGATTTAAACCTCTATTTCATCTTAGTCAGTCCTTGAGATGTTTCAATGTCAACAGGTAAATTTCAACTGTAACAAACTAAATAAACAGCATTTCCATTTTTGTTTTCATACGCAAGGTCAAACAGAACATTAGCAACCTCATGAGCTACAACTACACACTGGTGAACATGAAAATCTGTAGCGTATAGATACACCTGTCTACATCCATAAAAATCTGTATGACTTGTATTCATATAATATATATGAACAATGAGCTAAAGCTTGCCTCTGTGCTACAATTTGCTACGTATATGCAATTATAACAAGACTCGAACTAATTATAAGTAACAAACCCTCACATTTCTAACCATAATATACCTCTCACATATTTTTCCAACTACCCCAGTATGAATGATAATTACAACAGACTTTCACATTTCTTCTTCATTCCTCATTTTAGACAGACAATTTACAAAGTATGTCTACTCCATTTCATTCTGCTGCTGAAAAAAACAACCAACACACACACACACAAAATCAACAATAATGATGAAAAGTAACCAGCAATGTAATGATACAAACAAACAAAAACCAAGAACACAAAATACCATTGCTGCACATGGCAAAAATTTCCTTCCCCCCAAAAAAACCCCAACCCCACACCCAACAACACACGCAGAGAAGCACAAAACGTTTATTTTATTTTTTATCACCTATTCCAAATGTAAGTTGCCCATAGTGATTCATAATTTGGAACGAAGGATGCCACTCTGCAACACAAAGAGCGAAAGACCCTACCTACAATTCATCTTATTCCAGCTCCACGCTATGACAAAAGCCGGTATTTTGCGATAACTGACTGTCCAGCAGAACCAGAAAGAAGGATCCATCATCCACACAGTCTGCCCTCCCTGTGGCTCCCTCCACAGAGATGCCTAGACCCTAATTTTCGATTTGCAGGAACAGAAAGTCTGGAATTAACCAGGAACATGGCAAGAAACTATCTCCAATGCGGTAACTACATAGCAACTACCGCCAACGTGGCTTCTCTTGTGATGCTGATTTGCAAGAGAAACGTTCACAAAATGTGCGCCATCAAGTCAAAATCACCTCTCGGTTCACTATTCGACTCCATCTTTGAAGGCACAGACAGGGACAGGAAGTAACTAACATTAGCCACTCAAAACCTTCATAACGGCTGCAGTCTTCAATTTCGACAGTTTAAAATTTCACTACCTGATGATTTTCGAATAACTGGATCAAGCACTGGGAAATCGTATTTTCAGAACACTGCAACCAATTTTTTAATTTTATTTTATGGGTCAAATATGCTAAACGGGCCTGTTGCCATGGTAGCAGCATCTCTGCCATCCCCCTATAATTATCTCAGCTCTCTGTCATTGTAACATACATTATATAATGACAACGCTTTTCGAAGGCAGTTGTCGAGATACCACAGCTGTTGTGGAACCAGAAAAATGCAACCCCTCCAAACATTCTTCCCCTACCTCACCCCCATCCCCTTTCCCCACTCCCTTAATTACCTCAGCTCTGTCCTTGTAGCACATCTTCTGTGGTGGTGGCCAGCTTCTTTTCATAGAAGTAAATGCACACACCTTAGGGGGTGACCAAAGAAAAAGAAGCAGAAGAGAGAGAAAAAAGACCCAGAAAACACAAAAATCAGCTATCACACAGTCTACTTGAATTTACTTGGGTACATGTGTGCATACATACAGGACAATGCTTCATCAGTAGTTGTCAAGATATCACTGCTATTGTGGCTGACTGGAGGGCTGTCTATAGTTCCACGGCTGTCCATAACTTCTCGCCTTGCCTCCCTCCCTCGCCTCCCCCCCCCCCCCCCCCCACCCGCCTCATCCCTAATTAATTCCCACAGCTCTGTCCTTGCAGCACATAAACAGCACAATGCTTCGTCAGTAGTTGTCGAGATACCATTGCTGTTGCGGCTGACTGGAGGGCTGTCTGTAGTTCCACGGCTGTCCATAACATTTTACCTCGTCTCCCTCCATTCCCCCAATCACCCCACACACCCGCCTCATCCCTAATTAATTCCCACAGCTCTGTGCTTGAAGCACATAAACAGCACAATGCTTCGTCAGTAGTTGTCGAGATACCATTGCTGTTGCGGCTGTACTGGAGGGCTGCCCGTAGTTCCACGGCTGTCCATAACTTTTTTTTACCTTGTCTCCCTCCCTTCTCCCAATCCCCCCACCAGCCTCATCCCTAGTTAATTCCCACAGCTCTGTCCTTGCAGCACATAAACAGGACAACGCTTTGTTAGTAGTTGTCGAGATACCATTTCTGTGCTTGCGACTGTTGTTGAGCGGAGGAGGGCTGCCCCCCGTAGTTCCTGAAGCTGTGGGCGTAGTTGTGTCCACCCCCGTGATGACCTTGACCTTGTCCCAGGGACATGCCCTGCTTGTGCAGCAACCGATTCCTGAAATGGGCCACAAGAGTTAGCACCACAGCTCGGTGATTGATGGAACACAGTTACCAGCTAAGTATTGGTACTAGTTATAATATAAGAATACTTCATGGATATAGTAAAATAGTTATATTCGATTGTAATGGGGTAGGGGGTCAGAGAGAATGGAAATGGAATGCTTAAATGAAATACAGGAATATCGTACATCATTAATAAGAGGCAAAGCTTTCAAGACTCACTCGCTGTGGTTTTTTTAGATATATATAAATGCCAAAATGCCAAATTGTTTACTTTCAAATAAACTCCATACCAAAATGTTGCTGGACTCATCAGCTTGATGTGATATATCACCGTACAAAACTTTAAGCGAATCCATGCAGCGGTTCATGTGATATTGTGACAGACAAAAATTCAACGTTCAAGGTGATTGTGGTCACCGAGGTCGACAACACTTTGCATTCCATTTGATCTTAAGCTAGTCTACCTGCTTGCCAAATTTGGGGATTGTATCTGCCTTGATATAAAAGATATGGCCCAAACAAATAATTGGCGATGTCCAAGGTCAAAAGTCAATAGAGTAAAAGTCACAATAGATACCATATTACCTTAGGCTAATGCACCACCATGCCAAATTTGAGGACTTTAACTGCAAAACTGAAAGATATGGCCAAGACAAAAATTAAACGTTAAAGGTCAAAGTCATTGGCTAATTTTAATATGCAAATCATCTTTCTTGAAAGCTTGCATAAACATATATATGTGTATGCAAAGTTTGAACAATGTATGCCTTGTAGTTCCGAGAAAAAGCCACCGTTAAAGTTACCACAGACAGACAATAAACACAGACACACAGAGATACACACATACACCCAGAAACCCGAAGAAGCATGAGAGCATAGACTCACTTCATTGACACGAATGAGCCAAAAATGGTTTACAATTTTTAAATTTTTAAATACCTCGTAATCTTATAAAAGAAAACTTACCTTAGGTGAGTGAGTGTGTGTGCGAGCATGTGTGCCTGTGAGTGCAAGTGTGTGTGTACATGTATGCATAAGTGCATGATTAAATACTAATTGCTTACTGTAGTATTATGTAAAACAAACTTTATGAAAAACGCATAAGAAAGACAAATAAAAATTCATGTTAATCTAAAGCATATTTTCAAACACCGGTACATGCAATCGCCCTCCCACACAAATGTTTACCTTCGATCTTCCATGGACTGAGGCTGCATGTTGAAAGCGTTGTAAGCACCAGCGGCACCGGAAGGCTGTGAGAGGGGGTGCTGGGCGCTGGCCCCCCTCCTCTCTTCTCCAGAAGTTGACCGGTTTATGCCCTGCTTCTGATGGCCATGTCCTAGAAGGGGCAAGAGAACTAAATAGACCACAATTTACTGCCCAGAAAGTTCACTTCACCCATAAAGCTGGAATTCCATATATGCGCTATTTTCGCTGGCTTAAACAGGCATGGGAATTAGAGAAGACAAAAAAGACTGAAAATTGGGGTCTGGAAGCAGGCATAGGAACAAGGAATAAAAAAACCACACCTGAAAACCGTGTGTGTTGGGATACAGCCCCCAGAAAATGGAGCTTCTTTTGTCATCTAAGCCTTAAAAACAGTATTAGAGATAAGACTGATATATTTAGTTCATTTTGCATTCATTTATAACCAATAACTTAAGTTTTACTCATTGGGCTTCTTTTTTGTCATCTCATAAATGTCCTCTTGGACCATCAAAAAAGCTGAAACTTGCAAAAAAAGACTGAAGAGGACCATCAAAAAAGCTGAAATCAGCCAAAAGACTGACAATTCCCATGCCAGTTAAATCGCCCGCGACTTTCGACAGCGACAAAAAATGTTGCTGGCAATTCCATTGACGCTAAAATTGCCGGGATTTTCAGATGGCGCTATTCAAACATCGCGCTAAAAAAACAAACGATCGCGCGTTGCGGAACTGCAAGCAACGTTTTTCATCAGTAGCCTACCACAAGTTTATCCACGTTTTTTGGAAGCCATGCTGGCTGAAAAAAGGGCCAGATGTTTTAGCTCCTGCTACGCCCATTTTCAGACTATTTTCGTTGACGACAAAAATATTTTTTCGCTCCGCCAAGTGATAAAATAAAATCACGAGCGATTTTTGACTGACTGCTCGCGATTATTGCGCCTATGGGTGTATAGAATGACTTTACTGTTGGTGGCGATAAAATTTAATCGCGGGCGATTATCGCCGTCGATTTTCGCCTTTAAAATCACGCATATGGAATTCCGGCATAAGTGTGACTGAGTATTGCACTTAAAACAAAATCTTGAATACATTACACTTTGATGCTACAAGGTCGTGGCGATGAAATATTCTATATCTTCTAACTGCTGACGGGGAAAGTTGGTGTTGGTACTTTAGCTGAATGTCTTTTTTTTTTGGTCTTTTTTTTTTAAATTTATTTTCATTACTCCAACAAATCATGTTACAAAAACGAAATTAGTAAAAACAAAACATTAATTCAGAGAATCAGACTAAGTAAGACACACCTAGCTGTAGTGGTTTTTAGCTTCAATAACTCAAAACAACTGTAATTTTATCTGATTAGAAATTCAACAAATGAGCTTCAAATTCTAAAAGAGAAAAAAGTTTTTAAAAAATATGTCTGCGCAGTAGGTTGATAGAACACTACAAGTACAAAGCTTTCACATAATCTGTTAAAAAAAAAATTTCTCTCCCAATTTTGGAGAGGGGTCAGCTATCAGCTATAAACAAGATACATCAGGTGCTGAGCCCCCTGTGGGGATACCGGGGGGGTGGGGGAGGGGGGCTTTTGTATTAATAGTTCCCAACTTCTGGAAGTTATGTGCTTGTAACTTCCTCTAATCTGTCACTCTCTTCGACTCTGCCTTTTTCCCTTTGCTTACTGTCATCTACTATCTTTCTGCTTTACCGGTCCATTCCATTCTCCTGCCTTTTTTCAAGAAACACTTTCAAAAAGATTTCCTCCAGCCGAAGTCGGACTTGCTGGGCCTAACTATTTCTTTAGTTAGGCGCATAACGGCAGCATGACGCATCTGCACTCCTAATTGAAAGGAAACTGTCTGAGCGATCAAAGAAGAAGAAGAAGAAGGTGCTGAGCTTAACACTTCTACCAGTACCCCCATGGGCAATTTCAGACCTGTTTACCCCTATTTTGCAAAGTTGGAATTTCTGAAGAAAAGAAAGAAGTAATTTTGAAGAAAAAAACCTGTAATCCAACGCGTGACCAATGAACGTCGATATCGTATTGACCCGAGTGTGCAATACTAATGTCCGATGAGCAGTAGACACAGAACACATGCTCGTCACCTAGTGCTGAACGACGTATTCCTGGAATTTTTAGGTCACTTTCCCGGAATTTCTGTGCCACTTGAGTGACTTTTGATGTCTTTTCTTTTGATTTACCGTAATTTGACTTTTCCCCCGTAAAAATTACGGCAAAATCGGGATGGTAAACAGGTCTGCAATTTATACATTTGCTGATGACCTTACTCTACACTCCACCAAAGGCACCGCCAAGCACTCTGCCACATGCTTTGCGAAGGGAAAAAAAAAAGTCATAAACTAACTAAAGCTAGAAGAGCTAATAATAATAATGAAAACAATTTACCCTGATAAGACCTCGAGTGGTGGTAGTCAGGTGTGCCGCCACGGGAATTCCCATAACCCCTGGAAGAGTCGGGGTGGTGACTGAACGTGGAGGGCAAGTCTGAGCGGGCGCTGTCATGCAGGGAGCCCGTGCGCCCTTTCAGATGCAGGTGACGGTTGAAGAGCTTGACCCCGTCCATGATCTGAATGGCGTAGGGCACCGACTCCGGGTGGCGGAACTCCACAAAGGCAAACTTTTTGTTGGACCCATCTTTCTCCTTGGCACGGGTCACTTTTTCTAACGGGCCTGCCTGAAAAACCCAAACAAGTTATAACAAATTAGGCATAGGACATATCCAGGCATGGGAATTGGAAAAGTAAAAAACACTGAAAAGTGGGGGTCTGGGGGCCGCAGAAGGCCCCTAGTAGGGGTCCAGGGGGTAATGCTGAAGCTTTTTTTGTTAATTGAAGCCCTAAAACAGCATTAGAATGGCCAAATTTAGTTAATTTCTTTGCATGTTTTTTCTCAGCAGACAGACTTTTTTTCGGCGCAAAAGCAATGTCATTTCGGCGGAAATGTGCTGTTTGGCGGACAATTCCCATCCATGATATCGCCGTCCGCATGCAACAGAGAAGCAAGTCGAAAGACGTCACTTCATTAGAGGAATGGAAAACTCAACATTTCGGTCATTTCAGGTCAAATTATGTCATTTTTTTGTTAATTTAGTGTCACCACCGATGCTTTATCTTTGCCAATTCTTGTTTTACAGCTCTGTTAGATTATGCAGCTTGTCTTGATCAAATGGTAAGTTCAACACATCGAAATTGACCAATTTTGAGTTACCCTGATAAGACCTCGAGCGTTTGCATGCAGACAGCGATATATCAATCCTTATACACCCAGATGGCACTTTCTTTTTTCGAAAAAGCCACATTGCACATTTGCATATCACGACGAGGCGAAAATGGAGTTTTACGTCCTCTTGGTCTGAATCAGACACATATGGGACATTTGTAAATACAAATTATATATGGTGGGAACAATACTGGAGGCAATGCCCGGAGGCAGTACGAAACCAGTAAAGTCCCGATTTTTTTATTAATACTGATAGCTGTAGCGGTGACCACGCCTCGGTTAAACCTCATCGTCTATGGCACCGCCACAAGTTGATGTAATACTACTAATAGTATAAAGTCCTTGAAAATATTTGCATATCACATGACATGTATGATGCATATATAATAATTGACTAAATAAGGCAAAGGGACTCGGTATGTACAGTTAATGTGTCCCCATTCTGATTGGAGTATTTTTTTTTTTAATGAGTTACTGAGTCAGGATTCAGATTTAGTGGGAATGAAAATAAATTTTGGTAAAATCCATATTTTCACCCATAAGAGAAGATAATCTGACGACGGAGAGAGCAACCTGTTTCGATCTGTTCTGTCATCAAATGATCTCCCTTATGGGCGAAAATGTAAATATAGCAGAGATGGTGCTAGAAATTTTCACTTTAGGCCATTTGGCCTAAACAGCCACAAAACCTTAGGCCAATTTCAACAATTTTAGGCCCTCTCACTCGGTCAACATGATAAACTCTCAATGACAATGAATTTGCTTTGTTTTTTTAACTGTCAGATCACTTCTTTTTTTTTTCTCAGATTCACTCGCTTATAGTTATAAGTTTTGTCTTCTTTTTGGGAGGCATTTCAATAAAAAAAACAACAACAGTGAAACACTGACGCTAAAGGACGACAAGATGACACAGACTCACACTACGGTGTGGCAAACGTCCACCATAAACAGCAAGGGAAGCAACTCTCACGAGGCAATTGGCCTTGTGCTAGCAAAATCATGACGCGACAAAGTTAGCTTTTTGATCTCGGTCACACGCGGTGCAAGCAAACTTTGTTTCACTTCGTTGTTCATAAAATAACGGATACACTTCGTTGTTCATAAAAAAAACGGACATACTTGTGCCGATTTGGTAATCAAAGATTCAAACCTTCGGCCCACTGGGCCGACAGGACAGTTGACTTTTAGGACATTTTTTGTAATTTTCGGCCAATCGCCGAAGGCCGATGGCAAACAACAACCCTGATATAGCCTAAATTACTTTCATTTCACACCATGGCATGCAGCTGTAATCCTCATGCCATGTTCATTACTGTTAGTGTTATTCAGTGTTGTGTTCATGTTGTTTACTTTCTTCTTCTCTTAAAGGGGCACCCTGGTGGATGAGTTTTTGTAAGAAACATGTTGAGATCACCAGAAAATCACCCTTTACACTAATTACAGAGATCGCAACACTCACTTTGCTCTGGTTTCCTAGAAATCAAACAGTCAAATCGTCGATTTCTCCTTGGCGGAGGTGCTGAAAGTCAAATTATTTCACTGAAAGAGAAGGCGTGTGTCGTCTCTTTTCTAATGGACGCCTGGGCTTAGACCAAATTGTTTGCATGAATTGATGAAATTTTCACAATCCAACTTACAAGCTTAGTTTTTGTTTTTATTTTATACAGTTTATCTAAAGGAGTTTTGCTCACAACAAAGGAAATAGCTCCATTTTTTTTTTTTTTTTTACTGCACTACAGAAAAAAGAAGAAAAAAGCTTCAACCACAATGGGATTGGCCTCCACCCACCCCATCCAAAATGGCTTCTCTCTCCGGCATCTCCGCCAAGGAGGAATCGCCGTTTTAAGAGTTTGATTTCTAGGAAACCAGAGCAAAGTGAGTGTTCCGATCGTTGAAAAGGTTGTCTTTCTGGTGATCTCAACGTGTTTCTTGCAAAAACTCACCTGTCAGGGTCCCCTTTTAACTTAAGTTAAGGGCCCACGGCCAATGGGCTGACCATTCTGGCCCCTTTGGAACAACTTTCACTTGTGTCTTAAACTTTTTCGCAACATGCTGCTACTGCTAGAATACTAGCAACGCCCGAGTTAACCATTGCCGACACGCCGCTAGTACTAAAGTAGTATGTTAGCACTAAGCAACAGGCAAAATGCCCCTGTGACCGACAGTGCTAGTGACTGCTTTCAACTCACTCGGTTTTAAAAACACAAAATGACGAGAGAGTTGGTTTTCAAACGTTATATCATTTAAAAAATTAACCCTTTCAGAGATGGTGCTAGAAATTTTCACTTAAACCTTAGGCCAATTTCAACAATTTTAGGCCCTCTCACTCAGTCACAAGTGCTGTCGATCTCTGCTTGCTTGTTAACTGATCCCCCAAACAAAAGTAGCGACTGCCCGCTTATAAGTTTTGTCTTCTTTTTGGGAGGCATTTCAATCAAAAACTAGTGAAACACTGACGCTAAAGCCGAGTAAAGGACGATAAGATCACACAGACTCACACTACGGTGTGGCAAACGTCCGCCATAAGCAGCAAGGGAAGCAACTCTCACGAGGCAATTGGCCTTGTGCTAGCAAAATCATGACGCGACAAAGTTAGCTTTTTGATCTCGGTCACACGCAGTGCAAGCAAACTTTGTTTCACTTCGTTGTTCATAAAAAAAACGGATACACTTCGTTGTTCATAAAAAAACCGGACATCATTGGTAATCAAACTTTCGGCCCACGACGGTTGACTTTTAGGACATTTTTTGTAATTTTCGGCGAATCGCCGAAGGCCGACAGCAAGCAACAACCCTGCCCTTTGTTTCTGAGTCAAAGTTTGACTGCCAAAGAAAATTAAAGAAAAAAATAATTCGGCAAATCATGCCATGAAAAACTAAAAAGACAACTGACAGTGATACTGATAGAGCGAGTCTGGCAAAATGGTCTGGGGATATTACTCTCTTGACTGTGTTAGAGCAAAAAACAGAATATCAGGGTTATTCCTCTTCATCTGATGACAACATTAGTGATCAACGGCAAGGCTGGCCACCTTCTTCAAGTACCACCATGGAGAGGTGGCCATCAATACTCAGCATAGGCCAGTCCCTCACCCACCACCCAGACAGATGAGACAGTCGCACACGGCAGCGTACCTGCTTGTGCTTCCTGCTACCAGGACTAACAGTAACACTAGTATAGTACTAGTAGTAACAGTAACAACAGGAAGTTCTCTTTCTTCCCAAGAGCCGTGTGCAAATGGAATCTTCTTCCACCTGAGGCACCACCCATGCCCGTTCCCTGAGCTCCAGGCGACCCCCCCTTCACCCTCCGCTGACCCCCTGGACCTCTCTTTACTGAGTTTACACCCTATACCCTACCTACCCCCCCCCCCCCCCCCCCCAACTGATCTTCTGCCAGTTCTGGGCAGCTGTTCCTTCCTACAGTACTTGTGTTTCTAGATGATACCAGAAACCCCTGTTCCTTCCTACAGTACTTGTGTTTCTAGATGATACCGGAAACCCCTGTTTACAAGTATACATCATAGTCGTCAACAAGCTGACGGAGGATGTTAAAGCGAAGAAGAAGAACTTCAACTTGGTATGGTCATCGCTGACGGAGGATGTTAAAGCGAAGAAGAACTTCAACTTGGTATGGTCATCAACTTGATAATCAAGTTTTTTTTTAATGTTACATTTTTTCAACAAACACAAATATCAAATTAGAAATATGCACCAACAGCATGAACAGGATTCAACCTAGATTACCTGTAAAAACAATTCAAATAAATGATTTTCGGTAACTTCATCAGCCAGTCCCCCAACCCATAGCGTGCAATCGTCCGCCATTTTGTTGAATTTGTGTTTCTGAACACTTTGAGAACTTCCCTAAATAAGAATAGATGGCGCCAACCCACAGATCTTACAATAAGGTCAAGCAAACACCAATCTCCAAACACACATTTACCATAATATATGCCATGTTTTTCAGATAGATTCTAATTCAAGAGTGATTTGGATCGTCAATAAGGATGTGAAAGTCCTCACTCGACGATATTGTGCAATCAATTATTGATGAATGTAATTCTTGTCATTTTGTCGAAATATCTAATTCTGAAGTGTTGCCACTCAAAAGTTTGACCTTGACCTTAGGAAAGGGGGAAGAACTCTCGGTAATTCATTGATCATTACATGATGATTCCTGACTTTGATTCGACCTAGCCCGAGAAGTTTTGCTTTTGCTTTATGAATACGCCGTGACAACACATAAACAGAAGATAAAATGGGTAGAGTTGCATCAAAAGCCATCCGACCAGTCAAAAATTTTAACGTGGAAAATCGTGCACACAAACTTCTGGACTCAGAAATCCCGCGACCGGCACCGAGACACCCTTCAACTGCAGCAGCACTTGACGATGTAAAACGAGGTAAAAGTACAAAATTAAAAAAAGGATAGGCTATATTCACATTTATGCCCGTCTGCTGGCGTCAAGAACGATAATTTGTAACAGAAAAGAACATAGCGATTGCTTTTTCAGTCAACAGATTATCGTTCTTGACCGGGTTGACGGGCATAAATGTGAATAGCCAAAGGATACAATAATTCATTAATTGTTTAGTTAATTTCTGTTGCAGTGAAACCTCCCTTTTTGGACCTCAACAAATCATCCAAAGCATGATCTTAAGTGGGAGGGACTTGTCTGAATCGTAACGCTGAGCTATCCAACTGGATAGGCAGTGTGGTTGTGGAGCAGCAGGAAGAAAAATAAAACAAAATGAAAAAAGCAACTGAAAACAAATGAACTAAAAATATAGAGATCTCCCCAGCGTTTCATGGCTCCAGTCAGGCCAATCTGGCCACTGTAGCGGCCCCCAGGGACAAACCCCGACCGGTACAGCCCTAACCACCTTAACCACTTTTCAGTTTTTACTTTTCAGTTTTTTGCCATAAGGGAAATGGAGGTGGCATCTCCCCCTCCCCTCCCCTGTCCCTCTCCCCTCCCCTGACCCTCCCTCATTCCTTGCCCTTCTACATCAACAACTCCCTGTGTCCTGACCCTCCCCTCCCCCCCCCCCCACCCCCTTTAGACCCAATTGCTGATCATCTGGGCAGCACAAATTTGGTCTTTTTGACAAACATGCTCATCTTGTTCCTATGGTGTTTTTTGCCTCTTAGCCACTATTGTAATTTTTTGCCACACATTCAAATTCAGTTAGTCTCTTCAAAAGATGCTTGTGATAAATTTAGCCCAGTTTTGCTCAAGGACAAGAGAAAACACTCAGAAGACAGATAATTGGTTGCTGAATATGATTAATCAAGTTTTCCCCTTAGACTGCACATAGTGCACTGTTTGGAGTCAAAGTCACCACTATGCGTGGAGCGTACTAAATGGAGGAAGCTTCTACCACGCATTGTGTGTGCTACGTAGAGAAAAAGTTACGGTTGAATCTATAGGTTCGAACAAAAAAAAATATGGTGGAGTCTGTGACTGTCCAAAAAAACGGTGGCCGCAGCGTAAGCCAAAGACCAGTGGCCATGCCTTACAAGGGTGGTCCCTTTAAGTGTAACTTATATTTTGACCAGAATTACAAAGGAAAGCAGTGACTGAGTGAGACTGGGAGGCATTTTCAAAGGGGCCAGTAATTAGTGAAACTCGAGCAAAGGCGCAAGCTTAGATTTAGAAATATCTTTGGTGAGAATAAGAGATGAGCTAGAGGGATATATATATATGCTCAGCCTTTGAGTTTGATGCAAACCTCTGCCGTGCGAAACATAGAAATTGTTCGTATCATGTGCAACTGCAAGGGAAATGATCTACACTATGCACTATTGTTAAAACCAGATTTACTCCCTGGAACATATCTGAAGCTCAGCTTAACTCTTGTGTAGTGGACCCATTTGTACTTTGTATCGAATCAATGGTTGCAATTTACAAAACAAATGTTTATCACTTTATGGGCTGATAATCTTATATTACTTAGTTATGCTAATTGTATTACTGTTTTTATTTGATGAAACCAATGTGCTATTTAAATTAAACATTAATACTTTTGTCAATAAATAATAGTGAAACATTATTTTTGTATATATATATGAGTATACTTTTGCACTTATCATGTTTTATGTTTCTGTTTGCTCGCTTACTTTCGTTTTCGTTTTCTTTTTTTCCCATGCATAAAAAAAAAGTTTAGGGTCGGCAGCCAAAAACTAGGGTAGGTAGGGATATCTATTTTTAGCACTGGACAACGGGTTGAACCCGAAACGTCGTGTTTTGTTTTGATCTGGGTTTTTTTTTATCATTAAACCGTTTCTTCTGGGTTTTAATTTCGACTTTGTTTTAATTTGTTGTCAATAAATAATGTTTTGAAAATTGTTATGAGCATGGGGATGGATCATGTTAATTTAAAAAAAATTGTTTTGTGTTTTCAGGGTCTTCAGAATTTTATGAAGAACAGCAGAAGAAGAATGAGAAGCTTGATGGGTTTCTGAAGAAAGTGAAAGTAGACTCTGTGGGAGACAACCCAGAGGTAAGATGGACATGAAAATGTCAACTTCTTTGAAATGAAGTCTTTCCATTAAACATGTTATTTCCCATCTTGTTTGTTTTTAGGCCAATGGGGTTTAATCAATTTGAAAAATAGGGTAGACTAGGCTTTTTTTTATGATTTTGCTTTTTAAAAAAAAATGTTGTGTTCGGTCCATGTGTGTGAATATATATAAAACAAAACAGTATATGAGTATACTTTTGCACTTATCATGTTTTATGTTTCTGTTTGCTCACTTACTTTCGTTTTCGTTTTCTTTTTTTCCCATGCATAAAAAAAAAGTTTAGGGTCGGCAGCCAAAAACTAGGGTAGGTAGGGAAACAGGAAACCAACATTTATTTTTTGTGGCCTTATCTATACACTGTTTACAGCTTTGAATAAGGCCTATGACATCAGCTGGCCTACTTGAAATTGTGATTAACATTGTCCAGTCCTTTAACCCTTTCCCTGCTGGAGAAAATTGGAGAAACTGTAGATCTTTATTATTATAAAATGAAAAAGAGACCTGTTAGACTCAATCTGAAGAAAAAATGGTCAAGTGATGTATCTTTCATGACTTGCCTAAAACAAAAGCCATCACTCCAGGGCTATGTATGACATCAAACGTTATGACATCACACCCCCCATAGTAGACACTTGGTCAGGCAGGGAAGGGGTTAAGGGAAAATACACTGCGTCAGTGCTTTCTACTAGTGCTTTCTGCCAGGAAGATAATGTCTTAGTAGTGCTTGTTTTTAAAAAAAATTATTATTCCTGTCTGTAGACCCGCGAACAACTGAAAAATGTCATCAACACATTTTATGAAGTTGTATGGACTTAACCCTTTCACTGCCAACCATATTTCAACCAAACATTTCCATCAAATATACCTGGATAGAGAACAAAATCCATTTGCAGTATTGTGGATTCTTCTGTGACATATATATAAAATAAGGTCTATCCTTACTTCCCAAAACTAAGACAGTATGGTCTTTGGATAATAGACCCCAATTTGATGCCTTTTAGTGACATGGGTGTTAAATCACTGTGGTGCTAAAATGCGACTTTGGCGGTGAAAGGGTTAAATTGTCATCCAATGAAATGTGAATAGTGTTTTACTTTTAGATGTTGAAGTTCTTCAGAGGTGTCGCTCAGGTTTGCGTATTTTCGTTCCGTTGATTTGTTTAGCCATCTTGGTTGTAATGTAAACAGAACTGCCCCCAGGTTCGATAAATGACTTTGAGAAATTAGATTTTCTAGACATACATCACATGTATTATTTAAAGAATTTATTATTTGTCGAATCATGTGTGACTAGTTGTAATCTGTAATTAGTTCATCTCTTATTTCATTATCGATAGGCGTAACATTTACCGAAAATAGTATATGATTAAAGTTTGAGCTGCATATAGTAATTGATCAGATATACTTCTTAAAAAATCATGTGGCATAATTATGCAGAAGCATTCACTATCACAGCCAAGCTTTTTTTTTGCTTTTTTTTACTGTATTGAAATACTAAGTAAATAGATGGGAGAAGAGTGATTATGTAGTAATTGCTTCATGTGCATGCATTGAGAAAACCCACAACGATAACAATGGCCATCACTGTTCAAACTATTTTTTGGTCTTAAAAACAGATCAGGTCACAGGCACGTCGATCCTTGCCGGAGGACCGTCGAAAAAACACTCCGGCCGAGTACGGCTTACCCGATCCCGAGCAGGTCACGGAAGGTCGAGCCAGCCTCCGTCAAATGTTGGAGTTCATATCCATGCACCACCTCGACCCCGCGCAAAACTCCGCGGAGAAAATCGCCGAGGATTACAAACTGGACCCCACGCAGTCGCGGAACGTTCTGAGGTACTTCCAGACGCTGGAGCTGCACATCCCCAGCGCGATGGTGAAGAAGAACCCCAAGCTGCTGAGCTCCCTGGCTAATGCCAGCCCCGCGCAGAGACAGACGATGCAAGGCATGGGGGAGGTGGCGAAGTTGGGCGCAAGGAGCGACAGTGCGCAGAGTGCTGCTGGGAATGAC
Organism: Phymorhynchus buccinoides; assembly: GCA_017654935.2. Taxonomy (NCBI): domain Eukaryota; kingdom Metazoa; phylum Mollusca; class Gastropoda; order Neogastropoda; family Raphitomidae; genus Phymorhynchus; species Phymorhynchus buccinoides. Next base: position 27,572,358 of record CM065694.1, read on the forward strand.
AAGGAAGCAACTGACGGGCTTGAAAAGACAAAATGATTGGTGGAGTCGGTCGATTGTTTGAGTTTAACGAGTTGTTGAGTAAATGGGTTGAGCGGTTTGGTCCTGAAAAAGTGATCAAGTGGGTTGGTTGTTGTTTTTTAAAATAGATGTTGACGAGTTGTTGAGTAACTTGTTTGAGCGGTTTGGTCCTGAAAAAGTGATAACGTGGGTTGGTTTTTTTCTTTTTCAAAATAGATGTTGACGAGTTGTTAAGTAACTTGGTTGAACGGTTTGGTCCTGAAAAAGTTATCAAGTGGGTTGGTTGGGTTTTAAAAAAAAGGATTTTGACGAGCTGTTGAGTAACTTTGTTTGGTCCTGAAAAGAAAAATTGACAAAGTGGTTTTTTGTGTGTTTTTAAGTAGATGTTGATGAGTTGTTGAGTAACGTGGTTGAATGATCTTTGTGCTCAGTAAAAAGGAATGAATGTGTTTAGAATTAACAATTTTGAATGGAGCAAATTAAACATAAACGTTTCTAGCCAATGAAATTTTAGGTGTGTATTGCAGCAATTTCTTTGTGTTGAAAACTTAATCTACAGCCAAATAATATACGCAATGGATTGATTCACACACACACACACACACACACACACACACATCTTCTGGTGACCTCCTGGAAAACACTTCCTCTCTCCCTCCGCAGCGACCGACCCTCTCTGCCTTCAAATCAAATCTCAAAACCCACCTGTTCCCCCATCAATGAAGCTCACTCTCTCTTTCTGTCCTCTCTCTCTTGCTTTTACTGTTTTTTTAGGAATATTTGTTTTGTATTCTATTTGCGTCAAACATGTGTGTGCTATTTTCCTGTTCGTCTGTGTATAGCGTCTTTTGTTTGAATGTGTTACGAATGTTAACATATTGTGTGCATGCGCTTCAATTTGATTTCTAGCAAGATTTAACACCGTATAAAATTATACTGTAGGTTGTGTGTGTGTGTGCGCCTTTTGTTGCTTTTCTTTTAGTAATGGTATTAACCCTTTCGCCGCCAGCCATTTTTTTAACCCAAAATTTCCATTATTCTTGCATGGATAGAGAAAAGATTTTTTTCTGAAATATTGGGGATTCTTCTGTGATATATTTGAAATAAGGCCTATCCTTACCTTTCAAAATTAAGAACCCAAGATCATTGGATAACAGACCCTCATTTCAAGACTTTTAATGACATGGGTGTTCAATCACTGTGGTGCAAAAATGCGACATTGGCAGTGAAAGGTCTGTTTTTCTCCATGAAAGTAATACTGACCTTATGAACTATTTACATAAACAAAGGTCTTCCATGGCAGAGGTATTGACCTTCTGTACTTTCTGTCTGGATGCTTTGTCTTTTGCGTAGCTCAGTGCTATGCGTGTAGTCTTGCACTATAACAGACTTCCGGCAGTGCCAGCTTAACCCTTTTGCCGCCAGCCATTTTTCAGAAATACCATTATACTTAACTGGGTAGAGAGAAAAAATGGGTAAAGGTAAAGATGTGCCCCCCCCCCTGCATTTCTCGGTGAATTCTATTTTTCCGTTTTTGCCTTACCATACATAAAGCTGTATTTTAGGAACATTTTCAGCTAATAACCTTTTTGGAATACTAACCCTAACCCTAAACCCTAGCCCTAAACCTAACCCTACCCCCCACTATGTACTGCAGTACACCGCGATTTGTCACAGTTGTGGTTCGTTGCGTTTTTCCGTCTTATACAGTTATAGGGTAGGGTTAGGTTTAGGGATAGGGTTAGTATTCCAAAAAGGTTATTAGCTAAAAATGTTCCTAAAATACAGCTTTATGTATGGTAAGAAAGGCAATAACGGAAAAATAGAATTAACCGAGATAGGTAGGGGGGGGTGGCACATCTTGTGACATGTACATGTATAACATTAGGCCAATCCTTACCTCCCCAAATTAGGAAAACAGGGTCTTCTGTTAACAGCCCCTGAATTGATGCCTTTCAGTGACATGGGTGGTAAACCATTGTGGTACATAAATGCGACATTGGCGGTGAAAGGGTTAATTGTTATCCTCTTATAGTTTATACAGTTGTTTTGGGAAAGGGGGCTAATTTTCGTATCCTTTTTAGCTCGTATTTGCACTCCCGTTTCTATTGGGATTGGGGTACATTGGAATGGGGATGAAGACATAGGCATGTGCATTTCTCTCTGTCTGTCTGGGCATGTGAACGGAATATCATCGGTGAAATTGAAAAACCTTGTATAAATCTCAATTTTGGTAGTTTTGAGAAAAAATGAAAAACAACTTATAAAAATGAACCGCGTTGACCACAATTGATTAACTATGATGAATATGTTGTTCAAGACATTGCGAGTTTAGTCCTGCATTTTGTTAAAATTACTGGGAACATTTTTTTTTAGACTTGAAAAGAACGAAGATACGAGGTTTTGGTCCTTTAACTAGATCTGAATTTGGGACTTACAAGTTTTTCTTCTGTTTTCACAACCTCATTTACCACAGATAGAAAGTCGTTAGAGATACAAGCTTTTTGGTGGAAGGTGGCGGGAGAAATAGAGAGCTGACTATGTATCTAACTCAACCCCCCAAAAATCGATATACGCGGTTTTTGAATTTCACCGACGATGTGTAATGCCTACTACATTAGAACCTCCCTTATAAAACCACCTATTATAAGACTCCCTCTCACATAAGACCTACTTCTCTGAGACATTGCCCTTCTTTGTAAGTATTAAAATTACCTCCCTTATAAGACCCCTCCCAAATAAGACTTCATTTCGGATTAAATAAGGAAGGTCTTATAAGGGAGGTTCCACTGTAGTGCAGAGCTTCAGATTGTTTTCAAAATTTCATGGGTCACATGACCCCAGCTTCCAGAAAATGATGGGGGCCAATTTCCAACATAATGGGCCAGTAATGTGTAATGTCACTGTACATAGTATTACCAAAGATATTCTAAAAGGGTAAGATGGATTACTTAAGAGCTCGGCGAACCGGGCTGTATAGAGTTATCGTTAGTGGGGACAGTACATGCATGCACTTTTCACAGTGGAGGCTATCCAAAAACTCAGACTGGAACTTGAATGGAGAATTCAACTGGCCTATTGCCGTGTAAAATGTGTCCTGTTTAAAAGGGACATAACCAGTGTTTCTGTCCTCACTACTCGTATAGGGAAAAGAGACCGGATGCTTATCTTCCCCTTTAGAATATCTTTGGTATTACACTTAAATTTTGTTGCAAATTTCATGGGTCAGATGACCCCAGCTTCCAGAAAATGATGGGGGCCAATTTTCAACGTAATGGACCAGAGATGTGTAATGTCACTGTACATAGTATTACTCTTAAATTTTGTTGCAAACTTCATGGGTCAGATGGCCCCTGGGTGCACAAAATGTGGGGTCAAATCACCATCAATACGGGTCAATGGCCCTAGGACCCCCGCCATCAATCTGAGGCTCTGCTACTGGAGCAAGTGTAAATAAAAAACAAGCGCGAAATCGCCATCGTTTGTGGCACGCGGTCTATTTTTACACTCCAATCATGAGTTACCTCCCCTGGCTTTTCAATAACTTTAATCTGTAAACCAGAATGTTATCTCTGCACCATTTCGTAACTTTTTATATCTTTTGGAAAACATTTAAAACTATGTATCCTACTTATAGTCATCAAAAGAAGCACCGCATACTCGTCGTGTCTGCTGTAGTGTCTGTATTACATATGTTTATTATTTTGTACGCTTTTAAAATACATCATTTTAAAGAGCGGCCTCAATTAATTTTGAAGCGTAGCCTCGATTTGAAGTGCGACAATTTTGGACCGACAGACAGACCGACCGACCGACAAAGTGAGTTATAGGTTTGTGGCTTGAGCCACAAGCAAAAAGATATGTCAGAATGCGCATACCCCATGTTTATCAATGATGCCCGGACTGAAAGCTCCAAGGGTTTGACGTACGTCCGCTCAGCTACGAAGAGCCCGTGTGAGACGAACCATCAAGCAACCACCACAACCATCGTGACTACTATTATTTTAGTTCTGCTAAATGACAAGCAATACAAAGATACTCCCAGTGGGTCTGAATGAAAACCATGAATATTGTTAAAGTGATAGTGAACTGGTATTAAAAAAAAACGGTGTGAAGAAAAAGGTACCTGTAGAATAGGAGGTATTCTACCCGTGCCTTTTAGAATAGGAGGTATTCTACAGGTACCTGTTTAGAATAGGAGGTATTCTACACGTGCATTTTAGAATAGGAGGTATTCTACAGGTACCTGTTTAGAATAGGAGGTATTCTACACATGCCTTTTAGAATAGGAGGTATTCTACAGGTACCTGTTTATAGAATAGGAGGTATTCTACAGGTACCTGTTTAGAATAGGAGGTATTCTACACATGCCTTTTAGAATAGGAGGTATTCTACAGGTACCTTTTTAGAATAGGATATATTCTACAGGTACCTTTTTAGAATAGGGGGTATTCTACAGGTACCTTTTTAGAATAAGAGGTATTCTTCAGGTACCGTTTTAGAATAGGAGGTATTCTACAGGTACCTTTTTAGAATAGGAGGTATTCTACAGGTACCTTTTTAGAATAGGGGGTATTCTACAGGTACCTTTTTTAGAATAGGAGGTATTATACAGGTACCTTTTTAGAATAGGGGGTATTCTACAGGTACCTTTTTAGAATAGGATGAATTATACAGGTACCTTTTAGAATAGGAGGTATTCTTCAGGTGCATTTTTTAGAATAAGAGGTATTCTATATGTTTCGTTTTTAGAATAGTAGGTATTCTACAGGTACCTTTTTTTAATAGGAGGTATTCTACAGGTACCTTTTTAGAATAAGAGGTATTCTACAGGTACCTTTTTATAATAGGAGGTATTCTACAGGTACCTTTTTAGAAAAGAACGGATTCAACAGGTACCTTTTTAGAATAGGAGGGATTCTACAGGTACCTTTTTAGAATAGGTATTCTACAGGTACCCTTTTTAATAGGAGGTATTCTACAGGTACCTTTTTAGAATAAGAGGTATTCTACAGGTACCTTTTTATAATAGGAGGTATTCTACAGGTACCTTTTTTTTTTAGAAAAGAAGGGATTCAACAGGTACCTTTTTAGAAAAGAAGGGATTCAACAGGTACCTTTTTAGAATAGGAGGGATTCTACAGGTACCTTTTTTTTATAGAAAAGGAGGGATTCTACAGGTACCTCTTTAGAATAGGATGTATTCTACAGGAACCTTTTTCTTCATCCTCTTTTTATCCCTGTATTTGTAAAGGTGCATCAGTCTTTATTTCATCTCTTGATAGTTGAAAATGATCAGAATGAATATTGGCAACATTTTCACACATGTTCTGATGATGATATAATGATGTCAATTTTCTCAGTTTGGAAGGCATGCAAACGCACTCCCAGAGAGCTCTGCATTTATTATCCACGACGACAGATGGTCAAGACTTTTCTCATAGCATCTACACAATACTTCTAAGGTCAAAACTGAAAAGAAAAAAACACCACAGGGTCACGGTGCTACTTTTCTTGTAATTCATGGTCCATATGCGAGGGTTTGGACAATTGTCGGGTAAAATCAGGTCTACTGAATACTGGACATCTTTCATACACTTTAGTTATTCATTTAATCTTTCTTGACACTGCATACAACCTATTTAGTATCAGTATCTATGTCAAATTTTGATGAAATACAATTTAGTCCATGGGAAATTTGTTGCGGTATTGACAAATATTTTTCTAAATTGTTGAAATACCAGTAGAGAAAAAAATTGACGATGAAATTACTTTATTTTTCTTTATAATAGATGAAATATTCTACATAATAAACACAAAAAACAGTATGCTACCATGCTTTTTATTAAATGAGAGCAACTTTTTCAAACCCACCCTTCATTTTTCAGCAGGACTCGTGTAATGAGTTACATTCCCTATGTTTTGTCAAGAGCTGTTTGGGGGATTTGTTTTTTATTAACACGTTTTCTTTCCTTTAAAAAAAAATAATAATCATGTTAAAAATAAACGTTATTATTATGCTTAGGTATTAGGTACTTTATAGTCACAGAGGCGTCTCTGTGAAATTCGGGTTGCTCCCACCTGGAGAGCGCGTCGCTGCCAGAGGCGCACCACCCAATTTTTTTTTATATATATAAAAAAACGATTTTTGTGTGACTGATGAGGAAGGAAAGGGGGATAGGGGTGAGGGTAAATTTGGACCAAATGACAACTTTTTCGTTGCCACTGGGGTTATCGTGTGCAAAGTGCATGGGCACACAGGACCTCGGTTTATCGTCTCATCCGAAAGACTGTAAGGCCTAGTACAAAGTGAGAGGAAAAATCCCCTGTACCCAGTTTCAAAGTCGGGTTTACTTGACACAAGGCGAACGCGTTACCTCTGTGCCTCTCTACACCAATGTTATGTTGAAAAGTACAACTTTTGTTAGCAATATACTCCTCAAAATATAATTAAGCGTGTATATTTTGCAATAAATAATTAAGACCCCGGCCCATATATTTGTGGCATTTTGTAACGTTTGACAAAACACAGCGAGCCACCAGGGGGCGACACGCGTCCCATATAAAAAGAGTGGGGGAGATCAGAACTCATTGTTTAAGGACTGTAGATATGCCTTAATAACAATTATTGTGGCGATACCATAGCCAATGAGGTTTATCCGAGGCGTGGTTAACGCTACACCTATCTATATTGATAAAAACTCGGGACTTTACTGGTGTTGCACTGCCTCTGGGCATTGCGGCCAGTATTGTTCCCACCATCTTTGTATTTACAAATGTCCCATATGTGTCTATGACCGAGAGGACGTCAAACACCATTTTTCATTCATAACTCATTGTTTTATCAAATTCTGATCGCTTCTCGGCCTTTTGGCTAAGACAGTGATTCAGGAACATATTTTTTTGTTTATACCCTGGTTGGTTTGTTCAGCCCGTCGTACATGGCGAAAGCCGATACGCGACGTTAAACTGAACTTCCATCCAAGAACTCATGTAATGGGAGGCAATTTATTACCGAAGTATGCCGAATAAACAGGAGTTTTCCCCCTTGTGCTTGATTTTTGCCTAAACAGTATTTTGCTCTTTGTATTGGAATGGGTGAACGGTAGTTTGTATGGTTTGGCTATCTTGGAAGGCCTAGATATGGTTAAAATTAGCTTCCATGCCAGAAGTCGAGACAATGTCAGAGCTCTGTTGGCAATGAGAGACTTAGTGCGATTTTTCTCACGCCAGAGGGCATGACGCTCGTGTGGGGCTAATCCTCTCTGTATTATTAGTTGGGGATAAAGAAAGAGAGAGAGACAGTGAGTGGTCCTACCATCACTCTCTCTCTCACTACGCCCAAGTAAGAAAATCGCGTGATAAGCCCCTAGTGCATTGACTGCCCTCTGGCGTGACAAATATCGCCATAGGTTGACCATTAAGATCAAGATGAGTTTGTGAAAGTACAGTGCGGTTGTAGCCTAGGCCCAATATAATGAGACGGATGCCCATTCCAAGCAGATTTAAACACATGCCATGCGTGGGCGCAAAGTAGGCTATGGGACAGTATCCGCTTCTTCTTTTTTTAAGTAGACTTACTGGACTTAATCGGGAAGAACAAGAACAACGTTTTTATTCTCATAAGAAAACCAGAGGTTTTGTGGGACATAAATGGTTAAGACATTGACAATACCATTACACTGTCATTTAGTTGCTTCCGTCTTCATCACCAACATCATCAACATCTTATTTTATGCAGACTCACATCTGTGGCGGTACCATAGCCGATGAGGTTTAACCGAGGCGTGGTTACCGCTACACTTATCTATATTGTTAAAAACTCGGGACTTTACTGGTGTTGCACTGCCTCCGGGCATTGCAGCCAGTATTGTTCCCACCATCTTTCTATTTACAAATGTCCCATATGTATCTATGACCGAGAGGACGTAAAACATAATTTTCATCACATCTTATTTTAATCAAATATACTCAGAATCAGATGTGGCGGTACCATAGCCGATGAGGTGTAACAACGCCATCAACATTTGTCTGCATTTCATTATTATTGTTAAACCAAGTAAGAGATGTGTTTCATATTAGTTCAATACTTGTGGCGGTGCCATAGCCGATGAGGTTTAACCCAGGCGTGGTCACCGCTACAGCTATCTGTATTAATTTTTAAAAATCGGGACTTTACTGGTTTCGTACTGCCTCCGGGCATTGCCTCCAGTATTGTTCCCACCATATTTGTATTTACAAATGTCCCATATGTGTCTGATTCAGACCAAGAGGACGTAAAACTCCATTTTCGTTCGAGATGTGTTTTGATAGTGTTGTTAACATCATCGTCATCAACACTAGTTTGAAAACTTAATATTTTCAAGAAAATCATTAGGAGAATAATAATATTATTAATTATTCAACTATAAATGATTATGATTAGGCATTTTTATCGTCAACAAAATTAAAAATGATAATAATTTTTTTTTTTTTAATATTTCGCAAATTAAGTAATGTTGAATTTCTGAGCACGAGTCGTTACCAACCAAAGCGTTCAATATAATTTGTCAAGTGTGTGTGTGTGTTTGTGCACACGCGTATATTATATTGTGTGTGTGTAGGGGAAGACGGGGTAAAAAGCGCATGGGCGGGTAAGAAGCCCACCCCTATTATCTCATGAAATGAAGCAAATTTCAGTCTCATTTTGCCCATGAGACGAGCGTTAATGTCTAGCATTCGTCTCATGGGCAAATTTGACTGAAATTTTCTTTATTTCATGAGATAATTGGGGTGGACTTCTTACCCGCCCATGCGCTTTTTACCCCGTCTTCCCCTACATGTGTGTGTGTTTACTGTCTATAAAAGGCTACGCCTAACTAGACGTTAAACCCGGCAATGAGAGAGAGAGAGAGAGAGAGAGAGAGAGAGGTGTGTGTGCGTTGATGTGAGTGTGTTTGTGTGTGGGGAGGGAAGGATGCATTTCTGTATGCCAACGTGTATAGTATGCGTGTAGCCTACGTGTGCATGTTTGTATATCTATGAGTATGTTTTGCGTGGGGGGTGACGGCGGGAATGCGAGCGGCGCGTCCGAGTATGTTCGATATGATCATGGATGCTATATTTAGAGTTTAATGTAGTGTCCATGGTATGATATAACTTCCATGTGGAGTGAATTTTAGTTTTGTTAAGCGCCACGAGTAGTTTGTCTAGAATGTGCGCTCTATGAATTTATATTGTTATTATTATTATTATTATTGTTGTTGTTGTTGTTGTTGTTGTTGTTGTTGTTGTTGTTGTTGTTGTTGTTATTATTATTATTATTACTATTATTAAGTAAATTTAATGGTTGGCCCGGAATGTTTTCATCCTTCTTAGCTTGGCAACACTCGGCAGTGCAAGTAACCGTGGTACGTAACCACAAATTTGTCCCATGATGCCCGGCCATGGTATTCAGGCTTATTAGACTGCAGAAAAGAAATTGCTGGTTATAAGCGTGCCATCGTTGGTGTTTAATTAATTAATTAATGTGTCCGAAAGTTTATTTCACTTCGCATACACACACGTACGTGCACACGCACACACACACCCCGTGCGCGTATGCACGCACGCACACGCACACTAATTGGACATCTTTTAAAAACGAAGGAAATTTATGAGTAACTCGATCTTGAAGGCTTAACCCTCTCTCTCTCTCTCTCTCTCTCTCTCTCTCTCTCTCTCTCTCTCTCTCTCTCTCTCTCTCTCTCTCTCTCTCTCTCTCTCTCTCTCTCTCTCTCTCTCTCTCTCTCTCTCTCTCTCTCTCTCTCTCTCTCTCTCTCTCTCTCTCTCTCTCTCTCTCTCTCTCTCTCTCTCTCTCTCTCTCTCTCTCCCCCTCCCGTCTCTCTCTCTCTCCCCCCCTCTCTCTCTCCCTCTCTCTCTCTCTCTCTCTCTCTCTCTCTCTCTCTCTCTCTCTCTCTCTCTCTCTCTCTCTCTCTCTCTCTCTCTCTCTCTCTCTCTCTCTCTCTCTCTCTCTCTCTCTCTCTCTCTCGAGCTCTCTCTGAGACAAAAGGAAAGCTCAGATGCGTGTATGGTCTACCTTCAAGTTGGCTACTCAGTTATCAGATTGGCTTGAAAGAACACAATACAGATGGAATTTCAGTCGCAAAAAAACAACCAATTAATCAGAGAGAAATGAGCGTTCAAGGAAAGGTCGCGCCCCAAAAGGATCAACAAGTCTCAGCACGGCTTGACCGTGACAACATATAGACCTAATCTAGCAACTAAAACAAAGGTAGATGTGTGTGTGTGTGTGTGTGTGTGTGTGTGTGTGTGTGTGTGTGTGTGTGTGTGTGTGTGTGTGTGTGTGTGTGTGTGAGTGAGAGAGTGAGTGTGTGTGTGTGTGTGTGTGTGTGTGTGTGTGTGAGTGAGTGAGTGAGTGAGTAAAACAATAATAGTAGAACAATGACGAAAGGTCGTGTGTAGGCGTCTCTAGCTTCCCTCTCCCCTCCCCCGATCACCGGAGTAGCCTAATGAACATGAGCACCAGCTGTCCTCGTGAAGAAGATGGAGATGAAAATGATGTAGAAGAAGAAAAGGAAAAGAGAAAGAGAAGTCTAATGAACATGAGATCTCTATCCTTATGAAGAAGAATCCAAATGAACACGATAATTATGTCCTTGTGAAGAAGATTATGAAAATGATGTACGTAGAAGATAAAAGGAGAAGAGAAAGAACATGAAGCCTAATGAACATGAGATCTCTATCCTTATGAAGAAGAAGAAGAAGAAGAAGCATCCAAATGAACATGAGATCTCTATCCTTATGAAGAAGAAGAAGCATCCAAATGAACATGAGATCTCTGTCCTCGTGAAGAAGAAGAAGAAGCATCCAAATGAACATGAGATCTCTATCCTTATGAAGAAGAAGAAGAAGAAGCATCCAAATGAACATGAGATCTCTGTCCTCGTGAAGAAGAAGAAGAAGCATCCAAATGAACATGAGATCTCTATCCTTAAGAAGAAGAAGCATCCAAATGAACATGAGATCTCTGTCCTCGTGAAGAAGAAGAAGAAGAAGCATCCAAATGAACATGAGATCTCTATCCTTAAGAAGAAGA
>CM065694.1:27588452-27603452 GCA_017654935.2 Phymorhynchus buccinoides
GCTGAATGCAGGGGGCATTTTGAGTTATGACGTAATATTCAAAATGGCCGCCATGGGACTCTAGAGAACTGTTTCCACGAAACGTGCCAACCATCATCATGCTAGACGCATTGTAACGTCGAGGTTAATATCAAACACAACTAAAATTTCAATTTAGTATTTTACTGTCTTGTGTATGCGTTGTGTCTTTGTTGTGTTTTAAGCATTGTACTTTTAAACGTTCATTTTAGGCGAAACGAGGCTATTTTTATCAGGTTGCGGATGAAACGTGCATCTAGGCAAAACTCGCGTAGGCGAAACGCACGTAGGCGAATAGAGGCGCAGCGCAACAAACATCGTGATCGTCATCCAAATCCATGTTAAAGACCCACCAGGTCACGTGTCAAAATCACGGGTTTCACGAGTTTTCCCTCTTATTGCTGGTTAGAAATCTTGTTTTGACCAGATTTGACTCCCATACAAATGTCCCCAAATTGAAAGCGAAACATCATTTTAAAGAGCAGCCTCAATTTGAAGTTGGGGACATTTGTATGTGGGTCACAGCTACCTAGAAAAAAACCAAGGGACTTAATCGTGATGCGTCAGTGTGTCTTTATTAAAGACAAAACCTAATCCACGTGATAACAATGACCAGTTGGTGCGTTTAATACCCTAAGAATATTAAAAAAGTTTTAGAGACAACAGATACAGAATTGTTAATAATAAAACAAAGTATTGTTAACTTTCTCCCACTTTTTTTCTTCACCAGGGTTGATTTCGCCAGCTCAGCAATTTTCTTCTTTGTAAAGGAAACTTAATATCAATTACTGTAGGCTGAAAGATTGTGACAAAGTAAGATAGCGGAAAGATATCGAATACCCGGGTTAGAGCAGTACAGAGACAATTATTGGACAGAAGCAGTAACAATACGCTTCAGCTTTGGAACATTGATCTCTATTAATTAAGGTTAAGCCGATAAGAAGCCAGACATCTATAAAAAGATATTTAGAACATACCGATTTAACTCTTCTTGGCTTGTGATGAAAGTGTCGTACTTATACAACACATAGCAACGAAACAAAACAGCTGCCTCTGAATGAAAAGATCACACACTGAAAAACAACACCAACAACAACAACCAAAATGCACTCCAACGCCACGATAAGGTATGTTCTTGCTTTTTGTCCATTTCCTCGTTACTAGCTTATGAGTCTTTGTAATAAAGGTATTATGATATTTTGTGAGATACAGATCGCCCGTAACCTGATTCAAAGGGCAAACTAACGACTTTTGTGACTTTAGCCATTCAACGCAATGGCTCCATTTACATATCTGAACAAGATGACACCCACTCAATTTTCCTCCCTTGTTTTTCTGTCCCCCCCCCCCCCCATCCTTCACCCACAAAACATATGCTAAACGAAACGAAACAAACACAAAAATGTAATACAAAGAATCGCCTGGCTGTTGAGCTGTTATAGCTTAAATGTATCCTACAAGATCAGTACTTATAGTTTTATGAAGTTCTACTAAAGCTTAAGTGGGAAGCTAAACGTTGTTACTTTCTAAATTAAGTAAATCGGTTTACTAAATTTAGAAAGTAACAACGTTTAGTTTCCCACTTAAGCTTTAATAGAACTTCATAAAATTAAGGGCAGCACTGAACACACACAAAATGTGTCTCTCGGAATAGGTCTTTGCTTTTTTTGCTTGAGTTTTTGTTTTATTGTTTTGTTGTCGTTATTTTATAAAATTAAAAAAAATCAAACTATGAAAGCAGTTTGTGAGCCACGCACACACAGAGACACACATTTGTCCTCACGGATTACTTCATATTAAGCTGACAAAAAGTCAGCATAAATGCTTGTTAACTAAGCGAATAATATTCTCTAGAAGCACTTTAACGTAATCCTGAAACATTTTCTACATCATTTGCCACTTACAAAGTTCCAAGAATCTTTCTGACACATCGCAAGCCAAGCACGTGATGCAAAGCAAGTGTGGAGTGATAATCCCATTTGGCTACATAACATCTCTGTGAAATGGTCAGTGAACACCCAAAGCAAAGTCGAGGCCAATGAACAACGACAACAAAACCATGACCAGCAAACAAATGTATTTCTGTTTTTGTTCAGCACTGAAAGTGCAGCACAGCACTTTTGTTATTATTCGTTCTGGCTCAAAAGAAACAGGTTCACAGCAACAAAGATTGGAGACATTCAAATACATTAAAGCCAACAAAAGGAAAATGAATGGCATATTCCAGACATGCATTCATAAGCAAATGGGCCAAAGTTGATCCATCGCGACAGCGCGGTATCATGTAATAATAGTTGTTGACAAGTAAAGTAATGAAAATCAAATGCCCATGCAAAACTAAGGACATAAACACCTTGACATAATGTTATTATCCTTCAGCAATATTGACGCCATATTTTGTTTAACAGAATGGCCAAGATCTACACAAAATTAAGTATAGGACTATTTTCAACGATTGAAACTTTTTATCCGCAGAGCCAACGTCCTTTCCATAACAATGCGACGAGTTGCGACGATGCTATAAAGTTAGTTTAAAGATAGTTTCTCATTGCTCATTTTCTGTTTCCCCCCAAGTGCATCCTGCTGCATGTTCTGTCATTAGCATAATCTCTTGCTCCTATTTTGACCTTGTTCCAATTTTGCGCATTTTAGTGCACACTTTGCAATCTTTAGATCTTCTGAAACTTTTCTTTTGTGAATCTAGTTATGTTGCCACACTTCTCTTCAGTGAGGGCAAGTGCAAATAAACTCATTGTATAAAACATTGTTCGCCAGCTTTCAAGTTCTTTCTGCTCTAGCTCTCTGTCTTTGAAGTCATATTGGGCAGCAGAGACTTGTTCATAAACATGCCATGTATATGCCTACTTTTGTATTCAACCGCTTAGTCCTCATTAATTCCATAGCAATTGCGGCGGGAACTATTGCTTTTGTTTGATCCGTCCGTCTGTACGTAAAAGGAACAAACTCACGCAAGGGAACTTTATACCTGCTAGTGTTCATTCTCCTGTTCTATAATGGTGACAGTTTGGGGATGTCAATGCGTTTGACGACTGAATTATATTATGGAAGGCAAAGACCTAAAGCCAGCGAATCATAGATTCATCTTAGCAAAATATTAATACTACCCCAACGCAATGTCTTAGACATGCTAATGCAGTTAATGCAAAAAATTAAATACCCCAAACGAAACAAAATGAGCAGTTTAAGAAAGAAACCACACTACACAACTAAGAACATAATACCAATAACTAGGATTATAAACGGTTGGGTGAGAATAAAAATATGAAGATCGAGCTGTAAGAAGTGTTTCGGCTGTTGGGATAATCCCTGGAGTCTTTTAGCCAGGGTACGCCACCAACCACCTAGCAACCATATGAGGGGGAGTTGATCTCCATTATATTCCCTACAACCCTTGTTATTTTGCTTAGGCATAGGGAAAGAACTTGCAACTATTGAATTTTGTATCTTGTCTGCCACCCTCACCCTCAGCAGTCAAGGGTTTTGCTATCTTGATCGACACTTTAGCTGTTGTCTTGAAATTGACTTTCCCAAACGGGGCTTCATGCGACGGCTTTTTAATATTCCTTCATTGTTAATGGTTCCCGTGCGATGATATTATAGTTCTCCCCCTTTTGTTCAATTTTGTTATCTCCTCTCTTGGCCTCACTATTTCATTCTTTGATTAACCAAAATTCCTTTCGAGGCTTACCAGTTTGTTCTGTGCTGTGTGTTGTTTGTGTGGAACATATTCAAGGTTAGAAGGCTATGCCACTCTTGGATAGACGTTGATTTGTGTGTATGTCGTCCTCTCCGCCATTGTTGATGTGTACTGTGTGGATGAAGGGTCATAAAGGCGAACTTGGCACATTCTTTTTTGGAGAATGATGCTTTGTTTGCCTCACTCTGGCTCTGATTCAGGCATTGCTAGATGATTGGTATCGCAATCAAACTTGGTGGAGGGCAGTTAATTAGAAAGAGAGTTCTCCCCTCTATTCAATTTCAATAATATTATAGACTTGTAATGCTCATGTCTGTTGAGTTTTTGTTTGTGGATTCCAGAAGATTTTTTCAAGCCAACTTTAGTTTATCGTAAGTAACTTTTCACAAATAACAGTCAAGAATATGTTGCAGTTTGTGACTAAATTAGTGATAGAAAACTATTCAGTGGAAATTGCTAGATTTTTATTTATGTGGGAAGAACATTTTCTATTTATGTTTCATGATACTGCTACGATATTAAGATGAACTAAAGTTTACTTTCCAAATAAGAAAGAACATTTTCTACTAAATAGTGATAACGATACACAATTGCCTTCAATTTCATGATACTGCTCAATTTCCCAAAAATTGAAATCACAAGAAGCATTCTTTTACAATTAATCTGATGGACTCGACGAAGTCCTCATATGACCAGGGTTATCCTCTGTGGAAGCGCCTGCCAAGCCTATAGATGTAGACCATACAGACAAGATGTTGAGATTTTATAGGGATATGCTTGGTGCTTGCCCTGTGGGGGCGAGCGTTTTTTAGACAGCCGGCGGTCCCATCTGCTGCATGTAGGCACAGCCAGCGGTAAGATCTTTTTAGATTCAGTACAAGGGTGTTTTTAACTAAATAGTTTTGACTTTGTGCGTGACGGAACAGCTGTGTGACGTATTGAACTGTTGATGGGGTGGTCTTCATCCCACGGGACGCGGACAAACAAGAAGGCGGTTCATGTTTGTGGTATCCGTGAAAGAGGGTTTTTTATTGCTGAAAGTGTTCTTCGGTACTTTTTCGCTGTAAGCGTTTCTTAAAGGTGGAGTCGCCTGGACGGATGGAACCATGCAACAGCTCGTCCCCTATTTTTTGCAAGTCAAAAACACGTCTTCTTATCGAGATCACCAGAGTGCTTGCACGTGCATAACATCTGGCCAATTTTCATGCAGATCGATCCAAAACACTCACTTTGCTCGTGGTTTCCACTATCGCCCACTTAAATGAACAAGAATTCATAACAATTTGGCGTCAATAACAGGAGGAACGATTCCTGTTTTCCTTGGCGGAGATGTAGACCATACAGACAAGGAGGGATAGAGATTTTTAGATTCAGTGTTTTAACCATTTTGGATGGGGTGGGTGGACGCGGACAAACAGATCATGTTTGTGGTTGAAGCGTTTTCTTTTTTTGTAGTGCAGTAACAAATAAGCCTTTTGGAGCTATTTCCTTTGTTGTGAAGCCGTCAAAACTCCTTTAGATAAACTGTTGAAGCGTTTTCTTTTTTTTGTAGTGCAGTAAACAAAAAAAAAATTTCCTTTGTTGTGAGCGAAACTCATTTAGATAAACTGTATAAAGTATTTTAAAAAAGAAAAAAATAAGGTTTGTATTGCGAAAATTTCGTGCAAACGATTTGGCGGCCATTAGAAAAGAGACGACACACGCCTTCTCTTTGGGTGAAATAATTTGACTTCCAGCACCTCCGCCAAGGAGGAATCGCCGATTTGACGGTTTGATTTCTAGGAAACCAGAGCAAAGTGAGTGTTGCAATCTCTGTAAAGGGTGTTTTCCTGGTGATCTCGACGTGTTTCTTACAAAAACTCATCCGTCAGGGTGCCCCTTTAATTACAATAATTTATCCCTTTCATCGCCACTGTCGCCTCTTGGCACCACAATGATTGAACACCCATGTCACTGAAAGGCATCAAATGAGGGTCAGTCCAGTGACCTTATGTTCTTCATTTTGGGAGGTAAGAATATGCCCTATTTTATGGATGTCACAAAGGAACCCCAAATATTGCAGATGAAATCTTTTCTATACCCAGGTAAGATTAATGCAAAGTTTTGGCTGAAAAATGGCTGCCGTTGAAAGGGTTTTAAAGCATCAGTTTATCGTCTTCGAAACGCATAGAACAATACCAGGGGGCCGTTTCACAAGGGCTAACGTTACGCTGCGCTCGCTCAAATAGGCAGAAACGGTCTAAGAAACACCCTTCGTTTGCCGATAGTTCGCGTGGCGTTTTGTTCTTCCCAGCAAGCAGCAAACTATCTGGAACTATCACGTGACTTGTATGGGGTTAATACGTTTCTAGTTGTTGATTGGTCCATTAGAGTTTGGTTAAAATAATACTTTTTTTTACCAATCAGACAAGAGCTTGTAATATTCTTCCGCAAACGTTTTCTAAAGTCCATTAAAGTTTGGTTAATATTTGTTTGGGGGGACCAATCAGACAAGAACTTGTAATATTCTTCCGCAAACGTTTTCTAAAGTGTTTCTTAGACCCCTTTTGGCGTAACAGTTATGCGCGCGGCGACCGTCGTCTAGAGAAACTCAGCCCTGTAACACCTGAGACAGTGTACAATGTCTGTGTCGTGAGGTGAGAACAATAAGTCTAGATGTACTGCGAACGTGTGTTTGGAATTAAGGAAGCTGATTAGAACGGGAAAGGTCAAAAGGGCGAAAGCAGGCGGGTATGCCAAATGAGACGACAGCTAATCTATCTTACTCATTAGAAGCATATTATTGTAGGGTTTCAGGTGCGGTCGGTGTCCAGCATTCAGGTAGACGACAATGGCCGTGCGGGGTTTCATAAAGCTAGTTAACCCTTTCACCGCCAATGTAGCATTTTAGCACCACAGTGATTTAACACCTATCTCACTAAAAGGCATCAAATTGGGGTATATTCTCCAAAGACCCTATTGTCTTAGTTTTCGGAAGTAAGGATAGACCTTATTTGATATATGTCACAGAAGACTCCCCAATACTGCAGATGGATTTTGTTCTCTACCCAGGTAAATTTAATGGAGATGTTTGGGTGAAAAATGGCTGGCGGTGAAAGGGTTAACAAGGATTTGTTCGCCACTATACATAACGTATAATGCAACCTTACAAGTAAGTATACCTGCACCATACTATCTAATTTCGTGGAATAATGGGAGCGTGAATGACTACTTACCACAAAAAAGGGGGGAAAAGAAGAAAATCACCCAACAAACAAAACAAAGCGCCTCTAACAAGGTATGGAATAGAAGATTAAAAACAAATCAACAAAATGATGGAAGGCAGTGGCACTCACTGGCAGTAACCAAGTCGTCTGTCTCTGAATTAACCCTTTCACCGCCAACGTCGCATTTTTGCACCACAATGATTTAACACCCATGTCACTAAAAGGCATCAAATCAGGGTCTGTTATCCGAAGACCCTGTCCTCTTAATTTTGGGAGGTAAAGATAGGCCTTGTGGCAGCGCAAAATGTTACAACGCGTCAAAATGTTACAGTTGTAACATTTTGCCGCCTTGTAACATTTTGCACGGAAAGCCTGCGGCAAAATGTTACAATTTTGTTGGAATTGTAACATTTTGCGCGAGGCGCCCGGCAGTTTGCTACAATAGTAACATTTTGCGCGAGGCGCCCACCTTTGATTGAAAGTTTTCAATTGTAACATTTTGACGCGTTGTGGCATTTTGCCCGAGGCGCCTCGCGCAAGATGTTACAATTCTAACAACATTGTAACATTTTGCCGCAGGCTTTCCGTGCAAAATGTTACAACGCGTCAAAATGTTACAATTGTAACATTTTGCCGCAGGCTTTCCGTGCAAAATGTTACAACGCGGCAAAATGTTACAATTGTAACATTTTGCGCGAGGATCTCCGGGCACCTCACGCAATTTGTTACAATTGTAACATTTTGACGCGTTGTAACATTTTGCGCTGCCACAGGCCTTACTTTAAATATGTCACACAGGAATCCCCAGTATTGCAGACAGATTTTTGTCTCTACCCAGGTAAGTTTGATGGATTTTTTGCTGAAAAATTGCTGGCGGTGAAAGGGTTAAGACTCAACATTAAGTGTTGTTATGGTTCATTTACATTATGAGGCAATGACAACGGCAGTTGATTTATTCCTTTTAAGACTTTTGCATACTTGAAAGGGTACAGGACAACAAAATAATTATAATATGGTTATTGTAATAATATTAACAAAACTAGAGCGTTAAGACGCCAAATCACCAACCGCGCGGCAGCGTTATTCGGCTCCAGTGACCTTCACCTTTGACCCATAACCTTCATTATCGAACTTGGTATAGATCTTCCTACTACCTACCCGCATGCAAAATTTGAGCACCCTAAGTCCATCCGTTCAAACGCTAGAGAGGATACATACAAACATACAAACATACAAACACCACCTCAGACACGAGTGAAAACATTACCAATCCGCTCTCTACGATCACGGTTGGTAATGAGCATTTCTCATGACGTGATAACTGCTCGTAGGTGTAGCACCAACTAAATTGACAGGGTTCGTACAATTCTTTCATTCGTAGAAGCAAAAAGCAGGTGGTTTGGATAATTGAAGATTTGTGTGTGCAATACGCCGTTTTCTTATGTCGTACAAGACAGGACAACACAATACAAAATAAAAATGTCATCTTCTTTAGCATTTTTACAGAATTAAATATGTTTCTGTGAAAACAAGGATTCGTTCCTTCCTATTCTGCGAAAATTAGGATTCGTTCCCATCGATTCTGTAAAGGCTGCATGGGATTATTTTGTTCGCTTGTATGTCTATGAGAGGCTACGCCTAATTAGACGCTAAACCAGCCATTGAGTGAGTGAGAGCTTGTATGGTGTGAAGTCCACAATTCGTCCCTTTCTGTGCTCTTAAGATCAAGACTCGTTCTTGTCTGAAAAAAAAGAAGAAAAAAAGAAAGAAAGCAAAAACAATCGTGACTGGGATTATTCCGTTCTTGTCCTCTTCACTTTGAAGACTCTTCGGTGTGTGTGTACCTTGAAAACATTCTACGCATTAATGTGTTGATTTGTTTTACGTATTTCGTAACTTCTTTAGATTTTCGCCTGTCTGCAGTTATATTCATAATATTTTGCTGCTGGGTTTTTTTCAAAGCGTGAGTAAAACTCTCTTTTTTCTTTGTGTAAGATACACTCTACTTTGCTATCTGTAAATTTGGATTTCTTTTATTTGGTTCTGTGTGGGTATATCTTTCTATTGCAGAATTGAATACAGCAAACAGAGTGATATGATCTCATGTTATGGTCAATCTCTTGCAAGTTATGTTGTCTTGGGCGTTTAACAAAAACTGAGGCAAGAAATACCGACCTTGTATTGTAGTGATACCAGTTTACATGTTGGGGGAGGTCGCTGACATTCCGTGACTGTCTTCATTTCAGTACTTTATCTTGACTACTCTCTCTCTCTCTCTCTCTCTCTCTCTCTCTCTCTCTCTCTCTCTCTCTCTCTCTCTCTCTCTCTCTCTCTCTCTCTCTCTCTCTCTCTCTCTCTCTCTCTCTCTCTCTCTCTCTCTCTCTCTCTCTCTCTCTCTCTCTCTCTCTCTCTCTCTCTCTCTCATACACACAAACCCTGTATCACACACACACACACACACACACACACACACGCACACACGCACACACGCATGATCACACGCACGCACACACACACTTACATACCCACCGCGCATGAACGCACTCTAATGCAGGTAAACCTACACACTCACACAAACACACGCGCACACTGTCTTCTAACAGTTCCTTATCGATAAACACACCAAGAACATATTATATATATTAAAAAAACCCGGACAATGTACTGCGTCAGAGAATGAGAAACGATACTGGGGGCGTTAGTTAAGCTCTATGAAAAGAGTTTCGAGTTATGAACAAAAAAAGGCCAATCTTATGAAGAACATTAAAATACAATGGGAAATACCCATTTGAGATGAAATGTCATGTCTATTGGCCATTGCAACTAAGGTTATTAACGCCCTTGACGGCAAAAGTTAAGCCCATGTTCCTCAAATAGGGTTACTGGCGATCGTTATTCCCTTGTTTGGTCAGTTCTCAAGCATCTTTCCCCACCCACCCACCAAGGGCATTCACTCTTGCAAAAGATGGTCGTTGCAGTGGCCTTGGAATATCATCGTCCATCAAAGGGTTTTACAATGGAACAAATACCTTGGAACACGTGGAATTGCCGCCGTCAGCAAGCCATAGCCCATCCACTCCCTACCCCCACCCCCATCCCCATTAAGAATGAGAATATGAAGAAGGCGATACTTACTAAATTGCATTTCCTTGTGTTTGTTACACAAGACAAGACGGATCATATTATGATAGGCCCTTATGACGTACTTCTCAAGCGTTATCAAATAAGGGTGGGGGGGAGGGGGAACGACATTTATTGTCAATGATATGAGTTAAACAATATTTTATTAAAGAAACCTTGCTTGTGTTGAAATGAACGGATATAATAAGAAAAAACACCATTTTGTTCTGAGAAGTATCTGTCTTGTGTGTATCACTCGCATCGCAATAGACATACACGTATACACATATACACAAACAGGCGCACACGCGCATATTCATATAACAAACACTTGAGCATACATACACATGCCGCAACACAGAAACACGCACAGAGAGAGAGAGAGAGAGAGAGAGAGAGAGAGAGAGAGAGAGAGAGAGAGAGAGAGAGAGAGAGAGAGAGAGAGAGAGAGAGAGAGAGAGAGAGAGAGAGAGAGAGAGAGAGCATCAACGAAAATGTAATAATCAAGGCCATCTGCCTATGTCATATAGGGAATTGGGGGAGGGGAATACATATAACATATACAAAAAGAAAGAAATAGTATACAGAGAGAGAGAGAGTGAGAGAGAGAGAGTGGCAGATAGAGAGAGGTGGGGGACAGAGAGAGAGAGAGAGAGAGAGAGAGAGAGAGAGAGAGAGAGAGAGAGAGAGAGAGAGTGAGACAGAGAGAGAGAGAGAGANGAGAGAGAGAGAGAGAGAGAGAGAGAGTGGCACAGAGAGAGAGAGAGAGTGGCACAGAGAGAGAGAGAGAGAGAGAGAGAGAGAGAGAGAGAGACAGAGACAGAGACAGAGACAGAGACAGAGAGACAGAGGGTTACAGACAGGCAGAGGGAGGAACAGACAGACATACAGAGACAAAGACAGAAGAAGATCTGCCGAAGAAGAAGAAAAAAAACCCACCCAACACACAGCTGATGTAACATTCACAGAATACTCTTTAATATCTCTTTCCCCCACCCCAAACAGTCACAATGATATTGATAAATAGTATATAAACACCAGGAGCCGCAGTAGAAGGGCAGCAAAAGTCATCACCAGACTGATTAAAATTGAATGACACAACAATAATAATTATTCAAACACTCAAAAACACCGAGGTTCACCTGTGGGATTGTATATCTGGTTATATAACACCCAGTTCCCTCATTTCAGTAACTGTATTATCACATGACCATTTTATTTATTAACAAAGTACGGACAATCATTTGGTAATCGCCAACGGTTTTCCTTCTTGGCTTTTTATTTTATTTAGTGAACTTAATTAACGACAGCTAACATCAAGTACAACGGTACAATATTTCGTGTTTGATTTCATTTATTACGACTTGAACTAACCACTAAAACGTTGCTACAATTCTTTCAAATATTTTTTAATTTGCTTTTCTTAAAAATAAATAAGCCATTTATTTAGAGTCCAGAATGTAACCGAGCAGTCAACAAAACGATGCATCTCCTTTTCAAATGCTTCTGGACATTCTGAGTATGCGATGTTTTATAATATTATTATTGATTAAAAGCCTTTCACAGCCACTGTCGCCTCTTGGCACCGCAATGATTTAACACCCCCATGTCACTAAAATGCATCAAATGAGGGTAGGTAATCCAGTGACCTTATGTTCTTCGTTTTGGGAGGTAAGGATAGGCCCTATTTTATGCACGTCACATAGGAATTCTCAATATTGCAGACATAATCTTTTCTCTACCCAGGTAAGTTTAATGGAAAGTTGGGCCGAACAATGACTGGCGTTGAAAGGGTTTAAAGACCCGTAGTCCTTGTTCGGCTGCCTTCGCAACTTCCATACACCTCAGTCAAATGTACCCCGACAACAGAGAAAACTCAAAGGAATGTGGATACTTTATTGTCATCTCATAGAATTAAAAAATATATATATAGGGGAAGACGGGGTAAAAAGCGCATGGGCGGGTAAGAAGCCCACCCCAATTATCTCATGAAATGAAGCAAATTTCAGCCTCATTTTGTCCATGAGACGAGCGTTAATGTCTAGCATTCGTCTCATGGGCAAATTTGACTGAAATTGTCTTTATTTCATGAGATAATTGGGGTGGGCTTCTTACCCGCCCATGCGCTTTTTACCCCGTCTTCCCCTATATAGCATACAAAACAATAGAAAAAACAACAAGTGGGAAGGCTGTGGTGAAATTTATTAGGCAAATATTTCGGACTACTGTCCTTTGACCATGCCTGTCTCCTACTGCCAGAAAGAGTGTATGTCGAAAGGGACATTAAGTCGATGGGCTAGTTTTTCTCACAAAGTCAACATTCTCATTTTTATCAATTCTGAGTTATGGGTAATTTCGTGCTCTCTGACTTTCATATTTATAAAAGACAATCTGTGCTATGGTTTCTAACGACTCCAAAACGTGCTTTAAAACGAGTTGGTTGATGCATTTTCTTCAGCAAGGCTAATCTTTAGACAGTGATTTCTCAAGATGACCGACAGTCACCCTACTAACTTTAAATGCTCATAACTCTAAAACGGAAAAAGATACAAGAATGGTTCTTATATCATTTGAAAGAGCATTGTCAGAAGTTTTTAACCGTGCCATTTTATCAGAATAGTCGTTTTGACACTTAATGTCCCTTTCGTGGTGCCGGGTCACATTTTTTTCAGATTTTTGCCTTATATGTCTTTTTCTTAAAAATAGAAATATGTCTAAACAGTTCATTTGATTTGTAGTGAGTCGGTTTATATAATAAAGTCGGTGAGTCGGTTTGTATAATTAATAACACCAGCTAATTATTTTGAGTAAACAAAGGAAATGGTCGTGTGGCTGGATTTAAGCAAAACGAAAATACCCGTAGGTTCAACACGTCAGTGACGATAACTGCAATAAAGTTAAACAGATAATCATCTTTTAGAGAGTCACCAGGCAAAATTCAAGGAAGTGGGGTTGGGAGAAATGGGATAGGTGGAAATATGAAATTACAATTACAACATTTAGAAACGACATTTTTGATTGGTAGCCTTGGTAGATACAATCTTCTCTATGCATCAAACAGTATAAAACACACCTGTAATGGCCTATAAGGATGATTAGTACTGTACAAAATATAAACTCTTAACTGTGAGAAAAAAAAGACAATGCAGGTCAAACTAATTAAGGCGAGCTATTAAAAAAAAAAAAAAGTATTTTTGAAATCTAGAAAAGGTGTCAATGATTGTACATTTTACAATCTTGGGAATAATATTTCTCCCGCAAAGAGGAAAATAACCCCCCAAAACTTTGACTATTTTCAAGACTAACCCCATTCTAAGAACACACCGACTGAAAAAAGAAAGAAAAAAGAAAACGAGAATGATATTTCACCACAAAGAAAATACCACCTCGCCCCCTTATTAGTTAGTAACAAGGACACACAATTCACACACATAAAAAAATGCACATGTTCTTTCTTTTTTAGTTTTCTTTCGGTTTCGCTTTTACTTATTCCCAGAAGGGGACATGACAAGGGGGGACCTCGTGGGCCTAGCTCCTCCCCCCAGCTGGACGTAGAAGAAGGACTGTCCGGGCCGGCGGACCCCTCCCCGGTGTACCTCCGCCGTGGGAGAGTTGGCCTCCACGTGAGCCGTGGACTGCGTGGTGGTGTACATCGTGGAGGTCAGCGTGCTCTGCTGGCTGTTGTGCCTGTCCAGCAGCCGCTGGATCTGATCCTGCAACAACGAAACCCGCAAAAGAAAACCCATCACTACATCAGATAACACTAGCATGGTACAGAACCTGGGAGTTTGGGTTTTGTTGTTGTTGGGTGTTTTTTACGGGGGGTGAGGGGGTGGATTCTGGATTGGTTTTGTTTCTCTGTGTCTTTTACAGAGCCCCGAGACTGCCTTTTCGTGGAGAAGTTTATGGATTAGTGTTGTTCCTTGGTATTTTGCAGAGCTCAGAGACTTCCTTTTTAAGGAGAAGTTTATGGATTATGTTTGTTTCTTTGTGTCTATTGCAGAACCTGAGACAACCTTTTAAGAAGTTTATGGATTAGTTTTGTTCCTTGGTGTCTTTTACAGAGCATGTGACTTCCTTTTTTAAGGATACGTTTATGGATTAGCTTTGTTCCTTGGTGTATTTTACAGAGCTCAGAGACTTCCTTTTTAAGGAGAAGTGTATGGATTAGTTTTGTTCCTTGGTGTCTTTTACAGAGCTCAGAGACTTCCTTTTAAAGGAGAAGTTTATGGATTAGTTTTGTTCCTCTGTGTCTATTAGAAAGCACGGGACTTCCCTTTAAGGAGACGTTTATGGATTAGTTTTGTTCCTTGGTGTCTTTTACAGAGTCTGATACTTCTTTTTTTAAGGAGAAGTTTATGGATTAGTTTTGTTCCTTGGTGACTTTTACAGAGTCTGATATTTCTTTTTTTAAGGATACGTTTATGGATTAGTTTTGTTCCTCTGTGTCTTTTAGAAAGCCCGGGACTTCCTTTTAAGGAGACGTTTATGGATTAGTTTTGTTCCTTTGCGTCTTGGACAGAGCCCGAGACTTCCTTTTAAGGATACGTTTCTGACTTAGATTTCTTCATCTGCGTCTTGTACAGAAATTGAGACTTCCTTTTAAGGAGACGTTTATAGATTAGTTTCCTTCCTCTGTGTCTTTATTCTGCGCGGAGCTAGGTGATTTGGTGTCTCAGAAGGATCAACTTATAATGATCGTGGGGCTCTAGAAAGAAAGAGAACCTTTGCCAAACTCAGTATAATTTTGTCTGTGCCTTGATCGCCGCGTTCTGTGTTGATCAGTTGAGGTATTCTAACAAATCTAAAATCATTTGGTGACCGCAGTTTCAGTTTCAGTTTCATTTTGAGCCCCTACTGTTTGGAATTCCCTTCCAGTCGATCTCCGTCATGAACAAACTCTCCCTGGTTTCAAAGCTAAACTCAAGACTCACTACT
>CM065694.1:27615952-27618452 GCA_017654935.2 Phymorhynchus buccinoides
AGACACCCGGTGAGCAGGAATATAGAGAGGTGTGCTTGGATCAGGTAGACTGATGCCCTTTCCTTCTTCATAGTATGATAATATAAACGTACAAGAATTGAAGAAGAAAAACCCAAACATAGATAGATAGATAAATAGACAGACAGACAGACAGACATATAGATAGATACATAGATAGATATATAGATAAATAGATAGACAGACAGAAAGACAGACAGATAGATAGAGAGATAGATAGACAGACAGACAGACAGACAGATAGATAGACAGACAGATAGATAGACATATAGATAGATAGATAGATAGATAGATAGATATATAGATAGATGGATAGATGGTTATATGGATAGATAGATAGATAAATAGATAGATAGATAGATAGATAGATAGATAGATATATAGATAGATAGATAGCCATAGATAGATAGATAGATAGATAGATAGATAGATAGATAGCCAGGAACAAACAGACAAACAGCCCCAGTAGAACACATTTACCAGCTTTTGCTTTCGCGGCTGCTCGATAACACCTGGCTATAAATCTAAGTGGTCAAAATCTGCTAATAAGGTTTTGACGTCCCCTCCCTGATCCCCTGCATCCTATGGCAGCTAGGGGCAAGCAGGTGCAGTGATGCACACGAACACACAACGAGATCGTTGCGCTTAACGACCCAGTCCTGTTTGTCATTCGCGTTTTATGTCGTCGTTAAAACACCCACGCGCATTCTTATATACTAGCTGGTGGTTGTTTGGGTGTTGTTGTTGTTGTTGTTGTTTTTATCAAAGAAGGGCCTTTGGAAAAAAAGAGGCACCCTGACGGATGAGTTTTTGCCAGAAACACGTCGAGATCTGCCAGCAAAACACCCTTTACAGAGATCGCAACACTCACTTTGTTCTGGTTTCCTAGAAATCAAACCGTTAAAACGGCGAGTCCTCCTTCCCGGTGGAGGTTCTGGAAGTCAAATTATTTCAATGAGAGAGAAGTCATGTGCCTTCTCTTTTCTAATGGCCGCCTGAGTTTAGACCAAATCGTTTACACGAAATTTTCACAATACAAGCCTTTTTATATGTTTTTTGTTTTGTAATGTTATGCAGTTTACCTAAAGGAGTTTCGCTCACAACAAAGTAAAAAGCTCCTCTTTTTTTTTTTACTGCACTACAACAACAAAAAAGTTTCAACCACAATGAGTGTCCTCCACCCACCCCATCCAAAATGGCTTCTCTCGCAGGCATCTCCGCCAAGGAGGAATGGCCGTTTTGACGGTTTCAATTAAAGGAA
Source organism: Phymorhynchus buccinoides (assembly GCA_017654935.2). Taxonomy (NCBI): domain Eukaryota; kingdom Metazoa; phylum Mollusca; class Gastropoda; order Neogastropoda; family Raphitomidae; genus Phymorhynchus; species Phymorhynchus buccinoides. The sequence goes on from CM065694.1 coordinate 27,617,232, forward strand.
ATCAGAACAAAGTTAGTGTTCCAATCCTTGAAAAGGTGATCTCGACGTGTTTCTTGCATAAAAAAACTAATCCGTCAGGGTGCACCTTTAGCATGGAATTTTACTTATCATTTTGATGTTTGGTGAGAGATGTATGGCAGCTACTCAACTTTGTTTATTTCGTTGCTTAAAAAAACAAATCCCCCACCCCCACCCCCCATCCCCCATCCCCCATCATCAGGAAAGTTTAATGTCGTTTCAGGATGAATGGAAACTGTTATTGCTCAACATTTTGTCATGGTCATCGCCCAAGGCTGGATTCAATTGTCTTGCCTTTATTTCATTTCCCTAAACCGTTCCTGTAATGAGAGTCTTAAAACTTGGGGATGCTTTCCTTGTTTTCTCGTTCTTTGCATTTCCTTTTGCAACGGGGTTGAAGAAGGTGACTGCCTACCAGGGACGGTATTCATGTCGAGATAGCATGAGACTTAGCATGATGCTAACTTAGAAGCTCTTCCAAAAGTCCTATTAAATCCTATAGGACATTGGAAGAGCTTCTAAGTTAGCATCATGCTAAGTCTCATGCTATCTCAACGTAAATACAGGCCCTGGTCTTGTCAAGAAGAAAAACAACAAGTGCAACGCCGAGCGGCTGCAAAGTCCCCTCGCAGCATCGCCGAGCTACTCCGAAATCAGAATGTGTCGGCTGTACACATACATAAAAACGCATCAAAACAGCACGTAACTTCAAAAACACGCATCAAAACAGCACGTAACTGAATAGTTTTTGATATATAGCCTTGGGGTTCGGACCCGTGATATGAGCGCGCGCGATCATGCGCACACGCGCGCACAAAAGCATTCATGACAACTGTGTTATAGACCATTCATCAAGAAATGTTATGACAAAAACTGCATTAAAATACATGCAAAACTTCGCGAGATATTAGCGATTATGTGTTTCGGGGTTTGAACCCCGTAACTGACGCGACCTTGACCTTAATGTCAAACTAAATACATCAGTGGATAGCTTGCATCTTGGCAAACTAGTATACCAAATTTGATGATGATAGACTGAATAGTTTTTGAGAAAAACGGACGAATAGCCGGACGGACGGAGGCACGCCGCCGGACGGACGGACCAGACAAAAACAATAGCTCCCCGAACCTTTGGCTCGGGGGACTAACAAAAGTAGGGATATGAAATTCTGACCTGTTGCAGGAGTCATAAAGAGCAGGAGA
>CM065694.1:27625952-27628452 GCA_017654935.2 Phymorhynchus buccinoides
GGCATCTCCGCCAAGGAAAAATCGCCGTTTTGACGGTTTAATTTCTAAGAAACCAGAGCAAAGTGAGTGTTCCGATCCTTGAAAAGGCTGTCTTTCTGGTGATCTCGACGTGTTTCTCGCAAAAACTCATCCGTCCGAGTCCACCTTTAAAAAATCCCCACCTAGAATGAACCAATAAGTCATAAATATAGCACTAAGAAGAGGAAAAGGCAGAGTCAAACGCAAGTGTTGTGTGGTTACGCAACCATAAATTTTAGTTCTGTTTTGTTTCGCCAATAAAATAACGTCAGTCTGCACTTGTTGTGTATTTGTTTGTTGTGTGGTGCTTTGAATTCATTCTGTCGAGTGAATTATAACAAAGAACTGAATGAGAGACTTAGTGCGATTTTTCTCACGCCAGAGGGCATGACGCTCGTGTGGGGCTAATCCTCTCTATATTATTAGTTGGGGATAAAGAAAGAGAGAGAGACAGTGAGTGGTCCTACCATCACTCTCTCTCTCTCACTACGCCCAAGTAAGAAAATTGCGTGATAAGCCCCTAGTGTACTGACTGCCCTCTGGCGTGAAAAATATCACCATAGGTTGACCAACTGATACGGTAACCGCCAACACCCGAATTACCTACCACAGCATGAATTTCTGCTGTTGTTCAGTTGCTTTTTTGTTTGTGGCACAAGCCTCAAGCCTATTACTCACTCTGTCGGTCTGTCTGTCTGTCGGTCTGTCGGTCCAAAATTGTCGCACATATTGTAAAAGAGAAAGAAAAGTACAAACAAACAAAAAATACTTGGGCATAAACTAACATTTCAGTTGGTATGGAAAAAAATTATATACTGAACAGAGCACATGAATCTTCATTTTAAAGCGTACAAAATAATAAACATACGTAATACAGACACTGCAACAGACACGACGAGTATGCGGTGCTTCTTTCGATGAGCATAAGTAGGATAAATAGTTTTAAATGTTTTCCAAAAGATATAAAAAGTTACGAAATGGTGCAGAGATAACATTCTGATTTACAGATTAAAATTATTGAAAAGCCAGGGAAAACGACTCAGTGTATGTAATGATTGGAGTGGTAAAAATAGACCGCACTTCAAATCGAGGCTGCTCTTTAAAATGATGTTTCGTTTTCAATTGTCGCACGCCACAAACGATTGCGAATCCGCGCTTGTTTTAGGTAAGGGCATTAATCCCCCTTTGTGTCATCTATTATCTTTGCTTCGTGTCATCTACTATCCTTGCTTCGTGTCATCTACTATCTTTGCTTCGTGTCATCTACTATCCTTGCTTCGTGTCATCTACTATCTTTGCTTTGTGTCATCTAGGCCTACTATCTTTGCTTCGTGTCATCTATTATCTTTGCTTTGTGTCATCTACTATCTTTGCTTTGTGTCATCTACTATCTTTGCTTCGTGTCATCTACTATCTTTGCTTTGTGTCATCTACTATCTTTGCTTTGTGTCATCTACTATCTTTGCTTTGTGTCATCTACTATCTTTGCTTTGTGTCATCTACTATCTTTGCTTCGTGTCATCTACTATCTTTGCTTTGTGTCATCTACTATCTTTGCTTTGTGTCATCTACTATCTTTGCTTTGTGTCATCTACTATCTTTGCTTTGTGTCATCTACTATCTTTGCTTTGTGTCATCTACTATCTTTGCTTTGTGTCATCCACTATCTTTGCTTTGTGTCATCTACTATCTTTGCTTTGTGTCATCTACTATCTTTGCTTTGTGTCATCTACTATCTTTGCTTTGTGTCATCCACTATCTTTGCTTTGTGTCATCTACTATCTTTGCTTTGTGTCATCTACTATCTTTGCTTTGTGTCATCTACTATCTTTGCTTCGTGTCATCTACTATCTTTGCTTTGTGTCATCTACTATCTTTGCTTCGTGTCATCTACTATCTTTGCTTTGTGTCATCTACTATCTTTGCTTCGTGTCATCTACTATCTTTGCTTCGTGTCATCTACTATCTTTGCTTCGTGTCATCTACTATCTTTGCTTCGTGTCATCTACTATCTTTGCTTTGTGTCATCTACTATCTTTGCTTTGTGTCATCTACTATCTTTGCTTTGTGTCATCTACTATCTTTGCTTTGTGTCATCTACTATCTTTGCTTTGTGTCATCTACTATCTTTGCTTTGTGTCATCTACTATCCTTGCTTCGTGTCATCTACTATCTTTGCTTTGTGTCATCTACTATCTTTGCTTCGTGTCATCTACTATCTTTGCTTCGTGTCATCTACTATCTTTGCTTTGTGTCATCTACTATCTTTGCTTTGTGTCATCTACTATCTTTGCTTCGTGTCATCTACTATCTTTGCTTCGTGTCATCTACTATCTTTGCTTTGTGTCATCTACTATCTTTGCTTTGTGTCATCTACTATCTTTGCTTCGTGTCATCTACTATCTTTGCTTCGTGTCATCTATTATCTTTGCTTTGTGTCATCTATTATCTTTGCTTTGTGTCATCTACTATCTTTGCTTCG
>CM065694.1:27640952-27645952 GCA_017654935.2 Phymorhynchus buccinoides
AGAGAGAGAGAGAGCGAGAGAGAGAGAGAGAGCGACGCTCTGAAAATGAAACCCACTTATACAGTATAAATGAACTGTGCATAACACTATAATAACATACTCTCTCTCACACACAAACACAAATCTTAACGTGCGCGAAAGCGTGAACAAACACAACACACACACAAGCGCGCACACACACACACACACGACGTTGCTAAACAAATACAAGTACAAGAAAATAACAAAAATGACTGAGAGAGAGAGAGAGAGAGAGAGAGAGAGAGAGAGAGAGAGAGAGAGAGAGAGAGAGAGAGAGAGAGAGAGAGAGAGAGAGAGAGAGAGAGAGAGAGAGAGAGAGAGAGAGAGAGAGAGAGAGAGAGAGAGAGAGAGAGAGAGAGAGAGATCGACGGACAGACAGACAGAGAAAACCAAGGACAAAGACAAACAGGGGACAACAGACAGAGAGGGGCAGGGCAGAAACAGTTAGTTGGGGTAATACAGTCGGAAGAGGTGAGTTTTCAATGTGGTTTTGAAAGACGATTCTGATCGGATTCCAAGAACAGATTTTGGCAAGGAGTTCCACTGAGCTGGAGCAGAGAAGGAGAAAGCTCTTTCTCCAAAGGACTTTGTTCTGACCTTTGGAATGCAGAGAGTGAAGTGGTCGGTTGAAGAACGAAGAGACCGGGCAGGGGAGCAGACAGACAGAAGGTTTGAAATGTAGGCTCGGGAGGTTCCTAAGAAGAAATTATGACAAAGTATTGACTCCGCAGCTGACTGACACCGGTATACTCCCACCCTTTCACCTACACTACAGGTGGGGATCATTGTGAACTCACTCACTGCCTCTGTTACCATACTTAACACTTCCCACCTTCCACCTTTTCACCTTCCAGTTGGGAAGTGAGAAAGTTGGCTTCAGTCTTTGCAAGGTTGGTAGGCTGCGAATAAATCACTCTTTGTGACATTTAGGCTTTTTTTGTTTGACTTAAGGAAAGATAGTCTTTGAGTTTAAAAATGTGATCTTCTTTCTTTGCTGTCCCCTATTCTGGGCCGTACAGTGGCGTTGATCTCACGCCGCTCATTCCGAGTCCCAACTCGCAGCCACACCCGGCTTGTTCAAGTCGCAGAATCTGAAACCAGCAGTCCAAGGGGAGCGGATCTATGTTAGGCCGTCAGGAGGCAACCAAATACAGATCTCTTAGTATATACGTTCGGGCAACCCACCGAGGAGACACTGCACTGGTGCTGAGTCACTTCGGTGGAGCTCAGCGGAGCCTGTACGCAGGACACCACCTACTAAGTCCCCTAAGACAATACTGTCCTATTAGTCGCGGAGCCAGCGTCCGAGGGCGCCACCATGTATCATGAAACATATTTAGTAGAAAATGTTCTTGAATACTTCACGTAGTATCGCAAACATAAAATAAGATTGCCCATGGGTGAAAATCTAGCGATTTTAACTGAATAAAACTAATTCACTCACATTCTACAATATATTCTATTAATATATAGACTATTATTTATCAAAAGTTATTTATGGGAAACTAAAGTTGCCTTGAAAAACCTTCTGAAAATATAGATGAACTAAGTGTTCCTCTCGAAACAGCTGGTAATACAAATTGAATGGGGGAGGGAGGAGGGGGGGTCACTATGGTAAACGAACACCGGGGACTGGTCAGGACTGTCAACAATAGTGATCAGAGAAGAAGCCCAAAACGGATGCACGTCCTGAACTAAAATGATAACAATCTTACACTCGCGATAGATACACTAGGGGAAAACAAAGGTCACCAATTAGGCCTAAAACCTAGTTGTGAGAGAAACAGCGCGCGAAAAGATAGATAACTGGAATGTCAACAGAACTAACGTGGTTTTCAAAACGCTAGGCACTGATTGAGCATGTGGAGACTAACGAAGGAAGGACAGTGTCCAGCGTGGCAAGAGCACGCTTGGCCTAAAGGGGCCGACCCACATGTCCAACCGCAGTCGTGCGACTATCCAACCTCGACGACCACTGTGAAGCATGACTCCGATGAAAACGTTACTGTTTCAATGAATCGAATGGAATCTTACAAGTTTCGTTCATTATTATTATGCCCCAGCAGGTCTAAATTCAATATTGATCACAAGGAAGCACAACCTACACAACCAGAGAGCGGACGATAAGACAAACACACAACAACAAAAGTTTTGACTCTATGTTGATTAGAATCAGAGATATGACTATAAATGTGTGAGAAAAGGGTCTGTTTTCGTGGCCATTTTGCAAAACAATTAAATTCGTCAATTTTGGATTACTCTGAGAAACAAGACGCTTGATTTAACTCAATGAAAACAAGAGGATCTATTGTTTGTGCTTTGTAGATAAAGCTAAGTTAATTTTAGGCTTATACATTTGTTCATTTTGATACTCCAACATCTCAAAGTCGCCAATTTTCTCATTTTTGATAGTTGGTAAAACGTGTCAGATTGCCAGAAACTTTAAACAGCAGTACAAACCACATGTAGTATCCGATTTTGAAAATGTAAGGAGCATTGTCTTCAGTTCATTGCGACCTTCCAAATGACACCAATAAACCTAGCTATGTTGATTATCAGACTTTACTAACCCCCCCCCCCCCACACACACACACACACACACACACACCATCACACACACACACAGCACCCCCCCCCCCCCCCCCACCACACACACACACACACACCATCCCCACCATAGCACAGCCCCCCCCCCCCTTACGTTATTTATTATCCCATTTGATAAATGTAGTGTGTAAGCTTAAACCCCGATGCACGAATCTGAGAGAGAGACGATGAGAGAGAGAGAGAGAGAGAGAGAGAGAGAGAGAGAGAGAGAGAGAGAGAGAGAGAGAGCGAGAGAGAGAGAGAGAGAGAGAGAGAGAGAGAGAGAGAGAGAGAGAGAGAGAGAGAGAGAGAGAAAGGGGGGGGGAGAAAGAGAGGGGTTTGCGAGAGAGAACGAGACAAAACGGAGAGATGGAATAAAGAGAGAGAAAGAGTTCAAAGAGAGACAGGGACAGATGCTGATAAATTGAAACGGGGATAAATAGAGATAAAAAAAGGTAATGGGTATGCGCAAATAAGGTAATAGGAGATAGAAACAGAAATGAACATGTATACTCGTAACACAACGTCAATCAGTCCACGTATACAAATTGAACGCATTAGATCAGAGCGACATGATACATTGTATAAACCCCCCCCCCCCCCCCCCCCCCCCCCCCCCCCCCCCCCCCCACTGTTAACTGAAAAAAGATCCCCTCACGTCTTGGAAGACGAAATTAACTGATCATTTCCATGATGATTTGTTGTCCCTCGGATCCGAGGATGGCATTCTCGCTGTGATACCGGTGGGTGCAAAACGTATTTAGAAAGCCGAGAACTAATAGCTATAATGACTAATCAACAGAACAACTAATGTGGTGGCGGTGGTGGTGAAATAAGAAAGGTAGGGGAAGACGGGGTAAAACGCCCATGGGCGGGTAAGAAGCCCATGCCAATTATATCATGAAATGAAGCAAATTTCGGGGCAAATTTGACTGAAATTTGCTTTATTTCATGAGATAATTGGCATGGGCTTCTTACCCGCCACTGGGTTTTTTACCCCGTTTTACCCTACATGAGAAGCGACGGCTCGGGTAGATTATTCATTAGAGAGCACATATGGCGGACGGAAGGGCTGATCAAGTAAATTGTCAGATACTATTAATTTGCAGGTGACCACTTTGACGTCATAATTACAGGTTCCACTCATTTCTCCTCCCCTCACCCCACCCCTACCCATCCTTTTATTTACTCCATGCCCCCTCTCGCTTCTTAAAGAGTTCTCCGTTTTCACCAGAGCACGTACCATTCTTGTTTGCGCGACTCTCTCTCAAGTCAAGTCAGGTCAAGTCAAGAAATCTTTATTATATATATGCCGAAATGGCATTCGGGCGCAAACGCGGAACTACAAAAATAGAAGACAATTTTATTTTGTTATTTAAGGGTTTAAAAACAGTGACCAGAACTAATAATACCTCAACCATATTGCACCCACAAAGTTAACAGTTCCAATTATACTAGGATCACATTGCACCAGCAAACACTCAAAACTATATTGCCAGAACACACAAAATGGCTTATAATATACTAGGTAAGCCTACTCTGTGTCTCTCTGTCCATCTGTGTCTCTCTGTCTCTGCTTCTCTCTCTCTCTCTTTCTCTCTCTCTCTCTCTCTCTCTCTATCTCTCTCTCTCTCTCTCTCTCTCTCTCTATCTCTCTCTCTCTCTCTCTCTCTCTCTCTCTCTCTCTCTCTCTCTCTCTCTCTCTCTCTCTCTCTCTCTCTCTCTCTCTCTCTCTCTCTCTCTCTCTCTCTCTCTCTCTCTCTCTCTCTCTCTCTCTCTTTCTCTCCCATCTTTTCTTCTTATACATCTGTAACTGTTCTGCTTGTTTTTTTGTTTTTTGTTTTTTTGTTTTAAAGTGAAATTATTCTATACGTGAATTGTCATTGTGGCTCATAAGTATTGTATTCACTTTTGTTTTTAATATTTTAATTCAAACCACCATGGCTCATATTTTGTTTTCATTGTTGCTTTGTAATTTCGATTCCATTTATTCAAATATTATTTCATGTGCTTGGTACTTCTGTGCGTTCCTTTCTGTGCGCGCTCTCTCTCTCTCTCTCTCTCTCTCTCTCTCTCTCTCTCTCTCTCTCTCTCTCTCTCTCTCTCTCTCTCTCTCTCTCTCTCTCTCTCTCTCTCTCTCTCTCTCTCTCTCTCTCTCTCTCTCTCTCTCTCTCTCTCTCTCTCTCTCTCTCTCTCTCTCTCTCTCTCTCTCTCTCTCTCTCTCTCTCTCTCTCTCTCTCTCGCACTGCTAGCGTGAATTACGTACGTAAACACGAACATATTGCAGGAATCCACGAAGAAACGAAGGAGGAACCGGCGTGGCATTCTCAAAATGGATTTGTTCTCAACATGTCTGCGCATGTGCGAAGAGTTAGGATAGGGTTAGGGTTAGG
>CM065694.1:27650952-27655952 GCA_017654935.2 Phymorhynchus buccinoides
CTGTTTGACCGATTGAATTAGGCAAGATCACTCACACACACACACACACACACACACACGTACCATGAAAATTACTCCCCTTAATTATTTCCGAACAATTCCTACTAATCTGGCCACTCAGAATGGATTTGATTTTCAGCTGACACGCAGCATGCACGCCATGCACGGGTCTGTGCATTCCCTCCCCGTGGTATTACGTACCATCAACGTTGACCTCCAGAGACCCAGAGAGACAGAAAGAGAGATGTCACGCATGTGTGTATGTATGGGCTCACGCATGTGTAAGCTTACATGCACGGCCCTCGTATTTCTTTCTTGTTATTCCTTTCGTTTTGCGGGGCTGAGTGTAAAAAATGCTTTTCGCGCTTATCGCATTACCCTGGGTAAATCCAATTTCGTTTCGTTTCGTTTTCGTTTATTTACATGCACCTACAGTTTGTTTTGTTGAAAATGAGAATTTGGGCATGTAACTTTAAACATTATTTTAAAATAGCTGGCTCTCTAAATTATAGCTATGGATCATGGAATAGTCCTCTGAGATAAATACTGTTAGTTTACTAAAGCAGCCCAAAAGACACTCAGAGCTGCTCCCCTTGACTTGGTTAGGCCGCCATATTGAAAGCATATGTGACCCAGCACTACGAAAGGGACATTAAGTGTCAAAATAACCATTCTGAGAGAATTATACATTTACAAACGTCAGACAATTCTCTTTCTAATGATACAAGAATCATTCTTGTATCTGGTTCCAATCCAGAGTTATGAGTATTCAAAGTTAGTAGGGTGAGCGTCGGCCATTTTCAGAAAAGACCGTCTAAAGTCTAGCCTAGTTGTAGACAAGGCATTGCCCTACTGGTCTTAAAACATTTGTAAGACCATTTAGAGACCATATCAAAGATTGTCCTTGATAAATATAAAAGATAAGATGTTCGAGAACATGAAAATACCCATAACTCAAAATTGACACCATTGTTTTGAGATTTTTGACTTTCCAAGCCTGTTGTGAGAAACTAGCCCAGCGACTTAATGTCCCTTTCGTAGTGCTGAAAACTGAAGGTAGAGGCAAGAAGCAATGTCATTATTGAGCGGTAAAATGCAGACAATCGTACTCCCTCTAGCCAACGCATATAATTATTACCAACAGTTTGAAGGCAGATGGAAGTACTGACGTGATGCCAGGCACTGGGTGAGCTTAAATTATAAACACAGTGAGCTTGGGTGGCTGGGTTAGTTGATTTGTTGTGCACTAATACAGAGTTGTAGTTACTTTAAATTTGTATTGGTGCAAAGGAAACAATCTGTTCAATTTAAATATATCGTTTGGAGAGTGAATTGATCGCAATAAGTGCGTACAATTTGACAAAATGACGTCACCAGCGCTGGGTAATGTGCAAAAACATTAAGCATATTTGTTAGTGTGTAACCCATAAACATGCAGCCCAGTAGAATGTGATTATTTTCTGGTGGAAGCTCTGGGTAGACTTAATCAAAATATGTTAAGATCTCGGCAAAACATCAAACTATATATGTGTACTAATGTATCCACAGCCCAAACATTGTCCGCATTTATATAAACGTGTGCAGTACTGGCAAGGAAAATCACTCCTGTCGTCACATTAATAGACAGTTTGACAAAATATTATTTTTAAAAACATGTACGAGTTCTCCAATACCTCCTCTTTACAACACACCACCAAAGACTGTATAGGGGAAGATAAGCATCCGGTCTCTTTTCCCTATATGAGTAGTGAGGACAGAAACACTGGTTATGTCCCTTTTAAACAGGACACATTTGACACGTCGATAGGCCAGTTGAATTCTCCGTTCAAGTTCCAGTCTGAGTTTTTGGATAGCCTCCACTGTGTGTGGTGTACTGTTCCCACTAACGATAACTCTATCAGCCCGGTTCGCCGAGCTCTTAAGTAGTCCATCTTACCCTTTTAGAATATCTTTGACACCACACTTACTACCTAAACATCTGTCATTTGACTGTAGAACAACAGCCGCAAACACAAAATTCGACACAAAAATACTGGTTTGACGGCCAAAACGTGACGGTTTTTAATTGGTCCAGCTATTCACCAGATCCAAAGTCTCATAAAAAATATGCGGGCTCTTCTACCTAATCACATAATACAGACTGGAGTAAGAAATATTGAAAAGCTGCAGATATGCACAATGACATCCAGTATACCCAAGACCACGAATTGCTGCAAAGATTTCAGGGAAGCCCACTTAAATTCCTTGAATCCCGTATGTAGAGTAATGGAGAGATCACAATGTATTGAACGTATCGTCAAAATAAAGAAGCGGGATTGCCTTTGACTTTCCATGTTGTAGAAACCTTTTTGAAAACATTCTTAATACCAAAATACAAGGCAAGAAGATTAGATTCTCATTTTCAGTGAAACAAGGCTGTGTCCACCACATGCATAATGTGCAAGTCTATGGATTTGATTTTGTGTGCTAGCATACAGGTGTGTCAAGTCAAAGTCAAAGTCAAAAATACTTTATTATCACGTTAGGTGAAATTACAGTGTGGTCTCGTACAAGCACAATACAATCAAAGAAACACATTTGCATGCATGAAAGATGGAAACAAAACTAAGGAAAAATGAATAACAAATCATGCTAAGCACAAAAAACACATAGTTAGGGTCGGTGTGTGTGTGTGTGTGTGTGTGTGTGTGTGTGTGTGTGTGTGTGTGTGTGTGTGTGTGTGTGTGTGTGTGTGTGTGTGTGTGTATGTGTGTGTGTGTGTGTGTGTGTGTGTGTGTGTGTGTGTGTGTGTGTGTGTGTGTGTGTGTGTGTGTGTGTGTGTGCGTGTGTGTGTGTGTGTGCGTGCGTCTGCGTGCGCGTGCGTGTGTGCGTGTGCTTCACTGTGCAACAAGGTGTAGATGAGTGGGTGCTTTAATACATAAGAAATATGTATTTCTAGTTTTTCTTTTCTTCTTCTTCTTCTTCTTCTTCTTCTTCTTCTTCTTCTTCTTCTTCTTCTTCTTCTCGCAAATACTGTCGCTTCTAAGACGCAGAGCCAAAGAATTACCCACGTGAAAAGGACAAATGATGCCGATAACATCATAGCATAACATGTAGCCCTAATAATTTTCATATTAAGCCATTCATTTCTTTCGCAGTATGTCGTATATATCTTTTTTTAATTTCTCACCTAAGATGACGTCAAAGAAAAGGGAAGTTATTCGATGTTAAGATTTCCAGTAAAGGATAATTGTCCATTCAAACTCTGTTTACTGAGCTATTCCAACAAAATGGTATTAAAAGAAAGGGATTGCGATTGGGTCTTTAAACTCCATGCTGCCGTCTAGAGTATCTTAGTATTTGCCTGCCTGCCTGCCTGTCTGTCTCTCTCTCTCTCTCTCTCTCTCTCTCTCTCTCTCTCTCTCTCTCTCTCTCTCTCTCTCTCTCTCTCTCTCTCTCTCTCTCTTCTCTCTCTCTCTCTCTCTCTCTCATCCTCTCTCTTCTCTCTCTATCGCTCCCCACCCCCTCCTCTCTCTTTTTTTTCTACTTCTTGCAAGGGAATATATGCACCGTTGCATACCTATTTCATGCATGCTTGCGTGAGTGCATATTGCATTGTGTTTGAGTTTGTGTGTGGCGTGTGTTTATATACATGCGTTTTGCATAGTCGTGAGTGTGTGTGTGTTGAGTGTGTGTGTGGTGTGTGTGTGTGTGTGTGTGTGTGTGTGTGTGTGTGTGTGTGTGTGTGTGTGTGTGTGTGTGTGTGTGTGTGAATCATAATCATAATCATAATCAGAATCAATGTTTATTGCCCTTTAAAACCAATACAAGGTTTTATATGACACTAATACATTTTATAACAATAACGGCAATAATAACAGTATATCTCACATCTGTGTGTGTGTGTGTGTGTGTGTGTGTGTGTGTGTGTGTGTGTGTGTGTGTGTGTTTTGTGTGTGTGTGTGCGGTGTGTGTGCGTGTGCGTGCGTGCGTGCGTGCGTGCGCGTGCGTGCGTGTGCGTGTGCGTGCGCGCGCGCGCGTGTGTGTGTGTGTGTGTGTGTGCGTGTGTGTGTGTTCTTCTTCTTCTTCTTCTTCTTTTCTTCTTCTTCTTCTTCTTCTTCTTCTTCTTCTTCTTCTTCTTCTTCTTCTTCTTCTTCTTCTTCAGTTTAACGTCCTTCCACTAAAAGTGCTTCAGACAATATTATATTGTAGTGTGATGATGGTGTGGTGAGTGTGAGTATGTATGTATGTGTATGTGCGTGCGCGCGTCTCTGTGTGCGTGTTTGTGTGCTTGCGTGCGTGCATACATGTGAAGGTGTGAGTGCATCCTTGTCCATGTGTGTATGCGTGTGCACGCATGAATTTGTGTCTATGTGCTCAAGTGCATGTGTTTGTTTGCGTGCATAATAATGGTAAATGCGAGTTGAAGAAACATAATTATAATGAGTGATACGTACAAGTACAAAACAGCACAAGTTATAACTTACATGAAGCAATATAATATGTAACCGTCAAATTACACGCACTTGATATTCAACCCTTTCACCGCCGTCGCATTTTAGCACCACAATGATTTAACACCCATGTCACTAAAAGGCTTCAAATCAGGGCCTGTTATCCAAAGACCCTATTCTCTTAATTTGGGGAGGTAAGGATAGACCTTACTTTAAATATGTCACAGAGGAATCCCCAATATTACGACTTTTGTTTTCTTCTCTACCCAGGTAAATTTAATGGAAATTGTTTGCTGAAAAATGGCTGGCGGTGAAAGGGATAAGTGTGTTAAAATACGTACAGGTGTTAGTACATTATTCTTTTAGCGACTATATTGTGGTAGACAAGAATTGCAGATTAATTGAACATCTTATCTTGAAGTTTCGTTATATAATTACCTAAAAAATAAATCAACGGCTCAATCATGCAAGGATAAAGTTTCAGCAGGTACACACAACGAAATACTTTACATCATTATCGAAGGTATCTAGTTCAAAAATGAAGGTCATTGGTCTAAGGTCAAGGTC
>CM065694.1:27670952-27678452 GCA_017654935.2 Phymorhynchus buccinoides
TACTGTCCATTAAATGTCTTGCTTTGTCCAGGTTGGGTATTTTTTGACATATAAATTTATCCTTACTTACTAAGACTTATTTATATAATAGACCCCTTTTGATGCCTTTTTTGACATGGGTTTAAATTACTGTGGTGCTAAAATGCGACTTTGGCGGTGAAATTTTCATCCCACAGCCAGAGGGAACACTATGGTACAAAAAATGCACTAGGGATGAGGCTTACGTCGTGACCGAGATTTGTTTAAATTATTACCCCGGCCACGTGGTGGGGCAGCCACACTCCGACTGTACTTCGGGAGGACAATTAACGCGAAATAAAGACGACGGATGGACCAGAGCTCCTCCCACCCAAGGAGTAGAGGAGGTCCACTCTTACCAGGTCTTGTGGGTGATGTCATGGGGGAGAAAGGGCCGCGAACCGTCAGCTCAGAGAGCTTTCTTCAGGCTCCCGTTAGTGCTGTCCACGCCCATTGGAAGCTTACTGTATATGTCTTGCTTTGTGGGTTGTATTTTTTATAAATTTATTTATATATTTATTTATCTAAAGCTTTTCATGTATTTTGTTTCTTAATGGTCAACCTATGGCGATATTTTTCACGCCAGAGGGCAGTCAATGCACTAGGGGCTTATCACGCGATTTTCTTACTTGGGCGTAGTGAGAGAGAGAGTGATGGTAGGACCACTCACTGTCTCTCTCTCTTTCTTTATCCCCAACTAATAATATAGAGAGGATTAGCCCCACACGAGCGTCATGCCCTCTTGTGTGAGAAAAATCGCACTAAGTCTCTCATTGGTTCAATTTTTGCATGTTGTCTAAAATCACTATTCATCATTACATTAACGATTCATTCTTCTTCAGGCTCCCACCGAAGTCAGCAACAGACACCCCGAACAAGACGTTTACTGTTCAGTCTTGGTTTCAGTCTGATATGCACTTTTTCTTATACTGAGCACGCCATAAGCCTAGCTTGTTGTTGTTTCAGTTTTGTTGCTATGTATGTTTGTTATGTAAAGACAATAAAAACGTTTAAACCAGTCTTGGTTTAAACGAATGTTTGTTGAAAATCAATATAGCAGTAACATAGACAAATGCAAATGAGCACAACAAGCACGCCAAAGTCGCATTTTAGCACCACTATGTCACTAAAAGGCATCAAATTGGGGTCTGTTATCCAAAGACCCTATTGTCTTAGTTTTGGGAAGTAAGGATAGACCTTATTTCATATATGTGACAGAAGAATCCCCAATACTGCAGTTGGATTTTGTTTTCTACCCAGGTAAATTTAATGGAAATGTTTGGCTGAAATATTGCTGGCGGTGAAAGGGTTTTAAAGCTTATACAAGGCGCTCAAACGCAGATATGTTACACAATATTGGCTGCCAAAAGTAATAAGAAACTGGAACAGAACACACTGATGAAATAACAAGCAAAAAGGGAACATTAACCCTTTGACCGCCAGCCATATTTCAGCCAAACATTTCCATTACAATGACCAGGGTAGAGAACAAAATCTATCTGCAGTATTGGGGATTCGTCTGTGACATATATAAAATATGGTCTATCTTTACTTCCCAAAACTAAGACAATAGGGTCTTTGGATAATAGACCCCAATTTGATGTCTTTTAGCGACATAGGTGTTAAATCACTGTGGTGCTAAAATGCGACTTTGGCGGTGAAAGGGTTAAGAGAAAATAACAAGTGAATGAATATACACAAACACGAACAAGCAACAACAATAACAACAACAAAATAATAGATAAGTCTCACAAAACTGTAACATAGAATTTGAATATGAAGGGGGGGGGGGGACCATAATTAATTCCAAAAAGTACAAAACCGCTTACGACTCAGCATCAAGACAACTGATAATTTAAAGCATATTTTCAACTGTTCAGTCTTGTGTTTCATTAAAGAAAAAATAACACAGAGTGTTTAAGATTAGGATTAAGATTAAAATTATAGCCCCGTCGACAACTAAGGCCATGTCAGGGCTGTCACCACGTTAAATCTTACCACGTATCAATAATTTAAAATAAAGTGTTCTCGCTCGTTGCAAGCAAAGCTCTTGTTGTGTAGGCCCCTTGGTAAGAATCAAACTTGACCCTTTAGATTTTACAGTGAAGGTCTCAATTAACGACGACAACGACAAGCCCACGTAAAACAATAATAAAGTGCAGTGAATTATTATTACTATTATTATTATTATTATTATTATTATTATTATTATTATTATTATTATTATTATTATTATTATTATTATCGCAATTCAACCTATTGTGAGAGTGAATGGAAAAAACAGACATGATGGAATTTTGCCATAAATTGAGATTCTAATTTTTCCTGATGGAGCAAAGATTCCTTGTTAATACACAGAAAACCGAATGGAGTTATCTTGTCTAGTTTTTATTTTATAATTATTTGAAGTTTGGCATTCGAAATAGATCATTTGCAGAAATTGGGAATAGAAGATACAACTTTGCCTCTTTGTTTCTATTGACTTGATTTTAAAAAAACAATCAAATAAACAATCAAATAAACAAAGAAATCATTCAAAATTGTCTTTTATGTTGTGGATACTGGTAGAACACATACAAATAGACATAAATATGCCCTAAATAGAAGACTGATATTTGGGGGGTTGTTGACTATTTTTGGCTTTTGCTAAAAACATTCTGAGCGACTCGTGTAGGTTTTTCCTATGCACCATCACAATTGTTTCATGAAACAGGTAATACAGCAACGATTGCCTAAAACATGAATCAATGTTTTGAGCCTCTTCGCAAGTTTTTACTGGCACAGCTACAAGGAAATTTTTTTTCTCTTTTCTTTTGCTGTTTTTTTTCTCTCCAAAGACCGGATGCACGTGCATCACCACGCTCCTGTTTACAAATCCCAATGTCACCTTTCGGAATGGCAATGTAGGCCATTCTGTGTTATGTAGCAATATATGGCAGGACCATAAACGCATGTACGCCTAGGATATCACGCGATGTTTAGAATTCATCTGAACAACACCAACATCGTTCGCTTCGTGTCAAGTAAACCCGAGTTCGAACCTGGGTACAGGGGATTTTCCCCTCTCATTCTGCACTAGGCCGTAACGGTCTTTCGGATGAGACGATAAACCGAGGTCCCGTGTGCCCATGCACGTAGCATACGTTAAACCCAGTGGCAACGAAAAAGTTGTCATTTGGTCAAAATTTACCCCCCCCCCCCCCCCCCCCTCATCAGTGACAAAAATCGCATGCAAATTTTTTTTTTAAAAAAAAATGGGTGGCGCGCCTCTGGCTGCGACGCGCTCTCCAGGTGGGAGCAACCCGAATTTCACAGAGACGCCTCTGTGACTATAAAGTACCTAATACCTAATATAAATAACAAAGGGGGGGGGGGGTCTTTAAGAAAGGCATACATGCTTATGTGCAAGCATACTCCCCTCGTGGGGAAACCGGGGGGTCTTTTGTATAAATAGTTCCCCCACCTTCTGGGGATGCGTTGTGCTCGTAACGTCCTCTAATTTGTCACTCTCTAATTTAACTCTGCCGTTTCCCTTTGCTTGCTGTCATCTACTATCTCTCTGCCTTAACGGTCCATTCTCCTGCCTTATTTTTTTCTTCAGGAAACACTTTCAAAACGATTTCCTCCAGCCGAAGTCGGACATGCCGGGCCTAATTATTTTGTTTTACTTAGGCGCATAACGGCAGCATGATGCATCTACGCTCATAATTGACAGGAAACTGTCTGAGCGATCGAAGAAGAAGCAAGCATACGCAAGCATGTAGCTAAAACAAAAATTAAAAAAAAGGAAAAGAAAAAAGAAAGTAAAAGAGTGTGGCACTGGAACCAGTTGAGAGATGTGAGAACCCCGAGAGTCATTGTTGCCTTTACTACTTTTCACTTTGAGGTCCACTTTGACAAAAGAATTTGTACCGTACATTAATGTTAAACATGGTTATGGTTATCAGGGAAACTGTCCTTGTGTTGGCCTGACAATCGGAAAAAGGATTATTTAGTAGTCCGCCAACCCCATGAAGTCCGCAGCTTTCAGTCTCAATATATCATTTTTAGCTGTTTTATTTTGTTATAAGTCACAGCCTATTCTCAACCCTATTCTTTACTCGAGCAAAACAAATTAGAAACTTGGAAGGGAAGGGGACGTATGTGTGTGTGTGTCGGGAGGGGGGGGGGGCTGAAATCAGATGTTACAGACGATCAATAAAAGTGACGGTAAAGGTAAAGATGTGCCACCCCCCATGCATTTCTCGGTTAATTGTATTTTTCCGTTTTTGCCTTTCTTACCATACATAAAGCTGTATTTTAGGAACATTTTTAGCTAATTACCTTTTTGGAATACTAACCCTAACCCTAACCCTACCCCTAAACCTAACCCTACCCCCCACTATGTACTGCAGTACACCGCTATTTGTCACAGTTGTGGTTCGTTGCGTTTTCCCGTCTTATACGGTGGGCGGTGGGGGTTAGGGTTAGGGTTAGGGTTAGGGTTAGTATTCCAAAAAGGTTATTAGCTAAAAATGTTCCTAAAATACAGCTTTATGTATGGTAAGAAAGGCAATAACGGAAAAATACAATGAACCGAGATAGGTAGGGGGGGTTGGCACATCTTGACCTTTACCAAACTGACAATTTCTCAAAGCTCGTAACAATAATGATTAAACGTACATCAAGTACCATGATTATTTACGTGTTGATGGCGCCAATTCATGACCCCTGTCAAGAGAAAATAAACTGTTATAAAATATCACTAGGTCATTTTTTTTTGAATTAGTAGTTCGACATCAAAGCGAATGAAATACGAATGAAATAGTGTCTATTTTTGTCCATGAAGTTTCTATATTTGGCAAAGCGTGTTTACATTCAATCCGATCTTTGTCCTACATTGTGTATATTTATAAAACAAAAACATTGATTTTATTGTCTCACCCACTTGGTAGTAATTCCAAGCATCGTGTCGTGTTATTTTTGTCTTATATGTCAGATATAATGTCTGTTAATATGCCCGGTCCTCCGGTCCTCCTAAACGTGGACGCTCCAACGTCCTACATTCTGGTGACTGAAGGTGCAATGAACTTCGAAAACGATGCGCTTTTTTTCTGGGACACTCGTAAAGTATCCGTCACTTGTCTTCAAACGCGCCACCACCCTCATCCCCCACTCCCCACCCCCACCTCTCAGGTGAACAAGACTGCAAAATGTAATCCAGTCTGTAAAAAAAAGAAAAGAATTGGCCCAGTCAGCGCTTTCTTTTTTGTTGGCAAATCACTCTCGATCATCATCAAGCACTGTGATCGTGAGTGTGTCTTAAACTGTTAACACGTGTAGTAACATGTACATTACATGAAGACACTGACGAAACGATTGGCTGTTTATTCTAAGTTGTACTATACTACCCTGTTTATTAAGACGCATTCGTGATTATGGTACAAGGCGTTTTGTCCGGTCATCAGGTAGTTTGACAACAGTTGCGGTGGTTACGTTTTTTTGTGGGGTGTTAAACAAACAACAACCGGGATCCCTCTTATTGAATTAATGAATGAAAGAGAGAGAGAGAGAGAGAGAGAGAGAGAGAGAGAGAGAGAGAGAGAGAGAGAGAGAGAGAGAGAGAGAGAGAGAGAGAGAGAGAGAGAGAGAGAGAGAGAGAGAGAGAGACTATGACACTTTGATGTTTTATTGTCATTACCCCAATGCACGTAAACATCTCCACGCACAAATTCTGAACACACGCCACACTTGTACTAAAGGCCATGCACGTGCGCGCGTGACTTGCATGACCTTGTCCTCACTTTAGGCTTACCTGCACGCAGTGGCACCGTAGGTTTGTGGGAGTGGGGCATGTGAAAATTTATTTGGAACTGTCAGGGGGGAAAAAAACCCACAACAAACGAGATTTTCTCAGACTTCCATATAGATATCCAGGGTTGTTGCAGTTGTTGTTGTTTTTGTTGTTGAAGTTGCTGTTGTCATACCCTGGCTTAAAGACTCCAGGGATAATCCGAACAGCCGATCGAAGCACGTGAACACCATGGTACAAAATGTACCAGCTAGGGATGAGAACATTACGTGTGTGACCGTTTTTGATTACCATAATTGCAGAGAGACAAGGGTCATAGGGGGAAGAGAGACAGATGGAGAGAAACAGACAAAGAGGGAAAGACAGAGACAGGTGAAGAGTAGATACGGGTCAAAGCCCTTTGTCTGTGATCCTGAGGGAAGAAGCCTTCCTTGGGTGACGGAGGAAGTAAGGTGGAGAGAGACACACAGAGAGACAGAGACAGACATAGAGACCGACAGAGAAGGAGAGACAGGTGAAAGGTGGACACGGGTCAAAGCCCTTTGTCTGTGATCCTGAGGGAGGAAGCCTTCCTTGGGTGACGTAGGAAATACGGTGGAGAGATACAGGCACAGGGAGAGAGAGAGAGAGAGAGAGAGAGAGAGAGAGAGAGAGAGAGAGAGAGAGAGAGAGAGAGAGAGAGAGAGAGAGAGAGAGAGAGACAGACACGCACAGAGACAGACAGACAGAGGCAAACACAGAGACAGACAGAGAGGGAAAGACAAGTGAAGGGTAGACACGGGTCAAAGCCCTTTGTGGTCCCGAGGAAAGAAGCCTTCCTTCAGGTGACGTTGGAAATATCAAGATGGAGAGAGACAGAGAGACAGACAGAGAAACACAGACAGAGGCAGACACAGAGAGACACGGAGAAGGACAGACAGAGACAGGTGAAGGGTGGACATGGGTCAAAGCCCTTTGTCTGTGATCCGATCCTGAGGAAAGACGCCTTCCTCGGGTGACGTAGGAAATAAGGTGGAAAGAGACAGAGACAGACAGAGACAGACCGAAAAACAGACAGAAGCAGACAGGGACAAACACAGAGAAGGAGAGACAGAGACAGATGAAGGGTGGACACGGGTCAAAGCCCTTTGTCTGTGATCCGATCCTGAGGAAAGAAGCCTTCCTCGGGAAACGTAGGAAATAAGGTGGGAAGAGACAGAGACAGACAGACACAGATACAGGGAAACAGATATAAAGAGGGACAGAGAAAGAGAGACAGAGCAGTGGACGGTGGACACAGGGTCAAAGCCCTTTGTGTGTGACCCTGAGGAAAGACGCCTTCCTCGGGTGACGTAGGAAATCAGGTGGAGAGAGACAGGGACAGGGACAAACAGACACAGACACAGATACAGGGAAATAGATAAAGAGGGACAGAGAAAGAGAGACAGAGAAAGAGAGACAGACAAAGAGAGACAGAGAGAAAGAGACAGAGCAGGGGACCGGTGGACACGGGGTCAAAGCCCTTTGTGTGTGATCCCGAGGAAAGAAGGCTTCCTTCGGGTGAACATGAAGTAGGATGCAGCTGTCAGTTAACCCCAACCCCAGTTAGCGTCGATGGCAAAACACACACACACGTACACACACACACACACACACACACACACACACACACACACACACACACACACACACACACACACACACACACACAC
>CM065694.1:27685952-27700952 GCA_017654935.2 Phymorhynchus buccinoides
TAGTCGTACGACTGAAATTGGATGCGCGAGTCGACCCCTTAAAGGCGACAAATATTGTGTAGGCGTAGTCTATTCTTCATCTGTAGTGTATTGGGGAAGGATTTCAATTTCCTGAGCTAAAACTGTTTCTACTGTCAGACGACCTTTTCTCTGGAGCTTACCCCCCACCCCCCACCCCCCACCCCCTTCTCTCCATCCCATCCCCTATTCACTTAGACTATCATTTTCCGATCCTGTCTGATTGCCCAGGAAACTTTTTGCTTCATTTTAACATTATATAACACACACACACACACACACACACACACACACACACACACACACATCACCACCACCACCACCATCAACAACAACAACAACAACAAAAACGATATTCCCATTTTAACAGTTATGCATATCTGCCATAAAAGCCCGAGTGACTACTTACTTTATACGGAGATAAGAAAGAAAACGGTTTTTGTTTGTGGCTCAAGCCACAAACCTATAACTCACTTTGTCGGTCGGTCGGTCTGTCTGTCGGTCCAAAATTGTCGCACATATTGACAAAATTGTCGCACTTCAAATCGAGGCTGCACTTCAAATTGATGCCACTCTTTAAAATGATGTATTTTAAAAGCGTACAAAATAATAAACATACGTAATACAGACACTACAACAGACACGACGAGTATGCGGTGCTTCTTTCGATGAGTATAAGTAGGATACATAGTTTTAAATGTTTTCCAAAAGATATAAAAAGTTACGAAATGGTGCAGAGATAACATTCTGGTTTACAGATTAAAATTATTGAAAAGCCAGGGGAGGTGACTCATGATTGGAGTGGTAAAAATAGACCGCGTGCCACAAACTATTGCGAATTCGCGCTTGTTTTAAGAGAACTCAGTGTGAGAGTTAAGACATGGCTTGTAAGTTGCATTGAGTAATTACATTCCAAGTGCATTGTATACTTTACCAATAGACCAAGAACACATGCACAGTGCATCCGACTTGTACTGCGTAGCAACATGAGCATCGACATATCGTCGGTGAAATTTTAAAAAAAATTCGTATCTCAATTTTGGTAGTTTTGAGAAAAATGAAAAAAAAATGTTTTAAAACTTAATTGCGTTGTCCACAATTGATTAACTATGATGAATATGTTGTTCAAGACATTGTGAGTTTAGTCCGGAATTTTGTTTAAATTACTTTTTTTTAAATGTTAGACTTGAAAAGAACAAAGATCCAAGGTTTTTGTCCTTGACTAGATCTGAATTTGGGACTTACAAGTTTTTCTTCTATTTTCATAACCTCATTTACCCTAGATAGAAAGACGTTAGAGATACGAGCTTTTGGTGGAAGGTGGTGGGGAAGAGAGCTGACTATGTACTGATCTAACTAAAAAAAAAATCATTAGAGATACGAGGTTTTTGAATTTCACCGACGATATCGTGATCAACACGTAACGCAGTTTTGATTAACAAAAATTCGAGAGATTTCAGACAAATTCACTGGGTATTTATTATGCAAATTCTACTCTTACATTTTTCTGGGTGTTTTAGTTTTGGAGTTGATTGAAACCTGGTACGATAACCGTACATGAGTGTGTTTTAAGCAGTTAATAAGGGTAGTAACCACGGAGTTGAAAGAAATGTTCTTTTAACTCCGTGGTAGTAGGGGAAGACGGGGTAAAAAGCGCATGGGCGGGTAAGAAGCCCACCCCAATTATCTCATGAAATAAAGAAAATGTCAGTCAAATTTGCCCATGAGACGAATGCTAGACATTAACGCTCGTCTCATGGGCAAAATGAGACTGAAATTTGCTTCATCTCATGAGATAATTGGGGTGGGCTTCTTACCCGCCCATGCGCTTTTTACCCCGTCTTCCCCTAACATGAAAATTAGCATAAACGGCCTAAAGTCTAACAGCCAAAAGCATTGGCTGTTTATGCTAATCTACATGTTACTATACACGCATTATCTGTTTAAAACACATTCGTGATTATGGTTCCTGAAATATATTCAGCTACAGTATCATTGTTAAGTAGCTCTTTTCTGTTCTGTTCTCCCATTTATTCTGTCTCCTGCTGTCAATTCATTTTCCCTGTCTGATCGCTTTTGCCCTCCCCTATCCAGAACACTCATTTCTCCTCCCGCCTACACCTTCTTATCAGTTGAACGATCTCTCTCTCTCTCTCTCTCTCTCTCTCTCTATCTCTCTCTCTCTCTCTCTCACACACACACATTAAACATAAATTACATACACACGCAGGGGCACGCACGCACATGATGCTGTGACACATTTGCACACACGCACGCAAGCACACACACGCACGCACACACACACACGCACACACACACAATCTCTTCTACATGGTCTTGACTTTGCTTTTGATATTTTGCTTTGTCTTGTTATAGAGACTAGTCTATTATATAGGATAAATGGAAGCTCAGTTTCACTTTGTTTCCTATTCCTATTTTGTGTATGCACTATTTTTAGTTTGTCTCCTGACTTCCGGTTCCGGTAAGAGGGAACCCAACTCTGGGTGATACGTGAACTTCTGATTTTCCGCCATGCCCGAAGGCGAGTTGTAATGTCATTACCTGAACGTCAGTAATATTTAATGTAGAATCGGTTGGCTTACATGTTTGTCCAATTCAAAACGAAACATCATTGTAAAGAGCAGCCTCAATTTGAAGTAGGGGGGATTTGTATGTGGATCACAGCTACCCAGAAAAAACCCAAAGCGACTTAATCGTGGTGGGGCAGTGTGTCTTTAATCAGGTGTAAAACCTCACAAATAAGTAAGAAATCAATACGCAAATTGTGGTTAAAAAAACCTTTATCAGATACACGTCTCTACACGTGGTTTTTTTATAACAAAAAAAGTAATAAGCAATATAAAAATGTAGCAAAGTATTCTACACAAACATTCAACTTTTATGCAGCCTGCTTATATCATTATTATTGGTTCAACGACTCAAATTGGCGCAAAGCAACGTGTTATATGGTTTAGTGACAACGTTCCTGCTAATGGCGAAACTTTCGCTGACTTCGTTGTCGCGACAATTTCGTCTATGACCTACTTCCACCCAGAAGCAAAAATAGGTCAAGGGGAACCATTTCTTTTTAAAGAATTAGGGGAGATGGTCTATTTTCGAAGCATTGTTGTCATGATTTACAAAATAGTTGCATTGGTGGATTTTCCCCCGAGATTCAAACTCAAGTTTGTATGTGTGTGCGGTGTTAAGTGGAAAATAGTTAACTAAAGAATTAAGATAGTATGCTATTGTTAATATATATATATAACGTATTTGAACTAAAAATGCAAAGTCGGAAAAACAACTCCAAACTAGATTAGTCTTGTTTATTTATAAATATTGTCCAAATTTTCGTCTACATCCGTAGACTTTTTCTATCATCAAAAATATATATATATATATAAGTAAGAAATTATTAGGAAAAGACTGTAGATCCTGTTATTGATATATTCGTCTGAAACGCACTTATATTCAAGCTTAAACAGCAACTTACATGGGCGCTATATAAGTAATAGTAGTTGTCCTTATGGCTATCACCAACAAAAATGGCATACCAACAAAAATGTACAGGTAGTAGTATTTTTTGGTATTTTATTTTTTGGTAGTAGTATTCTTTTTTCCAAGTTGTTGGTTGTAGGGTTGTAAATGGTAAACACAATATCTTAAGACAGATAGGTAACATGTCTTATAGTGCTGACTTTGAATCAACATGGCTTTGCTACTACTACTACTACTAGTAGTAGTAGTGGTGGTAGTAGTAGTAGTGGTGGTGGTAGTAGTAGTTGTAGTAGTAGTAGTAGTCGTCGTCACAGCAGTTGTTGTTGCTGTTTGTTATGTGTATTTTTACCGGCCAAACGAAGTCTGACCGGTGGGCCTATTGTTTTGTTTGCTCAAATGTTATTGGATTTTTGTTTCATGTTTTTATTTCATTTCAATTCGTTGTGTAAAGCGCCCTGACCTAGCCTACATAGTAGGATGGGCGCTATATAAATTGTTGTCCTCATTATTATTATTATTATTATTATTATCAACCGTTGGTTGACATTTAAACCGCTGTAACATGAGATGATAGAAAATCTTTAGCAATGATAGTGTAACAGGAGAACATGGCGATTTACTTTTGTCTTTTAATTTAGACGTTATTCTATCGTATTTACATATGTCTATGTTATGTTATAGGCACACTCTCTCTCTCTCTCTCTCTCTCTCTCTCTCTCTCTCTCTCTCTCTCTCTCTCTCTCTCTCTCTCTCTCTCTCTCTCTTTGTGTCTGCCTAGTTGTCCTTATGGCGAGGGTTTGTAAGTTGCTGTTTAAGCTTGAATATAAGTGCGTTTCAGACGAATATATCAATAACAGGATCTACAGTCTTTTCCTAATAATTTCTTACTTATCCATGTGTTGACTTTGTTGTTGTTTTTCTGTATTGTTGATTCTCATATTATCACATGGTTTAGGCAC
Organism: Phymorhynchus buccinoides; assembly: GCA_017654935.2. Classification (NCBI taxonomy): domain Eukaryota; kingdom Metazoa; phylum Mollusca; class Gastropoda; order Neogastropoda; family Raphitomidae; genus Phymorhynchus; species Phymorhynchus buccinoides. Next base: position 27,690,428 of record CM065694.1, read on the forward strand.
ATTCTTTTTCCTATGAAGGGTGTACATTGTTGTTGGTATGCCTAAATATGGTACATGTTATTATGTTTTGTACATTTGTTTCTTCATACGCACCGTCCTCTTTTGCGCAATTGTAAACTCTCTTTTGGTTTCATTATGGAGGGTTTTAAGTTGCTGTTTAACCCTTTCCTTTAAAAACGTTGCATTTTTGACCACAGATTTAAACCCAAAAAAGGCATCAAATTAGGGCAGACCCTATTTTCTTAATTTGGGGGGGGGGGGGGGGGGGGGTGTTACTGTCGCATGAAATCTCCAACATTGGTAGCTCGTAAAAATAAAAAGCTCGCTACCTATGACAGTGTATATTTGCGACATTGAGCATGAACCACAGTCTTTTCAATTTTTTTTAGGGTTAGGGATAGTTGGTTTTTAGGGTTAGAGTTAGTTAAATGGTTAAAGTCCAGAAAAAGTGAAATTTGTGGTATGCCTAAATAATACATGATTATGTTTTGTACATTTGTACGCGAGTCCTTTTTATTGTTTACGAGCTTTTACCTTCATTTTCAATTTGCGAAAAAAACAGTTACTTGGTGTGCGCAGGTGTTTCGTTTTGATTTGGTTTTGCTAGTTGATGAAACACAGCTAATACATCTAAAATGTAGGGCAGTATTTAATTCTGTATGCAAAGCGAAACGCCTCATTAGTTGTCCTGTGTTTAGTAAGGAAAAATACCTCAACCTCCCTTATCTCTTCCCTTCCTTTGTTTAATTTTTAAGGGTTCTTTGTTTCACCATCTCACTCCCCACCCCCATCACCATCATCTTCCTGTGGTATTCTTTACTATTTTATAATAATAATAATAATAATAACAATAATAATGAGGAAAATGTACATAGCGCCCTAGCCTACTATGTAGGCTACAGGGCGTTTTACACATAATTGAAATGGAATAAAAGCATGAGACAAAAATCCAATAACATGAGCACAGACCTGCCAACCTTTCCGCTCAGAGTACATTTATTCCGCCCTTCCGCTCAAGTCCATAAAACTACGCTTTCAAAACTTTTCCAAAAAAGTTTTTTTGAACACACAAATTCATCGTCTTATATACTGAGCAGCACAGCTGCTGTGCGCATAACCGACTTTCTAGTTTCTGTTTGCGCACTTCCGTCAAGATGGCGATTGACACATCGATGTGTGTGAGACTCTGGGGAGAAAAGAAAGAGAATAGACCAATATTTCTGCCAAGATTACATGGAAAAGTATCTGTGCATTCAGAGATCAAGAAAGTGTGCATGATGCTAGATGTATGATGTGCTCACTACACTTAACAGTCTCCTATGGAGGGTGACAAGACATCAAATGCCACATTACTTCTCATCGTCTTATCGAAACTGCAAACTCCCAGACTTCGTCTTCCACCGTTACCGACTTTTTCAAGCCAACGGAAGGAAAGGAGAACAAAGATGAACTTAAACTGATTCATTATCTTCCTTCCAAGTCTTATTATTCAAGTCATCTATGGCACCAACCGTCTTGGTCTGCCCAAATAAAAGGACAGAGGAACAAACCAAAAGCTTCTATTGTGTTAGGAATAGTTGTGACACTTCCAGACCAGACTTGTTTTAAACAAGACAAGTTCACAAGGATGAAAATTGCTTGCTTCAAATTATGTTTATGCGCGAAAGGTAAGATGCCGCTGCAAAATTCCTCTTAGCTCCCCCAAATTCCTCTTTCCTGCTACAAATATTCCTCTTTGGTCTGTTAGGGGTTGGCAGGTCTGTGAGCAAACAAAACAATACCTGTCAGACTTTGTTTGACCGGTAAAAATGCATATAACAATCAGCAGCAACTGCTGTGACTATTACTACTACTACTGTTTCTACTACTACCACTACTACTACTACTACTACTACTACTACTGTTTCTACTACTACTACTACTACTGTTTCTACTACTACTACTACTACTACTACTACTACTACTACTACTGTTTCTGCTGCTACTACTACTACTACTACTACTTTAAGAAAAAGGAGGTTTTTGTTATACATTTCAGACTTAAAGGAACAACAACTGCCGTTGCAAACCAATAATATCCTTTGGTTTGTTGAAATGTTTTCATTATTAAAATAAAAGGAAACAAACAAGAAACCCTTCAAAAAAGAAAAAAAAACAAGAGAAAAATAAAGAAATACCTAAAACAAACAACTAAAAAACCTGACGTTGCTCCTTAATTGATTTAATGTGGATATCCTCTTTGCAAGCCCCCCCAAAAAAACAATTTTTTTTTTTTTTTTAATAAACATATCACGCAATGAAAGCAAGTTATTGAAAATGGGTAGCCAACCCAACTACCCAGTTTTAGCGGGAAGGGTCCGTTGGGACTAATCCCGCTCGGACTACTCTTTTGATCACACCGCTGACAGTCATGGCGGACATACCACATACCACTGGGACTAATCCCGTGTGGACTAACATTTTATATGTACCGCTCGGACTACATACATACGCTTAGTGTAAGAAATAATAATAAACAGTAAAGTAATTCCGACGAATTTAGTACAAAATAAAATAATAATAAAAAAATAAAAAAATAATTCAAATTTTGTCTTTTGTGTATGTCGACACTAAATGGACCCTAAGCCATCCCTAACCCTATTCCTATCCCTAACCCTATTCCTAACCCTATTCTTAGCCCTAACCCTATCCCTAACTCTATCCCTAACCCTATCCCTAACCCTATCCCTAAGCCTATCCCTAACCTATCTGAAAAACAAAGAATACCACCTGGGTACGTAGAAATGCAATGATACAAATGCTCAGCAGACATTAGACCGAATGGGAAAAGCTATGCAAATCAAAGCAATTAGGTCGAACGGCACTAGTCCGAATGGGATTAGTCCGACTGGGATTAGTCCGAGGGGTATTAGTCCGACCGGGATTAGTCCCAATGGGACGCCCCTGTTTTATCGTCCCATCTCACACTACAATTCTTAGCCACACCATGTTGTGTTGGTTATTTCAGTCCCCCACCCCCGCCTCGCCTCGTCCTTGCAAAGTCACAAAAGCTTTCGTGACCAGGAAACGTTTTTGCAACTGGGGGTCCGAGAACTGGCTTGTTTATCAGCGAAATTTGACTGCCAGAGAAAATTAAAGAAAAAAATCATAGGGCAAAATCATGCCATGTAAAAGACAACTGATAGAGCCAATCTGGCAAAATGGTCTGGGGATATTACTCTCTTGACTGGGTTAGAGCAAAGGCCAGCATATCAGAGTTATTCCTCTTCATCTGAAGATGACGTCATCAGTGATGTCATCAGGTCAGTACGTAATACGTTGGTGACAGTCAAGGGGTCAATAGCCAGTAGTATTAGAAGTGACTCGATCGTTGTGCCTCAGGCTCAAATCTCCCTCCAAATCTCCCAAGGGCCGTCGTTTAACACCTACGAGCGTGTTTATGTCGACATGCTATCTGCACTGTTGATGTGTCTTAGCCACCATTGCTGTGGTTGTAGTAGTTGTTAGTCCCTGTCTGATCCGTCCGGCGTGCCTCCGTCCGTCTGTCCGTCCGTCCGGCTATTCGTCCGTTTTTCTCAAAAACTATTCAGTCTATCATCATCAAATTTGGTATACTAGTTTGCCAAGATGCAAGCTATCCACTGATGTATTTAGTTTTACATTAAGGTCAAGGTCGCGCCAGTTACGGGGTTCAAACCCCGAAACACATAATCGCTAATATCTCGCGAAGTTTTGCATGTATTTTAATGCAGTTTTTCCCCACAACATTTCTTGATGAATGGTCTATAACACAGTTGTCATGAATTTTTCTGTGCGCTCGCGTGCGCATGATCGCGCGCGTTCAAATCACGGGTCCGAAACCCAAGGCTATATATAAAAAAAACTATTCAGTTACGTGCTGTTTTCATGCGTTTTTATGTAAGTACGTTTTCTTTTGATATCTGCTGCTTCGCCTGTTCCACGACATGCATTGTTCTGTGCGCTCGTGTGGTCCGTCTCCTCCATTCTCCGCACCCCACACCCTTACCGCACTTTTCGCATGTCTGTCTTTGAGACGCAGCCCCCCCCCCCCCCCCCCCCCCCTCTACCTCTCCTCCATTCTCCACACCCACCCCCTCACTCAATGGTCTCCCCGCTGTGTGTACAGCCGACACATTCCGATTTCGGAGTAGCTCGGCGATGCTGCGAGGGGACTTTGCAGCCGCTCGGCGTTGCACTTATTGTTGTTGTCGTTGTTGCAACTGCAATATCTGTTCTTGCTTTACAAGTAGGGGAAGACGGGGTAAAAAGCGCAGGGGCGGGTAAGAAGCCCACCCCAATTATCTCATGAAATGAAGCAAATTTCAGTCTCATTTTGCCCATGAGACGAGCGTTAATGTTAATGTCTAGCATTCGTCTTTCATGAGATAATTGGGGTGGGCTTCTTAAAATGCGACTTTTTTACCCCGTCTTCCCCTAAAATAAGGACTGTCTACTGTACCTTGTCACAGCTTACGAATGTAAGGGTAGAAAAAGGTACCCGAGGTGCCTCCTCTCCACATGTACCTTTGTTTTCCACCCTTATAATTATTGGCAAACTGTTCTTGTTTTAGTAGATGTTGTTGTAGTAGTTGTTATTGTTGTAACACTGGTTGTTGTTGTTATCGAACTCTCTCTCTCTCTCTCTCTCTCTCTCTCTCTCTCTCTCTCTCTCTCTCTCTCTCTCTCTCTCTCCTCTCTCTCTCTCTCTCCTCTCTCCTCCCTCTCTCTCCTCTCTCTCTCTCTCTCTCTCTCTCTCTCTCTCTCTCTCTCTCTCTCTCTCTCTCTCTCTCTCTCTCTCTCTCTCTCTCTCTCTCTCTCTCTCTCTCTCTCTCTCTCACGGGGCGATGGTGTATTATAATTTTTTGTATCTGTTTGCTGGGTTGTTTCCGTGTGTGTCTGTCCTGGTCATGTCTTCTGATCTGATGCATAGAATCTCTCTCTCTCTCTCTCTCTCTCTCTCTCTCTCTCTCTCTCTCTCTCTCTCTCTCTCTCTCTCTCTCTCTCTCTCTCTCTCTCTCAAACTTTATTTTCCAAGGATATAGATTTTAGGCAAAGCCTATTCTTCCTATACAGAATAAAACACAAACCTGATGGCAAACGTGAGAGAGAGAGAGAGAGAGAGAGAGAGAGAGAGAGAGAGAGAGAGAGAGAGAGAGAGAGAGAGAGAGAGACAGAAGAAGAGAGAGAGAGAGAGAGACAGAGAGAGAGAGACAGACATAAGGGGGGAGAGAGAGAGAGAGAGAGAGAGAGAGACAGACAGAAGAAGAGAGAGAGAGAGACAGAGAGAGACAGAGAGAGACAGACAGACAGAAGGGGAGAGAGAGAGAGAGAGAGAGAGAGAGAGAGAGAAGGAGAGAACACCACCACCCCCAACACACACCTTAGTCTTGTTTTCTTTTTTTAGTGAGGTTTTTTAGTTTTTGTTTGTGGTTTTTTTTTATTATTCTTTTCTTTTCTATTTTACAGTGACCTGTTTTCATGAGATTTAACTCGACTTGTGGCATACGCGGCCAATTTTACTTTCAATAGGGGAAGACGGGGTAAAAAGCGCATGGGCGGGTAAGAAGCCCACCCCAATTATCTCATGAAATGAAGCAAATTTCAGTCTCATTTTGCCCATGAGACGAGCGTTAATGTCTAGCATTCGTCTCATGGGCAAATTTGACTGAAATTTTCTTTATTTCATGAGATAATTGGGGTGGGCTTCTTACCCGCCCATGCGCTTTTTACCCCGTCTTCCCCTAACTGTGTTCGACAAAGTTCAATACATTTCCGAAATGTCACCAGCCTGGGCGCCGGATGTTTTCTTCATCACAGAGAGAGAGAGAGAGAGAGAGAGAGAGAGAGAGAGAGAGAGAGAGACAATGACAATGACAATGACAATGATTTATTCATTTAGGCCTTTGCCCCTCATGAAGGGGGTACAGGATAAACAAAACATCATATACAACTGATCATAATAATATTAACAAATTAATGTATCTCATGATATCATAACTGATCGCAAACGTAAAGCTTTGTATAAATAAATCGAGAGAGAGAGAGAGAGAGAGAGAGAGAGAGAGAGAGAGACTGGGCACTGGACACTGGAAAACTTTATTTGACAAGGATAAAGATTTTAGGCGATGCCTATTCTTACCATCTGTCTTTGGATAAAAGAAAAACAAATTTAAAAACAAAACCAATTAAAATGGACATGTAACATGAAAGTAAAAAAAGAACAAAAGTCACTACAAACAAGAAACGCATTTGAAAACACGAACGTCTGCTCGCTCGCGCTCTCTCTCTCTCTCTCTCTCTCTCTCTCTCTCTCTCTCTCTCTCTCTCTCTCTCTCTCTCTCTCTCTCTCTCTCTCTCTCTCTCTCTCTCTCTCTCGCTCTCTCTCTCTCTAAGTCTCTCTCTCTAAGTCTCTCTCTCTCTCTCTCTCTCTCTCTCTCTCTCTCTCTCTCTCTCTCTCTCTCTCTCTCTCTCTCTCTCTCTCTCTCTCTCGCTCGCTCTCTCTCTCTCTCTAAGTCTCTCTCTCTAAGTCTCTCTCTCTCTCTCTCTCTCTCTCTCTCTCTCTCTCTCTCTCTCTCTCTCTCATACACACCTACATTAAAAATTAAAAATTAAAACAAAATACACATAGTGAAACAAATAATTGATGACAAGTAGGAGGTGGATGCAACATCGATCCAAACATATTTAACAAGTAGTTAAAAGGCAAACCAATAAAGAGAGTAAGAGAGAGAGAGAGAGACAGAGAAATAGAGAGAGACAGAGACAGACAGAGAGAGACACACACAGAGAGACAGACAGACAGATGGTTGCAAGAGAAAGATGTTTTGAACATTGCGAAACCTTTCTTCCGTTTTAACAACCGCATAAACTTTCTCTTTCTTTCTTTGAAACATGTCCATTGTCTAGGAATCTGTTATCACTTATAAGGGCTAAATTGGCTCCATACCAGAGCGATGTAGGCTCTGTTGTCGCTCATCTGCGCTTGCTCACGATAACAACAGGTGTAGAGTGGCACAGTGGTAGCGCGTTCGCCTCGTGCCAAGTAAACCCGAGTTCGAACTTGGGTACAGGGTGGTTTTCCTCTCACTTTGCACTAGGCCTTACGGTCTGAACGTGGAGTCCTTCGGATGAGACGATAAACCGAGGTCTCGTGTGCCCATGAACTTAGCCTACGTGAAACCCAGTGGCAACGAAAAAGTTGTCATTTGGTCCAAATTTACCCCCCCCCTTCAACGACATGGGCTGGTGTATTAGCAGATTTAAAAAAAAAATAGAAATAAGAAAAGCAAAGCGTCTCTCTTGGTGAAGGTTTGTAACGTGTCAGTGCTTTTGTTTCTTTTCTAATGCTCTTCCTACGTCAACAAATTAATAAAAATGCAATTGACTAATCAAAAAGCAGCCAAGATGTGCCCCCCCCCCCCCCCCCCCCCCCCCTACATTTCTCGATTAATTGTGTTTTTCCGTTATTGCCTTTCTTACCATACATAAAGCTGTATTTTAGGAACATTTTCACCAAATTATCTTTTGGGAATACTAACCCTAACCCTAACCCCCACCCTATAAGACGGAAAAACGCAACGAACCACAACTGTGACAAATCGCGGTGTACTGCAGTACATAGTGGGGGGTAGGGTTAGGTTTAGGGCTAGGGTTAGGGATAGGGTTAGTATTCCAAAAAGGTTATTATCTAAAAATGTTCTTTAAATACAGCTTTATGTATGGTAAGAAAGGCAAAAACGAAAAAATAGAATTAACCGAGAAATGCAGGGGGGGTGGCACATCCTGTTGCACACAAATTAATGTCGTATAATTTTGTGTGTTTGTCATGAAGATGAAGGCAGCCATATTGTTTCAATAAGATTAGGGCTAAATCATAGAATACATTCTCGATAGCTAAGAGTCAAAACGGACTCTCTTCAGATGTTCCGTCGACTTCATTTGGTACTTATTGAGAGAAAGTAGTAACTTGTCTTTAAGAAATATCATTATTATTGATCATTTGCGCATTGGACTATAGAGGGGAAGTATTGTGTTTGGGTCTAGTTGAGTTTTGGCTCCTTTTGTTGCCTGCTTTTTGCTCCTTTTGCTATATTTGCTGTTTGCTGTTTTCTTGTTTGTCTATGTTGATAAAGGCGCATTCGCCGAAATATCCAGTAGTTTTGTTTTGTCTCTTGTGACTAAAATAGCGTCACTTTAGACATGTCGTGTAGTTGTTTGTTTGTTGTAAAGAACGACGGATAAAATATAAATACAATAATCCGCATGTTATGCTTTTATCGGTCTTTTTAAATGCAAGATATAAGTTTTCGCAATATGCTACATAATAAATCAATGGAGATATCTGATGATAGCCCGCTTTGGCTCTAAGCCATGGCTGATTATTGCTGTCATAGATGCACAAGGTCGTCAGCCTGCATTGCTAATGACTCGACACCACTAAACCTGTTAATTAATGTTGACTGACACGCACAAACTCCGTGCCCCGTATCTAGTAAGAAACCGAACCAATAATAATAATATTATTCTACCTAATGGGCATGGCTTAGGCAGCATTAAGCTTATTTGATCGGTTAAATGCGGTTTTATTTGGAATGGAAGGTTGTGGATGGGAAGGGTTTAACATTTGAAATATATACTTCTTGTTGTTGCCGGTTGTTTTTTTAATCAGAGTTAGTGCATTTTTATTGTTTTTTGATCACTCCCAATGGGGGGTGTCGATCCATGTTTTGTCTTTATCTATTTCTTCTTCTTCTTCTTCTACCAATGATGTCCACCTGCCGTAACCGGCAATAACTGACATATATTGGGGGTTTAAAAAAAATCGCTGCGCGGGGGAAAAAAACAAAACAAAATGTGTTCAATTGTTAATAAAAGCATTTAAACACTTTAGAGTATTTAGAGGACAGTCGACTTTGATTATATTTCGTGGAGCGCTACGGTATCCTCAACAAAAAAACCGTTCCTGTCTTTTTTCTCTCCAAAAGTTGGAGTTTTTCTAGGCTGACATTTTCATCGGTACAAATAGTTGTGTGTGTTTTCGAAAGATCTTTTGCCAAATTTACTGTAGGAGCTTTGGAGAAGGAAGAAAAAAAGATGTTAGCAACCGCTTGTACATGTATGGTGTTATACAATGGTTTTACGTAATGGGTGTTATCCTTCTGAAACAGTCTTTCGGATGAGACGATAAACCGAGGTCCCGTGTGCCCATGCACTTAGCATACGCTAATCCCAGTGGCAACGAAAAAGTTGTAATTTGGTCCAAATTTAACACACACACACCCTCTCATCAGTCACACAAAAATCGCATGCAAAAAAATAATTGGGTGGCGCGTCTCTGGCTGCGACGCTCTCTCCAGGTGGGAGCAACCCGAATTTCACAGAGACGCCTCTGTGACTATAAAGTACCTAATACCTAATAATACCTAATGGGTGTTATCCTTCCGAAACAGTAACGTTTGTCTACGTGTTTTTCCCTACCTTACCATTATGATTGTAGTTTTTGCGAAAACAAACTGAACCCAAGATTGAAGAATGGGTCTCCCTCCACCTACTGTCAAAAGCTTGGAGAAAATCTCTTAACCGAAAGCACCGTTGCTGGCATAATTTTGTAAACTTTCTCAAGTCGTACTGAGAGTGACGCAATGGTATTTGTTCTCGCCTCACATACACACACACACACACCCCTCCACCCACCCCCACCCCTCAAAACTACAAAGGATGAGATGGACAATTAAGCCCTTGCCATAATTAAATGTGACGAAATTGGTTGGAAAGTAAGATCAGTGCTGCGCTACCTCTCAAAGCAGAGAATTGCAGAGTGTCGGTACTACTTTCTTTTCTTTCTTTTTTAGTCAACATTCTCACGGCCAGCATAAGGGCAAAAAACAAACAAGTAAACAAACAACAAACCCTCACCTGCTTAGCACCTGAGGAGAGGGAGGAGGTAGTAGTAGTAGTAGTAGCACCGGCCATGGTATGTGTCAGTCTGTCAATCAAATCAGTCAATCCCCTCAACAACAACAACAACAACAACAAAAACAACAACCAATCTTTAGACCACTAACGGCTCAGAAAGGCAGAGAGGCTTGGATTCCCCGGGAGGCTGGTCAGTATACTGCAGCCCAAAAAAAAAGATGGTGATGTTGCTCTCTGACCCGCCGACCGGCCACTACCAACTGAGCTAGGCGACTGACAAGTCTAAGTCGGTGTGGTTCGACAAAAAGAGACACGCTAGGAATCGACACGAGTTTAAATAACCGCGCCTTTGCAAAAGTCTTTACTAAGGAAAACACAAACAAAAAGCTGTGGGGGCGGTTAGAGGGAAGGGGTAGGGTGGGGGGGTGGAGGGAGGACGAAGATAGTGGCTGGTGAGACGGCAGTTCCGTCCATCTGTGGCTGTTGTCTCCTATGATAGGTATGCTGAGCATCACGGGGCAAGCACAGCGTGGGTGGTGGTCTCGCCACGCTGTCGAGGAACTCTTTGGTCAGGGATGCTTTAAGCGTA
>CM065694.1:27705952-27740952 GCA_017654935.2 Phymorhynchus buccinoides
TTGTAAAGAGTTAAGAGTATAGAAAGCGATGTGTTGCATTGTCTGTTTGTAAAGAGTAAAGAGTATAGAAAGTGATGTGTTGCATTGTCTGTTTGTAAAGAGTAAAGAGTATAGAAAGTGATGTGTTGCATTGTCTGTTTGTAAAGAGTAAAGAGTATAGAAAGTGATGTGTTCCATTGTCTGTTTGTAAAGAGTAAAGAGTATAGAAAGTGATGTGTTCCATTGTCTGTTTGTAAAGAGTAAAGAGTATAGAAGCGATGTGTTGCATTGTCTGTTTGTAAAGAGTAAAGAGCATAGAAAGTGATGTGTTGCATTGTCTGTTTGTAAAGAGTAAAGAGTATAGAAAGTGATGTGTTGCATTGTCTGTTTGTAAAGAGTAAAGAGTATAGAAAGTGATGTGTTGCATTGTCTGTTTGTAAAGAGTAAAGAGTATAGAAAGTGATGTGTTGCATTGTCTGTTTGTAAAGAGTAAAGAGTATAGAAAGTGATGTGTTGCATTGTCTGTTTGTAAAGAGTAAAGAGTATAGAAAGTGATGTGTTCCATTGTCTGTTTGTAAAGAGTAAAGAGTATAGAAAGCGATGTGTTCCATTGTCTGTTTGTAAAGAGTAAAGAGTATAGAAAGTGATGTGTTGCATTGTCTGTTTGTAAAGAGTAAAGAGTATAGAAAGTGATGTGTTGCATTGTCTGTTTGTAAAGAGTAAAGAGTATAGAAAGTGATGTGTTGCATTGTCTGTTTGTAAAGAGTAAAGAGTATAGAAAGTGATGTGTTGCATTGTCTGTTTGTAAAGAGTAAAGAGTATAGAAATGATGTGTTGCATTGTCTGTTTGTAAAGAGTAAAGAGTATAGAAAGTGATGTGTTGCATTGTCTGTTTAAAGAGTAAAGAGTAGAAAAATGTGAGTATAAAGAGTATAGAAAGTGATGTGTTGCATTGTCTGTTTGTAAAGAGTAAAGAGTATAGAAAGTGATGTGTTGCATTGTCTGTTTGTAAAAGTAAAGAGTATAGAAAGTGATGTGTTGCATTGTCTGTTTGTAAAGAGTAAAGAGTATAGAAAGTGATGTGTTGCATTGTCTGTTTGTAAAGAGTAAAGAGTATAGAAAGTGATGTGTTGCATTGTCTGTTTGTAAAGAGTAAAGAGTATAGAAAGTGATGTGTTGCATTGTCTGTCTGTTTGTAAAGAGTAAAGAGTGTAAAATAGAAAGTGATGTGTTGCATTGTCTGTTTGTAAAGAGTAAAGAGTATAGAAAGTGATGTGTTGCATTGTCTGTTTGTAAAGAGTAAAGAGTATAGAAAGTGATGTGTTGCATTGTCTGTTTGTAAAGAGTAAAGAGTATAGAAAGTGATGTGTTGCATTGTCTGTTTGTAAAGAGTAAAGAGTAAGAAAGTGATGTGTTGCAGTCTGTTTTAAATAAAAGTGATGTGTTGTGTTGCATTGTCTGTTTGTAAAGAGTAAAGAGTATAGAAGTGATGTGTTGCATTGTGTTTGTTTGTAAAGAAGTAAAGAGTAGAGTAGGAAAGTGATGTGTTGCATTGTCTGTTTGTAAAGAGTAAAGAGTATAGGAAGTGATGTGTTGCATTGTCTGTTTGTAAAGAGTAAAGAGTATAGAAAGTGATGTGTTGCATTGTCTGTTTGTAAAGAGTAAAGAGTATAGAAAGTGATGTGTTGCATTGTCTGTTTGTAAAGAGTAAAGAGTATAGAAAGTGATGTGTTGCATTGTCTGTTTGTAAAGAGTAAAGAGCATAGAAAGTGATGTGTTGCATTGTCTGTTTGTAAAGAGTAAAGAGTATAGAAAGTGATGTGTTGCATTGTCTGTTTGTAAAGAGTAAAGAGTAGTAGAGAAAGTGATGTGTTGCATTGTCTGTTTGTAAAGAGTAAAGAGTAGAGAAAGTGATGTGTTGCATTGTCTGTTTGTAAAGAGTTAAGAGCATAGGATGTGTTGCATTGTCTGTTTGTAAAGAGTAAAGAGTATAGAAAGTGATGTGTTGCATTGTCTGTTTGTAAAGAGTAGAAGTGTTGCATTGTCTGAAAAAGTGTATTGAAAGTGATGTGTTGCATTGTCTGTTTGTAAAGAGTAAAGAGTATAGGAAGTGATGTGTTGCATTGTCTGTTTGTAAAGAGTAAAGAGTATAGAAAGTGATGTGTTGCATTGTCTGTTTGTAAAGAGTAAAGAGTATAGAAAGTGATGTGTTGCATTGTCTGTTTGTAAAGAGTAAAGAGTATAGGAAGTGATGTGTTGCATTGTCTGTTTGTAAAGAGTAAAGAGTATAGAAAGTGATGTGTTGCATTGTCTGTTTGTAAAGAGTAAAGAGTATAGAAAGTGATGTGTTGCATTGTCTGTTTGTAAAGAGTAAAGAGTAGAAAGTGATGTGTTGCATTGTCTGTTTGTAAAGAGTAAAGAGTATAGAAAGTGATGTGTTGCATTGTCTGTTTGTAAAGAGTAGGAAGTGATGTGTTGCATTGTCTGTTTGTAAAGAGTATAAAGTGATGAGTAAAGTGATGTGTTGCATTGTCTGTTTGTAAAGAGTAAAGAGCATAGAAAGTGATGTGTTGCATTGTCTGTTTGTAAAGAGTAAAGAGTAGAGAAAGTGATGTGTTGCATTGTCTGTTTGTAAAAGTAAAGAGTAGAGAAAGTGATGTGTTGCATTGTCTGTTTGTAAAGAGTAAAGAGTAGGAAGTGATGTGTTGCATTGTCTGTTTGTTTGTAGGAAGTGATGTGTTGCATTGTCTGTTTGTAAAGAGTAAAGAGTATAGAAAGTGATGTGTTGCATTGTCTGTTTGTAAAGAGTAAAGAGTATAGGAAAGTGATGTGTTGCATTGTCTGTTTGTAAAGAGTAAAGAGTATAGAAAGTGATGTGTTGCATTGTCTGTTTGTAAAGAGTATAGAAAAGAGCATTGTCTGTTTGTATAGAAAGTGATGTGTTGCATTGTCTGTTTGTAAAGAGTAAAGAGCATAGAAAGTGATGTGTTGCATTGTCTGTTTGTAAAGAGTAAAGAGTATAGAAAGTGATGTGTTGCATTGTCTGTTTGTAAAGAGTAAAGAGTATAGGAAGTGATGTGTTGCATTGTCTGTTTGTAAAGAGTAAAGATTAGGAAGTGATGTGTTGCATTGTCTGTTTGTAAAGAGTATAGGAAGTGATGTGTTGCATTGTCTGTTTGTAAAGAGTAAAGAGTATAGAAAGTGATGTGTTGCATTGTCTGTTTGTAAAGAGTAAAGAGTATAGGAAGTGATGTGTTGCATTGTCTGTTTGTAAAGAGTAAAGAGTATAGAAAGTGATGTGTTGCATTGTCTGTTTTTGTAAAGAGTATAGAAAGTGATGTGTTGCATTGTCTGTTTGTAAAGAGTAAAGAGTATAGAAAGTGATGTGTTGCATTGTCTGTTTGTAAAGAGTAAAGAGTATAGAAAGTGATGTGTTGCATTGTCTGTTTGTAAAGAGTAAAGAGTATAGAAAGTGATGTGTTGCATTGTCTGTTTGTAAAGAGTAAAGAGTATAGGAAGTGATGTGTTGCATTGTCTGTTGTAAAGAGTAAAGAGTATAGGAAGTGATGTGTTGCATTGTCTGTTTGTAAAGAGTAAAGAGTATAGGAAGTGATGTGTTGCATTGTCTGCTTGTAAAGAGTAAAGAGTATAGGAAGTGATGTGTTGCATTGTCTGTTTGTAAAGAGTAAAGTGCATAGAAAGCGATGTGTTGCATTGTCTGTTTGTAAAGAGTAAAGAGTAGAGAAAGTGAAACAAAAGTTTGTACCGTTTAGCTTTCAAGTCTGCTCTCAATGTTCTGACGGGGATGGGGGGTGGGGGGCAAAAACGTGCAGACACACAAAGATGTAATTATAGACAGGAAATGTATCCATTTCGACGGTAATTTTTTTTTAAAAAGAAAAACAAATAAAAATGAAAGAAAGACTTTTATATAGAACATAATTATCTTCATGTTTTTAGCATAAGAACTATAGCAGGGCAGATGGCGAGGAAGAAAGTGGGAGAAAGTTAACTCATTCGCATCGCAACGATTTTGAATTATTACAAAAACTCACAAATCACTCTAGCCATACACACAAACAAAACAGACATAAACAAAAGGAGAAATGAAAGAAGATTACGGGGTTTTACTTCAGGTTTAGACATAGGGAAGTGGTAGATCAGACTTGTTTATACATCAGACTTTATATATAAAAACTTTCTACACCGATTGGTTTCCCCACAACAGCCACCACAAAAGCAAAGTCAGAGGCAAAATGGTGGTCTAAGGGAGTGAAGCGAGTTTAGAAGTGACCAATGTATGGTGTGTACACAGATTTACTTCCCTTGAAGCAAATGTTTCAAATTGACAGCTGTCTATTAATTCTGGACATATATGGCCGGAACGACTTGAATGAGTTAAAAGTTAGAACACACTTGAGAAAAAACGCACACGTAGAAACGAAGTAGTAAGGATTAAAGACCCACCAGATCACCTTGTCACAATCACGGGCTTCGCGTGTTTTCTCTCTTATAGCTGGTAAGAAATCTTGTTTTGGACCAGGTGTGACTCCCATACAAATGCCCCCAAATTCAAACCGAAACATCATTTTAAAGAGCAGCCTCGATAATAAGTTGGGGGTATCTGTATGTGGGTCACAGCTACCCAGAAAGAAAGAAAAAAACCAAGGGACTTAATCGTGGTGGGTCAGTGGGTCTTTAAGGAATGGTTGGGGTTAGTTTGAGGGAGGTGAGGGTGGGTGGGGCGGTGGATGTGTCGTGATGATCGATCAGACGCGGGTTTATGCTCGTCAAATATGGCACGTAATAAGATATCATTCCGAGAATTGTGTCAGTGGCACGGCTCATTCTTCGGTTCAATATTGTACGACATTATTATATAGTAGCACAATTATTTCATAACTCTCGGTACAATGCTCTCTCTCCTCCCTCCCACTGCCTTCAGTTGAAAGCATAGCCAGTGTTATGTAGTCTGCTCCTTCAACGTAATCAACCGGAACCAGAACCTGAACAATTTTCATTGATCAGCATATTATGACAGGGTCGTCGGGTGCTGTGCAAGTGACGTAAAGCGTTGCGTGTGTTTGGGTGATGTCCCTTGTCTGAGGCCTGATGGTGACGGGTCGTTGATTGATCCCTTTAGACGGCAATGGTCGACTTAGCTGCTGATCTCACCGCCAGGTGGCGACACGACAAACTTCTCTCTCTCTCTCTCTCTCTCTCTCTCTCTCTCTCTCTCTCTCTCTCTCTCTCTCTCTCTCTCTCTCTCTCTCTCTCTCTCTCTCTCTCTCTCTCTCTCTCTCTCTCTCTCTCTCTCTCTCTCTCTCTCTCTCTCTCTCTCTCTCTCTCTCTCTCTCTCTCTCTCTCTCTCCAACAAAGAATAGCACTAGGATTAGCCCCATTTGAGTTATTTGTCGCCACCTGACGGTGAAATCAGCAGCTAAGTCGCTCATTTACAGGTCACTGCGTTAACATCACCAGAAAGCGTTGACACAGCACACATTTTTCCTAAAGAGACAAAAGCTTAATCGCTACTAGGAAGATACTAATAGCTCGTGCAAAACGCTATTTTCTTCCATTTTGGTTTAAACAAATTTTTATTGAAAATCAATACAGCTGCAACATAAGCAAATGCAAATGAGCACAACAAGCTTAAAGCTTATACAAGGCGCTCAGACACAGATATGTTACACAATACTGGCTGCCAAAAGTAATAAGACACTGGAACAGAACATAATAATGAAATAACAAGCAAAACGGGAACATTAAGAGATTATAACAAGCAACAACAGTAACAACAACAAAAACTAATAAATAAATCTCACAAAACTGTAGCATAGAATTTGAATTTTAAGGTGGGGCGAAAAACAACACCAATTAATTCCAAAAAGTACAAAACCGCTTGCGACTCAGCATCAAGACAACTCATCATTTAAAACATATTTTCAACATATTTTCAGCCAGGGTCGCAAATCCACGTAAACAGATGAGTCAAAGGAACTGTAAGTTAATCACAGGGAAGCAATTAATCAATATCAAACTTCTTTGATGGCTGAATGAATTTTACAAACTGTAGAGAGTATTTGCGTATTTTCTAGTTGGTTTTTGGTTTAAACAAATGTATTCATAAACAATCACATGACAAAGCAGCATCATAAAAAGGATCAGCACAACAAGCTTAAAGCTTATACTAGGTGCTCAAAACATTGTAAGTACACAGTATTAGCTGCAACTAGTGAAATTAGTAGGTTTTTGCTTTGACTGCCAAACAATAACACTGTAACATCTGTTTCTACATCTTCAAGTAATAACTGTATTGTCTGGATACGAGCTTGTTCATAAAAGGGGGCAGTTTAGGAGAACATGATTTGCCTTCTCTTTCATTTTGACCTGTGCATGTTTGATTGCAGTACAGGGGTGGGTGCAAGCAACAACAACAACAACAACAACAACAACAACAAAAACTATGATCCCTAGTAACACCCGAGTTTCATGGATGATTTCTTCTATGATAGTACTTTAGAACTCCACGAAATGTCATTTATATCAATTAATAAGACTGTCAATCTATTATATATAATATAAATTACAGCACATTAAAGCAATAAACTACTTTAGAACTCCACGAAATGTCATTTATATCAATTAATAAGACTGTCAATCTATTATATATAATATAAATTACAGCACATGTAAAGCAATAAACAATTAAGATAGAATAGAACCATCTGGGCGTGCAATCATGACTACGTCTTAGACAGTCAACTCGGGTAGTAGTATGTAGATTAGACTAAATTCCCAATAAAACGATTGGCTGCTTAGCCTAATTTAAATACTACTACCCGTGTTGACTTTGTAAGACGCACTCGTGATTCCACGCCCAGTTGTTTCCAAAGGCAATCCTTAACCAGTTCGAAGAGTGATTGTTTGGTTGTTTGTTTTGCGTATTTGTTTTGTTTTGTTTTTGTTTCTTGGTTTGCTGGGTTTAGTTGTTATTTGTTGGCTTAAATATTCTTTAATATGCCAACAACACGTACAATTCCAAATAATACAGAAACAAGGGCAGCAACAAGCTATTTGTTGTTGGTGTTGTTTGACTTGTTTGTTTGTTTGCTTGCTAGTTTCTGGTTTTGTCAAACGTTAAACGTTCACGAAAACTCACTCTTTCGTTAACGTTTTAACCCTTTCACTGCCAGCCATATTTCATCCAAAAATATCCATCAAATTTACCTAGATAGAGAACAAAATCCATCTGCAGTACTGGGGATTCTTCTGTAACGTATATAAAATAAGGTCTATCCTTACTTCCCAAAACTAAGACAATAGGGTCTTTGGATAAACGACCCCAATTTGAAGCCTTTTCAGTAACATAGGTGTTTAATCACTGTGGTGCTAAAATGCAACCTTGGAGGCGAAAGGGTTAAAAACAAAATGAATATCATGTTCACAGATACGCAGACACACAAACAGACAAACTAATTAAGACAAAAACGGGTTGTTGTTTTTTTCCTTGGCGGCGGTAATGACAGTGTACACGTAAGTCAACTAGTAATACGCTAAGGCCCGAAGTGTAAAAGAACGTAAAAACTCGGATAACGCGTAAATGTCGGACTTTTGCTTGCCATAAAGTTCCAGAAGAACGCGTTGGGACGCGATTCCGCTATGTCTGGTTCAAAATTTTGCTTTTGAAATTTGATTTTGAAGGCAAAATGTATGAAATTTCCTTAAAATTTAGTGTCGTCTGCGTCGCCCGAGTTGTGTCGGAAATTGCCGAATCTACCTCGGAAAACACGAAGAATGCCGAACCTGTGTTTTGTAGCTTCCGCCCTTCTCACTCTCGCACAACATCAGTGCTAATAAAGTCTGTCACTAAGTCACGCAAAATTTGCTCAAATCAATACATTGCTTCCAGTATTGCATCTTTATTCTTTAGTATGTGGTACGGGGAACTGTCTTACATTCATAGAACAGCATACTATATGTTCTCTCAGTGTAACGTTGATTAAATTATATTTGCATTTCAAAAATATTATTTCTGGACCCGTGCGGAGCACGGGTGTAACTAGTAATGTATAATTTAAAAAGAACTCACGTGTCATTTATGATGAAGGAAACTGGGACAATGGTGTTCTGACACTCGCAATTACTGTTACAACTGATTGATTGGAGAGAACATTTAAATGCTAGCCCGTTTGATTTGTTTATGAAATATTGCTACAGTGTTTGTTTTAGCATTGCTTGAGCGTCGTAAATTAGTCACATCACCATGATATATTGTATGGCTGGGGACAAGCTGTCGCCATAGCCGCCTTCTTGGGATAAATATAAATATACCGATCTCCAAGAGAGCCAAAGAAGGCTGCCAAGCGTGGGATATAAAATCATAACTTGACATATCATTTGCGTATTTTAACCCATAGGCGTAGTGTAAACGCACGTGAGAAAAAGGTGTAAGAATACACCGTTGCTATTAGAAACTTGACGTCACAGTTATTTATCTTCACATAGCATTATTACATTACCGTCTTGTCAACGCGAGCTGTGCCTACCAAAGCTGGACCCAGAATTTGACAAGCTGTGCAGTGCTACCACAAGGATTCATTCAGCGCTGACGACAAAATGTAATGCTGGTACACAACGAAGCCACTCTCAAGAAGATTCATGGCTCGATTGAATCAACAGTGCCAGCTGTCACAGATCCACACAAACCATTCTGTGCGTGCCACTTGGAACATCTAGTCGTGGATCTAGGCCTAGGCTACTCAACTCCATGATCAGCCATGCGCGGCGATATTAGCAGACGATTCGAGCTATGCAATTTTGTCACAGGGAGAGTCCATGTTGATAATGTAGACGCGGTACTGTCGCAAGAACAGCTCGAATTCATCTTCAGTCTGGAAATAAAAATGAGCCGACTGAACCTGTGTGAAGAGCTACCGCACCTCCGGGTTTTTTTTTAAAGCGTGTTTTCCGGCCTGTGATTGACGTTCTTGACAAAGCTGACTCCCCTCTTTTTCACTGTGTGTTTGAAATTGACTCACTCTCGTTAAGTGTGTACGTTTTATTGTTGGTGTTTACAAGTTAAAATAACAGTAATTGTCGTTAGTGTTTCAGTTCATTGCTTCTGTTTGTGTTTATCTTTAAACGTTACATTTTGTCACCACTTCTTATGAAGTACATTTGTGTTAAAAATTTATATTTTGTTGAACTATATTCTTTGCGCAAGAATGCGTGTTACAGTGTGTGCTGCGACCATTGTTGTGAAAATGGATGCGTTTTCATTTCGCTGCAGATCTGAGCCTGTTTCTTGTTCTTGCTTTTCTGTTGATACATATCGGTATAAATCCGTTATTAGGACTTTGGAATGGGATATTGCTTTACCCCACTCCAAAATCCTAATAACTGATATTAGTGAACTCCCGTATGATGCGGATGCCCCCCCCCTCTTTTGTGTCATTGCTTGAAAAAGGAAAATGGCGACAACTGATATTCAGCCATATGGACTGGTCAAAATTGTTTCCACTTTTTCGTGCCAAGAAAAGAATTTACGGTTTTAGGAGTAGGGATAGGGGTTGGGTTGAAGGGATGTACACGTTGTTTAAGTGTATCAATGCGTTGAAAATGCCTGTTAGTCATGCTAATGTGGGATTGCGATTATATCAGCATGACGTTGCGTGCGTTTTGTTGTTGCTATTTCAGTAGGCTATAACATTTTTTTCTATTATTATTATGAGCCGAAAGTTGTGGTTCGTTTTCAGTTTTTACTCTGTGTCTTTTCTTTCTCCCCCACCCCCCACCCCATTTTTTCCCTTTTCTTACAAAATTAGTTATGAGTCGTGCGCAAGGGAATTAAAAGGGAGATCTTCATTTTTCATGTCTGCAATGAAATAAAGCACAATCTTTTTTTTAGAAGACACTCACATTTCAGTACGTAATAGCATCATGTTCTCTCTTCTCTTCTTTTCGTTTTGATGGTCATTCTACCGAACACCATAGAGAACAAAAGGTGTGGAATTCTATAACCCTTCATGCAGAGCTCTCCTAGTGCTCGTTACAGTAGCTATCAATTGATTCTTCTCAGCTGTCTCCTACTATAATGTGAGTTTCGGTTAGATCGAAGCCATCGTCGATCGATAGAATCACTAGCACTGAGAGTGACTTTCCTAACAGGAATTTCACCATTGTGCCTTTAGGAATAACCACGCATTATTTTTATTATGCAAGTTTTCAACAACAGCCCCCACTACCCTCCCCAATCATCACCCCCGGTCCCTTCCTTCTACGATTCCTTCACTTTCTTCTTCTTCTTCTTCTTCTTCTTCTTCTTCTGCGTTCCCAGGCCATAAGGCCATAATGGGTAAGGTACGTAATGTGTCCGGTTTTCAGTTTTCACTGGTCTCCCCGCTGCGTACAGCCGGCACATTCCGATTTCGGAGGAGCTCAAAGATTGGAAGATGTTATGGGGAAAAAAGGCAAGAGAATGGGCCAACAGGTCAGAAAGACAGTAGATGATAGAAAGCAAAGGGGAAAAGGCAGAGTCAAAGAGAGTGAAAGAGAGTGAAAGACGAGAGGAAGTTACAAGCACAGAACTTCCAGAAGGTGGAGGAACTATTTTTACGAAAGACACCCACCCCCCGGTATCCCCACGGGGAGAGACTCGTGGAGGGGTCGGGGTCGTCCAGCTCCCCGTATGGAGGCACGAGTCATCCACCCAATGCCCCACTTCACCTTCAATGTGTGATTCTCCCACCCACTCTCCCTTCAACGAGAGTTTCCTTTGTCGCAGCTCCATAACGTAATCACATGAGAGAAAATAATAAATAGGCTTACTGCACTCTTTCATCCCTATCGCCTTCTTATAAACCATTACCCGGTATATTATTCCTGGTAAAGCAGATGGAGGAAAGATGGTATCATCGATACCTTCTGGGGCTTCCTCTATACGAAATGTACAAGAATGATACGTTTTCGTTTCTGATACCCTCCAAGCAAGAATAACAAGATTTTACGTACAGCTGTTGAGCGCTCACAGGCTGTTTGTAGGCAGCGTGTCAACAGAAAATGATGGTACTAATGTAATTTGGCTGTTTTGTGATTGTCCTGCATGCGTTTTGAACATTTGGTTGTCTGTTTCATTCTTTTGAACATAATTATGCAGAGAAAATAAAACACAGCTTTCCCATTGGCAAAAGAAAGAAAAGGAAGGGGAAAAAAGAATGACAAGATTACTGGATTAAAGTCAAGAATTATGTGACGCCTCTTGGCATTAAACCTGTGAAGTTGGTAGTGAAAATGTGCATAAAGCAATGGAAATTATGCATAAGCCAATACATAAAAGACGACAATGAAAGAAGACACACACACACACACACACACACACACACACACACATACACACACACACACACGAATAGCGAATACCGCCAGCCATCTTTGAGCCCCAAAAATGCAGACATGACAAATGAAGATCTCCCTTTTAATTCCCTTGCGCATGACTCATAACTAATTTTGTAAGAAAAGGGAAAAAAATGGGGTGGGGGGTGGGGGGTGGGGGAGAAAGAAAAGACACAGAGTAAAAACTGAAAACGAACCACAACTTTCGGCTCATAATAATAATAGAAAAAAATGTTATAGCCTACTGAAATAGCAACAACAAAACGCACGCAACGTCATGCTGGATATAATCGCAATCCCACATTAGCATGACTAACAGGCATTTTCAACGCATTGATACACATAAACAACGTGTACATCCCTTCAACCCAACCCCTATCCCTACTCCTAAAACCGTAAATTCTTTTCTTGGCACGAAAAAGTGGAAACAATTTTGACCAGCCCATATGGCTGAATATCAGTTGTCGCCATTTTCCTTTTTCAAGCAATGACACAAAAGAGGGGGGGGGGTCATCCGCATCATACGGGAGTTCACTAATATCAGATATTAGGATTTTGGAGTGGGGTAAAGCAATAACCCATTCCAAAGTCCTAATAACGGATTTATACCGATATGTATCAACAGAAAAGCAAGAAAAAGAAACAGGCTCAGATCTGCAGCGAAATGAAAACGCATCCATTTTCACAACAATGGTCGCAGCACACACACTGTAACACGCATTCTTGCGCAAAGAATATAGTTCAACAAAACATAAATTTTTAACACAAATGTACTTCATAAGAAGTGGTGACAAGATGTAACGTTTAAATATAAACACAAACAGAAGCAATGAACTGAAACACTAACGACAATTACTGTTATTTTAGCTTGTAAACACCAACAATAAAACATACACACTTAACGAGAGCGAGTCAATTTCAAACACACAGTGAAAAAGAGGGGAGTCAGCTTTGTCAAGAACGTCAATCACAGGTCCGGAAAACACGCTTCTTTTTTTTTAAACGGAGGTGCGGTAGCTCTTCACACAGGTTCAGTCGGCTCATTTTTATTTCCGGACTGAAGATGAATTCGAGCTGTTCTTGCGACAGTACTGCGTCTACATTATCAACATGGACTCTCCCTGTGACGAATGTGCATA
This sequence comes from Phymorhynchus buccinoides, assembly GCA_017654935.2. Classification (NCBI taxonomy): domain Eukaryota; kingdom Metazoa; phylum Mollusca; class Gastropoda; order Neogastropoda; family Raphitomidae; genus Phymorhynchus; species Phymorhynchus buccinoides. Next base: position 27,718,465 of record CM065694.1, read on the forward strand.
GTTCGAATCGTCAGCTAATATCGCCGCGCATGGCTGATCATGGAGTTGAGTAGCCTGGGCCTAGATCCACGGCTAGACGTTCCAAGTGGCACGCACAGAATGGTTTGTGTAGATCTGTGACAGCTGGCACTGTTGATTCAGTCGAGCCATGAATCTTCTTGAGAGTGTCTTCGTTGTGTACCAGCATTACATTTTGTCGTCAGCGCTGAATGAATCCTTGGGGTAGCACTGCACAGCTTGTCAAATTCTGGGTCCAGCTTTGGTAGGTACAGCTCGCGTTGACAAGACGGTAATGTAATAATGCTATGTGAAGATAAATAACTGTGACGTCAAGTTTCTAATAGCAACGATGTATTCTTACACCTTTTTGTCACGTGCGTTTACACTACGCCTATGGGTTAAAATACGCAAATGATATGTCAAGTTATGATTTCATATCCCACGCTTGGCAGCCTTCTTTGACTCTCTTGGAGATCGGTATATTTATATTTATCCCAAGAAGGCGGCTATGGCGACAGCTTGTCCCCAGCCATGCAATATATCATGGTGATGTGACTAATTTACGACGCTCAAGCAATGCTAAAACAAACACTGTAGCAATATTTTATAAACAAATCAAACGGGCTTGCACTTAAATGTTCGAATAAAGAAAAGTTCAGTCACATTTGCCCATGAGACGAATGCTAAACATTAACACTCGTCTCATGGGCAAAATGTGACTGAAATTTGCTTTATTTCATGAGATAATTGGCATGGGATTCTTACCCGCCCATGGGCTTTTTACCCCGTCTTCCCATAAATCTCGAGATTAAATCAATCGATGCTTTATGCCGTCACGAGCTTTCCAGCTTATAGTGATGAATCCAATCACCGTGTTTTACATATGAACGCGTTCAGTCCCTGTCATTATAGCTAAAGCTTTGGTCTAGCCATGAACCGTACATTAAGTCTATAGCATCATCCATGGTCTAACTAACTATAAGACAGTGCTCACGGACTCGCATTCCCCCCCAACCTCTTTGACGTCAATGCATCATCGATCACATTGGAAGATGAGAGTTAATCCACAACTCGACATGCCACAGGAACACCCATTAGGGAGTTTTGTGCTTTTTTTGTGTGTGGCTTAAACGAATTTGTATTGAATAATACATAGTAAAGCAGCAACATAGCAAATTGGAATGAGCACAACAAGCTTAAAGCTTATACAAGGCGCTCAAACATTATACAATATTGGCTGCCACAAGTAATAAGAGAATGGAACAGAACATGATAATGAAAATGATAGCATACAAAACGTGCACGAACAAGCAAGCAACAACAAGAACAACAATAACATAGAAATTGAAATTGAAAATAAAATGAAATTGAAATTGAAATTGAGGGGGCAAGAGGCATCTAACTCCAAACAGTATAAAACTATTTGTGATTTGTGATTCAGTGTCAAGACAATCAATAATTTGAATCACACTCTCAGCATATTTTCAGTTTTGTACTTTGCCGATCCAAAGACTGTATAGGGGAAGACAAGCATTCGGTCTCTTTTCCCTACATGAGTAGTGAGGACATAAACACTGGTTATGTCCCTTTTAAACGTGACACATTTACACGTCGATAGGCCAGTTGAATTCTCCGTTCAAATTCCAGTCTGAGTTTTTGGATAGCCGCCGCTGTGAATGGTGTATAACTATCCCACTAATGATAACTCTATCAGCCCGGTTCGCTGTAACTCTTCAGTAGTCCATCTTACCCTTTTAGAATCTTTGGCCGATCTACGATCGCAAATATGAGTCTAATTTTGTCACGGTTTGTTGTCCTTTGCCGATCTACGATCGCAAAGGAGCATGTTTTCATTCGGGTTTGTAACTTGTTTTGTTTGTTTGTTTGTTGTTGTTTTTTTCTGTCTGTCCCAAGGATATCTCCCGAACCGCTTGACAGAATCGCTTCACATTTTGTGTGGCTGTGTGTCACTAAGAGAGGAAGGGATCCGCTGCGCATAAATTATCGCCGTCGTGACCTTGACCTTGGCGTATGACCTTGGAAACCGAAAATCTTTAAAGGGCCATAACTTCTACATCGTTGGACTTAGAGTCTTCAAACTTGTTGTTATTGTTATTGTTTTGTTTTTCTCAGTGTAGCGAGTCCATAAACGAGGATCACTAATGTCGACAGAGTCTTTAACGAGAGACTTACAATCTCAGACTATTCTTCACGGTTTTCGTGTTGAAGAGGCTCGTCCATTCATATATATATATACAAGCGATATCACGACAGACGAAGTTATTTTCCAACCAGCGGGGCAGATACGCTTTGTGTCTTTCTCCGTATATCACCTATGTGTACAGTGTTCTGTTCACAATAACTTTTTTTAATGCTTGTATGTATAATTGCATGGGTGCAACTCCCCCAAATGAAAAACAACAACAATGAAAGGCAGGGATCCAGGGGCCCAGGCAGGGTACAGGGGCAGAGCCCCGTCGGGAAATGCAGGGGAGCAAGTTAAGAAAGAGAGATAACGAGACAGACAGACAGTTCAAATGATAAACAGAAACAGTTCGAGTCTGATAAGCCTTGTAAAATGATTACATTGCCTTTGTAAACTTCCAAGATGGAACCACCAAGTTCAAAACGCCCCAAATCATTTGTGGTCTCTTTTTGTTTGCTTTGTTTCTTGGGTGAATTAAAACAACAACTGAAGTTCAGTTTCTGGTAAAAAATTAAAAATACTGAAATCAGTTTAAAAATGAAAGAGTAGCACCCATGTAATTGAGAGGATTTGATCTTATAATGATATAGTATGCACTATACCGTTTTCCTAACTTCCCAACCGTTGCTGTGGTTTGATTTGTTTTGGCAAACATGTTGTAGTGCAACGCACTGTGGTAAGTGGCAACTAGTAAAAGCGTGATGGGGTCTTGGTAGGAGCGTGGAGGGCGTGGTAGGCTGCGTTCTCGCTACGCGCATTCTGAACACGCTCAAAAACACACGTAGCAAAGGACATGGTGGGGGAAAAAAAGAAGCTTGGTGGGATCGTATTGAGAACGTAGACAACGTAGTAGCAGCGTGGGGAGTGCGTGACAGAATTTGTGGCAGAGTAGGGTAAGACGGGGTAAAAAGCCCATGGGCGGGTAAAAAGCCCATGGGCGGGTAAGAAGCCCATGCCAAATATCTCATGAAATAAAGAAAATGTCGGTCACATTTTGCCCATAATATCTCATGAAATAAAGAAAATTCAGTCACATTTTGCCCATGAGACATTTTATTTCATGAGAACCATGGGCAAAATGTGACTGAAATTTTCTTTATTTCATGAGATATTTGGCATGGGCTTCTTACCCGCCCATGGGCTTTTTACCCCGTCTTCCCTATATACTGAGAACGTATAGCGGCAGCGTAGAGCTCGTTCCGAGAGCGTGGCTCGTTCTACAATTTTTCAAACCGTGGGTCTCCAGTCCTCAGATCGTAGCGAGATCGTGGCTTCATGCACACTTGTGGAGGATTCCCACGACCTGACCACATTCTCTAGAGGTTTAACACGCGGTGAATACGTAGTGTGGTCTTCATCATGTTGTTGTTGTAGTAGTAGTAGTAGTAGTAGTAGTAGTAGTAGTAGTAGTAGTAGTAGTAGTAGTAGTAGTAGTAGTAGTAGTAGTAGTAGTAGTAGTATAGGGCTAGAAGTGGGCCTCTCGGCCCTTTTACGCCCTTTCTTGATTGTTTAATTTGATGAAGTTTCACAATGATTGCGCAAACCTAAGCTAAACTAGTCTTAATTATTTTATTTTATTTTATTTTTTTGGAATGGGCTTTCATTTTTAATCATCCAAAAGATTGAAAGCTCTTGTCATATTAGGATCTTGGTCCAGAAGATTTTTGATAAGTGTTAATATTAGGTGCCTGTTTGATGTTAGTTGGTAAGTTATTCCAATGTTGAACAATCCTGTTATTTGAACACGCTCAAAATTTGAACTCCTTCGTGAAACATACATTAGAAAACGAAAAATGATAAAGCGAAACTTTGTGGTATACACAAAACAGAAAATAAGTAATAAAAAACATATATATATATATATATATTAAAAAAATCAGCATGTGTGATGGAAGTGTAACCCTGTAGAATTTTAACCTGGTAGGGGTCAAAATTTCTACAGGTTACTAAAGTCTAAGTAAGCACCTGGTGCCGAATTACTGTCAAGAAAATAGTGCACAAGAAAAAACTAGTTCCCATTGAAATTGATCCATTATTAATATAAATATTTTATAAGTTGTTTTTTCGTTATAGGGTTATTATTTTACTTTTGGGGAAGGAATTTACAAAGTTACTTTAGTCCATTGGGTTTGAATTGCAAAACTGGTAGAGAGTAAGAATATTTTCCTATTTCCTTCCTGTCCCATCACATGGTGTCCTGTCTTTTGGCTTGCTGACATGAAACAGGCAGGTTGTAAAACCATTGCCTGTCCAGCACAAAGCCTGGTGTTCTTTAAATCAGGTAAGATACATGTTATTTGAATTATTTTGTAGTCTAGTTTGTCTAGATTACTATGGGGGGTTTAAGTTTGAATGTTAGTTGTCAGGATGTTTTGGATTTTGAGCTGAGAAGTTTTGCCAGACACTAGGCCTAGTGACTAGTGTGATTGTGAAATCTAGGTGTACTACTTTTAGTAGGTGGTTTTGGACATGTGCTCAGTCCTGTGCTTTATATAAGATTTTTATTAGTAGATTCTGTTTGGGGTTGATTATTAGCAAGGAAAGGAAGAGGTTGTGTTGCATTTGGGCAGATTTTGATGAATTAAGTGAAATTAAATTTGGGTTAAGAAGAAATCGTTTTTCCATCAAAATGAGAACCACATGGTGCCTAAATGGCAGCCATTTTAACTCATGTGTTCATTGTGCACCTTGTTGTTACTTATGCTGGTTACTGTAGTTGTGTAAAAGGTATGTTGTGTTGGGAATTGGAATACTAACATGCCCAGTTGATGTGTTGTTATTGTAGTGTATTCACACTACTCTGAATTGGATTTAATTGTTTTGTCTGGTTGTGAGTTGATGAATATTGAATGATGAAGTTTATTTAGGCCTAATTCCTTTTAAAGAAGTGAGTTGTTTTCCCAAGCAGTATTGCTTGGAGACTATTACTAGTTTGTGTAAATTGATATGGAACCTTTGGAAGGTTAAATTGGTTATGTGCTGTGGAAGCAAGTGGCAAGGAGAGAGAGAGAGAGGTGGAGTTGAGTGCTGTAGATTTGTTGAGTATGAAGTTGAAGTGTAAGGCAGAGCTGAGGAGTGCAATGCCTACCCATAGATTTGGGTGAATTATGCATGAGATGACCATGTAAATGCTTATGGAACATTAATGCACTATGATAGTCTAAGGGAGGCCATCATTGCAAAAAGTGCATCTCCGTATGCAAATATTATTTTTGAGGGAACAAGTCGAGGTCGGAGTGATTGTTTCCTTTGTCTTGCCATTATGAACAAGTGTTCATGCGATTGTGTCAATGTTATTTAGATGATTCCTTTGTCGGGAACTGCTCATGGATGATGGAGCGATATTTTTGGGGTCATGATTAATTGACCGGAATAGACATTGTTGTTCATTTAGAATTTGAGTCTTGTTTTGTTTGTAAATTGTATTTCTGAAAAAAGATAAATGGGAGGACTTTTTGTGTTGCAGGACGGTCATGTTGGTACCGCTTTCAATATTCTCCGTTGTACTGTTTTGTGTTATAGAATTTTGTATTAAGCTTAGAGGAATATTTTGATGATTTGTTTACCGTTTCTGTTCTGTTTTGTGTGCAGAGAGCACCGATCATTATCAACCGTTACCATCATCATTTCCGTCCGATCGTCACATTTGTTATCGTCTGTTCATCGTATTGTCCGTCTCTCTTTGAACTGGTCTGATCCGAGTGCAAGCTTGTCTAGTATTTGTGTATCCACCACGCCTTATATTCCACCATTGTCAATTTTGTCTTTATAAAGGAGAATTAAAAGTCCGAACCCATGACCTTGTGTTCACCCCTGTTGTGTTTTACGTAAGAGTGGGTTACACAAGTGGCGCCCAATGTGGGGCTTTCTCTGTTAAAAGATAAAATTAATGCAGTAAAGCCAGTTGTCAAAAAAAAAAAAAAAAAAAAAAAAAAAAAAAATTAAAAATTGTTTTTCACATTGAATAGCACAAATGGCTAGTGGTGGTGAACAAATCGTGGACGGCCTTGTTGCCCCGGAGACGTCAGGGGATAAGGGGGATTCCGACACGGGCGCTGGAGGAGGCCATAATGGGGATCAACACAGGCATCGTGATGCGAGCGTTGAAGAACCTCAGGGGTCGGAAAGCCAGGAGGATACTCTCCAACAGATGCGGGACATGCTGAGGAGTTTCATGATCAGATCCGATGCTGAGAATGAGCGCCTGCGAGCGGAGGTGGCCCATTTGAAGGGTATGACGGATGACCACATTGGTTCAACGCCTGCCCCACAGCCTGTCTACTACATCACCCCACCCCAGGCCATCCGCCTGAAAGTCTTTTCAGGCCACCCTCCTGCAAACAACAGTGAGGCGAGTTTTGGGGAGTGGGTGACACAGGTGGAGCAGCTGCTAAAAGACAAATCCCTGCCTGATGCGTTGCAGCGTGTCAGGACAAGCCTGAAAGGACTGGCCTGGGAACGGGCAAAAGACTGCGAGAAGGTGGAAGAAATCCTTGCGAAAGTGAAGAAGGAGTTTGGGAGTGTCCGTGGAGGGGAGGATTTGTACTTGGACTTTGTCAACAACACAAAGATAGAGAGGAAAGAGACGCCGGCTGGGTTTCTCCTAAGGTTATGGACGTCCTGGGTTGAGCTCAATAAAATCACAAAGTACAATGCGGAGGAGTCCCAGGTGAAAATATACCGTACTTTCCTGAAGGGACTGGGCCCACAAAACCATCTCCTCTGCATGGAGCTGAGGAGCCAGTTTGGAGTGGCAGGGAAGGCTTCTCCAGACACCATGGAGGTTCTCCAGCATGTGAGGTTGCTGGAGGAGGCCGGCGATTTGAACGCCGCCCCCAAGGAAGTCAGGAGCCAGTCCCATCAGGCCCTTCTTGAACAGGACCTGGATCAACTTGCGTCCAAAGTGGCTGAAAAATTGGGTGACAGGAGGCCACCACTCTCGGGGCTTCAACAAAGATCCGTGGGACCATGCTACAGTTGTGGTGCGGCAGGCCACATTCAGAGAAACTGTCGCAACCGGCGGAAACCAAAGGGGCCATGTTTTAAGTGCGGGGAAGTGGGGGCCCACTTCTACAGGGACTGCAAGAACAATTCCAACCCTGAACGAGTGGCAGCAGAGCGGGCAAAAATGCATTTAAACGGGGGGGAGTCACAGTAGGGGGGCAACCTGTGACTGGCTCCAAACTCAGCCCCACCGACCAGCACAAAGTGGAGGCCGCCATTGAGATCCTGGAGGAGGGTGGCCTGAAGTTGAAGCCAGTGAGGCTGAGACATAACACCACGCTCAGCCTGCGGCCAGGAGAAGTGGTTGACCTGACAGGAAGCATCTGGGGCGCCAAGGACATCTCACCCAGACGCGTGCTACCTCGACCTGAGGGTGACCTCCCTGAAGGGCTGCGGGTGGTCCAGGCGCACTTGGAGGCTTCTACGCGGCAGGTGCACCTTACTGTGCACAACACGAATGCGCGGCGTCACGTCAACGTTTCCTCAACAACGGTGCTTGCAGAGCTGGACGGCGAAGAGGATGGAGCGATGGAGGCGCTGATTGGACCCTCTTTGGAAAGTGAGATGTATATAGATGGTATAAAGACTCGTGGTCTCATTGATAGTGGCTCACAGGTCACTGTCATATCCAAGAAATTTTTTAATGACCACATAAGAGACAAAGCAGAACTCCAGGACATTAGTAAGGTGTTACCTATGGGTTTGAAAGTGACGGGGGCAGGGGGATGTGAGGTACCATATTTAGGGGTTGTTAGTATTCAGTGCACATTGCCAGAAAAGGTTGTAGGTCATTCCACTCCTGTGGAAGTTCTGGCACTTGTAGGAGGAGACACTGCATACTCTGACAGAGTCCCTGTCATAGTTGGCACAAATGTTTTTCGCAAGTTGGCTTCTCAGAAACCCGAGAATGTTCCACAGAATGTTCCTTTCATGACTACCCTAATGTTTAACTTGGCATGCAACACGGGTAACCTTGATGGCCGTTTGGGACCTGTCAAACTTCGGGGTCAGGCTGTGAAAATTCCAGCCCAGTCAAGCATAGCAGTCAAATGCTGTGCTAAAGTCACACCAGCCCGATCGGTGACACATGTCCTGGCGCAGGAACCATCAGTTAGTGCATTGCCAGAAGGGGTAGGGGTAGTTGCAGCGAAAGTTCCTGTCGAGTGTCTGCATGCTTTTAAGATTGAGCTTGTAAATTTTACTGATTGTGACATCTTTCTAGACAGAAAGAAAACCGTTGCTGATATTTTTTCAATATCATACGAGTATGACATTGCAAAGGTGATTCATGAGGTGCATGCGGAAGGGAGTGAAACCCTGGTAAATGATTGTGAGCCTGGAGAAGCGGAAGAGTGTGAAAGTGGCAGAGAGAGAGCAGAAGTGCATGAGAGTGGTTGTAAGAGGAAGAATGGAAGTGAGAGTGAAAACAGGGCGAGTGTTGATAACGGAGTGGGTAGTATTTTTGTGGGTGTACATGTTAAAGGGGAAAATGTGGAAGTTGGTGACAAAGATGTAAAACCCTCACAGGCAACCCCTTTCAAGTTTGGGGATAACACAACCCCAGAGTGGAGGGAGCGGTTTACCGAACGCCTGAGGGGATATCAGGATGTATTCACCCAGCATGAGTTTGACCTAGGAGAAGCCCCTGATATCTTTCATGACATCATCCTTGAACCAGGGCCTCATGTTAGGGATAGACCCCGTCCCATTCCCCTTAGAGATTTTGAAGAGACGAGACAGCACATAAAGGACCTTCTGGAAGCGAAGATAATATCCCCTTCTTCGTCGCCATATGCCAGTCCTATTGTGCTCGTCCGAAAGAAGTCAGGGAAATTGAGGATGTGCGTAGATTATAGAAAGATCAACACAAGAACTGTCAGCGACAGCTACGCCATACCAAAAATAGAAGAGATTTTCCTTGCTCTTAGTGGAGCAAAATACTTTTCATCTGTAGATTTGAGCAAGGCCTTTTATCAGGTTAAAATGACAGAGCGAGCCAAACAGATCTCGGCTTTTACAACACCATTTGGCCTGTATCAATTTGAACGGATGGCAATGGGATTAAAGAACAGCCCGAACACCTTCCAAAGACTCATGGAAACCGTATTCACGGATGTAAACCTCAGCGAATTGATCATCTTCATGGATGACCTTCTCATCTATGGAAGCTCACTAGACGAATTAGAGGAGAGAACAATGCAGGCATTGGAGAAGCTGAGGAAATTTAAACTCAAACTTGACCCGGAGAAGTGCATTTTTGGAGCCTCGAGTGTAAAACACTTAGGGTATATTATCTCAGACAAGGGGATCCAGCCTGACCCAGAAAAGTTGGAAGCATTGAGATCATGGCCAGTACCAAGAACGGTCAAAGAGATAAAACAATTTTGTGGGTTTGCAGGCTATTACCGGAGATTTGTACCCGACTTTGCCAAACTTGCGAAACCACTCAATGATTTGACAGCTGGATACTGCCCACAGAAGGCAAAGAAGAGTGGAAAGAGGGGAACACTAACCCTTAATTCAGACATTTCGCACCTGTGGGGAAAGGACCAGCAGGACGCCTTTGACCACCTGGTCAAAGCCTTGACTTCGGAGCCGATTATAAGCATAGCCGATAGGTCCAAGCCATTCAAGCTGCACTGCGACGCCAGCGGTACGGGCATTGGTGCAGTACTGTATCAAGAGCAGGATGGCCAGCTCCGAGTCATTGCCTATGCCAGCAGGTCCCTCAGCAAGACTGAGCAGAATTACCCTGCCCACAAAAGGGAATTTCTTGCTCTGAAATGGTCCCTCACTGAGAAATTTAATGATTATGTCTTGGGATCGCATATCACGGTTGTTACAGACAACAACCCGTTATGCTACATCCTAAAAAATGCTAAGTTAGATGCGACCAGCCACAGGTGGTTGGCAGCGTTGTCTGTGTATGACTTCGATTTGCAGTACAGAAAAGGCACCAGTCACATAGACGCAGACGCGCTTTCAAGGCGCCAGCACGAAACCGAAGAGGAAGACAGTCAGTACGCAAAAGTGTTAGAGAGCACAAATTTCCTCCTTGAGAAGGCGAAGAAGTTTGAAGAAGAAGCGAATGCGACTACGCATGTGGACCGGGATACAGTCTGCGCATTCATTGAGGCAAGGGGGGTTCAAGTGAACAGGCAAGCTGTTGCTGGCAAGAACGAATCTGTTGTGCCAGAGCAACATTTCTTTCCTGCAGTTGACCAGCTAGTCAAGGAGCCAGAAATGCTAAAAGATGAGAGTCAAGACCCAGAAAGCGATTCACACACCATATCTACAGAAGACTGGCAAAAGCACCAAGCCGCAGACCCAACATTGGCCAGCATAATAGAACAGCTGCAAAAGAACCAAAGGATTGATCCAGGCAAGCTGCAAGGAAATGTGGCAGAATTGAGAGTTTATGCGAGAGAGCAGGCAAAACTGGAGATCAGAGGTGGTGTTCTTCACAGGAGAGTCATAGGCAAGGATGACAAGCTAAGATGGCAGCTAGTTGTACCAGTCCAGCACCGCAAGGAAGCAATCAGGGGGGTACACGATGATTTGTACCATCCGCACTTAGAGAATTCCATCCGTCAAGCACAAATGAGATTTTTCTGGCCTTTCATGAGTAGAGACATAGAAAAGAGAATTAAGAAATGTAGTAGGTGCATCTGGAGGGGCTCCCAACCTCAGAAAGCCCCCATGCAAAGCATTGAAACAACGTACCCTTTAGAACTTCTCTCCATTGACTATTTAACTATAGAGGAAAAGGGCATAAAACGTAACATTTTAGTCATAATGGATCATTTCACTAAGTTTGCACACGCTGTGGTCACAAAAGACCAAAAGGCCCACACAGTTGCCAAGACCCTATGGAATGAGTTCTTTATGATATATGGATTCCCCAGTAGAATTCTCTCCGATCAAGGTCGAGACTTTGAATCGAAACTAGTGAAAGAACTCTGCACAGTAGCAGGTATAAGGAAGTGTCGAACAACTCCTTACCACCCTTCAGGAAACCCAGTTGAACGATGGAACAGAACTCTCATTGGCATGCTAAGGAGTCTAGAAAATGAAAAGAAGCTTGACTGGAGAAAGCAGCTGAAATCTGTAGTCCATGCATACAATGCTAGGGTTCATGAAACCACAGGATATTCACCCTACTACTTGTTTTTTGGACGTCATCCACAACTGCCAATAGATTTAGCTTTTGGGATAAACTTGAACAATGAGAAGGTCGGAAGTCCCCGTCAGTACATCAAAAAGCTAAAGGACAGTTTGAGCTCAGCTTATGCCTTGGCAAAGGAGGGAGCAGCCAAAACAGGTGCAAAGAACAAATCCCGTCATGATGTAAGCGCTCGCGCGGCAGAGTTAGAGCCTGGTGACAGATGTTTAGTCCGCAAAGTAGGACTGCAACAGAAATCGAAGATCGATGACAAATGGGAACCCTACATTTTCAGGGTCACTGCGAAGAAACCAAACATTCCTGTATACACTGTGCAGAGGGAAGACGGGCAGGGTCCGATAAGAACTCTCCACAGGAATTTGCTACTGCCAATAGGAGAAATAGATGCTAATGAGAGTGACTTGAGAAATGCTCCATGTCAAGAGAAATCTAAAGAGCTCTCTCATAAGAAGAAGAAAACAGACAGGCAGCTAGTAGAAGAGCGTGAAGAGGATCTAGAACATCCTGGAGATGAGACTTTTGAGATCAGGGTGCAGTATAAACCATGTTCAAAGCTCAGAGTCTCTGCGCCCGAGTTTATCCCCACCACTCAACAAATAGAGGCACAACAGAGGAAGGAGTCCAGAGAGTCGGAGGAGTTGCCTGACACAGAGAAAGTAGCTGACGAGCAAGTACAGCAGGATGTCTCTGAAGGGGCAACTGAGGAAAATGCATCTCGGAGGGATGTTATGGAACTGGAAGAAGTGGATTCAGTGGAATCAGAAAGTCAGAGAGATGAAGGGGAGGAGAGCAGTGAAGGTGCTGATTTAGAGGCATCAGACGATGAAGAAGAAGAAGAGGATCAGGCTCCGGAAGGGTCTGATGATGAAAATGAGAGTGAGAACAGCTCACTCTCTGAAGATGAACAGGAGGCTCCTGTAGTTTCAGGACCTAGAAGGTCGACAAGGGAGAGTCGACCAGTAGAAAGGTTAAATTTAGCTCATAACTGTGAAGAAAGAGCAAAACAGTCAGACACTGTATGTGCTCTTCTCAAACAGTTAATTGATTTTGAAAGCATTATCCCTGACACACACAAAGTCAAGTATTTAGACGCAGTCAAGGGAATATTTGCTGAGATCAAAGATGGCTCTTGTTAAATGCTTTGGTTGAGTAATCAAATATTGTGCTTGATTTGGTTTAGTCACAAAATTGTGTTGAATTTGTTGTTGTATTTTTCTTTCTTTTCCAATGTTGGAAAAGCGACGCGAGGTATTTTTTTTTTGTGTTGAAAGAATCATATGTTAATGTCAGGACAAGTTTTTGAAGTATGGAGAGATTGGATTTGAACTTGACTGCATATGAGTGGATGGAGGGAAATTGATGAAGAATCTCCTAGTTACATGTTACGGGTAAATGGCATGCAGCCCTTTTTTTTGTTTGACTGTTTTTGTAATGTTATTTGTTGATAGGTTGGTGTGAATGGATCATTGGTGGGGTTTTGTTGTTGTTGATGTTGTTTTTGATTGACATCAAGGGTGGTTTGCCATTAGAAGTGGTTGTTTTTTTGGTCCCTTTTTAACCCACATAAATGTTATAATGTTTTGTTGCTTGCGAAAAAAAATGTTTGACCAAGCGTGCTGTGTTCTATTTGAGTCGCTGGGTTAACATGGCTTGGGAACAAATGGAATTTGGTTGCCGTATATGTAATATTATTTTACCAAGAGTAAAATAAATTCTTTTTTAGGGAGGGAATGTGTAACCCTGTAGAATTTTAACCTGGTAGGGGTCAAAATTTCTACAGGTTACTAAAGTCTAAGTAAGCACCTGGTGCCGAATTACTGTCAAGAAAATAGTGCACAAGAAAAAACTAGTTCCCATTGAAATTGATCCATTATTAATATAAATATTTTATAAGTTGTTTTTTCGTTATAGGGTTATTATTTTACTTTGGGGGAAGGAATTTACAAAGTTACTTTAGTCCATTGGGTTTGAATTGCAAAACTGGTAGAGAGTAAGAATATTTTCCTATTTCCTTCCTGTCCCATCACATGGTGTCCTGTCTTTTGGCTTGCTGACATGAAACAGGCAGGTTGTAAAACCATTGCCTGTCCAGCACAAAGCCTGGTGTTCTTTAAATCAGGTAAGATACATGTTATTTGAATTATTTTGTAGTCTAGTTTGTCTAGATTACTATGGGGGGTTTAAGTTTGAATGTTAGTTGTCAGGATGTTTTGGATTTTGAGCTGAGAAGTTTTGCCAGACACTAGGCCTAGTGACTAGTGTGATTGTGAAATCTAGGTGTACTACTTTTAGTAGGTGGTTTTGGACATGTGCTCAGTCCTGTGCTTTATATAAGATTTTTATTAGTAGATTCTGTTTGGGGTTGATTATTAGCAAGGAAAGGAAGAGGTTGTGTTGCATTTGGGCAGATTTTGATGAATTAAGTGAAATTAAATTTGGGTTAAGAAGAAATCGTTTTTCCATCAAAATGAGAACCACATGGTGCCTAAATGGCAGCCATTTTAACTCATGTGTTCATTGTGCACCTTGTTGTTACTTATGCTGGTTACTGTAGTTGTGTAAAAGGTATGTTGTGTTGGGAATTGGAATACTAACATGCCCAGTTGATGTGTTGTTATTGTAGTGTATTCACACTACTCTGAATTGGATTTAATTGTTTTGTCTGGTTGTGAGTTGATGAATATTGAATGATGAAGTTTATTTAGGCCTAATTCCTTTTAAAGAAGTGAGTTGTTTTCCCAAGCAGTATTGCTTGGAGACTATTACTAGTTTGTGTAAATTGATATGGAACCTTTGGAAGGTTAAATTGGTTATGTGCTGTGGAAGCAAGTGGCAAGGAGAGAGAGAGAGAGGTGGAGTTGAGTGCTGTAGATTTGTTGAGTATGAAGTTGAAGTGTAAGGCAGAGCTGAGGAGTGCAATGCCTACCCATAGATTTGGGTGAATTATGCATGAGATGACCATGTAAATGCTTATGGAACATTAATGCACTATGATAGTCTAAGGGAGGCCATCATTGCAAAAAGTGCATCTCCGTATGCAAATATTATTTTTGAGGGAACAAGTCGAGGTCGGAGTGATTGTTTCCTTTGTCTTGCCATTATGAACAAGTGTTCATGCGATTGTGTCAATGTTATTTAGATGATTCCTTTGTCGGGAACTGCTCATGGATGATGGAGCGATATTTTTGGGGTCATGATTAATTGACCGGAATAGACATTGTTGTTCATTTAGAATTTGAGTCTTGTTTTGTTTGTAAATTGTATTTCTGAAAAAAGATAAATGGGAGGACTTTTTGTGTTGCAGGACGGTCATGTTGGTACCGCTTTCAATATTCTCCGTTGTACTGTTTTGTGTTATAGAATTTTGTATTAAGCTTAGAGGAATATTTTGATGATTTGTTTACCGTTTCTGTTCTGTTTTGTGTGCAGAGAGCACCGATCATTATCAACCGTTACCATCATCATTTCCGTCCGATCGTCACATTTGTTATCGTCTGTTCATCGTATTGTCCGTCTCTCTTTGAACTGGTCTGATCCGAGTGCAAGCTTGTCTAGTATTTGTGTATCCACCACGCCTTATATTCCACCATTGTCAATTTTGTCTTTATAAAGGAGAATTAAAAGTCCGAACCCATGACCTTGTGTTCACCCCTGTTGTGTTTTACGTAAGAGTGGGTTACAGAAGTCTAATAAATTGATTCACATACACGTACTGCTGTTTGCTATGCTTACTTAGTTTATGTTGTACATTGTAGGTGTTTGTTCACCAAGATAATAATTATACTACCGAATCTCTTTTTATTCCAGATCATGGGTATAATTGAACGCTCCACGATCACGTGCCTCAATGCCATTTCTTTTGCTCGTTAGTATTATTTTGTTGGTTTCTCGTATTTCATATTTCAGACTGTGCGTCACCATCGTGCTTATTATGCTGGGCCTGTATTCACGTTGAGATAGCACAAGACTTAGCATGATGCTAACTTAGAAGCTCTTCCAAAAGTCCTATTAAATCCTATAGGACATTGGAAGAGCTTCTACGTTAGCATCATGCTAAGTCTCATGCTATCTCAACGTGAATACAGGCCCTGGTTAGTTTGCCAAGTAAGCTCCCAATCAGTCCGTGTTGAGTTTTGTATAACAAAAAACAAACAAACAAACAAAAAACGGAGTAGCTTATCGACTGTTGTCTAAAACAGTCTGATTTGATTGAAACTTCTGAACAAAATAAAGACAAACGAAGCTGAGGCGAGTTTCTCTAGATAACGTTCGCCGCGCGAATAACGCTCACGGCAAACGGGGCCTAAGAAACACTTTAGAAAGCGTTTGCGGAAGAATATTACAAACTCTTGTCTGATTGGTCCAAAAAAATATTATTTTAACAAACAGTAATGGACCAATCAACAACAAGAACCGTATTCACCCCCTACTAGTTCCATGGCGGCTGAATGAGTGAGGCCTACTTTGTTCATGTGCGTCTGGTTGTTGCACGTGCGAGTACGAGAGAGAGAGAGAGAGAGAGAGAGAGAGAGAGAGAGAGAGAGAGAGAGAGAGAGAGAGAGAGAGAGAGAGAGAGAACAATGAACAATGAACAATATTTTAATATATATAGGCAACTGGCCCTTAAGACAGGCCAAAGTCATGCATAAACACGCATATACATAAAGTACTGGCACATTCGAACATCAATGGTACCACATATATCAATAAAAGTTTGAAGACACATAATGGGGCTTGATGTCCTAGAGCATTTTGACATTATGCGTTATCATCATTATTTTTTTCTTTTGCGAATAGCATAAAACAGGTACAAAGAGAGTTTTCTGACTGTCGCTACAGATCTATGTTTTAAAACATTGGTGTACTGACCAGTTGCTCCACTTAGATATTTGCTTCTGATATCAGAGTACAAAGGGCATACATAAATAACGTGACTTTGGTCTTCGACAACATTGCATACAGGGCATAATTTGTTCAGATTTTCATAAATGTTCTTCTAAATAACGATCCATTAATAGGTAGGAGAGAGAGAGAGAGAGAGAGAGAGAGAGAGAGAGAGAGAGAGAGAGAGAGAGAGAGAGAGAGAGAGAGAGAGAGAGAGCGAGAGGGGGGGGGGGCTGACTTATTTCATCAATAACACCCCCTCAACAACAAAAAAGGATTACAAAGACAATGAACAAAAGAATAGTACTAAACTGCCTTGCATTGATTCAGTTCTATAATGTAAGATTCGATTGATCATTAAAATAATAACGATCGATCTTTACATTAAAAAAATGTTCTCTTCAGAATGCTTCAACGGACCTGTACATAAAACGAGCAGACAGTACATTGTACGCGGATGCCATCCCTGGGATTGGTACAGTATTTCAGCTTTCTGAAGCTATAGGAGAGATCGTGGTGTTCGTAATGCCGATGCGTCGATCACGACTCGCCAAGAAGCTAGCAGAATAGATTTCACCATGTTGATGTCATGCGGGGCATAGCTCTACTGAGAGTGCATCGTACCTGACACAAAGGTATAGGTAAAGAGCAAAAGCAATATATTAGGGGAAGACGGGGTAAAAAGCCCATGGGCGGGTAAGAAGCCCATGCCAATTATCTCATGAAATGAAGCAAATTTCAGTCACATTTTGCCCATGAGACGAGTGTTAATGTTTAGCATTCGTCTCATGGGCAAATTGGACTGAAATTTGCTTTATTTCATGAGATAATTGGCATGGGATTCTTACCCGCCAATTGGCATGGGATTCTTACCCGCCCATGGGCTTTTTACCCCGTCTTCACCTATATACGACTTCAGGTGCTGTGAATGACACTGAGAAAGGTCATACATAACAGCACACATAGCTGGAAAGAACTATAAGACATTAGTGAAAAAATTAATCGCCATCGCATCTCCATGTTCTGTAGTAGGCCTACTACTCTGTTGCCTACTTCGAACTCTCTACCTTTTACTGGAATAACAATAAAGATGTGTATTCTCTCCAGACATTATCTTCACAAGGTTTGTTAAATAGCACAAAAAAAGAAAAAAGAGTAGGCCTATGGATGTAAAACCAAAAAGAAATGAAAAAGTATGCAGGCTAAATCATGCTGAATGTCAGTGTATCTGTTGTATGGCAACTGGACAAAATTTCTCCTTGGGAGATAATAAAGTGATTTTGAATATGAATTTGAATCAAATCGTTATAGTTTAGGAGTTGACTATTATAAACACTCTCAATGTATGCTGTAAAGCTTATTGGGTTTAGTCGAAGACTTTATATAATTGGAACTAAAGTTATTCCTGTTCACCATTAATTTATTGGAACGGTTTCGTTGTGGTTTTATTGTTAGTATGAGTAAAGACTGTACACGGGTTGAAGTAATTCGTGAACGTAATATTAGTCATTTTTGCAAAAAAACCAAACAAAAAAAACAACCCAACGTATTGATAGTATTTGGACCTAGATTAATTCGATCGTCCAACAATAAAAAGAGTAAGGGCGTCTGGTTAACGTTAGAGGAAGATATGGGGGTGGGGTGGGAGTTAAAGAAAAAGCAGTTGCCGCCCCTACATGTCCACTAGACTGTCACAGTTAGGCCGTGTACACACATAAGCGGATATTCCATGCGGAAACCCGTGCGCAATCCATAAATAAGTGAAACAAAGAAGTGAAAATGTTTGTGCACGTGTCCGAATTTCCCCTATATGCGTAAACTTTTATCCTTCTTTCTTCCACTTAGGGCCCACTTATGATTTTTGGTACGGAACGTACGCGTCTAATGTGAACCCGGCCTAATAAGGTAGGGGCCCTAATAAGCCAGACGGATCAAATAGGCCTATTTAAAGTAACAATAACACTTGGTAAAAGTCATAAGGACCACATAATATCTAGTTACGCAAACGTTAGGAAATTCGCAAACATATTTGGGTGCGTAGCGCTTTCACTACGTATCAAAAGAACTACTCTTTGTTACCACTACGACTCATAGAGAACAATTAATGATGACTGTGCCAATCTGTCAGTTTGAATTCCAAGAGGCTAACCCTAACCCTATTCCTAACCCTAACCTGAACCCTTTTCGAAACCTAACCCTATTCCTTACCTAAGTTTAACCCTATTTTAACCCTAATCCTAACAATTGCAATTTCAATTTCTATCTTATTGTTGTTCTTGTTGTTGCTTGCTTGTTCGTGCACATTTTGTATGTTATCATTTTCATTACCATGTTCTGTTCCAGTCGCGCTTATTATTACTTGTGGCAGCCAATATTGTATAAATCTACTTGTGTTTGAGCGCCTTGTATAAGCTTTAAGCTTGTTGTGCTCGTTCTCATTTGTTTATGTTGCTGCTTTACCATGTGATTATCAATATATATTAAAATAATTCGTCTAAGCCAATCCTAACCCTTAGTTGCCGTAGTGATTTAGCCCAGTATTAGTATCGATACGTAGAGAAAGGCGTACTGATTTCTCTTTGTAGTGTTACCGATACGTAGCGATTGCGGGATGTCCCCAAATATTTAACATATGAGATTTTTTTTAAAATATACCAGGTACTATTTTTTCGGCCAGCCCTAAGGCCAGACTAACTCAGCAAAATCTGTTGATTTGAAAGAAGCTTTCATGGTGCTGAAGATTATCAACAGGCTTATGGTCACTCGTGTGTTGTCTTCTTTGTGGGCCGAACGAAATCAACCGGACAATCCCATCTTCACTAATCGCAATGTTCATCTGTCCGTCTACGTCCAAAACCCCTTTTAATTATTCCAAACCTGATGACTTTTCTGTCCTTGTTTATTGATGTATTCAAAACCTAGCTTTAAACAGCTAATAACTTCAGAAAATAATGCATGCTTTGGAAAACATGTACGACATATTCGTACGAATTTGTCTTTGTTCCTGAACACCTTTTAAAAAACCCAAACAATCCTGTGTCTTAAAGAATGCGCCTAAAGCTGGAGACAGACTATGCGACTGCCTCATATGACTCGATCAGGTCGTGACGTAGACCAAATTTTGTTTCCCGCACAGAAGAGGTCACAAGCCATCTGACTCGATCAGACTCGATTAGTGCAATTTACAACCCGCCCTATTCGACCCTGTCACCTGACTGGGCCCGACTGAGTCAGACTGATCGAGCAGCATGGTATGCAAATGAGATGAAACGTCACGACCTGATCGAGTCACATGAGGCAGTCACATAGTCTGTCGCCGGCTTAAGTGTCTGCAGTGCTGTTGGAAATCATGATTAAATCAATGATTAAAAGTCACGGTTTACGGTGTTCCTGAGAGACAAGACATTAATTACGATGAGCAAAATAATCCGCGTTTCAAAGTCTATTTTTTCTTATGGTCGGTAATCCAGATGTTATAGCTCCCTATGTATGATAAATATAGACAAATAATAAAAAATATATGATAAAAAAAAGAAAGGGGGAGGGGGATACAAAGGATTTCAAAATCCAGAAATCGCGTGGATTTTTTTAATTCTTTTTTTCGCAGCAACGAATGAGTTTATGAAAAGCGGTTGGTTAAATATAATTATGACCATGGGGAGAAAAAAAAAGATGCAATGGAGGTTTGTCTAACGTCCTGCTAGCGGGTAGCTCTTAAGGACACACGTTGGCTGAAGACGAAGACAGTACGTCTTCCTGGGCAAGTGGAAAAGAGAGAGAAAAATAGAGATTTTACGCCTTCTGGGCCAAAGGGCCATTTGGGGCATTTGAAATTATAAAGATCCTTGGAAAGTGGAAAACAAAGCGCTAAGATATTTTATAGGACCAGGACATGAATGTGTAAACTTGAAACACAACACAGGGGACACGAAGTGCATAATATCGCCACGCTCATAAGAAAAATACCTAACTCAGAGTTAGGCAATTTTGCAGTAAGCGTGCATAGGACATCGACTGACTGGTATCTATCATGACAGAAAGTACAGAAGCACATGGAAAAGCGGAAGTGATCACCATAGATACGTTGCAAATATGCCGTTCTCTTTTCTGACTTGGGTACGTTTGCACAAAGATGGCGGCGCCTAGTCCAGGTGAGATTTTCACAGTCAATTAAGCTTCGTTTTTGATAGACAATGACTTGCCTCAAGCGTGCGAAGCTAAGCAACAACATTTTAACGTTGTTATGCATTGTTTTGCTGATTGATAAACTAGTTATGTATCATTTAGTTGTGTGTTTTTTTATCACTCACGCTGTCAATCGATTTAGATCAGCAGATGGCATTTTTATAGAAAAAAATTTAGATGTGTAATTTCTTAATAAAATACTGACACGTTTTTTGCGTTTTTCTCCAAACACTGTAAAATGAGTTAGGCACTTATCTTATGAGCGTGACGATATGCATGGTCTAATTATAACGAAGATCGATACATGGAAGATAAGTAGTAATGTGTGCTGATGGAGAGGAGGGTGGGAGAGAGGTAGACTGAGAGGCGATGAGCAGAATATCAACGAAAGCAACCTGGAATGAACTTCTTATTCCAGAACTTTCCTTTCACGACAATCATCCATCCCTTCACTTCGTACGTTTGAAGTGCTGTCATTTAGACTTACCTACAAAATAATTACGCACATTTGACAGAATGCATGCTCACATAAACACGCGCGCACACGCACGCAAACATGATCGCATGCACATAATAAAAAATTGGGGGAAAACCACCACTCACACGTGTACGCAATTCAGAATAATCAAGTTGTGTTGTTTTTGTCTCAAGCTGTGCCAAGGTGGTAGAGTGGTTAAGACGTCCGCCTGCCAAATGTAACGAACGCGTGACTTCAACGTGAGTGACACGAGTTCGAATCCCGGCCTCGCCCTTTCTTTCTAGTTCGACAGGAAAACGTCGAGTCCTTCGGATGGGGACTTAAAGCTAGTCTGACCCGTGCGCTTCACGCACATAAAAATCCCACGGCAGTTGAAAGTCAGTAAGAGCAATGAGAAATCCCGCTGCAAGGTATGGCCAAATTGATAGCTAGGTTTTCCAAATGTGCCTCCCCCCCCCCCCCCCCCCCCTCCTCCCCCCAACAAAATGGGTAGGCGCTGCATTTGCGGCGACGCGCTCTCCGGGGGAGAGCAGCCCGAATTTCATAGATATAAGTCTTTGTGACAAGAATATACCAAATACCAAACAAACAAAATGTTAATCAACGGCTATGGAAAGGACAGTCTAAGTCCCAAGTCTAAGTCAAACTGCACCCAAGCCTCAGACTGCTGAAGAAGTCCACGGGAGGTGGTAGAAATATTCAACAAGTGAGTACAACACGTTTTGTCTCTAGCTCTGTGGAAGGGAAACACTGATATAGTTTGTAAATGCCAGAGACTGGGAGCATGTCCCATATGTGCCTTCCCGGGTCGAGCTAGAGAACGTAAAGCACAACATTTCGTTTCTGGGAGCCTACATTCAAGAAAGACTTTCCTTACATTGTCATGGAAATTTACTTTTTGTTCAGTGTTACATTAAAGAATTAGAGTAATAACAGGTCTGCGCGTTGGTTGGATCCGTGCCCCCCCCCCCCCCCCACCCCCCCCCCCCCCCCCCCCCCCCCCCCCCCCCCCCCCCCCCCCCCCCCCCCCCCCCCCCCCCCTCCTTGCCCCCCCCCCCCCCCCCCCCCCGCCCCCACCCCCCACCACCCCCCCCCCCCCACCCTCCCCCCCCACCCCCCCCCCCCCCCCCCCCCCCCCCCCCCCCCCCCCCCCCCCCCCCCCCCCCCCCCCCCCCCCCCCCCCCCCCCCCCCCCCCCCCCCCCCCCCCCCCCCCCCCCCCCCCCCCCCCCCCCCCCCCCCCCCCCCGTAGAGATGATATAGAAATTACGTCATGCTTGCGTCATTTTTTTCCAATGCCTTAAAGGGAAAATTAAGTCCAAAGACGACGTTTATGCATAATAAGCAATCACTGTGCATTTCTGTCTATTCAAAAGTCTTTCGACTAGAAATAAATTAACTTTAAAGTGCAGAATTGTAGGCCCCAAAGGCGTCGCCATGTTGCCACTGTTAAGAGTAGATGCCCCCTGAATATGACCTAAAAGGTATAATGGGTACATGTATGCATGCATGTATGCATGCATGCATCCGTGTGTGTGTGTGTGTGTGTG
>CM065694.1:27743452-27745952 GCA_017654935.2 Phymorhynchus buccinoides
TTCCTGGTCATTGGAACGGTACTTTATGCTGTCGTTCAGAAAGCCTGGATGGAAGTTCAGTTTAACGTCGCGTATCGGCTTTGGCCATGTACGACGGGCTGAACAAACCAACCAGGGTATAAACAAAAATTTATGTTCCTGAATCACTGTCTTAGCCAAAAGGCCGAGAAGCGATCAGAATTCTTCTATATAAAAGAAAAAGCCAGGGCCTGTATTCACGTTGAGATAGCATGAGACTTAGCATGATGCTAACTTAGAAGCTCTTCCAAAAGTCCTATAGGATTTAATAGGACTTTTGGAAGAGGATTTAATAGGACTTTTGGAAGAGCTCCTAAGTTAGCATCATGCTAAGTCTCCTGCTATCTCAACGTGAACACAGGCCCTGGACCGGTATTCACGTTGAGATAGCAGGAGACTTAGCATGATGCTAACTTAGAAGCTCTTCCAATGTCCTATAGGATTTAATAGGACTTTTGGAAGAGCTTCTAAGTTAGCATCATGCTAAGTCTCATGCTATCTCAACGTGAACACAGGCCCTGGTCAGTTTCCATTCAGAATTATGATCGCTTCTCGGCCTTTTGGCTAAGACAGTGATTCAGGAACATACATTTTTGTTTATACCCTGGTTGGTTTGTTCAGCCCGTCGTACATGGCGAAAGCCGATACGCGACGTTAAACTGAACTTCCATCAGTTTCCATTTTTTGTACTCATGCAGTAGGCTTATAGTAGGCCTACACTTCCTGTTCTGTAAAAAGTATTGCAATGGTCAACCTATGGCGATATTTTTCACGCCAGAGGGCAGTCAATGCACTAGGGGCTTATCACGCGATTTTCTTACTTGGGCGTAGTGAGAGAGAGAGTGACGGTAGGACCACTCACTGTCTCTCTCTCTTTCTTTATCCCCAACTAATAATATAGAGAGGATTAGCCCCGGCCACACGAGCGTCATGCCCTCTGGTGTGAGAAAAATCGCACTAAGTCTCTCATTGAAACGAGTGCCGGTGATTTTTTTTCTGTCTGTCTCTGTTTGTTTGTCTGTCTGTCTCCCTTGTCTATCTGTCTGTCTGTCTGTCTGTCTGTCTGTCTGTCTGTCTCTCTCTCTCTCTCTCTCTCTCTCTCTCTCTCTCTCTCTCTCTCTCTCTCTCTCTCTCTCTCTCTCTCTCTCTCTCTCTCTCTCTGTTGGGATTTTTTAAATACGTCAATGGTACGGATTTTCTTTTCAAATTGGTATCCATTTCCCTGATGTTGTTATCGCTTAATATACGCTGACATTTAATTTTGTGCATTGCGGTTCACATTTTGTCTAGCAATAGATTCGACTGAGGTTATCGTTTTAGAGATTAAAATAAAAAGAGACCCAACTTCTTCTTCTTCTTCTTCTTCTTCTTCTTCTTCTTCTTCTTCTTCTTCTTCTTCTTCTTCTTCTTCAGCGTTCCAGCTAAGAGACCCTTCTTCTTCTTCTTCTTCTTCTTCTTCTTCTTCTTCTTCTTCTTCTTCTTCTTCTTCTTCTTCTTCTTCTTCTTCTTCTTCAGCCTTCCAGCTAAGAGACTCAACTACTTCTTCTTCTTCTTCTTCTTCTTCTTCTTCTTCAGCGTTCCAACTAAGAGACCCAACTTCTTCTTCTTCTTCTTCTTCTTCTTCTTTATTTAAATTCTTCTTCTTCTTTTCTTCTTCTTCATTTTTCTTCTTCTTCTTCTTCTTCAGCGTTTTCCGGCTAAGAGACCCAACATAACATATTTAAATATACCGATTATAAAATGCGATTCAATATATTTAATTAATTTTCTGCTCCTATTCCATTTTTCTTATCGTTTTCAGTTGTTGTTGTTATTGTTGTTTTTATGTAGGTAGCTATGCTAAAATAAATATTAAAAAGTGGTGACAGCAGAGGGGCACCCAGAGTCATGACCTGGGTGTGGCCCGGCCCCCTTCCGAGTGTAAGGATTTCAGGGCCAAAACGCTTGATTACCCCCGGTGGGGATACCGGGGGGGGGGTCTTTTGCATAAATAGCCTTTCCACCTTTGCCCCACCTTCTGGAAGTTCTGTGCTTGTAACTTCCTCTCCTCGACTCTTGCCTTTCCACCTTTGCTTACTGTCATCTACTGTCTGTTCTGTGCTTGTATCTTCCTCTATTCGGTTCTCCGTAGAGATTCTTTGCCTTTTATCAAAATGTCAAATCTGCACTCGAAGAAGAAGAAGAAGAAGAAGAAGAAGAAGAAGAAAGAAGAAGAAGAAGAAGAAGAAGAAGAAGAAGAAGAAGAAGAGAAGAAGAAGAAGAAGAAGAAGGAGAAGAAGAAGAAGAAGAAGAAGAAGAAGAAGAAGAAGAAGAAGAAGAAGAAAGAAGAAGAAGAAGAAGAAGAAGAGAGAAGAAGCAAACAGGAGAAGAAGAAGAAGAAACACTTGATTAAGGGGGAGGTGTAGGGGGGGGGGGGGGGGGGGGGGCTCAGAGATTCTTTGCCTTTTATCAAAATGTCAAATCTGCACTTTGCAAACACTCA
>CM065694.1:27753452-27783452 GCA_017654935.2 Phymorhynchus buccinoides
AGAAGGCAAAAGAAGTTACAATACAGTCACTAGCCGCTATCATCAAGAAAACATGTCATTTGCCCCTAACAAACAATCTTAATTTTGTTAACACATTTAAAGACATTTTTTTAATAATTATTGTCCATGAATGTTAATTGGGAAAGAAAACAAAATCATTTATTTAATGATAATTTTAAAAAATCAACCTTAAAAAACGTTTACATTGTGGGGAAAAAAAAAGCACAAATCATATTTACAGCAGATAAAAAAAAATGATAATCATTTTTAAAAATGCATTTCTTATAAACACACTCGATGTGCGCGCACACACACCTAGCATATATTCGGTAAAGGTCAAGATGTGCCACACACACACACCCGCCCCCCCTACCCCCCTACATTTCTCGGTTATTTCCATTTTTCCGTTCTTGCCTTTTTTACCAAACATAAAGCTGTATTTTATTAACCTTTTTAGCTAATTATCTTTGTTGAATAATTAATCAGTCATGATAAAGGCCATTATGTAATAGGCCCCCCCCCCCCCCCCCTATCTAGTGCAGTACACCGCAGCGTCTGTCACAGTCCTGGTTCATTGCGTTTTTCTGTCTTGCCTTTATCTTCTACTATTATTGAATGCATGTATTTCATTATGTAAATGGATGAAAATTAGTGTGAAATATAGCAAATGATAGAGGATGAAGTACTCAATCTGCAGTAAGAAAGGCAAGAACGAACAAATGGAAACCGAGAAATGGAGGAGGGGGGGGCGCATCTTTCCCTTTACCGTATATTCTTTGATTTTTCATTGGCAGGCTATTGATTGGATAGGTACTTTCTTCGACCAAATCCAAATATATACTGTTTTTGTTGTTGTTTTTTGCTTGTTTGTTTTTTATTGGGTTAAGGATCTTTGTGCTTTTCATCATACAGGACAGAATGCCTCTATATATGCATAGATCAAGTTCCATAATTTTGCATATAAAAGCATCACATAAAGACCAACACTGCAGGTGTCTGTAGTTCTCGGCCCTGGTTAACGCCGGGATATCATTATGAAAGGAAGCGTAGAATACAGTCCTGCCATGCAGTCTCAGACCGATACGGAACTCCATAGCATCATCATCATCATCGTTATCATCGGCCTCATTTTCCATCAATTATGATTTTTTTTTTAAATGTCTCAAATTCTGTGGCTTTGCATGCCCTGCTATCATGGTGACCTCAGTTTCGGTTTCCAATACAGTCTATGCCTTGGTGCGTTCGGGTCAAAGTGTGTTCAGTGTGTTCTGGGGAGCTGTCGGTGGACAGTCGAGGTGGCGCCCTCGGAGGAGGACCTCACTCACGCTGGCTCCGCGACTAAGAGAATAGTGTCGTCAGTAGGGGGCTTAGTAGGTGGTGGTGTCGATGTCCTGAACAGGCTCCACTGAACTCCACCGAAGTGACTCAGCAGCAGTGCAGTGTCTCCTCGGTTGGTTGCCTCCTGACGACCTAACATAGATTCGCTCCCCTTGGACTGCTGGTCTCGGATTCTGCGATTTGAACAAACCGGGGTGTAGCTACGAATTGGGATTCGGAACGAGCGGCATGGGAGTACGACCCAGAAGATGGGACAGCAAAAAAAAAAGCATCACATATTCAACTAAAAACATCAAAAACGCGGCACACTAACACAATGAGACGAAGATGAGAAAAAAAAAATGAAAAAAAAAAAAAATTCTAAATTCTCGTCTTACAAAAGACCTTATCAAAGGATGAAGATGAGGCGATGTGTTTGAAAACAAAAGGGTTCGGTGAATGGAAGCATCACGTCAAACTGACATAAAGAAATTGGTTTCAGCAATCACGTATCACAAAAACAGAAAGCAGTACAATTATTTTTGAGGCAGCTGAAAACTAACAGAAAAGGCAACGATACTACTCGCAATCAATTCCCTGATTAAGTAATGACAGTCTAACACACACACACTCACAGCCTGTCCCTCTAAAAAATAAATAAAATAAAAAGCAAAAACAAAATCAGTATCCTAACGGGTGAAAGCAAAACATTCTCTCAATCCTGAAAATCACACGTTTCAATGTTTCCTGACTCTTCCCAATTCTGAAGTGGTGATTGCATTAAAAATAATTTCCAATGTGTGTGTGTCTGTATACATACAGGATGGAGGTGTGTGTGTGTGGGGGGGGGGGGGTATTGTTAGAATTGCATGTCTATCATCTTGTTTTAATCTGACATCAATGTTGGCAGACATGTTTGATTCCATAAGAGTAAGACCGTGGATCCGGATGACAAGATGGCCAATCATGAAGACTCTTTCCATATCAGCTTTTCCCATCCTGATTTCAGGAGCATGCCTGAACTATTTTCACCCAAGAGCAAACACACAGACGTAACACAATAGCAAGGTGTGAGTCATCTAAAAAAAACAATTATACATTAATAATCAAATGTTTAACCCTTTCACCGCCAACCATATTTCAACCAAAAATGTCCATTAAATTTATCTGGGTCGAGAACAAAATCCATCTGCAGTATTGTGGATTCTTCTGTGACGTATATCAAATAAGGTTTGTCCTTACTTCCCAAAACTATGACAATAGGATCTTTGGATAATAGACCCCAATTTGATGCCTTTTAGTGACATAGGTGTTAAATCATTGTGGTGCTAAAATGCGACTTTGGCGGTGAAAGGGATAAGACTGTCATGTGTGCTAACTCTATGATTCATGATCCATTATCAGTACCAAACACTACATGCATTACAATTGTCTGAAGCCACTTCTGGTTCTATTACCATTAACAGGAGAAAACTAGAATGCAGAAACTTTGATTGGAAGGAGGGTGCGTGTGTGTGTGTGTGTGTGGGGGGGGGGGGGTATTCTAGGCTATTATCTAATGCACTTTGTTTCTCTATTATCTAATGCATTCTTTTTTTTTAAATTCTTATTTTTTAGTGGTTTTTTTGGTGTTTTTTTTTTTAATGCACATGGTGAATAAACAGACAGAAATCAGCTGCAATAAGCAAAATGAACATCAACATCGAACAATGCTTCTAAGAGCAGCATCACATCAACTACAATGACAACAACTACATACGGAGAAGAAGAAAAAAGCAACACACAACAACAAGAATGCACTACTGAGACTCAAACATACAATGGGTACAACACAATGTTTCAAATATTAGGTGGGTTTTTTTAAAAAGCCTCAATTACATATCATCTAATGCATTCTTAGACAATCAATTTCAATGGCTCACAGTCACACTTACTAACGCATGTAAACACTTCCTTCACTCATCAATCAATGATTAGCTTTTTCTTTCACGCAATAATGGACAACCCATCCGACTTGACCTTATTCTGGGAAACCAATGGGACAACAAAAAACTTTTGACATCCGTTATACGAAAACATCAAAATGACGGCATCTGAAAACCTACAGAAAACTGTGTCGTACAAAACAAGCAAAATAGGCTTTAACCCTTTCACCGCCAATGTCGCATTTATGCACCGCAATGGTTTAACACCCATGTCACTAAAAGGCATCAAATCAGGGTCTGTTATTTGAAGACCCTATTTTCTTAATTTTGGGAGGTAAGGATAGACCTAACGTTATACATGTCACAGAGGAATTCACAATATTACAGATAAAAAACATTCTCTACCCAGTTAAGATTAATGGTATATTTTGGCTGAAAAATAGTTGGCGGTGAAAGGGTTAAAAGCTTGATCTAGTAACCATCAAATACAACCTTTCGCTTCCACAAAACTGAGCTCATGTAAGAAAGAGCGCGATATAAATTCACATTATTATTATTATTAGGGAACAACCACCTAAGCCACACAATGAATGACTATACTCATCATACCAACACACTCAATAGATAATCATGAATCACAGTAGCATGTCCAACTAATACACAAGGCTCCCAAGTTACCTTCATTATGCCATGCATCAGAATTGCTCAATCACAACAGGCCAAGAGACAATGTAATATAGAAAATGCTACTATCATTTCAGTTGTACATGTTGGCTACAGTCTACACATTACTGTGTAATCAGAAAATGTTCTTTTATGCAAAGAGGTACTTGATACGCCTTTCCCAAAATACTGTCTTGTCTGCAGCTAATAAACTTGAGCTAGAAATGTTTGAACATTTGACTTCTAAAGCATACTTTGTGTGAAACTCTGAAAGTCAAATTTTTGAAAACTTTCAAATGTTTTCTTAAGGAGCTTTATTAAGTGTCTGTTGTACTTTCTTCTTCATTTTCTGGTGATGTCCGCCTGCCATAACCGGCAATTATTAACATGTACTGGGGTTCAAAGAAATTTGCTGCACTGGAAAAAACAACAAAGACAGGTAGCAGTGTTTGAATAATTTGCTTCTATGGGGGTCTGCAACGAACACCTTTTGCAAGAGTGAATGCCCTTGGTGGGTGGGGGAAGATGGTTCAGTACTGACCAAACAGGGGGATAACTCTCGCCAATAACCCTATTTGATGCCACTAAATGGCTGCCTTTCGCAAGAGTAAATGCCCTTGTCAGTACTGACCAGCAAGGGCATCACTCTCACTATCAAGGGCGTTAATAATCCTAGTTGCAGAGGCCTATACAGAAAAACAAAACATAAACAGAAAGAGGAAATAGATGGGGGTGGGCAGAAAATAAAGAGACACAGACAAAAACATGAATACAAGAGAGAGAGAGAAAGAGAGGTGAAAGAGAGACAGACATGTATGTGGAGAGAAAAGAGACTTAGAGAGCAGAATTTTCACACACAGATACATGCTTTTTTTGGTCATTTGATGCAGACCTGTTTACCCTTATAATGAAAAACCCGGAATTTGCCACCAAAAAACCCGGAATTTGAGAACAAAAAACGGAATTCACATGATCTGTACACGACTCGCGATAAAGCGGTTTCTTGTTCTTCTCCTTTCCGCGAAAATCAGAGTCGATTTTCAATATTGTGATGATTTCTTGGCTCAATTTTGCCAGAAAAGTTTTATTAGTAAATTCAGTCACTAATTCTTAGTCAATTTTAGTATAAAACAAGCTGGAAAAAGCAAAATACCTGGAAATGTCCACGATGGGAAAGAGAAAAATCACTTGGCCGCGGATCGGCGGATGCCAAGTTGCAAACTTGGCGCCATCGCGATCAATTTTGACTTCATTTTCCGTTGAAAACTTCAAAATTCTCACATCATCGTATTTTCCAGTGATAATATAATATAAATTGACTCATTTCAAGCCCTAATTACAATCTCTACCATTAAAAAAACTGCCTGGAAAGCTCTTCGAATCGACAGTAAAAGTCTGGCTGCCATTTGCTCAGTCCCGAAATAGATCGACCAAAATAAAAACATTATTTCGCCCCTTTAACCAATGAAAAAGCAGCATTTAATGCATGTGACGTCAAGCACAAACCCTTTTCTGATGACGTAGCGTGTTAGGTACACGTTTCGGTCAACCCTTGCGTCTTTTCCTACGAACGGAAACAAATAATAGACGTTTTTTCGAAATCCCGGAATTTTCAGTGTTCACCTGGAATTTACTATTTTACCCGGAATTTTAGCAAATTTCCGGCTAAACCGGAATGGTAAACAGGTCTGTTTGATGGCTGCTCACAATCATGTGGTCAAGATCACTGAAAACAAATTCCCATCTCTTTTCAACTAAGCGCATTTCATCTATTCTACGACTGAACCCTGTCATCCCAGAATGGACAATAGAAAGAGTTTTGAGCTCGGACAATGACCAACAGAAAAGGTTCTGGCCTGAGACGAGTTCACAATGAAATGAAGCTTCCTCAGATGATAACATCGGCCAGTAGAAATCAGCACATCGTCAGTGAAATTCAAAAACCTCGTATCTCAATTATTGGTGGTTTTTTTTAGTTAGATTATAGATACATAGTCAGCTCTCTCATTTTTCCCGCCACATTCCACCAAAAGCTCGTATCTCTAACGACTTTCTATCTGGGGTAAATGAGGTTGTGTAAATAGAAGAAAAACTTGTGTCCCAAATTCAGATCTACTTAACCCTTTCATCACCACTACCCATGTCACTAAAAGGCATCAAATGAGGGTCTAGTACCCAGTGACCTTATGTTCTTAATTTTGGGAGGTAAGGACAGGCCCTGTGTTATACACGTCACAGAGGAATCCCCAATATTGCAGACGAAATGTTTTCTTTACCCCAGGTAAGTTTAATGGTAAATTTTGGCTGAGGAGTGGCTAGCGTTGAAAGGGTTACGGACAAAAGCCTCGTATCTTCGTTCTATTTAAGTATAAAAAAAAAAATAAGTAATTTTAACAAAATGCAGGACTACACTCAAAATGTCTTGAACAACATACTCATCATAGTTAATAACTTGTGGTAAATGCGGTTAATTTTTAAAACTTTATTCATTTTTCTCAAAACTACCAAAATTGAGATATAGTTTTTTTTCATTTCACAGACATGTCCCTTATCCTCTACCATTACAAGACAAATACTTTGTCCATCTCCCGACTTTTGCATGCAAAAAAATAAAAAACAAACAAAAAAACAATAGTGCTCAGTCCTGCTTTTATTTGGAGCGACAAAGAGCACGGTTCCGGCATTGTGCCTGGTGTTTTTTTAGCGTTGATGCGAGACAGACCTGGTTACCTGGTTACCCCTCCCACAAGCCAAGAGTGAGTAATCTGTATAGCTGAACGGTGCAGCTTTGGTGGGAAATGTGAAGAAGACCTATGGATTACAGCCATCAAGCACTGAACATCAAGTGCACTGAATATGTGACCCAGCACCACGAAAGGGACATTAAGTTGTTTGCGCTAGTTTCTCACAACAGGCTTGCAAAGTCAAAAATGTCAGTTGTGTGTCCATTTTGAGCTATTTGTGTTCTCTAACATCTTATCTTTCATATTTATAAAGGATGATGTTTTATATGGTCTCAAAATGGTCTTATAAGTGCTTTAAAAGGAGTAGGTTAATGCATTTTCTTCAGCTAGGCTAGATTTTAGAGAGTGCTTTCTCAAAATGGTCAACACTCACCCTACTAACTTTAAATGTGCGTAATTCTGGAATGAAAACAGTTACAAGAATGGATCTTGTATCATTAGAAAGAGAATTGTCTGCAGTTTTCAAGTGTATAACTTTCTCAGAATGGTCATGTTGACACTTAATGTCCCTTTTCATGGTGCTGGGTCACATATGTGCAGCGGTCAAGCCTCAGTATTCCGACTGACCGTCCATAATTGCGAGGTGGTCGTCGTACTGGAGCCTGCTAGCCCCATGTCTACTAAGGGCAATGTGATGTCATTGATGATGTCGTAACTTTTTATCTGGAACTGGAATGCTATTTTTAACTTGCTTCAGAACAATTATTAGGAAAGATATATATATATAATCTCTAGACCATTTTGTCAGATTGAGTATAGGTCTCTTTTCAATGTTACAACCATGCGCGTGCGCGGGTGTGTGTGCCTTTCAGTAGGCATGGGTGTATGTGTTTGTTCTTTGCAGATTTGCTATAAATTTATGCTGGTTTGTGTGTGGATATGTTTGAGTAGGTGCACACGTGTCCATTTTTTATATGAATTATGTGGATATGTCAACTTGTAAATATGATAATATATGACTTTGCTTAAACATAAAGTATGCGTGCTTTGTTATAAATAAGTCCCTTTGTGTTGTGCATTTAAAATTATATAATTAAAGTGATTTATCTTAAACGGTAATATTTTCTGTACTTTGTTTTAAAATGTTTATAATATTGGCAACATGTTTTGTTTTAAGCACTGCTGTTTTGTTCTCAAGTCATAATTATCATCATGTGTGTTTTGATTTAATGGTATTGTCATTTATGTTTTAGAATGACATCTTGTTTTCAATGTATATTATAATGTGTCTTGTTTTAACTGTGTCAATCGCAGACATCACCACACTTAATTTCTCTCTAAAGCCTGTTCTTAACCAGACGTAGTTCTGGTTGGTAAGCATGTTCGGTGGATTAGGTTTTGTATACGAATAGAGTGTTGGACAACTAGTTTGGAAACAGCAATGTGGGCAAACACAGGTTGTGGCTCTTAACCGCGCCGGTTAATGATATGCATACGTCATGAAAGGAATCTTCAACGCGAAAGAATTCGACCAATCAAAACGAAGGAACACAGAGGTTCCCAAACCACAGCTTGAAAAACAAATACCTGTGTGCCAACCTGGTTTGCCAACCCCGCAGAAAATGTTCCCCAACATGTGTTGGTGCGGTTCAGATGCAAAACTAGTTGGAAGTGTTGTCAAACACAAGTGGCAAACCAAGTGTTGGCTTGGTTAAGAACGGCCTTAAGAGATAATAAAGTTGCTTGAGTTGAGTTGAGTTGAGTTGAAAACAAAATACTGTATTTTTTAGAACTATAAGGCACAACTTACTATAAGAACCACCTACTCCAAAAGTTTACACAAAACTGATTTTTTTCTATTTTCTTACTATATTATGACCGTACTTTACAGCCTAGTAAGGCGATACTTTTTTCCCTGACTGAGACCCCTGCGCCTTATATGTGACCCAGCACCACGAAAGGGACATTAAGTCGCTGGGCTAGTTTCTCACAACAGGCTCGTAAAGTCAAAAATATCATTTTTGTCAATTGAAAAAATGTTAAACACTTTCTGTCTTCTACAAAAACATCTTGGTTAAGGAGACTAAACTTTGATTCTGAATGGAAAGAATTCACATTTAACACGTATCCTAAAAATGGAAAACTTACATTTTGGAGCTGAATATGCTAATATTATTACAGTGGAACCTCCCTTATAAGACTCCCTCCCACATAAGACCTACTTTTCCCGAGACATTGCCCTTCTTTGTAAGTATTAAAATTACCTCCCTTATAAGACCCTTCCCTTTCAAGACCTCATTTTGGATGATTCTTTGGAGGTCTTATAAGGGAGGTTCCACTGTATTGAAAACATTAAAGGGGCACCCTGACGGATGAGTTTTTGTAAGAAACACGTTGAGATCACCAGGAAAACACCCTTTACAGAGATTGCAACACTCAATTTGCTCTGGTTTCCTAGAAATCAAACCGTCAAATCAGCGATTCCTCCTTGGCGGAGGTGCTGGAAGTCAAATTCTTTCACCCAAAGAGAAGGCATGTGCCGTCTCTTTTGTAATGGCCGCCAAATCGTTTCCACAAAATTCTCGCAATACAAGCCTTTTTATTTATTTGTTTTTAAAATTAATTTTATACAGTTTATCTAAAGGAGATTCGCTCACAATAAAGGAAATAGCTCTTTAAAAAAAAATTTTAAATGCACTACAAAAAAAGCAAAACGCTTCAGCCACAATGAGTGACCTCCACCCACCCCATCCAAAATGGCTACTCTCTCCGGCATCTCCGCCAAGGAGGAATCGCCGTTTTGACGGCTTGATTTCCAGGAAACCAGAGCAAAGTGAGTGTTCCGATCCTTGAAAAGTCTGTCTTTCTGGTGATCTCGACGTGTTTCTTGCAAAAACTCATCCGTCAGGGTCCACCTTTAAAAACGCATTTTGGAAGGATGTGGTGAAGAGTAACCAGGTCCGCAGAGGGCTCAACCGCAGAGGGATTCTAACCCGCCAGTTCGTGCTCATACATCGACCTGTCCCGTGCTCATGACGCGCAGCGCCTTCTGCAGGTTGTCGATGGCGGTGGCGGAGTCTTCGTACTGCAAGGCGCTGCTGGCGTACTTACAGTACTTCATGGCCTTCTGGTAGTGTGCCGCTGTCAATGTCACCCCAGCTGCACATAACGTTGTTTTTTTAAAATAATGATAATAAGTACATCTTCTATAGCGCTATTCTCCTGACACAGCAGGACTCACCGAGCTTTACATGAAAAAAAAGAAAAAGAAAAGCTTACCCCACGCACACAAAATATATTCAAAATACACGTACTTAACATTATTTAGAGAGAAAAAAATCACTTTATCACACTCACACAACTCAACATATAAAATACCTACATAAAACACGAATTATTTAAAATAAAATAAATTAAAATTTAAAAAATCTTTACAGGGTTGACTGACAGTGGATGGACAGACAGAAATAAACCGAGATATTTTCTGAAAAGATGCATCTTCAGGCCAGTTTTGAAAGAGGACAGAAATGGAGAGAGAAACTCAGAAAGGGAGATTTTAGGAACTTTGCCTAATACAATGCATTTAGGCAGTGATGTCCCGAGGCCCCAGTCATAGGACATTGACCTATTAAAATTGAAAATGTCCTAGTGTGTTCTCTCCCTGTCAGGACAAAGGTGACCCAGCACCACAAAAGGGACATTAAGTCGCTAGGCTAGTTTCTCACAACAGGCTTGCAAAGTCAAAAATATCATTTTGTATCAGTTTTGAGTTATGGGTATTGTCATGCTCTCTATCATCCCATCTTTCATATTTATACAGGACAATCTTTGTTATGGTCTCTAAATACTCAAAAAAGTGCTTTAAAATGAGTAGGTCAATGCATTTTCTTAAGCTAGGCTAAACTTGAGACTGTGATTTATCAAAATGGCCGACAGTCACCCTACCAACTTGAAATGCTCATAACTCTAAAACGGAAAAAAAGTTACAAGAATGGTTCTTATATCATTTCAAAGAGAATTGTCTGAAGTTTCTAACTGTACCATTATCTCAGAATGGTGATTTTGACACTTAATGTCCCTTTCGTGGTGCTAGGTCACAAATGTCTGATTAAAATTTTAACACTGGCACGCTTTGTCGTATTGATATCTGCAAGAGCCAGGACATTATCCTATTGATTTCTCTTATTTGTCCTATCGCTTTTTGATCCTCGGTACATCAATGTTTAGGTATCACATTATATGATTTGCTAACAGATCAGAATATACTACCCCCCAAAAAAGTAATCTTATAAGAATTTTATCATCTTAGCAGAGCAGTTGCAAAAATGAACATTTTAAAGTGATTTACCCTAAAAACACAGAAGAAAACTACACTTGAAAAAAAAAAAATTCAAAAAGTGTGCATCTGGAATGAGCAAAGTTTGCGTGCAAGCTGCCCAAGTACAGAAGTATTTTAATTCACATATGTGCATGCACGCACACACACACACCATCACACACACACACCATCACACACAAGCTTCGCTCATTCGTTCGTTTGCCTGTTCTCTCAAACACACACACAAAACACCGTACCAGGGTTAGGCAGGGGCTGCCAACTACTAGCACTAGCAGGCTGCTGAGCAGCAGCAGCAGGAGGGGGAGGCTGACTAGGCGGTGTCACATTGGGGGACGCGCTCCTGGGAGCAGGCACCGGAGGGGGCTGAGGATGTTGACTGTAGGCGCCAGGGGCTGTGGGGTAGGGCGCGTCCATGGGGGTGGTGGGGGGTGCGTGGGCCCCGCTGGAGGGAGGGGGGTACAGGCCCCCAGGAGGGGGGACGGCGGAGAAGGTGGAGGGTCCGGGTTGATTGTAGGACGAAGGTCCGGGCTGGGGCATTGCGTCAAACCCTAAGGGCCCACCGCCCTCTGAAACGACACAGCGTTCAATGTAGAGATCACACATTTAGGGAAGACTGTTATTAACTCGTTCTGCCTTTCTGTCAAAATCGTTTCATTGTCGATGCAACTGGGCACCAGTGCACACACACACTCTCACACACACACGTTGTTCAAGACCTTATGAGGGTCATACACACACACACATACTCACATGCACACACACACGCACTCACAAGTTGCACACACTGTTCACAACCTTACGAGGGGCATACACACACATTCACACACACATGTATACACACAAACTCATGTTTTCAATCTTTTTATTTGTTTTGCTTTTGATCGATCATTTTGCACGCGCCTTACACTATGTTGCGCCTTGTGTATGTTTAAATTCACACTTTTTGTTCAATTCAGGGGATGCGCCTTATAATTAGAAGCGCCTTGTACCGTCATTTTCGGGTTATAAGCGATATATTTTTCTCAAATTTCGACCTATGCGTCTAATAAACGAGGGCGCCCTATTGGTGAACAAAACCATGAGAAGAGAGGCAACGATTGCTGTGCTCAGTACAGTCTACTGTGACTCTAGACATCGAAAGTGGTAACGATCGCAGATATGACAAATACTCACGTTAAAATGCTTCAAAATCCCTATTATCATCCGAGATACCGTCCAACAGATGCGATAACCCTTCTTTGGATGTAAAAAGCATCGTTGTAGAGCTTAAAATGGCATAATTCTATCAGTTTTCGTGAAGAATTCCAAACACAACAACAGGAAGTAACACAACAACAGGAAGTAACACAACAACAGGAAGTAGCACAAACGGAAGTTCGATTATTTGAAAGGGGAGCCAACTCTCGTATATGAGAGCAATAATGGTGGCCGGCAAGCGTCTACTGGACGATGATGGGCTTCGAAGTTTGACTTTCTTTTGCAACTTTCTTTTGCGAGGTGTGTATTGCCTTATAAGCGCAGACGCCTTTTTCTTTCATTTTTTCAGATCATTCTTGAAAATTGCCCTATTCGCCTTATCTAACATCTATGTTTGTTCCCCCCCCAAAAAAAAACATACTGCAAATTTATTTAAATTTCTAACAGAATAATCACAGTTTAAAGGTCTCTAAAATGGGCTCGATAATTTTGAAATCCACAATCAAACATGATTTGGATCATAATTTCTTATATCGTATAGTCCTATACAGTACACACTCAATCAAAGACATAATTTATACAATTAATTGTAGAAAAATTAAAAAAACCTCCAGGCCCCACCTTCTCCCTCTTCAGCCAGAGGGCCAGGCATGGGTGTCTCCCCATTTTTCAGACACTTGTGAATGTACGCCGCCTTCCACTTGGCGTACTTCCGATTCTTCTCAATCTGTAAAAACAGTGGTAAGAAAATGAAAAGAAAAAAACAATTTACGAATGAACCGCCCCAAAGCAATGACACAGAGCATACATTTTTAACCCTCCGATGGCTGTAAGCTCCGGGACCCTCAAAAAAATGTTCGTTGTCTAGTTCCGGTAATGCCCGATCGTGCCCTCTTTTCCCTATATGAGTAGTGAGGACAGAAACACTGGTTATGTCCCTTTTAAACGTGACACATTTACACGTCGATAGGCCAGTTGAATTCTCCGTTCAAATTCCAGTCTGAGTTTTTGTGTGTGAATGGTGTATAACTACCCCACTAACGATAACTCTATCAGCCCGGTTCGCTGTAACTCTTAAGTAGTCCATCTTACCCTTTTAGAATCTTTGGATCAAGTCCTTACAAGAGTTGTTTTGCTAATATTATTCACTACCTGTACTTACATCCTCTGACAACTCCCCAAATGTTGAAAGCACGTCGAACAGCATTCCAGCTGTGTAGAATGACTTGACCACATTTCTGAAAAGAAAAGGCATAGATGATTTAAAGAAAAGACTTTGCGTTTGAAGGCAGATCACTTACATTTTAATAAAAAAAATTTAATGTTCTGATATTGTAAAGCGCATAGAGCTTAAAGGTATGCGCTATATAAATCTTCTTAATAAATAAATAAATAAATTCCCAAAACAACATCACAAATGGCAAGCATTAAAACCAGCAAAGGTGGGAATCAAAACAGAATAGAAATACAACAGTGTCCTAGAAAACAGTTTTTGCTGCGCTCAATTTGTAATATTTCCTTCCCTTTTTTTTTTTAACATTATGACATCGTTTTATGAAAATGACCTATTATATTTAGAACTGGTCAAATGACCTATGATGTCCTGTGACAAGAGTGATCCCTGTGAGCATATTCTTCTTCTTCTTCTGCTGCCTTTGATACCATAGACCACTCCATTCTTCTGTCTCGTCTTGAACATACTTTTGGAATTAAGGGCCCTGCTCTTTCTTGGTTTTCCTCTTACCTTTCTGATCGTTTTCAATCAGTTCTGGTCAATGGTCATCAGTCTGAACAGGTTAGGCTTTCTTGTGGAGTCCCCCAGGGGTCTGTGCTTGGTCCTGTCTTGTTTACTTTGTATACGTCACCTCTTGCCAATGTCATCGACCAGCACAACATGAAACATCACTTCTATGCAGATGACTCACAACTCCAAAACAGTACAACCCCTGAAGATCTAGATTCCATTCTTACAGAAAGTAACAACTGCTATATTGATATTCAAAATTGGATGGTTCAAAATAAACTTCAATTAAATGGTGAAAAAACCGAAGCAATGCTTGTAGGGACAAAAAACAAACTAGCCTCTGTTTCCATAGAGTCAATCCAACTGGGTAACAATATTATTCCCCTCTCAGACTCAGTCAAAAACTTAGGTGTCACTTTGGACAATACTCTTTCCATGCAGAGTTTCCTGACTCAGACCTGTCAGTCCTGCTACTATCAAATTCGTTGCATTGGCTATATTCGTAAATACCTCTCAGATGAAGCCACAGCAAAGCTTGTTACTTCCCTCATCCTATCTCGTATTGACTACTGTAATGCTCTCCTTTCTGGCCTATCAGTCTCTTCTCTATCTTGTCTCCAGCGTATTCAAAACACAGCTGCTCGTCTTGTCCTTAGGAAGAAAAAGTTCGATCATGTTAGCCCTCTTCTGCGTTCTTTGCACTGGCTTCCTGTCGCAGACAGAATTGAGTATAAATTAAACACACTTTGCTATAAATCTATTCATAAAGCTGCTCCATCTTACCTCTGCGACAATATTTCCATCTATACGCCAGCTCGCAATTTACGTTCAGTTTCTGACCCTCTTTCTCTCCAGATCCCTAGGTATAAGCTTTCAACTGTTGGTCGGCGCTCTTTTGCTGTCTCAGGACCGACCTCCTGGAACAAACTTCCTCTCTCCCTCCGTCAGCGACCGACTCTCTCTGCTTTCAAAGCTAACCTCAAAACCCACCTGTTCCCCCGTCATTAAAGCTCCTCTCTCTTTATCTTCTCTCTCTTGCCATTAGGTCTGTTTCTGCTATATTCCATTTATGTTATCCGTGTGTGTTCGCTTTGTATTGCGTTTTTGTTTGAATGCGCTTTGAATGCTAACGTGTGTGTGCGCTTTGATTTGATTTCTATCAAGATTCAGCGCCGTATAAATACTGTATGTTGTTGTTGTTGTTGTAAGGTACATATGTGTCCGGTTTTCAGTTTTCACTGGTCTCCCCGCTGCGTACATCCGACACATTCCGATTTCGGAGGAGCCCAAGGGAGAAAAGTTATTTGGAAGATTTTTTTGAAAAAAGGCAGGAGAATGGGCCAACAAGTCAGAAAGATAGCAGATGAAAGAAAGCAAAGGGAAAAGGCAGAGTCAAAAAGAGTGGCAGACCTGTGAGCACATAAAACTGTAAAAAGAAAATGGAGGAGAGCATCTCCCCAAGCTTAAAACCCCTTCTGAAATCATTTTTTATTTGCTGAAAAGTACTGTGCCTGGACATACAATAGACGATTTTCGGAGAAAAAACTAGGGGAGAGCACTTCATGAAAATTAGAGTTGTCTACCTCCATTACTCAGTCAAATACCATAGCAACAATCCAACAATGGTGTCGAAGCTTGAAACCGCAGCGGTGGCCAGTTGCCACAAACTGATCAAACTTGCAAAATGTGACGTAAAAATATCAATGACAAATTCTAGAATGACGCACAGTGTTCTAAGTGCTGTATGTCTGCTCAAACACACGAGGCGAGAGCTGGGGATCTACCTGATGGTAGAGTAACTTCCCCTGTTTGACTGATTAAATTAGGCAAGATCACTCCCCACACACCATGAAATCACTCCCCTTCATTATTTCCGAGCACTTCCTATTCAGGGATGTGAGAGGGCCCAAAACAAAAACCCGTAGCCGATGGTATCATCAGAGTAGTAGACTATACTCAAACAAAACTTTGCCTGTGACATCAATTTTTCGCGGCTCGCCTACACGAATTTTACTGTCCGACACAGTTTCATCCAACCAAGCCCAGTCAGATTTGTGTTGGCATCGTTTGTCGGTCTCCTCTTTCTTCACAATCTATGGCGTGATGCATAAATTTCATGGTTGACGATGAAACATTCACTCAATAGCTTTCAAAAACACTAAAGGGCCAGCCATACGTGCACTAAAATCGCACAACTGCAGTGTTTCCCATGCTTCCAATTTTTTAAGGGTCATTATGACCCTTTGCCCCCAAATTTTAAGGGTCATTTGAAAATTTTTTAGGGTCAAAATAAAAGCCATAATAAATGGACAATATGCTCTAAAATACCTCACTTAAAACTTCTGAGTCTTTGGAAGAACTTTTCGTCGAAGTTTTCGCAATCCAGCGAAGCAGCGCCATTTTTTTGCTTCCAAGAAACTTGCGGGCTTGGCAGCAGTGCACGTGCGAGCAGCATGGGTGGCGAGAAACTAAGGGAAATTACTCTGTGATTCATGATAGTTTTGTCGTCTGCTTCAAGCATGGTATAGTAGTGAAAGAATAGGCCCAGGATATTTTGTTGATCGTTTCCCGCAAGCCAAAATGGCTTCGACATTCTGATCGTGGCGAACACGTTTGAGGAAGCAATCGGCTGAGAGAAAAACTGTACGTCACAATGACGCATTGACTGAAAAATGTATACGTCAAACTTGAAACTTTGTACGTAATTTACGTACAGATCTGCGTAATCGGGAACACTGAACTGTACGATACGATTCGATCACGTGGTCTCCAAGAACAAATGTGATTGGCGCATCGAGATCATGTGATCAAATCGTATGATAGAGTCATGCGATTTTAGTGGACGTGTGGCTGGCCCAAAAGTGATTCTGACAATGTATGTACCAGATTTTTCGGACTATAAGGCGCACCCCCCAAATTTTACCAAAATTTTAGATTTTGTTACTATATTTTCTTACTATTTCATCAGTCACATTATAAGGCGCAGGGGTCTGAGCCTTGGAAAAAAGTATTGGCGTACAGTCCGAAAAATACGGTTCGTTTTGGGGCGTTTTTTTGGTCTCTGCATCGCGCAACCTAAGTCACTATAATGTCTACAGAGACGGCCTGGCTGAATATAATTCAAGACTTGATAGAAACACTCAAGTCCTCCATCGCCAAACACATAAAAACGGCGTCTTGCCAAGTCAAGTCAAGTTAAGTTTATTTTCCAAAAAAACCTAGGGGCACAAGAAAACAATCACGATTATGTTGCGGCAACTGAACAACACCTCACACACACTGGTTTTAAACAACTTACCAGTGCACAATTCCAAACATTTATAAACTTGCCACTGGACGTAACTGGCCAATCACAGAGAAGCTTACGAAATTCAGCCAAGGGAATGCACTCGCACTGCAAACTTGTTTCGTTTCGTTTTCACCGAGTGCGCGAGAGGGTGGTCTACCGAACTCGACAATCTGTACGATCGTCACTCTCTCTCTGTGTACATGTTTTTTGCTTAAAGTTGAATAGAAACAGCGCATTTACGAGCTTATGAGTAACTCTCACACCCCTGACAATCACAGTCACTTTGTCTCCCTTTCTCCTTTTATCCCCTTCCTCTATTTAACCTTTCACGAAAGAGAGAGAGAGAGAGAGAGAGAGAGAGAGAGAGAGAGAGAGGGAGGGAGAGATACAGACAGAGGGAGAGAGAGAGAGAGAGAGAGAGAGAGAGAGAGAGAGAGAGAGAGAGAGAGAGAGAGAGAGAGAGAGAGAGAGAGAGAGAGAGAGAGGGGGGGGGGGGAGTGCAGGTGTAGACGTTAATATGTTCAAATGCGTTTCTTGTCTGTAGCCATTTTTCTTCTTTCATTTTTTTTTCACGTTTCTAGTCAATTTGCTTTCTTTTATGCAAGGGACAGATTGTAAGAATAGGCAGCGCCGAAAAGAAAAAAATCTTCATCCTTGCTAAATAAAGTTTGTCAGTGTTCAGTGTCCCTATCAAGACACTCACTACTGACCTACCACAACAACAAAAAGGGGCAACTATCTTCCACTGACTTGTCAAATCTAGATGCGCGATCCTCGTTGTCGGCATAAAGGAAGACTTTGAGGGCGTAGTCTTCCATGTGGGCTTGCCCCACCACCTCATTGTGGATGGCCTCGTCGTTGTGTTCCTTTTTCACCTGCAGAGAACAACAACAAAAACACATGGACGTACACACAGTCAGTGATGCACCGAGGATCGAAAAGTGACAGGACAAACTGTCCTGAGATCAGAGAAATCCATAGGACAATGTCCTGGCTCTTGCAGGAATCAATAAGACAAAGCGTGCCAGTGTTCAAAATTCAATCAGACATTTGTCCTGACAGTGGAGAACACAATAGGTCATTTTCAATTTTAATAGGTCAATGGCCTGTGACCGGGGCCTCGGGACATCACTGTACACACTCACACTCTGCCTTCAGAGCTGCAAATCGTTTTCAAACACCATGGGTCATGTGATGATCCCTGGCTGCATAAAACGAGGGGTCAATTCGGGTCATTGACCTGGGCTTCCTGACAATCTGAAGCTCTATTGGCCACTGCAACAACTGCCTTTTGCAAGAGTGAATACCCCTGGCAGATGCTTGGGAACCAGCAAGGGCATAATTCACTAATAACCCTACTTGAGGCCTTTGTAATGACTACCTTTTGCAAGAGTGAATGCCCTTTTGAGTACTGACCAGCAAGGGCTTAACTCTTGCTGTCAATGACGCTAATAACCCTAGTTGCAGTGGTCAATAGCCTCATCTGACTAATACCTGACTTTACTGTACATCAGGCTTTACATTTCAAATTTTGTTTTCAAGCAAACGATTAATTCATTTTAACAAAAATGTCGTCACAAAGCAAAAAAAACACAGAAAATAAAGCACAATAGACAGGACTTTTGAAAAAAAAATGGAGATGGGGGGACTTGTTTTCTTTTTAGCTCATTCAACACTGGCCGATTGCTTCGGAGTCGGGCCTTCACAACCGTTCAACACGAGAGTACGCTATAACGTAAATAGTGTTTAAACATTCACACTTCACAACTCAGCGAAGCCATGCAACCCAAACTGGTGTAAAAGTGTTCCTCTACGGTCCCTTAATAGTTTTCAACCAATGAAATGACTTCTAGTCTATTCTTAGGACGGCAATGAATGAAAACGAGTCACTACCCCTCTCTTCGTCTTCTTTGTCATGCTTTTTTAAAATCTAATAATACAAATTTTACTTTGGAATTATAGCATATGCTAGCTTTTATGATTATAAACAATACCGCAAATTTTCAAAACTGTGCAGTTAAGCATTATTTTTAAAATAATTTTTATGTAATGATGCAAACCTGCCTAGTGTTGAACGTTTGCGCGAAACATGTACGCTATAGCGTACATTAGTGTTGAGAGTTAACAAAAGGCGAAGCACACAGCAGCGAGCAAAGGAAAGGAAGGTGGCAGAGTGGCTAAGTGTCTAAGACAATTCAATGCGTGAGTGACCTGTGTTCGAATCCTGGCCTCACCCTTTTTTTCTCCCCTGAGTTTGACGGGAAAATGGATATGAACGTCGAGTCCTTTGGAAGGGGACTTAAAGCAAGTCTGACCCCTTGCTCTTAACGCTAGCAAAAAGCCTCCACATGGCAGGTAAAAGTCAACAAGAGCAGCCTGGTATGAACCAAACTGATTTATAAAGTAGGTTTCCCAAGTCTGCCCCCTCACCTCCTCCGACCCCATCACCCACCCCTTTTCAGCCGAAAAACTAGGGTGGTGTTGCGCTCCAGATGGGAGCAGCTCAAATTTCACAGAGACGAACATGAGTCTCTGTGACTAGAAAATATCAAATTTCACAGAGACGAACATGAGTCTCTGTGACTAGAAAATATCAAATTTCACAGAGACGAACATGAGTCTCTGTGACTAGAAAATATCAAATTTCACAGAGACGAACATGAGTCTCTGTGACTAGAAAATATCAAAT
The DNA here is from genome assembly GCA_017654935.2 of Phymorhynchus buccinoides. Taxonomy (NCBI): domain Eukaryota; kingdom Metazoa; phylum Mollusca; class Gastropoda; order Neogastropoda; family Raphitomidae; genus Phymorhynchus; species Phymorhynchus buccinoides. Next base: position 27,773,300 of record CM065694.1, read on the forward strand.
TTCACAGAGACGAACATGAGTCTCTGTGACTAGAAAATATCAAATTTCACAGAGACGAACATGAGTCTCTGTGACTAGAAAATATCAAATTTCACAGAGACGAACATGAGTCTCTGTGACTAGAAAATATCAAATTTCACAGAGACGAACATGAGTCTCTGTGACTAGAAAATATCAAATTTCACAGAGACGAACATGAGTCTCTGTGACTAGAAAATATCAAATTTCACAGAGACGAACATGAGTCTCTGTGACTAGAAAATATCAAATTTCACAGAGACGAACATGAGTCTCTGTGACTAGAAAATATCAAATTTCACAGAGACGAACATGAGTCTCTGTGACTAGAAAATATCAAATTTCACAGAGACGAACATGAGTCTCTGTGACTAAAAAATATCAAATTTTACTTTCTGCTTACAGAGCTTCAGATTGTCGGTGCGTCCGCGTCACTGACCCGTTCTTTTTAACAATGGCACATGTCAACACCTTGTGATGTGCATCCCATTCAATTCTGGATTTTTTTATTATTATTATTATTATGGGTTTTTTTTTAAAAACTGTTGTAACTAAGCATACATCCCCTAATGTTACTTATAAATATGCACTTTAAGCACACACAGATACAGTATCAGATGTGTATCATACACATGCACATACCCACACGCACACACTCGCACACACACACTTTCATGTCTAATATCACTTCTAGTTCTAAGTGAAAAGACGTTAAATTAAAGAACAACAACAACAACATCCCATTCCATGAGAGTTCTGTTTTGGCTTTTTCCAAAGGCATCTTGCTACTACTAGCCTCTAGTCCTTTTGCTAGATAAACTGTCTTTATTTTCCACAGAGACACACGTGTGCACCCACAAAAATCACTACGCCACATAAGCGGCCCATCATTTTGAAAATTGACTCCTCATTTTGTGCAGACATGGGTCATATGACCCATGAAGTCTGAAAACAATGTGAAGCTCGGTGCTTACTGGTCCCTTGAACGGGAATTACACAAGCTGACTGACTGACTGGTTGTAGACAGTTTCCTCCACATCATGTAGAGTGGCACAGTGGTAGAGCGTTCACCTCGTGTCAAGTAAGCCCGAGTTCGAACCTGGGTACAGGGGATTTTTCCTCTCACTTTGCACTAGGCCTTACAGCCTGAACACGGAGTCTTTCGGATGAGACGATAAATTGAGGCCCGTGCGCCCATGCACTTAGCACACGTTAAACCCAGTGGCAACGGAAAAGTTGTCATATGGTCAAAATATAACCCTCCCCCCCCCCCCTTTCCTTCCTCATCGGTCACACAAAAAATGCATGCAAAAAAAAAAAAAAAAAAAAACCCACAGTAGGTGGCGCCCCTCTGGCTGCGACGTGCTCTCCAGGTGGGAGCAAACCGAATTTCATAGAGACGCCTCTGTGACTATAAAGTACCTAATACCTAATTATTACTACAAGTTACTACATGCCAATGGCTCTCCATAGTAAAATGACAAGATTATACTTAATAGCTACATGGAGAAAAAAATCCATAAATATTCAAGGTATGCGCCATGACTCAGTTGGTTAGACTAGGGTGGCCAGCTCGTAGTCCAACAGGTTTTCTGACTGCACTGGTTCGAATCCAGCTCCTCCGTCCAAGGTATTGCGTCCTTGGGAAAGACACTTTACTCTTATTTTCTAGTCCTTCGGATGAGACTTAAAACTGAGGCCCCCCGTGTGCGAACACACACACAAGATCTTGCGTACACGTTATCCCCCATTCCACTATTCAGTAGGAGTAGGCCGTGTTGTGCCGGTGGGATGGATGACACGAACTCACATAGCTGACAGCATATCCTTGTAGGTGGCGCTGTGCTTGCGGCGAAGTGCTCCCAAGGTGGGAGCAACCCAAATTTCAGTCTTTGTGACATGAACTGAACATACCAAAATACAAAAAAATACAAATACAAAGTGATTTAGGCCGTGGTGTACCTTTTCCAAGAAATCCATGAGAGTCACCAGAAACTGTCTGGCTTCTGGTGACTTTTTGTCAATCTCCATGGCTTTCTGCAGCCCATACAGCCGGCCTGCACATGACAAAAAAAAGGCAATCTTGTACTTTAGTCACTCCCTCATGAACCGTGCACATGTATGACAGAAACTGAGAAAAGGCAATCTTGTACTTTAGTCACTCCCTCATGAACCGAGAAACTCAGAAAAGGCAATCTTGTACTTTAGTCACTCCCTCATGAACCGAGAAAAGGCAATCTTGTACTTAAGTCACTCCCTCATGAACCCTGCACATGACAGAAACTGAGAAAAGGCAATCTTGTACTTAAGTCACTCCCTCATGAACCGTGCACATGACAGAAACTGAGAAAAGGCAATCTTGTACTTAAGTCACTCCCTCATAAACCCTGCACATGACAGAAACTGAGAAAAGGCAATCTTGTACTTAAGTCACTCCCTCATGAACCGTGCATATGACAGAAACTGAGAAAAGGCAATCTTGTACTTAAGTCACTCCCTCATGAACCGTGCACATGACAGAAACTGAGAAAAGGCAATCTTGTACTTAAGTCACTCCCTCATGAATCCTGCACGTGTATGACAGAAACTGAGAAAAGGCAATCTTGTACTTAAGTCACTCCCTCATGAACCGAGAAACTGAGAAAAGGCAATCTTGTACTTCAGTCATATCCCCTCATGAACCGTGCACATGACAGAAACTGAGAAAAGGCAATCTTGTACTTTAGTCACTCCCTCATGAACCGAGAAACTCAGAAAAGGCAATCTTGTACGTTAGTAACTCCCTCATGAACCGTGAAACTGAGAAAAGGCAATCTTGTACTTAAGTAACTCCCTCATGAACCGTGCACGTGACAGAAACTGAGAAAAGGCAATCTTGTACTTAAGTAACTCCCTCATGAACCGTGCACATGACAGAAACTGAGAAAAGGCAATCTTGTACAAGTTATTAAGTTAAGTCACCCCTTCATGAATGTTTACTTCTTTTTTTAAAGACTCTCAATCTCAAACACTGCTTCTTCACTTTTACAGTTTCAGATAATTTATAAAAGTAATCCTAGACAGATGCTAACCTTATCCCTTTCCCCCAAATGGCAAAACGTTGCTTCTCAGTGACATTTTTCAATCTGAAAATATAAGAGGGGGTGGGGTGGTGGTGACTATTTAAAGACTTTAGTCAAGTACAAGATAGCCACAGAAAAAAATATATTATGATTTTTCCACTTCTGTAATTCCAAGGGTGATTCACTCATTCAGGAAATGACTGCATTGCATTATTAGTGTTTGATGGGTGGGTGGGGGTTGGGTGGGAGGGGGGGGGGGCACTGAGGGGTGAGTGATCTTGAAACCATTGACCATTGGTGTTTGCACTGTCATGGGTTCTACTGGGAAATTTCAAAAATCCTGCAGGGCAGGGGTCCAGGGGCCGCCCAGTTAACAACTTGACTAAAACAATCCTACAAATATAAAGTCCTGGCAAAGGCATGTAAATGTTTATTTGTATTCATTTCTTTTATATTCTACACATGCGAGAAACCGACAAAATGTTTATAGATAGGAAATTTGTTGCTTCTCAAATTCTCATAATCCGGCGACGCCGGCTCCAGGCAATAAAAAAAATCCTGCATTTTAGGACATCCTGAAAGCAGGAGCATCCATGCACTCTTGTGTGTGTGTGTGTTTGTGTGTACTTGTGTGTGCGTACGTGAGACAGAGAGAGAGAGAGTGTGTGTGTGTGTGTGTGTGTGTGTGTGTGTGTGTGTGTGTGTGTGTGTCACTGTGTGTGTGTGTGTGTGTGTGTGTGTGTACTCGTGTGTGCGTACGTGAGACAGAGAGAGAGAGAGAGAGAGAGAGAGAGAGAGAGAGAGAGAGAGAGAGAGAGAGAGAGAGAGTGTGTGTGTGCATACATGTGTGTGTGTGTGTGTGTGTGTGTGTGTGTGTGTGTGTGTGCGTGCGTGTGTGCGTGCGTGCGTGCGTGCGTGCGTGCGTGCGTGCGTGCGTGCGTGCGCGTGTGTGTGAGAGAGAGAGCTACGAACATGCGTCTAAACAGAGGCCATTCACCAGAGATCAGATACACCCACAGAAGCCATCTTTTCATTTAACTGAGCCTGACGAAGGTCTAATTTTCAATATGTTTTGCACAGCTTGAAGCTTGCTCTTCGTCTTGCTCTTAAATGAGATATTATAATTATATGCCTAATCCTAACCCATCCTAGCTCTATCCCGACAGTAAGTTCTAACCCTAAGCACAACAAAGTCGGACTAACAATGAACTTTTGCTTTTGTTCTGACGTGTGGAGTGTTTCCTTCATTTGTTTTGGTTGTTTTCATTTCTAACCCTAACCCTGACCCCATTCCTAACCCTATCCCTTTTCTGGCCAATCAATTCTACCATATTCCTAACCCTATTCTGACATGAGTGTATTCGCCGACCTGGCGAACGGCCTCTGTTTAGACTCAACTGAGCCACGAAGCTCTTCCTATAGTATAACTCAGATTGGGTGCACTAAATTTTCAAACAAATTGAAAATGACAACCAGCTAAGCTTCAGAGTCATCAAATTGTTGATGGAGGATGCCATACAAAAAGAAGAAGCCTGGTCCCTTGGATCTGAACTTGTCACTCACTCACTGTGTACAGTGTGGCACAGTGGCATCGCGTTCGCCTCGTGTCAAGTAAACCCGAGTTCGAACCTGGGTACAGGGGATTTTTCCTGTCACTTTGCACTAGGCCTTACGGTCTGAACATGGAGTCTTTCGGATGAGACGATAAACCGAGGTCCTGTGTGCCCATGCACTTAGCACACGTTAAACCCAGCGGCAATGAAAAAGTTGTCATTTGGTAAAAATGTAACCCCTCCCCTTTCCTTCCTCATCGGTCACACAAAAAACTCATTGCAAAAAAAAAAAAAAAAAATTGGGTAAAGACTAAAACTAGTAAAAGTCAAGATGTGCCACCCCCCTACATTTCTCTGTTGTTTTAATTTTTCCGTTCTTGCCTTTCTTACCAAACATAAAGCTGTATTCTATGAACCTTTTCAGCTAATTATCTTTGTTGAATAATTAATGACAGTCATGATAAAAGCCATTATCTAGGAATAGGACACCCCCCCCCCCCCCACCCCCCTATGTAGTGCAGTACACCACTGCATTTGTCACAGTCCTGGTTCATTGCGTTTTTTCGTCTTGCCTTTATGTTCTACTATTATTGAATGCATGTGTTTCATTATGTAAATGGATGAAAATTAGTGTTAAATATAGCAAATGATAGAGGATGAAGTACTCAATCTGCAGTAAGAAAGGCAAGAACGGAAAAAATGGAAACAACCGAGAAATGGAGGAGGGGGGGGGGGGGCACATCTTTACCTTTACCCAAAATTGGGTGGCACACCTCTGGCTGCGACGCGCTCTCCAGGTGGGAGCAACCCGAATTTCACAGAGACGCCTCTGTGACTATAAAGTACCTAATAGTATCTAGTAATAGTACTAATACTGTCAGTCAGGAGTCAATGACGAATGAGTCATGTAACAATTGTCAAACTTTTCCTCCACTCCATCCCTTGGCTGACTGTCCCGTGTTTTAGACCACTCTACTACTGATAAGTCATAACTACAGTATTAACATATATGAGATAAATGGTAAGACTGACACATAAAAACTTGTTAAGTGAGTTGGTACAGATTTCGCAAGTCAACACTCTGACTGAGTGAGTGAGTCTGACTAGGCTACGGAAATGGGTGGATTCTTACTACGCTATGTTCTTTCTTTCAAACTTTTCTAATGAAAGAAATGATACACTGAAAACAACTTACAATAATATGACACCACAACATCTCTTTTGTCGTGTTCAGCGGCTGTTTTCATGTAATGTTGGACAGCCTTCAGGCTTGATGGCAGAGCAGGAAGGGAAGCCATTTTGCATTATTGCGACAACAATGCAAGCGAGACCACTCTTTTAATGCGATTGCATTTTGTAAGCAGAGTTACTCAGCCTAGCTTAATACTGTTCTCTTTAGAGAGAGAGAGAGAGAGAGAGAGAGAGAGAGAGAGAGAGAATGTGTGTGTGTGTGTGTGTGTGTGTGTGTGTGTGTGTGTGTGTGTGTGTGTGTGTGTGTGTGTGTGTGTGTGTGTGTGTGTGTGTGTGTGTGTGTGTGTTGTTGTTGTTGTTCTTTAATTTAACGTCTTTTCACTTAGAAGTGATATTAGACATGAAAGTGAGTGTGTGCGCGTGGGAATGTGCATGTGTATCTGTGTGTGCTTAAAGTGCATATTTATAAGTAACATTAGGGGATGTATGCTTAGTTAAAACAGTTTAAAAATATAAAAAAATGTAAACACACAAAAAACATAATAATAATAATGATAATAAAATAAAATAAAAACTCCAGAATTGAACTATTATAAAATAAAAATGCAAACATTCTATCAACAAAAACCCAACAGCAATCATAGAAACGAGCCAAATGGACTTAACATTAAGGTTTGTACAAAATTCAAAAGAGATACGGCATCTTGGAATATACATTTGGATTCATCTTTTCTGAATTCTGAAAGGGCCGATTCAAAATAAGGGCAATAATATAGAATGTGTGTTGTTGTACAATTATCAATAGCACCGCATACACATTGAAGATTTTTTGTGAATTTAGTTTTAAAATCATTTAGCTTAAGTCTATAAAGTAGTGAAACAAACTTTTTAAGGCGTCTTGGATGTTTGTTTACATTTCTATTAAGAAATACATAATTTACTAAGGAATCTCTTTTCTGATACTTCCATGATCGGGAGTTTAAACAACACTTTATGGAAGATTCAGGTTTATGTATTTTGTGAAGCATAGATTCTTTGTAGATTTTATCAAAATGTTCAAAAGAAGCTCTTTGTAAGAGAGAATAGCCTTCTTGCAAACTCCAGGGAATGTGAATATCCGTAGAATTAGCAGATTTGTTTGCCCCTGCCCGAGCAGTACGATCAGCCCATTCATTTCCAGAAATCGAACAATGAGATGGGATCCAACAAACGTCAACTGTGATGCCTCTTAATATAAGAATATGGATAAGTATTCTAATTTCTGTAATGATTTCAGCCCTGGTTTTTGGACTTGTTGATTCTAAAGCTTGAAGAACAGATTTAGAATATACACAAAAAAGAACACCGTAGAAGTTAAATGGAACATCTATAACATACTGAATAGCCATTAAAATTGCTACTAATTCAGCTGTGAAAATGGAGAAATCTTTACCAAGATAAAAAAAGATTTTTCGATTTTTAAAGTGGGAATGACAAATCCACAGCCTGCATTATTGTCTAGTAAAGAACCGTCAGTAAAATTTTTGAAATGATTGGGATAACAATTGTTGATATGAGATTTAGCCTCACAGGCAAGAATGTTAATGTTATCATTTTTAGATATAGTTGTGTAGTTATAATCAAATTTTGCCTTGCACAGCTCCCAGTTTGGAATGGGACTTACTGGAAAACGCACAGCCAAGTTCTTTTGATTTACACCTGATTTTGTCAACAGTTTAGAAGAAAATGTTAATATAGTTTTATTAGAACGAATGCGTCTAGCACGTTTAGGAAAATGGATGTCAGACCTTATACCGAGTTCCGTTTGATTTGAATTTTGAACTGTAGAGCATCTTAAAATGTATTTAGCACACGCTAATTTGCGATGATCTTCAAGAGGTAAAACACCTGCTTCATGGTAAGTTCCTAAGATCGAACCATGAAAGGGAACACCAAGGGCTAATCTAAATGCCTTGCAATCTATGCTTTGAAGTTTTTTCAGTAAGTATTTGGGGGCATTAAAAAAGACCTCTTGTGCATATGATAATTTAAATCTAACTAATGCGGAAGACAAATGAATTAAGGGTTGTGTGTCTTGGCCCCAACTTTGTTTACTAATTACTTTAAGAAGATTAAGTGATTTTCTTGCTTGATTTACAGCATGTTCCAAATGTAGATTCCAAGAAAGCTTAGATGTAATATATACTCCAAGAAATGTAATATCTGTAGCATAATTTAGTGTGATGTTATTTACTTTAAAGGGGAGAGCCTTATGAACAGATCCTCCTGCATCAAATAGCATCATATGAGATTTTTCAGGAGAAAGACATAAACCGTTGTCAGACATAAAATTAGCTATGTTATCCAGATCTTTTTGATATATTCTTCTAATATATAATAATTCTTCACACACACACACACACACACACACACACACACACACACACACACACACACACACACACACACACACACACACGCGCGCGCGCGCGCGCGCGCGCACATATACACTACTCACAAAAAGTTAAGGATCACTATGAGAAAACAGGTGCGCAATAAACTCCGTTCGCTCCTGTTATTTATTTCTCAGTCAAGCCAAATTGTTATGAATTCTTGTTCAGCTGTAAGTGGGCGATGTTGTGTTAGTGGAAACATTGCACGTGATTCTCTATTACTGAGCTTGGCAGCAAAAGAAAAAGCGGAAACTTGCGAAAAAGGATCTTGTTTTGGATCGTTCTGCATGAACACATTGCACAAGCCAGATGGAAAAACCATTATGCACGTGCAAGCACTACTGTTTATGTGTGAGATGCTGTCTCTTGCTTGGCTTTATAAGAAGACATACCACCAGTATTAGGCCTGATTTGACAATGCCTCCACGACGAAAATTGAGCGAGTTGGATAGGGGACGAGCTGTTGCATGGTTCCAAGATGGTGTTCCCAAGCGAGAAGTGGCCAGGCGACTTCAGGTGTCCATCTCGGTCATTGTCAGACTGATTCAACGCTTCACAGCCACTGGGAGGGTCCATGAAAGACGCAGATCTGGTCGACCGAAGAAGACAACTCCACGTGAAGATCGTCTCATTGAACGACAAGCCCTGCAGACAAGAACAGCCTCTTCCAGCATCATTCGAAGGCAGCTGAGGGTGGCTACTAACATCAACATCAGCCAGCAGACCATACGGAACCGCCTTCATGGGTTTAACCTCCGTTCTCGTCGCCCAGCTGTACGGCCACGCTTAACTCCAGCCCATAGGGCAGCACGCCGCGCCTTCTGCAGACGTCACGTGAGGTGGACACGTCAGCAATGGTCCCAGGTCCTGTTCAGTGATGAATCACGCTTCACCCTGAACCACAACGACGGCCGACTGAGGGTCTGGAGGCGCCCAGGGGAACGCTTTATTGACGCCACTGTCCAAGAAAAGGTGGCCTTTGGTGGAGGTTCTGTAATGGTCTGGGGGGCCTTCAGCCTTCACCACAGAACACCCTTGTATCATGTACAGGGTAACCTGACTGGCCTCCGATACCGGGATGAGATCCTTCGACCGCTGGCTGTGCCTACACTGCAGCAGATGGGACCGCCGGCTGTCTACCAGGATGACAACGCTCGCCCCCACAGGGCAAGGGTGGTCAACGACTTCCTGCAGCAGTCTGGAGTCAACAGAATGGAGTGGCCAGCATGCAGTCCCGATCTCAACCCGATTGAGAACCTCTGGGATGAGCTGGATCGCAAAGTGAGGAGCAACCACCCCCCTCCCAGGGATGCCCAGCACCTCTACCAGATGCTGCAGGCTGAGTGGCAGGCGCTTCCACAGAGGATCTTCACCACCCTGGTCAACTCCATGAGGACTCGCTGCGTCGAGTGCCAGAACAGCCATGGCGGATACACGCATTACTGAACTTTTGGGAGCATCAGAATGCCCTGTCTTGTGATTTCAATGACTTTGGGAAATCAAATTTCGATACGTACCCACTTTGATCAAATGTACAGACCACACGATTGCTCGAAATTGAAGGCAATTGTGTATCGCTATCACTAAAGCATTGAATTAAATGTTGGCCAAAATTCAACGCATTGGCTTTCTTATTTGGAAAGTTATGAATTAGTTTGCAAGTGATCCTTAACTTTTTGTGGATAGCTTAGTTGTTCTCTCTCTCCCTCTCTCTCCCTCTCTCTCCCTCTCTCCCTCTCTCTCTCTCTCTCTCTCTCTCTCTGATCTCTCTCTCTCTCTCTCTCTCTCTCTCTCTCTCTCTCTCTCTCTCTCTCTCTCTCTCTCTCTCTCTATCTATGTATCTCGTTTGGCCACAAGGCTGAGTGTACGTAAATAAGCACTTATAGATTATATGTTT
>CM065694.1:27790952-27793452 GCA_017654935.2 Phymorhynchus buccinoides
CGGACACACGCACACACACACACACACACACACACACGCACGCACGCACGCACGCGCGCGCGCGCACACGCACACGCGCACACACACACACACACACACACACACACCTCACAAAGGCATACGTCTAGGTACTTGGGACCTATAGCTTAATAGGTCCGTCATGCGCTTGCACAACAATGTATCATAGTATTTTAAAAATCGGGACTTTCATGGTATTGCAGTACCTCCAGGATCGTCCCACTATCTCTATCGTTAATAATGTCCCATAATTATGTGCCTGCTGCAGCCGGGCCGGAGGACGTTAAACGAAGTTTCATTCCAGGTTTGTCATGCGAACCATTTTACCCTTTATTATGCTATTGTCTAGCGGGCGCAAAAGAAATTAGGTCCACAGTATGATTGCCTTCTGACTGAGTGATAGACCACGCATGCAAAGACCTAATTATCAGAAATTAAGCTTATTAATTCACCCCAATGACTCATTGTGCTCGTTCCGCTTATAACAGCGTTATTGAGCTTACATAGCCCATTCTATAATAAGTTTATAATATAGTTAAATATTATTTAACTTTTTTATTAGGTATTAGGTATTAGGTACTTTATAGTCACAGAGGCGTCTCTGTGAAATTCGGGTTGCTCCCACCTGGAGAGCGCGTCGTTGCCACTGGCGCGCCACCCAATTTAAAAAAAAAAAAAATTCATGCGATTTTTGTAACTGATGAGGGAGGGGGGGGGGGGGGGTAAATTTTGACCAAATGACAACTTTTTCGTTGCCACTGGGTTTAACGTATGCTAAGTGCATGGGCACACGCGACCTCGGTTTATCGTCTCATCCGAAAGACTCCACGTTCAGACCGTTATGGCCTAGTGCCGAATGAGAGGAAAAAATCCCCTGTACCCAGGTTCGAACTCGGGTTTACTTGACACGAAGCGAACGCGATACCACTGTGCAGCGATCACTTTGGCATCGATCCTTTATGTTGATGTGTCCTGGCCTATGTGTTCCTGTTTATTTGTTTCTCTTTCGTTGCGTCCCCGTCTTTATATTAACTGCCCTCCACCAAAGTTGATTACGATACCAATCATCTAGCAATGCGTGGATCAGAGCCAAAGGGAGGCAAACAAAGCATCATTCTCAAAAAAGAATGTGCCAAGTTCGCCTTTATGACCCTTCACCCACACGGTACGGGAACATAATTTACTGGGATAGGAACGAGGGCATGTGCGGTCTCTGTCTCTGTCTGTCTGTCTCTCTATATCTTTGTCTCTGTCTGTCTGTCTGTCTGTCTCTCTCTCTCTCTCTCTCTCTCTCTCTCTCTCTCTCTCTCTCTCTCTCTCTCTCTCTCTCTCTCTCTCTCTCTCTCTCTCTCTTTGCGCGTGCGTGTGCGTGGTGTATGCGTGTGTGTGTGTGTGTGTGTGTGTGTGTGTGTGTGTGTGTGTGTGTGTGTGTGTGTGTGTGTGTGTGTGTGTGTGTGTGTGTGTGTGTGTGTGTGTGTGTGTGTGTGTGTGTGTGTGTGTGTGTGTGTGTGTGTGTGTGTGTGTGTGTGTGTGTGTGTGTGTGTGTGCGTGTGCGTGCGTTCGTGTGTGTGTTGTATATGTGTGTGTGTGTGTGTGTGCGCGTGTGTGTGTGTGTGCGCGTGCGTATGTGTTGTGTGTGCGTGCGTGCATGCACGCGTGCGTGCGTGTATGTGTGTTCACTGTAGGTGTATACAGAAAATATATGTGTGTGGCAGAGTGCATTCTAATGCGATTTAGATTGCATTACGTGTGACTTTAATTAAATCAGTGAAGCTCGCTTTGTTTGCGTGCGCCTTTCTGAGGTCATTATACGCACGCACCTGTACGTTTATTTATGTACGACGATCAGTCAGCACACGTTAACTTGTATATCTAATCCTCTTCCGCGATTCATCTTCACTATTGTCCACTTTCTCAGTTTCTGCCTTTAGGGCTATCAAAGAACCAATACCTTTTGGGCCAATGCACAATACAACAGTACGGAATTGAAGAAGTACTTATTAGAGTTTCAGGTTACAAGTTACTATCAGAGTGATTTGCGTTAATTAACGGTAAAGATTTGCGTTTACGGTAACACAAATCTTTATCATTAACGCAAATCAGATATGCGTATACGTAACGGTAGACCAGGGGCGAGTTTCACAAGGGCTAACGTTTCGTCGCGCTTGCTCAAATCGGAAAAATCGGTCTAAGAAACACCCTTTGTTTGCCGATAGTTCGCATGGCGTTTTGCTCTCAGTCGAAAGGTGACAAGCGGCGAACTATCCGGAACTAGTAGGGGGTGAATACGGTTCTTGTTGTTGATTGGTCCATTACAGTTTGCTTAAAAAAATTATGTTTTGACCAATCAGACAAGAGCTTGTAATATTCTTCCGCAGACGCTTTCTAAAGTGTTTCTTAGGCCCCGTTTGCCGTGAGCGTTATTCGCGCGGCGACCGTTATCTAGAGAAACTCGCCCCTGGATCTCTCTAAACGTAAGCTT
>CM065694.1:27798452-27810952 GCA_017654935.2 Phymorhynchus buccinoides
TTCATTGTGGCAGATTGATGGAAGCTTAGTTGTTGTTTTTTGAGAGTGTTCTCCATCCTACTGTGACGATAAACGTGCCGTAAGTTTTTAAGAATCGTGCCAGTTATAAGCTTAGGCCTTTCAGACTTATTTTGTCTCTCTCTCTCCTGCATCCACGAAGGAAGTGATGTTGTGTGTGTAAGGCTCGGTGTACATAATTGTGTCCTGGCTAATACAAAGCATGTGTTTTGTTTCATTCTGTGTTTTTCTCACACCTGCTGCCATGTGATTCTGGCGTGCGTTGTGTACGCATTTGGTCCGCTGTCGCCCATGTTGTTTGGGTCTTAGTGGGGAAGGGAGACCTAAAGAAGCAGACCAGGGACGGTATTCATGTCGAGATAGCATGAGACTTAGCATGATGCTAACTTAGAAGCTCTTCCAAAAGTCCTATTAAATCCTATAGGACATTGGAAGAGCTTCTAAGTTAGCATCATGCTAAGTCTCGTGCTATCTCAACGTGAATACAGGCCCTGCTTGTGTGTATAACCTGTTTAGCGAGTCAAAGGCAACAAGGCGTGTGCTACCTGTCACACGATTGTCAAACATGCAGGGTCACCACATTAGTGTGTTCTCCATCCTACTGTGACGATAAAAGACGTTTTGTTTCTCTCCTGCATCAATGAATGAATTGATGTTGTGTTTTGTAAGAATCTTTACACTTTTTGTTTGTGGCTCAAGCCACAAACCTATAACTCACTTTGTCTGTCGGTCGGTCGGTCAAAAATTGTCGCACATTTTGACAAAATTGTCGCACTTCAAATCGAGGCTACACTTCAAATTGAGGCCGCTCTTTAAAATGATGTATTTTAAAAGCGTACAAAATAATAAACATACGTAATACAGACACTACAACAGACACGACGAGTATGCGGTGCTTCTTTTGATGAGCATAAGTAGGATACATAGTTTTAAATGTTTTCCAAAAGATATAAAAAGTTACGAAATGGTGCAGAGATAACATTCTGGTTTACAGATTAAAATTATTGAAAAGCCAGGGGAGGTAACTCATGATTGGAGTGGTAAAAATAGACCGCGTGCCACAAACTATTGCGATTTCGCGCTTGTTTTTAATCGGTCTACTAAGTTCCCAAACAGAACAGTTGTCCCGTGGTGCCATAATTTTATTTCTGTTCTGCATCAAAGAAGATGATGTGGTGTTTGGAGAACAGATTGTCAAACCTTACCACTCAGGGTATGGATCGTGGTGACGGAGAAAATGTTATCATCCCTAGCTGTTGCATTTGTACCATTGTGTTCAAGTGTTTCGGCTGTTGGGATGACCCCTGGAGTCATTGAATTAAGCCAGAGTACGGCAACAAACAAACAACAACGGAGAAACAACAATAAAGCTTTCTGCTCATTGAGCTTTCCTCAAGCTCAGTGAGTTAGTAGTGGGACACGAGACAGGGTATAACAGCAAGTTGAAAACAAAAAACAACAAAACTTTGACTTCAGCTTGATATATATGTTACACTAAATTTGTGATTTCATGAAATGAGCAAGATTTTTCTTGTTTCATGAAATTAGCGAAACAATTGCGTTTTTCATTAAAGGTGAACCCGGACGGATGCGTTTTTGCAAGAAACACGTCGAGATCACCAGAAAGACAGCCCTTTCAAGGATCGGAACACTCACTTTGCTCTGGTTTCCTGAAATTAAACCGTCAAAACGGCGATTCCTCCTTGGCGGAGATGCTGGAGAGAGTAGCCATTTTGGATGGAGTGGGTGGAGGTCACTCATTGTGGTTGAAGCGTTTTCTTTTTTTGTAGTGCAGTAAAAACAACAACATTGGAGCTATTTCCTTTGTTGTGAGCGAAACTCCTTTAGATAAACTGTATAAAAAATTTAATTTAAAAAAAAGAAGGCTTGCATTGCAAAAAATTCGTGCCAACGATTTGGCGGCCATTACAAAAGAGACGTCACATGACTTCTCTTTGGGTGAAAGAATTTGACTTCCAGCACCTCCGCCAAGGAGGTATCGCCGATCTCACGGTTTGATTTCTAGGAAACCAGAGCAAAGTGAGTGTTGCAATCTCTGTAAAGGGTGTTTTCCTGGTGATCTCGACGTGCCCCTTTAAACAAGCAAATCTGTTGCCTGTTTCATGAAACAGGCAAAAACGGTGAAGTGTCACCACGGGTCGACCTGGTATTGCAGTTAGTACCTCCAGGATCGGCAAACATAATTACAAAGACTACCGCACCAGCGTGTCCCTAAATAAGGGCCAGCCACATGTCAGCTAAAATTGCACAACTTGTACGATACGATTCGATCACGTGATCTTGAAGAGCGACTCACATTTTGTTCTTGGAGACCGCGTGGTCGAATCGTATCGTACCAGTCGTGCGATTTTAGTGGACGCGTGGCTGGTCCTTAAGCGGGGCAAAAGCCACGAGGACTGTCCAACTTTCTTTCTGTTATTAACCAGCCGCACACGACATGCGAATCGCATCTGAATGCGATGCGATTTTGACGATGCGAGTCATGATTCACGTGAAATTCATGTACTGGGTCTACTTATTGAGTATAGGTAGGTAGGTAGGTAGGTAGGTGGTGTACATAGGCCTCTCGGCCCTTATTACGCCCCTTCTCAATGAATTTGACTTAACAAATTTATTTAGTGGTTTGCGTCTCTTAAATCAAAACTAGTAAAAAATTATAAAAAAATTATAAAAGATAAATCTTTTTAAGAGAATGGCTTTTTATTTTTATTTTTTTATTTTTTATTCATCGAAACATTTAAATTTTGTTTTCAAATTTGGGTTTTCGTCCAAAAGATTTTTGAATTCATTAATGCTAGGTGCATTCTTTATGTTAATTGGTAGATCATTCCACATAATTATGAACAACACGGTTTTGCGCGTGTTAGTATTAGATCTGTTAAGAAACAATTTACCATCACTATTTCTTGTTTTGTCTACTGTACATTTTATGAAAAAGTCATTGTAATTTATATCATCAAGATTATGTACAATTTTATATGTTTGGATAAGGTCCCCTCTAGCTAAGCCTTCTTCCTTTTAAAGATGGTAATTTTAGAAAATTTAAACGTTCCTCGTAAGGCATATTTGTACATGCTTTAACTAATTTTGTGGCTCTTCTCTGAACTTTTTCAATTATTATTGATTGTCTTTTTAGGTTAGGATGCCATATACAGTTGCCATATTCTATGCGAAAATGGCAGAATTATGATTTCACGGGAATCATAACTCACGTGACACAATCGCATCGCATCCCCCGTACGATTTTACACGCCGTGTGGTGCCGGCTTAAAAGGAGAAAAAAATGCATTGAGCTCACAATAAAAAGAGGTGAACAGAAACTGGAAAGGGTGAGCAGTAAACATCTAATCATGGATAAACGGGATAGGAGTGTGATGTGGTTTTGGTAGGCCTAAGATTTGGAAGAAACGTTTTCTGAGTAGAGCTATGAACTTCAAGTTGTATCATGAAGCGGTATCAACTGCTTCCTTTTCCGAATCAAGTCAGTGAAATGACATAATGTTGGTAAGATTTTATTTTCAAAATCCGTCGAATTCTGTTTTCAGAGTTTTCTTCTTCTTCTTCCCTCTTCTTTGTTCTTCTTCTTCTTTCCTCCTCTTCTTCTTCTTCTTCTTCTCCTCCTCCTCCTCCTCCTCCTCCTCCTCCTCCTCCTCCTTCTTCTTCTTCTTCTTCTTCTTCTTCTTCTTCTTCTTCTTCTTCTTCTTCTTCTTCTTCTTCTTCTCTTCTTCTTCTCTTCTTCTCCTCCTCCTCCTCCTCCTCCTCCTCCTCCTCCTCCTCCTCCTCCTCCTCCTCCTTCTCCTCCTCATCCTCCTCCTCCTCCTCCTCCTTCTCCTCCTCCTCCTCCTCCTTCTTCTTCTTCTTCTTCTCCTCCTCCTCCTTCTCCTCCTCCTCCTCCTCCTCCTTCTTCTTCTTCTTCTTCTTCTTCTTCTTCTTCTTCTTCTCTCCTCCTCCTTGAAGGAGATAGTTCCTTGTTTGGCTATTTGCATGAATTGTTATTAGTGTGTTTTCTTCTTTTTATTATTTGCTATTTGCATTTTTTTTCCTCGTTACGTTTTATTTCTATTATTTAAATGGGCGGAGTTGTAAAAAAAAAAAAAGGCCTTCAATGTGCCAAAATCTGTACCCATTAAAAAGTTCAATCCAGCAATCAATCTTCTTCTTCTTCTTCTTCTTCTTCTTCTTCTTCTCTCTTCTTCTTCTTCTTCTTCTTCTTCTTCTTCTTCTTCTTCTTCTTCTTCTTCTTCTTCTTCTTCTTCTTCTTCCAGAACGTCAATGAGCTGACCATTCTGGCTGCTTTGCATGAAATGATGTTGTGTCATCAATTGCTGTTGTGAATCGTGTTATATTCTTTTGGTGCTTCAATGAAGAAAGTGATGAAGGTTTGGTTAGGTTGAGAATAGGCCTAATCAGTTTTAGTTTGTTCTTAAAGGGAAGGCAGAGGCTCGGGGTATGGGCCCGTATCTCACATTCTCCAGGCTACGGGTACGGCTCTCAATCACGTGACGCATAAATTGTGCGCAAAGTGTCTTCAAAAACTACTAATATTAACTCTGACATTTTCCTAACCCTATCCCTTACCAAGATGCGTTAAATATACGAAATAAGAAAATGCATGTGTTGGCGAAACATTCTACTAGGAAGAGTTACTATCCCTTGAGTGTTGCAGCAACGCCATACCCGTAGTCACTGTGAACAGGGTATGGTGTGGTAAATATACATAATTCAATGGATTCCCGTTTTAAAGACCCCCCACGTCACGTGTCACATTCCCTCTTACGCTAGGAAGATTTCTTAAGATTTCTTACCAGTCATAAGAGCGAAAACACATACAAACCGTGATTTTGACACGTGACGTGGTGGGTCTTTAAGCATCAACGAAGATGATGCAACATTGGCAAGAATTTTATAGAAATCAGTTTCGTTTTGTATGATTTTAGAATTTGAATTAAATTAACGAAATGGTGCTGTATCCATGACATATTTTCTTTTCTGCCCCATGACATATTTTCTTTTCTGATTATGTAACCTCACAAAATACTAATGTAAGAAGAAGATGATGATGATGATGATGAGAAAGACGACGATGTTAACGAGTACATTTTGTTGTTATAATAATAAATCTTACGACAATTTAAAAAACCCAGTGATCCATGACACAAGAATGAAAGTCAGACATAACAGGAAGGTGTACTGTAAAAAAACAATCAATAATAATAAACACAAATAACAAGATGGTAAGTAAAGACCGCAGGAAGCATCATACTAAGAACATATCAGTCTTCTTGATCGAAGGAAGGAAAGGGGTTAGCTCTTCTTCTTTTTTTGTAGGGGAAGACGGGGTAAAACGCGCATGGGCGGGTAAGAAGCCCACCCCAATTATCTCATGATTTGAAGCAAATTTCAGTCTCATTTTGCCCATGAGACGAGCGTTAATGTCTAGCATTCGTCTCATGGGCAAATTTGACTGAAATTTGCTTTATTTCTTGATATAATTGGGGTGGGCTTCTTACCCGCCCATGCGCTTTTTACCCCGTCTTCCCCTATCCATGACATATTTTCTTTTCTGCCCCAACAAAGATTATGTAACCTCACAAAATACTAATGTAAGAAGATGATGATGATGAGAAAGACGACGATGTTAACGAGTACATTTTGTTGTTTTAATAATAAATCTTACGACAATTTAAAAAAACAGTGATCCATGACACAAGAATGAAAGTCAGACATAACAGGAAGGTGTACTGTAAAAAAAAAACAATCAATAATAATAAACAAAAATAACAAGATGGTAAGCAAAGACCGCTGGAAGCATCATACTAAGAACATATCAAAGTCTTCTTGATCGAAGGAAGGAAAGAGGTTAGCACTTCTTCTTTTTTTAAATGTACGAGAAAGATGTGAAGGTGGTTGGGAAAAAAAGGAGGGAAACGATGCTCCTTTTAAGAGCGATGCAAGTGTAATGTTTATACTCAATTGCTGTTGTGAATCTGTTATATTCTTTTGGTGCTTCAATGAAGAAAGTGATGAAGGTTTGGTTAGGTTGAGAATAGGCCTAATCAGTTTTAGTTTGTTCTTAAAGGGAAGGCAGAGGCTCGGGGTATGGGCCCGTATCTCACATTCTCCAGGCTACGGGTACGGCTCTCAATCACGTGACGCATAAATTAGGTTGAGAAAAATCAGTTTTAGTTTGTTCTTAAAGAGAAGGCAGAGGCTCGGGGTATGGGCCCGTATCTCACATTCTCCAGGCTATGGGTACGGCTCTCAATCACGGGACGCATAAATTGTGCGCAAATGTCTTAAAAAAACCTACTAATATTAACTATGACATGTTCCTAACCCTATTCCTTACCAAGATGCGTTCAATATACGAAATAATAAAATGCATGTGTTGGCGAAACATTCTACTAGGAAGAGTTACTATCCCTGAACATGGTCTGAGTGTTGCAGCAACGCCGTACCCGTAGTCACTGTGAACAGGGTATGGTGTGGTAACTATACATAATTCAATGGATTCCCGTTTTAAAGACCCCCCACGTCACGTGTCACATTCCCTCTTACGCTAGGAAGATTTCTTAAGATTTCTTACCAGCTATAAGAGGGAAAACACATACAAACCGTGATTTTGACACGTGACGTGGTGGGTCTTTAGACATCAACGAAGATGATGCAACATTGGCAAGAATTTTATAGAAATCAGTTTCGTTTTGTATAATTTTAGAATTTGAATTAAATTAACGAAATGGTGCTGTATCCATGACATATTTTCTTTTCTGCCCCAACAAAGATTATGTAACCTCACAAAATACTAATGTAAGAAGAAGATGATGAGAAAGACGACGATGTTAACGAGTACATTTTGTTGTTTTAATAATAAATCTTACGACAATTTAAAAAAACAGTGATCCATGACACAAGAATGAAAGTCAGACATAACAGGAAGGTGTACTGTAAAAAAAAAACAATCAATAATAATAAACAAAAATAACAAGATGGTAAGCAAAGACCGCTGGAAGCATCATACTAAGAACATATCAAAGTCTTCTTGATCGAAGGAAGGAAAGAGGTTAGCACTTCTTCTTTTTTTAAATGTACGAGAAAGATGTGAAGGTGGTTGGGAAAAAAAGGAGGGAAACGATGCTCCTTTTAAGAGCGATGCAAGTGTAATGTTTATACTCAATTGCTGTTGTGAATCGTGTTATATTCTTTTGGTGCTTCAATGAAGAAAGTGATGAAGGTTTGGTTAGGTTGAGAATAGGCCTAATCAGTTTTAGTTTGTTCTTAAAGGGAAGGCAGAGGCTCGGGGTATGGGCCCGTATCTCACATTCTCCAGGCTACGGGTACGGCTCTCAATCACGTGACGCATAAATTAGGTTGAGAAAAATCAGTTTTAGTTTGTTCTTAAAGAGAAGGCAGAGGCTCGGGGTATGGGCCCGTATCTCACATTCTCCAGGCTACGGGTACGGCTCTCAATCACGGGACGCATAAATTGTGCGCAAATGTCTTAAAAAAACCTACTAATATTAACTATGACATGTTCCTAACCCTATTCCTTACCAAGATGCGTTCAATATACGAAATAATAAAATGCATGTGTTGGCGAAACATTCTACTAGGAAGAGTTACTATCCCTGAATATGGTTTGAGTGTTGCAGCAACGCCGTACCCGTAGTCACTGTGAACAGGGTATGGTGTGGTAACTATACATAATTCAATGGATTCCCGTTTTAAAGACCCCCCACGTCACGTGTCACATTCCCTCTTACGCTAGGAAGATTTCTTAAGATTTCTTACCAGTCATAAGAGGGAAAACACATACAAACCGTGATTTTGACACGTGACGTGGTGGGTCTTTAGACATCAACGAAGATGATGCAACATTGGCAAGAATTTTATAGAAATCAGTTTCGTTTTGTATAATTTTAGAATTTGAATTAAATTAACGAAATGGTGCTGTATCCATGACATATTTTCTTTTCTGCCCCAACAAAGATTATGTAACCTCACAAAATACTAATGTAAGAAGAAGATGATGAGAAAGACGACGATGTTAACGAGTACATTTTGTTGTTTTAATAATAAATCTTACGACAATTTAAAAAACCAGTGATCCATGACACAGGAATGAAAGTCAGACATAACAGGAAGGTGTACTGTAAAAAAAAACACAATCAATAATAATAAACAAAAATAACAAGATGGTAAGCAAAGACCGCAGGAAGCATCATACTAAGAACATATCAAAGTCTTCTTGATCGAAGGAAGGAAAGGGGTTAGCACTTCTTCTTTTTTTAAATGTACGAGAAAGATGTGAAGGTGGTTGGGAAAAAAAGGAGGGAAACGATGCTCCTTTTAAGAGCGATGCAAGTGTAATGTTTATACTCGCAGACGGGAAAAGAAAAGAAAGGTGAGAGGCGAGAGGCGAAAAGCTGTATGTGCAGAGGCAGACTAAACACAGTTGCTGGGTAATGTTACCCCCTTACCTACCCTACTTTCTTTCACCAGCAGGCTGAAGTGAGCGCACTGAACCAACTCGAACACCAAGACGTTAACGCTAACACACACACACACACACACACACACACACACACACACACACACACACACACACACACACCCCACCCCACCCACCCCCACCACCCACACACACACACACACACACACACACACACACACACACACACACACACACACACACACACACACACACACACACACACACACACACACACACACACACACACCACACACACACACACACACACACACACACACACACACACACACACACACATCATCCTACCCGTTGAAAAGTACGTTTTTGTTACAGAAAGCTATCAGCAGCTTGACTCTTTTTCATTTCTAGCCCTAATCCTAACCCTATCCATTTCCCGGGCGTTCTAGTCTAACCTTGTCCCTATCTAACCCTTTCCCGACCTGGAGAAAGGGATAGGAATAAACCTTTTTTTTTTTTTTTTTTTTGGGGGGGGGGGTTAATAACTGTCTGTTTCGTTTTTTTGTTGTTTTTTTATTTCTCGCTTCTCGCCCTTTTGTTTTATCGTCGATATTGTTATTTTCATCCTCGTTCAGTTTTGGTTGTAACTACTCCTTTTAAATAACCACTGTAGGCCTCTAGTCTTTCTAACCTTTGTATTATGTACACATTTTCCTTGCTCAGTTCTAGCAATTAGCGTTGCCTTACTGCTTACTATCAGGTATGTCCTTTGGGGGTTGGTTATAATTACCCGGCCAGAGGCCGGGGTTTTGCGATTGGTGTGTGTGTGTGTGTGTGTGTGTGTGTGTGTGTGTGTGTGTGTGTGTCTGTGTGTGTGTGTGTGTGTGTGTGTGTGTGTGTGTGTGTGTGTGTGTGTGTGTGTGTGTGTGTGTGTGTGTGTGTGTCTGTGTCTGTGTGTGTGTCTGTGTGTGTGTCTGTGTATCGATTATCTTAAAAACTACTGTTTGGACTTTGATTCAAATTGGCAGAGGGGTAGACAGCTTGAAAAGGAAGCTTCCTTTCGTTAATCAACACCGTGCTGACCTTGACCTTGAAGTTTGACCTTGAAAACCGACATTTCCTTCTTTGGGCTATGTAATTTCCCCCCAGCTTTAGTTCGTGAACTAGTGAACAGAATCGCTTCACATTTTGTGTGGTGGTGTACCATGGTGCAAGGAAGTTTGTATAAAAGTTCAGCTGTATCTCGTGAACTAGTGAACAGAATCGCTTCAACTTTTGGGCTATGTATTTTATATGTTCTGTAAGGGTGGAAAGTGGTGTGTTTATTGGGGGGTGGGGGAACTCTGGCCGGGTTTGCATTGTCACAATGCGTTGCTGCCGCTCGGCGATGCCCTTGTTTGGTTTTGCTTTTACTTTAGTTCTCGATCTGGATTTATTTCATCAAGGATTCGGTAGTTTTGATTCTGTTCGTCGTTTCTCAATGCAACGTGTCTGTTTGTCGGCTCTCGTTCGCATTAAACTCTCTTACTCCAAATTTGTATTGTTACAATTTTGTTGTTGTGAGTTAGGCCGCTTCATTTGCATTTATTGTGTCGGCTGTGTCGATTCGCCCACACTGAGTGTCTCGTTTCGCCCAGCGCGTCCCTAGTAGGCCTATTTACCAGCACATAAGTGGCTATAAATCTTGACTTTTTTTCTGTTTATTTTTGAACTTTGTGAGCCTCTCTCTCTCTCTCTCTCTCTCTCTCTCTCTCTCTCTCTCTCTCTCTCTCTCTCTCTCTCTCTCTCTCTCTCTCTCTCTCTCTCTCTCTTATATAATCTTTCAACGTGTTTGAGTGTGTTTTTACTAGCTGAATCCCAACATGTTGATGCATAATCTCAAAATAACAAATATGAAGCGAGTTGCAAAGAAAAAGTATTTTGGTGATCTTATTCAATCTAAAAAAGACTCAAAATCTATCTGGAAAGCAATTAACCAATTATCCTGTAAATCTTCAACACATAGTGCGCCCTTGGCTAACGATCTCTCTGTAGAAGAACTCAACAATCATTTCTGTACCATAGCTGATAAAACGATACTAGCCGACCGAACTAGTTCTAACGATCTATTGTTACTGAAAGAGTACTGTGACTCCAAAAAGCTAGGTCCTAAACTCAGTTTTCAGTATATGGCTGTACATGAGGTGTACCAAGAATTACTTCAACTCAAGCATTCTAAATGTTGCGGCTTAGATCATATTGATAACTATATCTTAAAGCTATCTGCGCCTATTATCACTGACTGTCTTACCTATATTTATAACCTTTGCATTGAGAAAGGCTGTTATCCCCAATTATTTAAAGACGCAAAGGTGATACCACTATATAAATCTGGTGACCCCCAAGATCCGTCAAACTACCGACCTATATCTATCTTGTCTAACCTCTCCAAACCTCTAGAAAAGCATTTAAAGCGTAATCTTCAGACATACTTTACTACACATGATCTTTTCCATTGTAACCAAAGTGGCTTTAGAGAAAATCATTCCTGCCAAACAGCACTCACTAATCTAGTCGAACAGTGGCATTCTAATATTAACAATGACCTTCTCACCGGTGCTATTTTCGTTGACTTTGCTAAAGCCTTTGATGTTATTGACCATGCCCTTCTATTAAAAAAACTATCATTGTACGGATTAACCCAAGATTCTATCGCCCTCGTTTCGTCCTTTCTATCTGACAGACGACAAACCGTCTCCAAAGATATTATTACATCTTCATTGCAATCAGTCTATTATGGAGTTCCCCAAGGCTCTGTCTTAGGACCTATACTCTTCACCATTTATATAAATGACCTCCCGCTTCATCTTACTTCACCGTGTGAACTTTTTGCAGACGACACCACAATCCATAAAAACGGTTATAATGCTGACTCAATCTGTTCTGAATTGCAGAGTGACATTAATAATTTAGTTGACTGGTCAGAGCAAAATCATATGGCATTACATCCCCAAAAATCTAAATTCATGTTAATCACAACAAGACAAAAGAGGCAAAACTTTAAAAATCAATTAAGTACACCAACTATCTATGAAAAGTCTCTAGAAGAAGTTACTTCACACAAATTACTCGGCCTATACATTGACAACAACTTATCATGGTCAAAACACATGCAAATACTGGCCAAGAAAATCTCAAAAAAAGTATTCCAGCTCAATAGAATAAAGCACTTTTTGGATCAACATACCCGTAAGCTTTTTTTCCATGCCTATATTCAGCCTGACATTGATTATGCATCAACATGTTGGGATTCAGCTAGTAAAAACACACTCAAACACGTTGAAAGATTATATAAACGTTCTCTTAAACTCATACTCCTTAAATCGTCCTCCCTTGAAACCATTGACTATAAAGAACTCAACATTCTACCATTTGATTTGAAATGTCTACTAAACAAAGGTACCCTTATGTACAAGATCATAAATAAGTTAGTACCAAAATATCTTATTACTAAATTTAAAGTCCATGCAATTCGAAGCAAAACCAAATTAATAATGCCCCGCCCCAGAACAGATCTATATAAAGCATCCCTTACATACTCAGGTGGTAAACTGTGGAACGACATCCCTGATAATTTCAAAAATAAAACTAGCGTATCTTCCTTTCGCAAATCTTATCACAAGTACATAATGGACAATCTTGTCCATCAGTTATGTTAATGAGTTTTACTACAAATATCAACTTATGCCAAGATTCTTGTAACATTTTTATGACTCTCTGTATATCTGTTTAATGTCCCAATTTGATTCTCTGTCAATTATTTCATGTGCCAATTTTTGTTTCATTTTCTTGACTTGATTGTTTTTATGTCATTTTTTCTTTGCCTGATGCATGGTGTGAGTGTGTGAGTGAGAGGGCCAGGTGCAAAGAAGCTATTGTAGCTTATCCTTTTTACCCTCAATAAAACATTCGTATTTCGTATTCTCTCTCTCTCTCTCTCTCTCTCTCTCTCTCTCTCTCTCTCTCTCTC
>CM065694.1:27830952-27833452 GCA_017654935.2 Phymorhynchus buccinoides
AGAAACAAATATACTGACCTTAAAAGAGAAAAAAAGAGGATTTTCGATGAAATAAGGCTTGAGAGATTACAAAATTCAACAAAAGATTCCAAGTTATTTTGGAAAACAATAAAGAGCACTTCTAGAAAGGCAGTAGTATACAATGATATTTCCATCCAACAATGGCACCAACACTTTTTCAGCGTGTTTAATGATTGTGATAATTCTGATGATAGTGATAACATACTTTTTGATGAAGAAAATGTGGATGATTCCGTGCCCATGTTTGATGGTGGTATTACTAAAGAGGAAATTAATAAAGGCATTACAAATTTGAAATGTGGGAAAAGTGCAGGTCCAGATAAGATTGTCAGTGAAATGTTGAAATTTGCAAGTGATGGCATTATAGACTACTTAGTGATATTATTTAATAGACTTTTTTACTCTGGTGTATTTCCAATGGAATGGTCTAAATCTATAATGGTTCCTGTTTTTAAAAAAGGGAATAAGAACAACCCTGATAATTATCGAGGCATCGCATTGACTAGTGTAGTTAGTAAAATTTATACATACATTTTAAATAAAAGATTAACTGCCTGGGCTGATCAAGAGGAAAAAATCATAGAAGAACAAGCAGGGTTCAGAAAAGATTATAGTACCATCGACCACATGTTTACTCTTTATGCCTTAGTTCAAACCTATTTACTAAAGAACAAAAAAAATTATATAGCATTTGTTGACTTTCGCAAAGCGTTCGACTCGGTAAACAGAAATATTTTATGGGATGTTCTTAGAAAAACAGGTATGCAAGGTAAATTATATAGATCATTAAAAGCAATTTATAATTCAGTGTTAGCATGCGTTAGAGATAAGAATTTGTATTCTGACCTGTTCAATTGCCCTCAAGGAGTAAAGCAAGGTTGTCTATTAAGCCCTCAAATATTCTCCTTTTTTTATCAATGAATTGGCATTAGAAATAAATAAGAAAGGTAGACACGGAATTCAATTAGTGCCTGGTGCAGCTGAAATATTCTTCTTGTTGTTCGGGGATGACGTTATATTACTTTCGGATACTGCAATTGGCTTACAAAACCAGTTTAACTTATTAAAACAAGAAGCGGATAGATTGAGATTAGTTGTCAATTTAGAAAAAACTAAAATTATTGTGTTTAGAAAAGGGGGATATTTAGCAGCTCGTGAGAAATGGTGGTATGGAAATTTAGAAGTGCAAGTAACAAATAACTATAAATATTTAGGACTAATATTTACCACTAAGCTTAGTATGAGTAAAGCTTGGCAAGAAATGTACAGAAAAGGGAGACGAGGCGTGATTGATATACTAAGATCATTAAAAAGACTGAAATGTATTGATATATCTATTTTTTGGAAACTTTTTGATTCCCAAATAGAATCAATTTTGACCTATGGGGCGGAAGTTTGGGGATTATTGCAAAATGACTATATAGAAAAAGTACATACATTAGCAATGAAAAGATTTCTTAATATCCCTTTGCATGGTTCCAATAAAATGTTATATGCAGAAACAGGTAGATATCCATTACATATACGAACACAACTAAAATCTATTAAGTACTAGCTTCGCTTAATTAAACTTCCATTAACTAGAATCAACAAACAGGCGTATAATATGTTAGTAATTCAAGATGAAAGTGGAAAACATAACTGGGTTTCTCATGTAAAGAAGTTGCTTTTTGAAAGTGGGTTTGGCTTTGTCTGGAACAACCAGGGAGTTGGGAACGATAAATCTTTCATATGTGAATTCAAAGAACGACTAATTTCTTCCTATCAACAAATATGGCATTCTGGGCTAGAAGGGAGTGAGAAGTATGCATGTTTTTTACAGTTTAATAGCGATTTACAGTGTGAAAAATATTTGTTAGTTATAACACGAAAATGGTACAGGGATTCTTTAGCTCGTTTTAGAACGAAAACGCTTGGACTCCAAGCTAGCCAGCGCTGGTATAATACTGAAACACTGCCTGATATGAATTGTCCTATGTGTTTTTCAGACGATACAGAGGATGAACAACATTTTTTCTTTTATTGTGAAGCATATAAAGCTGTGCGTGAGAAATGCAATGTATTTAGATCACCGTTAGCAGAAAGACGGGATCTAGCAGCTCTGTTAAAAACAAACAGAATAGATTATTTAAATTCTATGGCAATGTTTGTTGCTGAAGCTAATAACATCCGAAAAAAGAAGCTTGATATCATTTTGTAGTGTTCTGATACTTTGACTAATAATTTAAGAACTGTTGGTCGCATGAGCTTTGACTTATTGGTTAAAATGAAATTAATTTTCATGTTTTGTTTGTTACAAAAAAATCTTTCATTTTTTTTTTTTTTTTTTTTTTTTTTTTTCAACTTTGTGTACCCCCATGTCAAATAGCATGTACCTTGCTGATGACATTAAATAATTCATTTGTCATTTGTCATTTGTCTCTCTCTTGTCTCTCTCTCTCTCTCTCTCTCACTCTCTTCTCTCTCCTCTCTCTCTCTC
>CM065694.1:27835952-27843452 GCA_017654935.2 Phymorhynchus buccinoides
CTGGAAGAATTATTAAATTATAAGCAGAAATAATACAAACAAGCAAAATTGTACTTCTCTGGTTTCGTCTGGCACGAATAATGCTTTATCGGGCCTTACCGCCCACTTCCAGTTCTCGCCTTGCCCGCTTCCGGTGTCATGAGAAATAAGTAGGCTACCTACCGTGAAATAAATACCCTTCCAAAGCGCGCTAGAGCCATTCTTTTTTCATGTGATGAATAAGTCAACTATTATTTAAAACATAGATATTTAAGCGCTCAATCTACACACACGGAAAGAACCAAGTAATAGAGCGGGAGGGTGTAAATCTACATTTTCGCCGATAAATCGATATATACAAAGCCATGTCACTTAGTTTCGTATTTTTTTCAAAATGGCGGACGATGAAAACGACTGTCCGTGCAAACAAACAAAAATAATAATAAATATTAGAAAAAATATCCCTGACTTCTCAGTACTTAATGATGAATCCTCTGTTCTTCCTGCATGCCACAAGACGCCTCTGAATGTATTTTATAGGGGCGAATCTTTCCCAAACAGCAAAACAATTTGAATGACGAAAAGGGTATTTATTTCATGGGTAAAATATTTTATGCAGCACCGGGTCGGACGTGAAATGAGAGTGCTCTGTGATGTGTTTCGTGCGCTTTGTTTTTATAGCATGATTGTGTTAGACTGGGTTACTTTTCATTGTACAAAAACAAAAGGAGTCTCACCTGGTAAGATGAGGTTTGTTGTAGATTCTACCGAATCTGTAGTGTACTTCTCTGGCACAGTATAATAATTATGCCCTCCCAAACGTTTTACCCACCCAAAGAAAAATAAATAGAAAATGTATTGTGATCAGTGTTTACTCTTTGCACTATCAAGACTGGAAGTGGGCGGTACGGCAGAGATACACCGTCTCTACATCAAAATCTTTAACCCTTTCACCGCCAAAGTCGCATTTTAGCACCACAGTGATTTAACAACTATGTCACTCAAAGGCATCAAATTGGGGTTTATTATCCAAAGACCCTATTGTCTTAGTTTTGGGAAGTAAGGATAGACCTTATTTTATATATGTCACAGAAGAATCCACAATACTGCAGATGGATTTTGTTCCCTACCCAGGTAAATGTAATGGACATTTTTGGCTGAAATATGGCTGGCGGTGAAAGGGTTAAGGGACCTTATATTAAACACCGTTGGACTTACAGTCTTCAAACAAGGCATGTAGGTGCATTGGCTTGTCGCCATTCTGATGATGGGGTACCGATTAAGGTCAAGGTCAAGGCCAAGGACATCAGTAGACCTTGCAAGTGGTTGGGGTCTAAAAATTGGTTGTTTTAGTGAACATTTTCTACATTTTTCTTGACAGAGGCGCTTCAGATTTTGTGCAGTGGTCTATCACCTCGAGTAGTAGAAGACATCTGATCATACATTATTGGCGTGATGACTTTGTCCTTGAAGCTTGACGTTACAAATTGAACTTCCCTTCTTTGTGGTGCACATTGTCATGTCTGAGCTCTATATCTTGTGAACTAGAGGATAGAATCCCTTCAAATTGTGTGCAAGGGTGTAATACCTAGAGCACAAGACATTGACACATAATTTATGCCCCGGGAATAAGATGTCGCCGAGCGGCAGACATGTTTCCGTTTTTCTTCACCCTCTTCTATCTGGGGGGTGGGGGTGGGGGGTGTAATACTAAGAGTACAATATTATTGCAGAACAAACTATGTCACGTGGGGTTTAAATGTCGCCGAGTGGCAGACATGTCTCTGCGCTAAGGGCATGCGCCCCACCGATTAAGGGTGTGCACCCACTTTCATCAGACTGAGCGCACATGTGTGTGTGTGTGTGTGTGTGTGTGTGTGTGTGTGTGTGTGTGTGTGTGTGAGGGGGAGTATCTGTGTTGGGGTGTTGCTTGTACTGGGACTACGTTTACATGGCGTTGCCATCTTCTTATTCTCTGTGTTCTTCATTTTCCATGGATCTTCTGTTTTGCTTTGCTTTGTTTATTAGTTCCTTGTTAGTTTGTGTTATGTTTGTAGGTTGTGGGTGTTTTGCGCAGACTTATATATATATATATATATATATATATATATATATATATATATATATATATATATATATATATATATATATATATATATATATATATATGTGTGTGTGTGTGTGTGTGTGTGTGTGTTAGTTTGTTAGTTTTCATTCTTTTTTTGTTCTGCTATATATATATATATATATATATATATATATACACCATGACATATATATATATATATATATATATATAGTACAAACTTTCAAAAGTTAAAAAAAACCGCCAACAAACAAGATATAAAATTTCCAAATATTCCGACGTTTATTCGTCTTCGTCAGTGGTAAAATGACAAGTGATTAAAACAAGACTGAATCGCACATAGAAACGGATTCTGACTAAAACTCACATTAAAAAAAGGGGGTGGGTGGGTTGGTCAAAATAAAAAAGAGGTCAATAAAAAAGAATCTGAACTCCAGAACAAGCACGTGCCCCAACAGTGTAATAATATAATATAGCAGCATGCAATAAAAACAACCAGAAAGAAGAAGAAGAAGATCGATGGACTGATTGATTGATAGATAGAAATAGGCACATTGAAGTTAGGTAGGGCCACGTCTCTAATGACGCTGTGAAACACTGTCGGACTGCTACAAATTTCACTACTTTTCAACTTCTGATTTCTTACTGAGTACTCCATACATGCCAAAGAAACACATGTCGATAAATAAAACAATCTTTGCTGCTTACGTCGATAGGGATTCTGTGTGGAAGAATGTTGGTTACTTTGAACAACTAGCGATGACAGGAGACGGAGGTGACGATAAAAATCACGGCATGACCTAAGTTTTGACGCTCGCTATGCCCGTACCAGAAACGGCTTCTCCTGACAAACGGGTTTAGCGTTTTCGCTTGTGGACCAATGGAAATATCCGTTACACCAACAGAAACTGAACGCTTTCCGCTATTAGTCGATGTTCATATCAAAGAGATAGGGGTCGATTGAGACCGCAAGATCAAGGAATGAAAACATAGCAATGTGTTTCAAAGCCAATCGAAGATTCATTTCGAAAGAATACATTTTGAGGAGCACATGCTTAAAAAGTTCATTTTTTCCTCTTTTAAACGATGTACGGCATGACTAACCACTATTGTAAGCGAAATCGCTGTTTGAAGCAAAAGGTGGTAGACCGCATTCAGAGCTTGCCATTTTGGCTGACGTTCGATGGAGGCCTTTTTCAATGATTAGAGTCTCAGACTCGGCCAGTAAATGCTTTTTCATTCGTTATTTACTGAAACAAATATCATTATTTTGATCTAGATTTGTTCTGTGGAGTTTCGCGGAGTTAATAACAACAAGAATATCGAAGTTTCTTTTTTTTAAAATACAATAAATGTATCCGAAGCAAAACAAGTAGATCTAGATCTATAAAACATTCGGAGATTCCCTGTAGGCCTATGCTTGGTCTGATAATCATCAAGATTTGTAGGTGTTTTTGAGGTATGGACCCGCTCTTGTCACTGAAACAATTAACAGAATACTCACGTTTTTCGCCTATTTTTTTTGTAGTGTGTCAGAGTTGATTTTATATACTTTGAAACAGTTTTTTACTTGGTCTAGATCTACTGGCTAGTCAAGAAACGGAACTGGGGACTTACGTCTGTAGGGCCTATATATAGTTATGGCTCAGCTAAATAATATTTTGTCTCCTATACATCCCTGGTCTCGGGTAAAGAATAAAATAAAACGAAATAAAAATCAATTAAATAGACAAACAGACAAATAAATAAGTAGAGATCAGATAATGTTGTGGTAGTAAATATGCATAGGGTCTGGAACCACTTATGTGTTGGTATGATTTGTTTATGAATCAGGTAGACGAAGTAGGCCTGTGAGTGAGACTGTGTGTGTGTGTGTGCGTGTGCGTGCGTGCGTGCGCGCGTGTGTATGTGTGTGTGTCACTGTGTGTGTGTGCGCACGGACGGGGGGGGGGGGGGGGGGGGGACACGTGGATATGTGTGTGCGTGCGAGCGAGCAAAAAGTCTCTCTCGCTTTGTGTGTGTATGTGGGTGCGCACGCGCGCGCGTGTGTGTATGAAAGAGAAACAGAACAGCGTGTGTGTACGAGAGAGAGAGAGAGAGAGAGAGACTGTGTGTGCGTGTGCGCGCGTGCGCGCGCGCGCATGTGTGTTGGTTGAGAAATTTATGTTGAAGTAAAATGTTCAGTCAGTTTGATTATAGTCGTGCGCACAGCACATTAGTTCTGTTGTGTAGTATTGTTTTGCTTTATTCAGCCTTATGGCACGCTTGCACACTTAGGCCTATTGCAGTTTTACACGATGTGTGGGATTTAGTATCATGTATGCATGTGTTCCTGGATTATGAGAGTGCCTACACGATGGTGTATTTGTGTGAACACACACAAAAATGTTTCTAAATAGAAACAAAAAAGCAGAAGGGGGGGGGCTGGGGGCCGAGGGTTCCAGACCCCCTCTTTCTTAAAAGTAATAAAATAGAGGAAAAGAATAAGCGCATATGCACGCACACTCACACACCCATGCATGCATGCACTCACACACATGATTGTATCCAGTATTATAACTACACGTGCATTGCAAACTAAAACAAAGGTGTCTGAAGTACAAGTGTTGCCAATAAAATTTTAAAGTACAAATGAAACTATCGCTAATGGATACAACTAAAAAAATTAAATAATTTTAAAAATGCCAGTGCTGAGAATCGGACCCCCCTCCCCCCAAAAAAAAACCCCAAAACAAACCACAACAACAATTCATGTCGCTGAACGGCAGCTACATTTCCTAGCGGGCTATACCTAGCACTCATTAGCACCACCAGTTGATAGGTACTTCATGGTTCGAAACAATGTTTCAATAGGGGTATGAACAGTAATGGCATTAGTCCTTTTTCATGCCCAGATTGCACTATTTTGCTTCTCGGATTTAAATTGTTTCCTGGGGAGCTGCATGCCCCCGGAACCCTCTAGGGGTCTTGGTGCTTCGCACCTTCGATAAATTAGCCCCCACCCCTTAAACACTTAGGTCCGGCCCTGCACAGAAACACACACGCACACAGAATGCATACACTCCTAGCAGGATCATTGGGGAATTTCAGAAAAAGTGCCAAACAAGAGTGTCGCTGAACGGCAGAAATAATAGTAAGTGAAGGGGGGGGGGGGGGGGGGGGGGGGTATGTGTATGCCTATTTGTATGTGTGTAAGCGATTACATGTCTTTGTTGAATTTCTTGTTTTTAATTTTTGTGTTGTTATTATTTAAGAAAATTTATATAGCGCTTCACCTTTAAGCTCTACGCGCTTTACAATTGCACTAAAATTATTCACATTGAAAACAACCGCTTACATACCTTCCCACTATCCTTCATATTCACATACACACGCGCGCGCGCACACACACACAAAATATGTACATATCTAACTAAAAATAGATAAATATATACATCATAAAATAACAATTTACAATCAGATTACATTGAAAAAAATAAATTTTCAAGTTACACATTCACAATAACCGCAAAAGTAAAGTATACATATAGGTACACACAAGGTTCACAAACATTCAAAAATAGACAAACACGCTCATAAAAGCAAATTAAGACATACTCGTATTCACCGCACTCACGGGTTTAAAACCAACAAGAAAAAATAGATTTAATGTAAAATAAATTAAAAGAAAATGTATTCATATAATATCCCTTTCACATATACATACACACACACAACACACATACATACACATACACGCGCGCAGAGAGAGAGAGAGAGAGAGAGAGAGTGAGAGAGAGAGAGAGAGAGAGAGAGAGAGGACAGTTGTCAAAATAATGAGAGGAACTGACGTTATGAATCAAAACTACACACACACACACACACACACACACACACACACACACACACCATTACCATCACTACCACTCACCCCACCCAAAACAACAATACATAATGAAACAAACTAATGAATAAAGCCTCAACATTCTCTCTCTCTCTCTCTCTCTCTCTCTCTCTCTCTCTCTCTCTCTCTCTCTCTCTCTCTCTCTCTCTCTCTCTCTCTCTCTCTCTCTCTCTCTCTCTCTCTCTCTCTCTCTCTCTCTCTCTCTCTCTCTCTTCTCTCTCTCTCTCTCTCTCTCTCTCTGCATTGATTTGGTGTGTTTTTTCTTCTAATATTTTTCTTCTTTGTTGTTGGCGAGATGTAAACAAGCGTGTATTGTGCTTATTCTTTTCCAACATTAAAAAAGATTCGTCCGTTCGTTCGTTCGTTCTCTCCCCTTCTCTCTCTCTCTCTCTCTCTCTCTCTCTCTCTCTCTCGCAACAAAGCTGACGCAGACGGTCAACACACAGTCAACTAACATAAGGGGTGTGTGGGACGGGGTAGGTGGGAATATAATCGAGAAGTAATGTGGCCTAAAGGTTGTGATGTAGTTTGACTAGGTGGGTTTTGAGAGCTGATTTGAAAGATGGTTAGGATTGCATATGGCGAATTTCGCGTGGTAAGGAATTCCAAACTGATGGGGCCGAAAAGGAAAATGACCTTTATCCCATTGCCCATATCTTACTTCCTGGCCTTTTTGCATCCTTTCGAGAGATGCCGATTAAGGATTCATGGTTATAGGAACGTTGGCTAAATGGTCACTGCTCTGTTCTGACTTTGACCTTAAACTTGCCCAAGGTCAAGGTCACTAAGCTTCAAAATGTTCCCACTGGATGCCTTGGGTGTTTCTGATTTGGAATATATAAGGTTGTATGTGTGTACTACGAATACTACAAAGACTACCACCATAGGTCAAAGTTCAAGGTCAAGATCAACAAGATACAAAATGA
The DNA here is from genome assembly GCA_017654935.2 of Phymorhynchus buccinoides. Classification (NCBI taxonomy): domain Eukaryota; kingdom Metazoa; phylum Mollusca; class Gastropoda; order Neogastropoda; family Raphitomidae; genus Phymorhynchus; species Phymorhynchus buccinoides. Next base: position 27,842,827 of record CM065694.1, read on the forward strand.
CTCCAGCTACAACCCCAGTGTCGCCGGGACGCAGTACCGTCAAAGCTCCTTTTTTCCACGAACAATCAAGGAGTGGAACGACCGGCCAACACCCGCAGTGGAGGCCAGAACTCCAGAGAGCTTCACAGTCGAAGTCTGGAAGTTCCTCAAAGGACACCCGCCTGCTGCACCTGCTGCGGCTGGTGGCCCCACTCAGGGGTCATCAGTCTAACAACCAAGCAAAAGCCCCCCCTCCCTCCCCCCTCTCTCCCCCCCTCCCCTGCAGATTCCCATCAAGCTATGCGGTTTTTTCCTTTTGTCCGTCCTCTCTCCTCTTTCTTTAATCTTCGGCCTCCTGGCCCTTTCTTCCGGCATATGTGGATGAACCTCCCCGGTTCCGTGGCATAATAATCAGTGTGTTGATTGTGGCTACGTACTGCAAAGAAGAAGAAGAAGAATCCTTGGGTGGTACCTATTAAGAATATATGTGATTATATAGATACATGACCTATGAGTCGCTGACTACAGCCACAAGGTCGAAGGTCGGGGTCATACTGACCAAGAATATATATGTGGGTGTATGCCCAATGGTTTTGGGGCTATAGAATGTTTTTAAATGACGAGGTCAAAAGTCAAGTTCAGAGACC
>CM065694.1:27848452-27850952 GCA_017654935.2 Phymorhynchus buccinoides
TCTTTCTTTCTTTCCTTCCTTTCTTTCTTTCTTTCTTTCTTTCTTCCTTTCTTCTTTCTTTCTTTCTTTCTTTCTTTCTTTCTTTCTTTCTTTCCTTTCTTCCTTTCTTTCTTTCTTTCTTTTCTTTCCTTTCTTTCTTTCTTTCTTTTCTTCCTTTCTTTCTTTCTTTCTTTCTTTTCTTTCTTTCTTTCTTTCTTTCTTTCTTCCTTTCTTTCTTCCTTTCTTCTTTCTTTCTTTCTTTCTTTCTTTCTTTCTTCCTTTCTTCCTTCCTTTCTTTCTTTCTTTCTTTCTTCCTTTCTTTCTTTCTTTCTTTCTTTCTTTCCTTTCTTTCTTTCTTTCTTTCTTTCTTTCTTTCTTTCTTTCTTTCTTTCTTTCTTTCTTCCTTTCTTTCTTTCTTTCTTTCGTTTCTTTCTTTCTTTCTTTCTTTCTTCTTCTCTTTCTTCCTTTCTTTCTTTCTTTCTTTCTTTCTTTCTTTCTTTCTTTCTTTCTTCCTTCTTTCTTTTTTTCTTTCTTTCTTCCTTCTTTCTTTCTTTCTTTCTTTCTTCCTTTCTTCCTTCCTTTCTTTCTTTCTTTCTTTCTTTCTTTCTTTCTTTCTTCGTTCTTCCTTTCTTCCTTCCTTTCTTTCTTTCTTTTTCTTTCTTCTTCCTTTCTTTCTTTCTTTCTTTCTTTCCTTTCTTTCTTTCTTCCTTTCTTTCTTTCTTTCCTTCTTTCTTTCTTTCTTTCTTTCTTTCCTTTCTTCCTTTCTTTCTCTTTCTTTCTTTCTTTTTCTTTCTTTTCTTTCTTTCTTTCTTTCTTTCTTTCTTTCTTTCTTTCTTCCTCCTTTCTTTCTTTTTTTCTTTCTTTCTCCTTCTTCCTTTCTTTCTTTCTTTCTTTCTTTCTTTCTTTCTTTCTTTCTTTCTTTCTTTTCCTTCCTTTCTTTCTTTCTTTCTTTCTTTCTTTCTTTTTCTTTCTTTTTTCTTTCTTCCTTCCTTTCTTTCTTTCTTTCTTTCTTCCTTTCTTCCTTTCTTCCTTTCTTCCTTTCTTCCTTCCTTTCTTTCTTTCTTTCGTTCTTCCTTTCTTCCTTTCTTCCTTTCTTTCTTTCTCCCTTTCTTCATTCATTTCTTTCTTTGTTTCTTTAGTTTTTGTCTCTCTCTCTCTCTCTCAGTCTCTCTTTTTATTGACAAAGATTTGTTTTATTATGTATTGTGCACACGCATACGGTGTCTTCTACACAGCATGCGAACTTGTGAGTGCGAGCTGAGTGCGAATGTGCATGCTACCCATGATGGTCGCATCTATTACACATGGTGCCCATTGCTGTTGGGGATGTGTACGGGTTATATACATGGAACTAAAGGATGTGTTTTTGTTTCTCTCTCCTGAATTTCAGAGATCTTCGGACAAATTCCATAAGTTCCGTCGAATCGGGCGCCTTTGCTAACCTTTATAGTCTGGAAGTACTGTAAGTATCAGCGCTCTTCCGGTGTCTACCATCCACCCATTTGCCCATCCATCCATCCATCCATCGCCATCCATCCATCCATCCATCCACGCATCCATCCATCTCCATCCATCCATCTTCATCCATCCATTTCCATCCATCCACGCATCCATTTCCATCCATCCATTTTCATCCATCCATCTCCGTCCATCCATCCATTCATCCATCGCCAGCCATCCATCGCCATCCATCCATCCATCCATCGCCATTCATCCGTCTATCCACGCATCCATCCATCGCCATCCATGCATACATCCATGCATACATCCATCTCCATCCATCCATCCATCCATCCATTTCCATCCATCCATCTCCATCCATCCATTTCCATTCCATCCATTTCCATCCATCCATTTCCATCCATCCATTTCCATCCATCCATTTCCATCCATCCATTCCATCCATCCATTTCCATCCATCCATTTCCATCCATCCATCCATCCATCCATCCATCCATCCATTTCCATCCATCCATTTCCATCCATCCATTTCCATCCATCCATTTCCATCCATCCATTTCCATCCATCCATTTCCATCCATCCATCCATTTCCATCCATCCATCCATCCATCCATCCATCCATCCATCCATCCATCCATCCATTTCCATCCATCCATTTCCATCCATCCATTTCCATCCATCCATTTCCATCCATCCATCCATCCATCCATCCATTTCCATCCATCCATTTCCATCCATCCATCCATCCATTTCCATCCATCCATCCATCCATCCACGCATCCATCCATCTCCATCCATCCATCTCCATCCATCCATCTCCATCCATCCATTTCCATCCATCCATTTCCATCCATCCATTTCCATCCATCCATCTCCATCCATCCATTTCCATCCATCCATCTCCGTCCATCCATCGCCATCCATCCATCCATTTCCATCCATCCATTTCCATCCATCCATTTCCATCCATCCATTTCCATCCATCCATTTCCATCCATCCATTTCCATCCATCCATCCATTTCCATCCATCCATTTCCATCCATCCATCCATTTCCATC
>CM065694.1:27880952-27913452 GCA_017654935.2 Phymorhynchus buccinoides
TACTATTGATGGCGTGATGTTACTATTGTTTATATGGCGTGAATGTTACTATTGTTTATATGGCGTGAATGTTACTATTGTTTATATGGCGTGACTGTTATTATTGTTTATATGGCGTGAATGTTACTATTGTTTATATGGCGTGAATGTTACTATTGTTTTATGGCGTGAATGTTACTATTGTTTATATGGCGTGAATGTTACTATTGTTTATATGGCGTGAATGTTACTATTGTTTATATGGCGTGAATGTTACTATTGTTTATATGGCGTGAATGTTACTATTGTTTATATGGCGTGAATGTTACTATTGTTTATATGGCGTGAATGTTACTATTGTTTATATGGCGTGAATGTTACTATGGCGTTGTTTATATGGCGTGAATGTTACTATTGTTTATATGGCGTGAATGTTACTATTGTTTATATGGCGTGAATGTTACTATTGTTTATATGGCGTGAATGTTACTATTGTTTATATGGCGTGAATGTTACTATTGTTTATATGGCGTGAATGTTACTATTGTTTATATGGCGTGAATGTTACTATTGTTTATATGGCGTGTGAATGTTACTATTGTTTATATGGCGTGAATGTTACTATTGTTTATATGGCGTGAATGTTACTATTGTTTATATGGCGTGAATGTTACTATTGTTTATATGGCGTGAATGTTACTATTGTTTCTATGGCGTGAATGTTACTATTGTTTATATGGCGTGAATGTTACTATTGTTTATATGGCGTGAATGTTACTATTGTTTATATGGCGTGAATGTTACTATTGTTTATATGGCGTGAATGTTACTATTGTTTATATGGCGTGAATGTTACTATTGTTTATATGGCGTGAATGTTACTATTGTTTATATGGCGTGAATGTTACTATTGTTTATATGGCGTGAATGTTACTATTGTTTCTATGGCGTGAATGTTACTATTGTTTATATGGCGTGAATGTTACTATTGTTTATATGGCGTGAATGTTACTATTGTTTATATGGCGTGAATGTTACTATTGTTTATATGGCGTGAATGTTACTATTGTTTATATGGCGTGAATGTTACTATTGTTTATATGGCGTGAATGTTACTATTGTTTATATGGCGTGAATGTTACTATTGTTTCTATGGCGTGAATGTTACTATTGTTTCTATGGCGTGAATGTTACTATTGTTTATATGGCGTGAATGTTACTATTGTTTCTATGTGAATTACTATTGTTTATATGGCGTGAATGTTACTATTGTTTCTATGGCGTGAATGTTACTATTGTTTATATGGCGTGAATGTTACTCTTGTTTATATGGCGTGAATGTTACTATTGTTTCTATGGCGTGAATGTTACTATTGTTTCTATGGCGTGAATGTTACTATTGTTTCTATGGCGTGAATGTTACTATTGTTTATATGCGTGAATGTTACTATTGTTACTATGGCGTGAATGTTACTATTGTTTCTATGGCGTGAATGTTACTATTGTTTCTATGGCGTGAATGTTACTATTGTTTCTATGGCGTGAATGTTACTCTATGGCGTTGTTTATTGTTTCTATGGCGTGAATGTTACTATTGTTTCTATGGCGTGAATGTTACTTGTTTTTATGGCGTGAATGTTACTATGGCGTGAATGTTACTATTGTTTATATGGCGTGAATGTTACTATTGTTTCTATGGCGTGAATGTTACTATTGTTTATATGGCGTGAATGTTACTATTGTTTTATGGCGTGAATGTTACTATTGTTTATATGACATGTTACTATTGTTACTTTGGCGTGAATGTTACTATTGTTTCTATGGCGTGAATGTTACTATTGTTTCTATGGCGTGAATGTTACTATTGTTTCTATGGCGTGAATGTTACTATTGTTTCTATGGCGTGAATGTTACTATTGTTTATATGGCGTGAATGTTACTCTTGTTTCTATGGCGTGAATGTTACTATTGTTTCTATGGCGTGAATGTTACTATTGTTTCTATGGCGTGAATGTTACTATTGTTTATATGGCGTGAATGTTACTATTGTTTATATGGCGTGAATGTTACTATTGTTTATATGGCGTGAATGTTACTATTGTTTATATGGCGTGAATGTTACTATTGTTTATATGGCGTGAATGTTACTATTGTTTATATGGCGTGAATGTTACTATTGTTTATATGGCGTGAATGTTACTATTGTTTCTATGGCGTGAATGTTACTATTGTTTCTATGGCGTGAATGTTACTATTGTTTCTATGGCGTGAATGTTACTATTGTTTATATGGCGTGAATGTTACTATTGTTTATATGGCGTGAATGTTACTATTGTTTCTATGGCGTGAATGTTACTATTGTTTATATGGCGTGAATGTTACTATTGTTTCTATGGCGTGAATGTTACTATTGTTTCTATGGCGTGAATGTTACTATTGTTTCTATGGCGTGAATGTTACTATTGTTTCTATGGCGTGAATGTTACTATTGTTTATATGGCGTGAATGTTACTATTGTTTCTATGGCGTGAATGTTACTATTGTTTCTATGGCGTGAATGTTACTATTGTTTCTATGGCGTGAATGTTACTATTGTTTATATGGCGTGAATGTTACTATTGTTTATATGGCGTGAATGTTACTATTGTTTATATGGCGTGAATGTTACTCTTGTTTATATGGCGTGAATGTTACTATTGTTTCTATGGCGTGAATGTTACTATTGTTTATATGGCGTGAATGTTACTATTGTTTATATGGCGTGAATGTTACTATTGTTTATATGGCGTGAATGTTACTATTGTTTCTATGGCGTGAATGTTACTATTGTTTATATGGCGTGAATGTTACTATTGTTTATATGGCGTGAATGTTACTATTGTTTATATGTTACGTGAATGTTACTATTGTTTATATGGCGTGAATGTTACTATTGTTTATATGGCGTGAATGTTACTATTGTTTATATGGCGTGAATGTTACTATTGTTTCTATGGCGTGAATGTTACTATTGTTTATATGGCGTGAATGTTACTATTGTTTATATGGCGTGAATGTTACTATTGTTTCTATGGCGTGAATGTTACTATGGCGTTGTTACTATTGTTTATATGGCGTGAATGTTACTATTGTTTATATGGCGTGAATGTTACTATTGTTTATATGGCGTGAATGTTACTATTGTTTATATGGCGTGAATGTTACTATTGTTTATATGGCGTGAATGTTACTATTGTTTCTATGGCGTGAATGTTACTCTTGTTTCTATGGCGTGAATGTTACTATTGTTTCTATGGCGTGAATGTTACTATTGTTTATATGGCGTGAATGTTACTATTGTTTCTATGGCGTGAATGTTACTATTGTTTATATGGCGTGAATGTTACTATTGTTTCTATGGCGTGAATGTTACTCTTGTTTCTATGGCGTGAATGTTACTCTTGTTTATATGGCGTGAATGTTACTATTGTTTCTATGGCGTGAATGTTACTATTGTTTCTATGGCGTGAATGTTACTATTGTTTATATGGCGTGAATGTTACTATTGTTTCTATGGCGTGAATGTTACTATTGTTTATATGGCGTGAATGTTACTATTGTTTCTATGGCGTGAATGTTACTATTGTTTCTATGGCGTGAATGTTACTATTGTTTCTATGGCGTGAATGTTACTCTTGTTTCTATGGCGTGAATGTTACTATTGTTTCTATGGCGTGAATGTTACTATTGTTTCTATGGCGTGAATGTTACTATTGTTTATATGACATGAATGTTACTATTGTTACTATGGCGTGAATGTTACTATTGTTTCTATGGCGTGAATGTTACTATTGTTTCTATGGCGTGAATGTTACTATTGTTTCTATGGCGTGAATGTTACTATTGTTTCTATGGCGTGAATGTTACTATTGTTTCTATGGCGTGAATGTTACTATTGTTTATATGGCGTGAATGTTACTATTGTTTCTATGGCGTGAATGTTACTATTGTTTCTATGGCGTGAATGTTACTATTGCGTGAATGTTACTATTGTTTATATGGCGTGAATGTTACTATTGTTACTATGGCGTGAATGTTACTATTGTTTATATGACATGAATGTTACTATTGTTTACTATGGCGTGAATGTTACTATTGTTTATATGGCGTGAATGTTACTATTGTTTACTATGGCGTGAATGTTACTATTGTTTCTATGGCGTGAATGTTACTCTTGTTTCTATGGCGTGAATGTTACTATTGTTTCTATGGCGTGAATGTTACTCTTGTTTCTATGGCGTGAATGTTACTATTGTTTCTATGGCGTGAATGTTACTATTGTTTCTATGGCGTGAATGTTACTATTGTTTTATGGCGTGAATGTTACTATTGTTTCTATGGCGTGAATGTTACTATTGTTACTCTTGTTTCTATGGCGTGAATGTTACTATTGTTTATATGGCGTGAATGTTACTATTGTTTATATGGCGTGAATGTTACTATTGTTTCTATGGCGTGAATGTTACTATTGTTTATATGGCGTGAATGTTACTATTGTTTATATGGCGTGAATGTTACTATTGAATTTACTATTGTTATGGCGTGAATGTTACTATTGTTTCTATGGCGTGAATGTTACTATTGTTTATATGGCGTGAATGTTACTATTGTTTCTATGGCGTGAATGTTACTATTGTTTATATGGCGTGAATGTTACTATTGTTTATATGGCGTGAATGTTACTATTGTTTATATGGCGTGAATGTTACTATTGTTTATATGGCGTGAATGTTACTATTGTTTATATGGCGTTACTATTGTTTATATGGCGTGAATGTTACTATTGTTTATATGGCGTGAATGTTACTATTGTTTCTATGGCGTGAATGTTACTATTGTTTATATGGCGTGAATGTTACTATTGTTTCTATGGCGTGAATGTTACTATTGTTTATATGGCGTGAATGTTACTATTGTTTATATGGCGTGAATGTTACTATTGTTTCTATGGCGTGAATGTTACTATTGTTTTATGGCGTGAATGTTACTATTGAATGTTACTATGGCGTGAATGTTACTATTGTTTATATGGCGTGAATGTTACTATTGTTTATATGGCGTGAATGTTACTATTGTTTATATGGCGTGAATGTTACTATTGTTTATATGGCGTGAATGTTACTATTGTTTCTATGGCGTGAATGTTACTATTGTTTCTATGGCGTGAATGTTACTATTGTTTCTATGGCGTGAATGTTACTATTGTTTCTATGGCGTGAATGTTACTATTGTTTATATGGCGTGACTGTTACTATTGTTTCTATGGCGTGAATGTTACTATTGTTTCTATGGCGTGAATGTTACTATTGTTTATATGGCGTGAATGTTACTCTTGTTTCTATGGCGTGAATGTTACTATTGTTTCTATGGCGTGAATGTTACTATTGTTTATATGGCGTGAATGTTACTATTGTTTCTATGGCGTGAATGTTACTATTGTTTATATGGCGTGACTGTTACTATTGTTTATATGGCGTGAATGTTACTCTTGTTTCTATGGCGTGAATGTTACTATTGTTTATATGGCGTGAATGTTACTATTGTTTCTATGGCGTGAATGTTACTATTGTTTCTATGGCGTGAATGTTACTATTGTTTCTATGGCGTGAATGTTACTATTGTTTATATGACATGAATGCTACTATTGTTACTTTGGCGTGAATGTTACTCTTGTTTCTATGGCGTGACTGTTACTCTTGTTTCTATGGCGTGAATGTTACTCTTGTTTCTATGACTTGAATGTTACTATTGTTTCTATGACGTGACTGTTACTATTGTTTCTATGGCGTGAATGTTACTCTTGTTTTTATGGCGTGAATGTTACTATTGTTTCTATGGCGTGAATGTTACTATTATTTCTATGGCGTGAATGTTACTATTGTTTCTATGGCGTGAATGTTACTATTGTTTATATGGCGTGAATGTTACTATTGTTACTTTGGCGTGAATGTTACTATTGTTTATATGACATGAATGCTACTATTGTTACTTTGGCGTGAATGTTACTATTGTTTCTATGGCGTGACTGTTACTCTTGTTTCTATGGCGTGAATGTTACTATTGTTTCTATGGCGTGAATGTTACTCTTGTTTCTATGGCGTGAATGTTACTATTGTTTCTATGGCGTGAATGTTACTATTGTTTCTATGGCGTGAATGTTACTATTGTTTCTATGGCGTGAATGTTACTATTGTTTGGCGTATGGCGTGAATGTTACTATTGTTTATATGGCGTGAATGTTACTATTGTTTATATGGCGTGAATGTTACTATTGTTTATATGGCGTGAATGTTACTATTGTTTCTATGGCGTGAATGTTACTATTGTTTCTATGGCGTGAATGTTACTATTATTTCTATGGCGTGAATGTTACTATTGTTTCTATGGCGTGAATGTTACTATTGTTTATATGGCGTGAATGTTACTATTGTTTATATGGCGTGAATGTTACTATTGTTTCTATGGCGTGAATGTTACTCTTGTTTATATGGCGTGAATGTTACTATTGTTTCTATGGCGTGAATGTTACTATTGTTTATATGGCGTGAATGTTACTATTGTTTCTATGGCGTGAATGTTACTATTGTTTCTATGGCGTGAATGTTACTATTGTTTCTATGGCGTGAATGTTACTATTGTTTCTATGGCTTGAATGTTACTATTGTTTATATGGCGTGAATGTTACTCTTGTTTATATGGCGTGAATGTTACTATTGTTTATATGGCGTGTGAATGTTACTATTGTTTATATGGCGTGAATGTTACTCTTGTTTATATGGCGTGAATGTTACTATTGTTTCTATGGCGTGAATGTTACTATTGTTTATATGGCATGAATGTTACTATTGTTTATATGGCGTGAATGTTACTATTGTTTCTATGGCGTGAATGTTACTATTGTTTCTATGGCGTGAATGTTACTCTTGTTTCTATGGCGTGAATGTTACTATTGTTTATATGACATGAATGTTACTATTGTTACTTTGGCGTGAATGTTACTATTGTTTATATGACATGAATGCTACTATTGTTACTTTGGCGTGAATGTTACTATTGTTTCTATGGCGTGACTGTTACTATTGTTTCTATGGCGTGAATGTATAAACGCACCAGCTAGGGATGAGAACATTACGTGTGTGGCCTTTTTTTTATATTACCCCGCCACCTGGGCAGCCACACTCCGACTTCGGAGGATGAATGTTATTTAACAGAGTCTTCTGGCCCTCTCAGAAAGTCCACTTTTTTCGATAGACAAGTAATAAGTTTCCCTGGACTAAACTTTGCCTGACCAATTTAGTCAGTCGTCGGAAACTAGAAACCCTGTTTCATTCGACAACTTTAGAAAGTCTGAGAGTGCTTTTACCGAGCGATAAAGATTCCATGTCATTTTTGGGGGGTAAAAATATTTTATTTAGTCGTGGTATTCAATATCTTATTCCTTCTCTTCATTCCACAAATACTGCTTTCACTCACAATTTTTTTCCCATCAAGATCAACATATACTTTTTTTTAAAATAATGGAAGTCTTTTTTTTCTTCTCCAATTTACACGGCACTTTTTTTTGCTGCAGCACAGAGACGAACAAGTGCGTAGCCCAGTGGGAGGTTCCAGACCTGAGTGCCTGCAACGAGGTTAATCCACAGACCATTCCAACCATCACCACCACCACATCGACTACCACCACCACCTCCACCACCACCCCCACCACCACCACCACTACCACTACTACTACTACCACTACTGCTGCTACTACAACGCAAAGTTCGTCAAGCACCCCGAGTTCCACCACCTCAACTTTCCAGATTCCAAGCTCGTCTGCTGGCACCACTGACTGGCCCGGAGTCTTCACTTTTGGCAACATCACGCAGAGGCTGGTCCAGCTGAGCAGATGGGATATTACGCGTAGTAAGTTTGTCAGATCATTTTTTTAAGTTGTATAGTCTAGTTTGTATTTTTTTTTGGTGTGGGTTTGTTCTGCCTCCTTTTAAGATTTTGATTCTTCTTTGAGAGGGTGTGTTTTTGGGGGATAAAAAAAACATACGGTGTAATAACTAATCATCTAATACAGAAACAGAACTCACATACATAACACTTTGAATCAAAGCAGATAAAAAAAAACATACTGTGTAATAACTAATCATCTAATACAGAAACAGAACTCGCATACATAACACTTTGAATCAAAGCAGATCAAAAACATACGGTGTAATAACTAATCATCTAATACAGAAACAGAACTCACATACATAACACTCTGAATCAAAGCTGATCAAAAACATACGGTGTAATAACTAATCATCTAATACAGAAACAGAACTCGCATACATAACACTCTGAATCAAAGCAGATCAAAAACATACGGTGTAATAACTAGTCATCTAATACAGAAACAGAACTCACATACATAACACTCTGAATCAAAGCTGATCAAAAACATACTGTGTAATAACTAACCATCTAATACAGAAACAGAACTCACATACATAACACTCTGAATCAAAGCTGATCAAAAACATACTGTGTAATAACTAATCATCTAATACAGAAACAGAACTCACATACATAACACTCTGAATCATTTCTTTTAGAGTTGGTTTTGTGATGATCTCATCGAGGCATTTACTCGGTTGCAATGCTAAGTGAGTTTATAACACATTAAACTTAGACTATGCTTGGCGACTGATTTTGTGGATGAGTGAATAATATGCTGTGAAACAAAGAAGGTGAACGAACGAATGAATCTTCTTTTTTTATTGTTGCAAAAGAATAAGGATGAAGAAGGTATGAGGTATGAAAGGGTGGGGATGGGGGTGGGGGTGAAGAGAACAATTCTTTACATGTGTAATTTCATGTAGCCACCGTATTATGTGTGTTGCATAATTTTGTATTCTTACGTCGCCTCAAAAATGTCTCCATTTTCCTTTGAACTTTCTTTCCGCAATTTGGATCTCCTCATTATGATGAACGTCTCGGTGTTATCGGTTTCGGATTATGAGTTCTCTTCGATTATTATAACCGCAAGCTTACCCCCACTACTCTTTTTGTTTGTTTGTTAATGTCTTAATATCTTTGTTTGTTAGGTGAAGACGGGGTAAAAAGCCCATGGGCGGGTAAGAAGCCCATGCCAATTATCTCATGAAATGAAGCAAATTTCAGTCACATTTTGCCCATGAGACGAATTTCAGTCAAATTTGCTGATGAGACGAATGCTAAACATTAACACTCGTCTCATGGGCAAAATGTGACCGAAATTTGCTTAATTTCGTGAGATAATTGGCATGGGCTTCTTACCCGCCCATGGGCTTTTTATCCCGTCTTCCCCTAATGTCTTAATGTCTTAATAAACCTTACCCAAATGATTCGCTCAATCACTCGTTCGTTCATTCTCATGTTAGGCTGGGTTCACATTAGACGCGTAAGTTCCGTACGGAAAACCCTAAATAAGTTGAAGAAAGAAGGATGAAAGTTTACGCATATAGGGGAAATTCGGACACGTGCGCAAATCGTTTCCCTTCTTTGTTTCACTTATTTATGGATTGCGCACGGGTTTCCGCATGGAATATCCGCTTATGTGTGTAAACAGCCATTTCCTTTATGCAACAAAAGATACTTTTCAGTTTTGTCATTATTATGGACAAAATATGTGTCACGTCGCGTCCGTCCTCGTTAGGAAACGTGGAAGCCGTGATGGCGGAACTGGAGAACGTGACGTCAGAAGGATCGACGTCACTGAGCGCGGGTGACGTCACCTTGGCCGTGGGCACGGCGAAGCACGCGCTGGGTCTGGGGCGAGGCGTGACGCTGGACAGCAGGCAGGCCCTGTGTCACGTGGTGTCCGCCCTCAGCAACCTCATGGACGTGGATCAGCACGTGTGGGAGGAGGCTGACGCCTCGGACGGCACCGCCAAGAAGTAAATGTTCCTCTGTTCAATGCACGAAATGAACGTTTTCTTGATCTACCACGACTATACCTTTTGTCTGTAGGCGTGGTGATTTCGAACACTATAAATAAAATACTAAAAATCAATATTTTCACACCAAAGTCACGATACAATGCCCTCCATGTGCTTTACAGGAAGTTGACAACTAGCGTTACTGACTATACGCATAGCAGGCGTGCACATTTGGTGAAAACAGATGGCAAAATGGACTTGTGTAGAAATAATTATATTTTGAGATTTCAGTGGCAAAAAATGCCTTGACTCTACCTCCTTTGAGGCCGTATAACTCCAAAACTACTTGGAATTTTTAAAAACTGTAAATTCCACATAAAACTAGAATGATTAAACTTTAAATATGAACTGATGTTTTTTCAAGTTTCAACCAAACGTTTTTTGGTCAAAATTTGGGTAGGGATTCTCCCTTAAAGGTGGACCCTGACGGATGAGCTTTTGCAAGAAACACGTCGAGATCACCAGAAAGACAGCCTTTTCAAGGATCGGAAAACTCACTTTGCTCTGGTTTCCTTGAAATTAAACCGTCAAAACGGCGGTTCCTCCTTGGCGGAGATGCCGGATACAGTAGCCATTTTGGATGGGGTGGGTGGTGGTCACTCATTGTGGTTGCAACGTTTTCTTTTTTTGTAGTGCAGTAAAAAATAAAAAAATAAAAGCAATTGGAGTGGGTGGTCCTTTGTTGTGAGCAAAACTCCTTTAGATAAACTGTATAAAAAATTGAAAAAAATAAAATAAAAAGGCTTGTATTTCGAAAATTTCGTGCAAACGATATGGTCTAAACGCAGGCGGACATTAGAAAAGAAACGACACACGCCTTCTCTTTGCGTGAAAGAATTTGACTTCCAGCACCTCCGCCAAGGAGGAATCGCCGATTTGAAGGTTTGATTTCTAGGAAACCAGAGCAAAGTCAGTGTTGCAATCTCTGTAAAGATAGTTTTCCTGGTGAGCTCGACGTGTTTCTTACAAAAATTCATCGGTCAGGGTGCCTCCTTAAACATTTTCATTATTAAATATCACATTTTATCCAGAACTAAAATATCCCCCCAAAATTTGAGTGTTAAAATGTCCGGTGCTAAATAAAATGTCAAAATTTCCAGTACTAAATTTCATTTTTTTGGGTCCAAATTTTCGAGTGGTAAAGTCAATTTTGTTTTCCAGTGTTAAATGTCACCATTTTCTAGTGTTGTTCCATATCACTATTTTCTAAGTGTTAAAGGTCGAAAGGTTCCAGTATTAAATTTTAGAATGTCAATGTATTGTGTGTTTTAAAATTTGGTTGTCTTATTTAAGTTGTCTTCCTAAACATTACTTGTGTCGTGTCTTATTATTTATACAATGTGCATGCCAGGCAGCGAATTTATTTGCTTTTTATGAAGGCAATAAAATGATTGAACTGAATTGAACAGTTTCGAGTGTTAAATGTCAAACTTTTCTGGTTTAAAACATCAATATTTTCCAGTGTATTAAGTGTCAGTATCGTTCAGTGTTATATGTCACGTTAAATGTCAAAATGTCCCAGTGTTGAATGTCAAAATGTCCCAGCGTTAAACGTCAAAATTTCCCAATGTTAAATGTAATTTTCCCCCTTAAAAGGTACATGCATCTCATTCTTTCCTGTTAAATTGAACGCTAGAAGGCACGAGCAGCTTTTTTGTGATAGCAACTTTTGGTGCTTAACTGGGAAGATTGGTAGTATTTTTTGGCATTTAGTTTCAACGTCTTTATTTGGCAGTTGAGAAAGAGGAAAATGGCAGATTGAGACCAAAAACGGAGACAACCAGGGACGGGAAGAGGAGGTGGGGGTGGGGGTGGGAGGTGCTGTTGGGCCAATGGGAAAGGCGAGCATAAATCATTATAGAAACAGAGAAAGAGAGATGATGCATGAAAGACGTTTAGAAAGAAGAGAAAAGTTCGCTTGTAGGCCCTACTGCACAGCAGAATGGCTTTTAATTTCGGCTGACGTTTCGGCTGACGTGACCACAGAGTTTAGATTGCCGGGGTATTTAAAGTCTCTGATATAATATGTATGCCTGTCAGTCGTTTCCGACCATGACTGCCAGATAGCAGAGATAGCAGAGGGGGCAGATACTATTCCGGCGGGCTGGGCTGGAGTTTGTTTGCAGTGGAGATGCCTTGCCCAGGGTACACCCCCACTCTCTCGGCCAAAGGGATTTGAGGAAGGACCCCAATAGCCAACCCATCCCTTTGGCTTCAGCACAGAGCCGGTGCCAAGTACCACCTCGTTCGACAGCCATTGTCTTCCACGAGAGACTAAACTGTGCCATGATTTTCCATTACTGTAGAAAATCATCTTTTTGTACAGCTCTCATGTTACTGTTGGCCCCTGCTACAGGCTAATGTCATCCAATGATAAAAGAAAGCATTTTGGAAGTCTCTGATAAATGACTGCCTTAACCAGCGATGATGAGATTTCAGATGATGTCTTCGCAGAGTGGTGGCCGCAGTGCACAAGATCTCCACGGAAGGCGTGCTGAGGCAGAACCGTCTGATGGTGAGGAGCAGAAACCTGGTGGTTGTTGCCCAAAGCTTCCGGGACGTCAGTTTCAACGGGTTGGCTGTCACCCTTCGTCCCCGAGACGAGGAAGCGTTTGAAGAAGGAGATGTAAGCTTTCGTTCCAGCCCTTTTATAATTTTTTTCTTTCTCGTTTTCTCTGTTCTTTTTTTTCTTCGTTTAAATTCTTCTTCTTCTTCTTCTTTGTTTGCCTTCTTCTTCTTCTTCTTCTACTACTTCTTCATCGCCTTCTTCTTCTTCGTTTCCTTCTTCTTCTTCTGCTTCTTCTTCTCCTTTTTCTTCTTCTTCTTCTTCTTCTTCTTCTTCTTCTTTTTCTTCTTCCTCCTCCTCCTCTTCCTCCCCTTTTTTTATTCTTCGTTTTCTTCTTGTTCTTGTTCTCCTTTTTGGGGGGTCTGTTCTTTCTTTTTTTGAATTAGAAAAGAAACGGTTCTCAAAGTGCAGATATGCAAAAACAAAAGTCCCTGTGATAAGTATTGGTAAGACATTCTGGCTCTGGGCCATAGTTAATTGATCGAGAAAGCACTAACACAGGGCATGCCAGTCCAGGACAGTAGGCATACACAGTACAGTACCTTTTCGTGTGTACAATAAGTACAGTAAAAGAAAATATACAGTACATTGCGGGTGCATACAACACAATGCAGTACAGCACAGCAACGACCGTACAGTAGCCTACAATAAACTACGGTACTATAAAACTTACTTGCTTTTTTTGTAGATAGTTGTAGATAGGGGCCCGTGGTCGAGTGGTTTGAGCGTTCGGCTGCGGTGCAGAAGGTCGCCGGTTCGAGTCCAGCTTAGAGTCTATTTGTTCTGGCCTGATAACCCTCTCTGTCCACCCAGCAGTGAATGGGTACCTGATTCGTTCAGGGAAGGTTAAAGGCGGTGAAAGGAGAGGGATGGGCTCCGCCTTCCATGATGCCGTGTCCTTGACACGGTGAACCTCTAACAGTTCACTGCCCCAACGGCCGATAGGGTATGGTACCTTTACCTTTACCTACTGTATACTCAAATTCAAATGGCTTCTATCACTTGTTGATATTAGCCTGTAGAAAGGGTCAATAGTAAATTATAGCTGTACTCATGCATCAGCATGGTCAGAAGATTTGCAATTTTCAGAGGATAAAGAATTGATGGCAGAGGATATTGTTTGTGGTGCCAGAGGTTTTGTCTTTTTTCACGAATGAAGTATTTCTTGTTAAGTACCACTAGCAAGTGATTTCTTACAAAATGTATGCCATTGTGGTCATGTTGGTAACATAATTTATTATGTCATTGTTGTTGCTCTTCAGTCTAGGGCCTTGATAGCCCTTTTACTGCAGTTTTCAGAGGATTGGACTTCAGACAATTCTGATGCCAGGTACTTTGTATGATTTTCTACAGTATCGGAATATCACGGTACAGCTTAGCCTTTCGTGGAAGACTATGACCCTCTAACTAGTAGGGGGGGCATTTGCACTGGCTCTAGTGCTGCAGTCAATGGGATTGGTTGGCCTTTTGGGGGACCTTCCCCAATGCCAATTCTCGTCCTCACATCCCTTTGGTCGAGAGAGTGGGCAAGGCTTCTCCACTATCAACAAATTGTAGCCCAGCCCTCCGGAATAGCAACTGCCCCGTCTGCTATCTGGCAGTCATTGTCTGGCAACAACGGCAATCCTTGAAGGCTACACTAAAATGACTGAGCGGTGTTTTTGCTGCGTGACCATTCAGGTGAAGGTGGAATTGAACTCACTGTCTCCGGCCACAGAACAAGGCAGACTGACCAACAGCCTGGTGCTACCGTCCAGCCTACAGCCCTTCGTGTCCGGCTCCCGAGTGGCCCTCACTGTCCACCGCACCAGCAAGGTGTTTCAGGTGAGACAAATGACCGTTGAAAAATATACTCACGGTCACCTTTTGCTAAGCACTCTGTCAGAAATTCGTAAATGGTTTCTGTATTTTTTTTTTAAACCGACGAAAACTTTATTTCAATGGTCGACTTATGGCGATAATTTGACCGCCAGGGGGCAGTCAATCCACTAGGGGCTTATCACGCTATATTCTTAGTTGGGCGTAGTGAGAGAGAGAGGGAGGGTGGGACTCCTCCCTATCTCTCTCTCTCTCTCTCTCTCTCTCTCTCTCTCTCTCTCTCTCTCTCTCTCTCTCTCTCTCTCTTTATCCCCAACTAAGAATATAGAGAGGATTAGCCCCACTCGAGCGTTATGCCACCTGGCGGACAAAAGAGCCAGCTAAGTCGCTCATTATGTGAATATGAGAAGCTTGTAATAATTACTTCATTGCTTTTTCTTTTCACCAGCGTTTCTTTTCACATCCGATACCCCATATCATTTCTTTTTTTTTTTAGCGTATGGCTGGAAGTCAGTTGTAGCCATTTTACTTTTTCACAAAGGGCCCAGCCGCCATATTGGATTAGCCTCCAACTACCAGTAGTTCTCACTTGTTATATTTTTTATACCAAAATGGCGGCTGGGCCCTTCTTGGAACAGGAAATAACTTAACGACAGCTGACATCCCGCAAATTTCATTTTAAAAAAAGAATCTCTGCTAATCTTATTTTTTATGGTGTCTGAACTACAATATCCGACTACAAGAGAAAGAGAAACTGAAACTGAACTGCAATTAAAACAATAAACAAAAACAAATATGCTAAAGAAATTCTATCAAAAATAACCCTTATTTGTGCCAGGCGATGGTACACGCAACCCAAGAGGCCACGACACAAGAAAACGTGACGGAGGAAGAAGATGTGAAATACGTCACCACAATCAACAGTCACGTGATTGCGGCTTCCATCGTGGGCCACAAGATCCAGAATCTACACGACCCCATCACCTTTAGTCTCACCCATAAAAACGAGGTAATGGTTTGGTTTAACTCAAATTATCCTGATCACGTTTCGGCCTTTTGGCTAAGACATACATTTTTGTTTATAGGAACATACATTTTTGTTTATACCGTGGTTGGTTTGTTCAGCCCGTCGTACATGGCGAAAGCCGATACGCGACGTTAAACTGAACTTCCATACCTGGTTTAACCCCTTCGCTGCCGCCTACTACTTGCGCATGCGCCGCCGGTTTGCCGCGCTGATTTTGAACGCGGCAATATCGCTACTTAGCGTAATTATTTGTTAATCAATAAAGTGTGACTGATTGATTGTTTGATTGTTTGGTTTTTCTATTAAGTTAACGAATAGGATTATATTGCTCTTCTTATTTTTAAATTTCAATTCTCTATGATACAATTAATTTCCTAGTTTTTGATTTGGATGTTATTAGTCGACCTATTGTGTTATTCTAATCCCATAACCCGTCCTCCCACATGATACGGGCAGAATGGCCTATTGTAAAAGATTTTCGAATTTAACTTTGATTTCTCGATCTCTTTTTCCATCTTCCTTTTGCTCATTCTCTTATTCTTTTCTTTCTCTCATTTTTCCTCTCTCTCTCTTGAAAACACACACACACACATACAATTCTCAAAATAGTAGAGCTCTCTCTCTTCTCTTCTCTTCTCTCTCTCTCTCTCTCTCTCTCTCTCTCTCTCTCTCTCTCTCTCTCTCTCTCTCTCTATGTCTCTCTCTCTCTCTCTCTCTCTCTCTCTCTGTGTCTCTCTCTCTCTCTCTCTCTCTCTCTCTCTCTCTCTCTCTCTCTCTCTCTCTCTCTCTCTCTATGTCTGTCTCTCTCTCTCTCTCTATGTCTGTCTCTCTCTCTCTCTCTCTCTCTCTCTCTCTCTCTCTCTCTCTCTCTCTCTCTCTCTCTCTCTCTCTCTCTCTCTCTCTCTCTCTCTCTCTCTCTCTCTTGAATCGAATAATCTCCCCCTTCCCATTGTTCCCTTTGACATGGGCAGCTCGCCCTGTTCACTCTCTTCTCTCTCTCTCTCTCTCTCTCTCTAAAACGTTGTTCATTGTCTCTCTCTCTCTCTCTCTCTCTCTGTCATCTCTCTCTCTCTCTCTCTCTCTCTCTCTCTCTCTCTCTCTCTCTCTCTCTCTCTCTCTCTCTCTCTGTCTCCTCTCTCTCTCTCTCACTCTCTCTCTCTCTCTCTCTCTCTCTCTCTCTCTCTCTCTCTCTCTCTCTCTCTCTCTCTCTCTCTCTCTCTCTCTCTCTCACTCTCTCTCTCTCTTCGCCATGTTAATGTAGAATACACCGCGAAGAAGGCTGTAATTTATTTTTGCCCGCAGAACTCGACCAACGCTCGCTGCGTGTTCTGGGACGACGCTGAGAACCGGTGGTCACCCGCAGGCTGCAGGAAGGTGGAGCACCTGAGTGATGACCAGTCCACCACCTGCCAGTGTGACCACCTCACCAACTTCGCCCTGCTGATGGTGAGAGGTTTTGAGACTACCTGAGAGTGTCAAACGCGTCGCGTTTTGTGTTTATTATTAGGGGCAATAGGGCATTTGCCGCGTGCCAGCGACCTTGAATTTCACTGAGTTGAATTAGAAAGGTCAACGTAACTCGGGCAGAACGAGTGCGGGCAAACTAGTAGTCTAGTATAGAGAACGAACACTCGTGGCAAATGCCCTATTGTGAGAAAGACCAGAAGATTCTATGTAGTGTAGATGACCTAAATGTACATGACTTATTCACAATATCAGATTATGACAAAACAAGGAACAGTACCGACAAAATATTTATTCAATATTGCAGGACTAATAATAGAAAATTTTATTTTACTAACAGAGTTGCACCTGTGTGGAATACATTACCACCTAACATGAAAAGAGCACAAAATACTAACATTTTTAAAAAACCTTCTCGACGAATGGAATGACTATAAGGCAGTTATGTATGATTACGATGAATAATATTAACAAAAACTGAGTGTGCGACAGACCGAGACAAATAATTAAACAAAATGAAAGATGGGACAGGAAAGCCTTACGGCTATGTTTTGAGTCCCAGATCCTAATCCAAATCCTAATCCTATCTTTTTTATTCAGGGTTCCCAGGCGCCTTTTGGGTCCTTTTGAATTGTTGTTTTGGGTCAACAGGCCTTTTAAGTGCTTTATTTCGGCAAGTAGATCCTTTTAATTCATCAAGAGGTCCTTTTAATTTTTGAAAGGTACTGTTAAGTCCTGTGTTATTAAGAAAAATGTGATAAAGAAACTAACTAACATCTAAAACAATTATCACAAAAAAACTGTCTGTTGATGAATAATTGATTGTAAAGTGCTTTGGGCTCATCTGAGGTAAAGCGCTATATAAATGTACTGTATTATTATTATTATTATTATTATTATTATTATTATGTATACAAAGTTGTCGGTGTCACAGCTAGATTGGAGCAGACAATTCCGCACCAGGGCGTTTGCCACGAGTGTTCGTTCACTATACTAGACTACTAATTTGCCCGAGCTCGTTCTGCCCGAGTTGCGCTGACCTCTCTCATTCAACTCTCTAAATTCAACTCAGTGAAATTCAAGGTCACCGGCGCGTGGCAAATGCTCTAATACAATTGTTATCGAGGTCCTTATAAGTCCATTAAAGGTCCTTTTTTTCGCTTCATGTTCCAAACCTGAGAACCCTTATTTGAAGGAGGGGGGTGTTGGGGGGGGGGGGGGGGGGGGGGGCGAAAATACGTTTTCCTTGTTGTTCTTTATTTTTGTTCTTGTTGGGGTTTTTAAATGTAGGAGGACGGGATGTGTACGGGTTTGTGTATTGTGGATTGTGGCTCAGTGAGAAGAAACAGAAGACTCTGTCTTTGATTTTCTTTGTGCTACAAGAACATGGGCCTAATCTTCTTTTTCTCAACAAAAACATATTTACTGTGTCGGAGGACAGGATGTGTACGGGCAGGGGGAGTGGCTCAGTGAGAAGGACAAGAAGATCCTGTCTGTCATCTCCTTCGTGGGCTGCGGCCTGTCGCTGCTGTGTCTGCTGCTCACTCTGTTCACCTACCTGTGGTTCAGGTCAGTCGTGTCATGTCATAGAACGTGATTTGATGTGATGCGATGTAATGTTCTGTAGTGTAACAGGGCCGGACCTTCGGAGGGGGCTTAGGGGCTGCAGCCCCCACCCTTTTTCCTCAAAAAAACCCAATTTAATGTCGCAGGGCGGCAGCTAAATTTCCTCGCGGGCTATACCTAGCACTCATCAGCACCACCAGTTGATAGGTACTTAATGGTTCAAAACGTTTCAACAGGGGTATGAACAGTAATGGCATTAGTCCTTTATTTCATGCCCAGATTGCACTATTTTGCTTCTCGGATTTAAAAATGTTCCGGGGGAACATGCCCCGGACCCCCCTAGGGGTCTTGATGCTTCGCACCTTCGATGAATTAGCCCCCACCCCTTAAAAACTTAGGTCCGGCCCTGTGTAATGCAACGTAAATGTGTGTTTTTAAACACACACACACGCAAAAACGTTACGCTGTTCAAAAAAGAAAGCCAAATGCCTATGTTGTAGCCGGGGTAGTATTTCGGAATTTATTATTTTCTGTATCACGGTATATATAAAAAAATTATGAATGCAATGTGATGCAAAATGCAACGCTATGTTTTGTCAAGAACTCTAATCTTCCGAAATGCAAGGCAAACCAACGTAGGGGGTTAATGTAGTACAATGTAAAGTGTAACGTATGCAACGTAATAATGAAATAAAGGAAAGTAAAGCTCTCTAAAATTAACTCCCTTCACCAAAGTTATTTTCGGCACCAATTCGCCTAGCAAAGTATAAGCAACAGCCAGGTCTGTCTCAATGTGGCTGTTGCTTACGCTTTGCTAGGCGAATTTATGCGGAAAATAACTTTGGTGAAGGGGGTTAATTTTAGAGAGCTTACTTTTCCTTATTTCATTATTATCCTCTCTCCTTGCCTCACTATTTTTTGTTTGTGTGCAACGTAGTTTAGATATAGGTAGTTTTATATCATTATATAGCATTTAGATGCCAATGCTGACTATTTGTTTCTGGTACTGTATAATGATGATAAAAAGCATTGAAGTAGTATTGTTTGTATATACGTTTGTTGAATGGATGGATAGATGGTTGATTGGTTGGTTGGTTGGTTGACTGGTTGGTTGGCTGGTTGATCTGGTGATCGCTCGTGCGAGCGTGAAGGTCCCGCTGTCACGAATGTGTGTGTGTGTGGTAGGCCCCTTGCTGACAGGCGAGCCGTGTTCGATAGATAGGCTCCTGTGCGTGTGGGTGTGCCTTTGTGGTTGTGTATATGTATTTGTATATATTGATTATGTTGTTGCCGTTGGCGTACCCAGGTTGGTTGGCTTGATGGATGGATGATCGGTTGGTTGGATGGACAGATTGTGGGTGGGTGGATGGGCGATCGATGAATAAATGTATGCGTGGATGTAAGGCCCTATGCATGCATGGGTGGCTTAATGGATAGAACAATGTGTGGATGACGGATACGTGGATCGATGGATTGTGTATCATTCTGTTGTTTGAATGACGGATGAGGCTTCCACATTGACGATTGATGTGGATGATTTACTCACGCAAATAGCACACGGCAGACGCCATTGTGATCCAAGGACAAGACTATCTTTATTGGCAAATCTTCCCAAATAATAACAACCTTACGATACAGATTGATTATTTCATCAAAAATAAACGGGTCATTTTCCATTAATTGTGCAGAAAGCTGCGCAGAGACAACCCGTCCAAGATTCTGATCAACCTGTGCGTCGCTCTGGCTCTGAGCAACCTGGTGTTTGTGGCTGGCATGCACCCCTATGCCCTCCACAACCTAGTAGGGTGTAAGGTGAGATCGCTCATGATCGCTCGTGCTCACGTGAAGGTCCCGCTGTCGCGAATGTATGTATTGTATGTGTGGTAGGCCCCCTGCTGACAGACAATACGTGTTCGATAGATAGGCTCCTGTGCGTGTGGGTGTGCGTTTGTGATTGTGTATATATTGATTATGTTGTTGTTGTTGGCGTACCCAGGCTAAAAGACTCCAGGGATCATCCCAACCGGGGCGGAAGCACTTGAACACTGTGGTATAAGTGCATCAGCTAGGGATGAGAACGTTACGTGCGTGAACCGTTTTAGATTACCCCGCCGCGCCACGTGGGCAGCCACGCTCCATCTTCGGGGAAATATTCATATATAAGGGAAGGTGACCTGGAGTCTTTAAGCCAGGGAACGATGACGACAACAACAACAACAACAACAACATATATATATATATATAAAGGAAGGTGGCAGGGTGGTTAAGACGTTCGACTGCCAGTTCAATGCGTGAGTGACGGGGGTTCGAATCCTAGCCTCGCCCTTTCTTTCCAGTTCAGTTCAAGGGGAAAGTCGAACTGAACGTCCAGTCCTTCGGATGGAGACTTAAACTAAGCGAGTGTGGCCTGTGTTCCTTAAATTTAAGCACGTATGAAACCCATGGCAGTTTAAAAGTCGATTAGAGCATGGAGAAATCCCTCTGCCATGGTAGGCCCTATGACCCAAATTGATAGCTAGGTTTCCCACCGTCATCATCATCTTCATCATCACCGCCATCGTCTTCATCTATCATCATCATCATCATTCTGTTGGTTGCAGATAGTGGCAATGTTTGCTGCACCTTTCTACTTCCTGCGTCGTGCTGAATGGTCGTGGAAGCCTGCATGCTACATGTGCATATGGCTCTAGTGCAGGTCTTCATCGTCATCTATCATCATCGTCATTATCATCATCATCATCATCATCACTACCACCACCACCACCATCATCATCATCATCATCATTATCAGCAGCAGCAGCATCTATCACCATCATCATCATCATCATCATCGTCGTCATCATCTATCATCTATCATGATCATCATCATCATCATCATCATATATCATCATCATCATCATCATCATCACTACCACCACCACCACCATCATCATCATCATCATCATTATCAGCAGCAGCAGCATCTATCACCATCATCATCATCATCATCATCGTCGTCATCATCTATCATCTATCATCATCATCATCATCATCATATCATCATCATCATCATCATCATCATCACTATCACCACCACCACCATCATCATTATCACTATCATCATCATCATCATCATCATCATCACTACCACCACCACCACCATCATCATTATCACTATCATCATCATCATCATCGTCATCATCATCATCATCATCATCATCATCATCATTATCATCATCATCATCATCATCATCATCATCATCATCATCATCATCATCATCATCATCATCATCTGTTGGTTTGCAGATAGTGGCAGTGCTGCTGCACTTTTCTCTGCTGTCCGCCTTGTGCTGGATGGCGGTGGAGGCCTGTTACATGTACCTGGCTCTGGTGCTGGTCTTCAAGACCTACTTCACCAACTTTCTCCTCAAGTGCTCCCTTCTGGGATGGGGTAAGGTGTAATAAACAAAACAACAACAACAACTCACCCAAAACACCCACACCCATAACCCACCCCATGCATAGACACACACAGTTTGCACAGGCAGTGCTGCTGCACTTTTCTCTGCTGTTCGCCTTGTGCTGGATGGCGGTGGAGGCCTGTTACATGTACCTGGCTCTGGTGCACTTCGTCATCATCATCATCATCATCATCACACACACATCACATCATCATCATCACACACACACATCTGTCGGTTTGCACACAGTGGCAGTGCTGCTGCACTTTTCCCTGCTGTCCGCCTTGTGCTGGATGGCGGTGGAGGCCTGTTAGATGTACCTGGAGAGTGAGTCTTCGTCATCATCATCATCATCATCATCATCGACATAATTGATCATCAGAGAGTCATCATCATCATCATCATCATCAGAGAGAGACCAGAGAGAAGAGTCGGCTTGCAGATAGTGGCAGTGCTGCTGCACTTTTCTCTGCTGTCCGCCTTGTGCTGGATGGCGGTGGAGGCCTGTTACATGACCAGGCTCTGGTGCTGGAAAGACATATTCATATCAATCATCATCATCAGAATGCATCATCATCATCATCATCATCACCAGATCATCAGAGAGAGATCATCATCAGATCATCATCAGTTGGTTTGAGATAGTGGCAGAGCTGCTGCACTTTTCCCTGCTGTCCGCCTTGTGCTGGATGGCGGTGGAGGCCTGTTATAATGTACATAGCTCTTGATGTCTCGTCTTCAAGTCCTCACGTCAACAACATCATCATCATCAGCATCATGTCATCATCACCATCATCATATCTGTCGGCTTATAGATAGTGGCAGTGCTGCTGCACTTTTCTCTGCTGTCCGCCTTGTGCTGGATGGCGGTGGAGGCCTGTTACATGTACCTGGCTCTGGTGTGTCTTGTCATCATCATCATCATGTCATGTCGTCATGTCATCATCATCATGTGTCATCATCACCATCATCATCATCTGTCGGCTTGCAGATAGTGGCAGTGCTGCTGCACTTTTCTCTGCTGTCCGCCTTGTGCTGGATGGCGGTGGAGGCCTGTTACATGTACCTGCTCTGTGCTGTCTTCATCATCATCACCATGTGTTCATCATCATCATGTGTCTGTGTTTGCAGATAGTGGCAGTGCTGCTGCACTTTTCCCTGCTGTCCGCCTTGTGCTGGATGGCGGTGGAGGCCTGTTACATGTACCTGGCTCTGGTGCTGGTTTTTCAAGACCTACTTCCTCAATCATCAAGTGCTCCCTTCTGGGATGGGGTAAGGTGTATAAACAAAACAACAACAACAACTCATGGACCCCTTCTCACAGGACTGTAAGAGATAATAATATTATCATTTCATTACAGAAACGATTTGTGTTTTTACCATTGCCAAAAGAGGATGTAATTCTCCCTTTGTCTGTTCGTTTCTTTGTTAGTCTATCATTATACTCTACTTGAGAACTTTATAAAACGATGCTGATGAAAATTTGTGAAATGATAAAATGTGAATCGCAGACTGTAGAGGCCAATATATATTTTTTTCAAATCAATGTAACATTATTAAGTATCTAATAATTATTCAGCGTTTCCCTCATATGACGAACTGAGTAATGCATGCAAGTCAAATAAGTGAAGCTATAAATACATAGCATTGATGCTCGTCTTCAATCCTACGTCAACAAAGACGCTATGTCAATCTCAATATGTATAGATAAGGGATTATATATATATGTGTGTGTGTGTGTGTCTGTCTGTGTGTGTGTGTGTGTGTGTGTGTCTGTGTGTGTGTGTGTGTGTGTGTGTGTGTGTGTGTGTGTGTGTGTGTTGTGTGTGTGTGTGTGTGTGTGTGTGTGTGTTGTGTGTGTGTGTGTGTGTGTGTTTGTCTGTCTGTCTGTGTGTGTGTGTTGTGTGTGTGTGTTGTGTGTGTATGTGCGCCTGTGTGTGTGCGTGCGCGTGCACGCGTGTGTGTACGTACGTGTGTGTGTGTGTGTTTTTTGCAGGCATACCCTCAATCATCGTTCTTCTGACCCTATGTATCAACCACACAGACAACTATGGACCCCTTCTCACAGGACTGTAAGAGATAATAATATTATCATTTCATTACAGAAACGATTTGTGTTTTTACCATTGCCAAAAGAGGATGTAATTCTCCCTTTGTCTGTTCGTTTCTTTGTTAGTCTATCATTATACTCTACTTGAGAACTTTATAAAACGATGCTGATGAAAATTTGTGAAATGATAAAATGTGAATCGCAGACTGTAGAGGCCAATATATATTTTTTTCAAATCAATGTAACATTATTAAGTATCTAATAATTATTCAGCGTTTCCCTCATATGACGAACTGAGTAATGCATGCAAGTCACAAGAAAAGAAATTCAAGTTCGCATGTATGAACAAAGTCGTACTCCTTCTCTCTGTCTTCATCTCTGTCTCTGTCTGTCTCTCTCTCACTCTCTCTCTCTCTCTCTCTCTCTCTCTCTCTCTCTCTCTCTCTCTCTCTCTCTCTCTCTCTCTCTCTCTCTCTCTCTCTCTCTCTCTCTCTCTCTCTCTCTCTCTCTCTCTCTCTCTCTCTCTCTCTCTCTCTCTCTCTCTCTCTCTCTCTCTCTCTCTCTCTCTCTCTCTCTCTCTCTCTCTCTCTCTCTCTCTCTCTCTCTCTCTCTCTCTCTGTGGGTCTCTTCTCTCTTTCTCTCTCTCTTTCTCTCTCCTTCTCTCTCTGTTCTCTTGTTCTCTCTCTCTCTCTCTCTCGTCTCTCCTCTCTTATAAATTCTCTCTCTCTCTTCTCTCTCTCTCGGCTCTCTCTCTCTCTCTCCTCTCTCCATCTTGAAGTCTCTCTCTCTCTCTCTCTCTCTCTCTCTCTCTCTCTCTCTCTCTCTCTCTCTCTCTCTCTCTCTCTCTCTCTCTCTCTCTCTCTCTCTCTCTCTCTCTCTCTCTCTCTCTCTCTCTCTCTCTCTCTCTCTCTCTCTCTCTCTCTCTCTCTCTCTCTCTCTCTCTCTCTCTCTCTCTCTCTCTCTCTCTCTCTCTCTCTCTCTCTCTCTCTCTCTCTCTCTCTCTCTCTCTCTCTCTCTCTCTCTCTCTCTCTCTCTCTCTCTCTCTCTCTCTCTCTCTCTCTCTCTCTCTCTCTCTCTCTCTCTCTCTCTCTCTCTCTCTCTCTCTCTCTCTCTCTCTCTCTCTCTCTCTCTCTCTCTCTCTCTCTCTCTCTCTCTCTCTCTCTCTCTCTCTCTCTCTCTCTCTCTCTCTCTCTCTCTCTCTCTCTCTCTCTCTCTCTCTCTCTCTCTCTCTCTCTCTCTCTCTCTCTCTCTCTCTCTCTCTCTCTCTCTCCCCTCCGCTTGTTTTTATGTTCGTGTTTATGAAGACTGTCTTTCTACCGGCCTAACCATAATGTTTATTTCTTCTTTTTACTCCCCCCCCCCCCCCCCCCCACCCCACCCCACTACACCCCCAAGGCCGTCTCTGAATAAACGTAACACATTTCTAGCGGCAGTTTGAACATGACTGTGTGGATGCCAACCCGTTTTCCTTTTTCCCCACCCATTAGGGGCGAGACGAACACAAAAATAACGGAGAACATTAATTTTGGGAAGTCAAGAACACTTTCTGTAATTCGATTCTCCTCAGGTGCTGGCTAAAGACGGTTCCTTTCTACGCGGCCTTCGTGGGACCCGTGTGCCTGATCCTCTTGGCCAACCTGGCGGTGTTTGGCCTGGTGCTGAGGCAGATTCTCAGCCTGTCCTCGGGCAGGAGGCTGTCCAGCAAGAAGAGCAGCTCCTCCTCCCCCAACTCCTCCTCCTCCATAGAGAGCACCATCACCGTGTCCCAGCAGCTGAGGGGGGCGGTGGGCGTGGCCATACTGCTGGGGCTGACCTGGGTGTTCGCCGTTCTGGCCGTGGGCAGGGCCAGCGTGGTCATGTACTACCTGTTTGCCATCTTCAACACTCTGCAGGTAGGGTGGGGTAGGGTTGGGGTCGGGTTTTTAGTGGGGGAAAGTTACGAAACGTGTGTTGGGTGGAGTAGGTTGGACTTGATGAAGAGGAGGGTGAGGGTGGAGGGGGAGGAGAAGGATGGTGGCGGTGGTGGTGGTGGTGATGGTGGTGGTGATGATGATGATGATGATGACGGCGATGTCATGTACTACTTCTTCGTCGTCTTCAAAAATGTCTGCAGTTTGGTTTTGGGGCGAGATTGCCGCGGTAGGTTGGGTTGGTTGACATGATGATGAGGATGATGGATGGATATGAGAAGAAGGAGGAGGATAATGATAATGATGCTGCTGATGATGATGATGGTGATGATGAGGATGATGATGATGATGGATATGAGAAGAAGGAGGAGGATAATGATGATGATGATGATGATGATGATGATGGATATGAGAAGGAGGAGGATAATGATGATGATGATGATGATGATGATAAAGATGATGATGATGATGATGGATATGAGAAGAAGGAGGAAGGTAATGATGATGATGATGATGATGGATATGAGAAGGTGGAGGATAATGATGATGATGATGATGATGATGATGATGATGATGGATATGAGAAGGTGGAGGATGATGATGATGATGATGATGATGATGATGATGATGATGATGATGATGATGATGATGATGATGATGAAGAAGAAGAAGAAGAAGAAGAAGAACAACAACAACAACAACAACAATGACAACAACAACAACAACAACGACAACAACGACAACAACAACAACAACAACAACGACGACAACAACAACAACAACAACAACAACAACAACAACAACAACAACAACAACAACAACAACAACGACAACAACAATGACAACAGGAAAGGAAAAAGCAACAAGAAGAAAAACAAAAAGAAGAAGATGCTAGTGATGATGATGACGCTGATGATGATGATCATTACGACGACGATGATAACGATGATGATGATGATGATGATGACGATGATACCTGCGATAGCAACGACAGTGATGACGACGATGTGGATGTTTCAGGGAGTGTGGATCTTCGTGTTCTACTGCCTGATGAAAAGAGAAGCCAGGGCAGCGTGGACGAGACAGCTGATCTGCTTCCCCACGCCCGAAGATAAATCAGCAGTGTCCTCCAGCAGAAGTGAGTACTTGTACTTCGAGGCACGGTATCTAGTCCCCATAACACGCTTCCTCTGGTTTCCATCTCTCTGTGCTGCAACGCCAGAAAAACCCGTGGTTGATGAAAATGATGTTTTACGTCCTCTCGGTCATAGACACATATGGGACATTTGTAAATACAAAGATGTTGGGAACAATACTGGCTGCAATGCCCGGAGACTGTGCAACACCAGTAAAGTCCCGAGTTTTTAACAATATAGATAGGTGTGGCGGTAACCATGCCTCGATTAAACCTCATGGGCTATGGTACCGCCACACTATTCACAAGATCAGACACTTATAAGCGGTTACTTCGTTTGTGTACATCAGATCAGATCAGGCTGTTTGTTGGAAATAGGAACAGTCTTTGGGTTTCTAGTTTTAGGGTGGATGGTGGATTATTGTGAAAGAAGAAGTTAGAAAGGAAAGCGTGTGGTTGGGAGACTTGATTCTTACAAAGCTGGAGGTTAATATGTGTGTGTGTGTGTGTGTGTGTGCGTGCGTGTGCGTGTGCGTGCGTGCGCGCGTGTGTGTGCATGCGCGTGTGTGCGTGCGTGCGTGCGTGCGTGCGTGCGTGCGTGCGTGTTTCTGGTGGTTGTTTTTGTGGTAGGCATATTAGACCTATTTTGGAGAACACAAATCAATAGAAATAGAAAGCTTAGTTGAAAGGGATTCTTTCATTGACATGATTGTGTTGATAGGGGAGTGAGGGGGGGTGCCTAAAGATGTGCAAAATCCTTCGAAGCAAATAAGAATACAATCGCAAGAGGACAACAAAGGCATGTTTGGAGCTCAGTGTGCTTGGCCATGCTACGATTTGGACATGATGGGTTTGCTCATCCATTTTAAAGCTGTGTGCGCGCGTGTGTGTAGCCTATTTGTGTGTGTGTGAGTGTTGTGCTTTTTTCCGTAGAATTTGTTTTTCTTGTGGGCTTCGCTTAAACTGTGGTTGAGGTTTGTGATCTTTGAGCTTTAAGCTACGTGGCTTAGTGTTGTGTTGTGCTTTTTTCCATTGAATTTGTTTTTCTTGTGGGCTTCCCTTAAACTGTGGTTGAGGTTTGTGATCTTTGAGCTTTAAGCTACGTGGCTTAGTGTTGTTATATTTGGTTTACAATTTGGTTGGAATGTGCTAGACTGCTACCGTATTGTACAAGATAAGGCGTAAGGCCTGGTACACAGTACATCCGGATTTTTTGCTAGGAAATAATCAATAAGTAAAAGAAAGGAGACAAATATACGGATTAGGGGACTTCCCCCTTCTTTCTTTTACTTATTTACGGATTGCGCATGGGTTTCGGCGCGGAACATCCGTGTGTATGTGTACACGGCTTTAATGTTAAATTTCCGTCGTTTTTTTGTTTTGTTTCGCAGTATGTAAACAATAGGAAGTGTGTGCACCCTACTTTCTGTGTGTGTGTGTGTGTGTGTGTGTGTGTGAACAGAACAGAACAACTGTGTATTGCCTTAGAAGTCAAAAGCAATCTATGTGTGAGTTTGTGTGCGTGCGTGTGTGTGTGTGTGTGCGCGCGCGCGCGCGCTGGTGCGCGTGTGTGTGACTGAGGCGGAGAGACGTTGTGTGTGCTATTTTGAATGAATAAACGACTCATCAATTTCTTTCATCAATTTCTAGATTTTCATGAGCGATCAGATAATGGAGTGGGTGAGTTCTATTTCGACTGGTCTTTCAGAGCGTTTTAGATCATTATCGTCAGCACTTTCCCCTGGAATCATAGCCATGTCATATTTTGTTCATAAAAGTAGTAGAAACTCCTTTCTTGTCTCTTCACTCTGTGCATGCTAAAAGATAACAATAATTGTATTGATTCACTAAAATGCTTCAGTTAAATGGAAAGAGCTTGTTGACTATAAGTGAACGACTGGTGTTATGAATGAATTCCATTTATCATTTTGTTGTTTTTTCTTTGCTCCCCATATTTATTTTCTTTAAATTGCACGCACAAAGCTTTCACTCAATATTCTGGCCTCCTGCAATTATTTGCGCATGCTTGCCGTTCTTCCAAGACAATGATTATTACCCGGCCAGAGGCCGAGGTATTGCGATCGGTTTGTGTGTCTGTGTGTGTGTCTGTCTGTGTATCGATTATCTTAAAAACTACTGTTTGGATTTTGATTAAAATTGGCAGAGGGGTAGAGTAGAGTAGACAGCTTGAAAAGGAAGCTTCATTTCGTTAATCAACACCGTGCTGACCTTGACCTTGAAGTTTGACCTTGAAAACCGAACTTTCCTTCTTTGGGCTATGTAATTTCCCCCAGCTTTATTTCGTGAACTAGTGAACAGAATCGCTTCAAATGTTGTGTGGTGGTGTACCATGGTGCAAGGAAGTTTGTATAAAAGTTCAGCTGTATCTCATGAACTACTGAACAGAATCGCTTCAAATTTTGGGCTATGTATTTTATGCGTTCTGTAAGGGTGGAAAGTGGTGTGTTTATTGGGGGGTGGGGGGGGGGGGGGGGGAGAGGACATCACTCGGTGCAAGGAAGTTTGTATAAAAGTTCAGCTGTATCTCGTGAACTACTGAACAGAATCGCTTCAAATTTTGGGCTATGTATTTTATGCGTTCTGTAAGGGTGGAAAGTGGTGTGTTTATTGGGGGGGGGGGGGGGGAGGGGAGGGGGACAGGACATAACTCTGGCCGGGTTTGCATTGTCACAATGCGTTGCTGCCGCTCGGCGATGCCCTAGTGTTAGTTTTAAAACGCTGTTGGAGCTTGAAGGTAGTCTCCGACCATTCATTGCATGCGGTCATTTTAATATAGGTTTAATGCACTTTTTGAGTCATTTTTATTTGCTATTTTGTGTGTATACAACAACAAAAATGCCCCTACTCCACACCCAACTGACCCGTTTCCAACAAAACATTTGTTTTTTCTTTCTTTCTTTCTTTCTTCTCTTTACTCCCCCCCCCCCCTGATTTGTGTTCACAAATGCATGCCTTGCTCTTTGGTTTCAACTTGGTTGTATCATTTACGCATTGGACTGTAGAGGGGAAGTATTGTTTTTTTATTTTGATTTTGTTGGTTTTTTTGCTCCTTTTGTTGCCTGCTTTTTGCTCCTTTTGTTGCCTGCTTTTTGCTCCTTTTGTTGCCTGCTTTTTGCTCCTTTTGTTGCCTGCTTTTTGCTCCTTTTGTTACCTGCTTTTTGCTCCTTTTGTTGCCTGCTTTTTGCTCCTTTTGTTGCCTGCTTTTTGCTCCTTTTGTTGCCTGCTTTTTGCTCCTTTTGCTATTTTTGCTGTTTGCTGTTTAATTGTTTGTCTGTGTTGATAAAGGCGCATTCGCCGAAATATCCAGTAGTTTTGTTTTGTCTCTTGTGAATAAAATAACGTCACTTTACACTTGTCGTGTAGTTGTTTGTTTGTTGTATTTTCCAGTGATGTTGCAGTCTGTTTCAGTTTTTTGTTCTGTGTGTAGTGCTTTTGGGTGTTCTGAAGAGTATTCTATTCGTTATTCATAAAACTGACCGGTTAACTGCTTTATTGTTACGTATACATGTTGGTCATAGTTTTACCAACCGTGATCGTAGAGAGCGGATTGGTAATGTTTTCACTCGTGTCTGAGGTGGTGTTTGTATGTTTGTATGTTTGTATGTATCCTCTCTATCATTTGAACGGATGGACTTAGGGTGCATGCGGGTAGGTAGTAGGAAGATCTAGGCCGAGTTCGATAATGAAGGTTATGGGTCAAAGGTCCAGGTCACTGGAGCCGAATAACGCTGCCGCGCGGTTGGTGATTTAGCGTCTTAATGCTCTAGTTATTGTTGTATTTGCATCTGATTCCTGGTGCTTGTTCTTTTACTGTCTTTGATTCTCATGATGCGTGTGATTTGTTTCTTCATTCAGCTGTTTGTGTAGATGCTAAGTTAATGAAAACAAAAAGTCAACTGAAGTTAGGTACATTCCTTATTGTTCGTTGCATTTCTTTACATTTTTGTTACTAGCACCTTCACTTCTTTTTGTATATGTTTGTTGTGTGTTTAATTTCCTATCTCTGTCGTTTTATCTATAGGCCTAACAAGTTGTGTACTCTGCCTTTTTTTTGTTTTTGTATATGAACATTTGCATGAATTTCCATAGTCTTGTGCATTCACTGATTCGCTTTTTTGTTTCCTTTCTGATTCATGAACAACATCATCAAAATAATGTTATAGATAGCAAAGCGCCAAACATCTACAAATCTAACAGTTCTCCAAGTAAAGACGCGTGACCATTCAGGCTGTGAAGGTAAGAAAACAAAAGGAGACACATGGGCTACAGCCAGGGCGGATCTGAGGGTGGTTTCCGGGTTTTCCAGAAACCCCCACCCCCTTGCCCCAAACATGTACCTTGTACAAGGGTAAAAAGTAAGAAAATGGTTCCATTTTTTGCTTTAACCCTTTCACCGCCAAAGTCGCATTTTAGCACCACAGTGATTTAACACCTATGTCACTAAAAGGCATCAACTTGGGGTCTATTATCCAAAGACCCTGTTGTCTTAGTTTGGGGAAGTAAGGATAGACCTTATTATATATGGATTTTGTTCTCTACCCACGTAAACTTAATGGAAATGTTTGGCTGAAATATGGCTGGTGGTGAAAGGGTTAATAATCACTAAAGGCATCGCCCCCTGGGCCCCCACAAAGCCACTACATCTTAACCCAGGACCTATGCAGCTCCCTGGACTCCCCGCGGAACACCCCCCCCCCCCCCTTACGAATCATTTGGTCCGCCCCTGAGATATCGAACTAAGCTTTAACCCTTTCACCGCCAGCCATATTTCAGCCAAAATGTCCATTAAATTAACATGGTTAGAGAACAAAACCCATCTGCAGTATTGAGGATTCCTCTGTGACATATATAAAATAAGGTCTGTCCTTACTTCCCCAAACTAAGACAATAGGGTCTTTGGATAACAGACCCCAATTTGATGCCTTTTAGTGACATAGGTGTTAAATCACTGTGGTGCTAAAATGCGACTTTGGCGGTGAAAGGCGTTAAGCAATACAAGTGGTCTTGGCTCTGAAAGGTTAAATCCGTCATCAGTATGACGACTGATTGTTTCTTTAATGGCAACAAATAAGACACAAATGATGATTGTGTGTAGATAATAGAGGTGCTCAATGATATTGATCGACAATTAGGCCTACTACTAGCGATGTTGAAATAAAGAAGCTAGTGTAGTTATCCTGGTAGTTTAATCGGCACCGCAAAAACAAAAACAAATGTTAGGCGAAGACGGGGTAAAAAAAAAAAAAAGCCCATGCCAATTATCTCATGAAATAAACTTTCAGTCACATTTTGCACATGAGACGAGTGTTAATATTTAGCATTCGTGTCATGGGCAAATGTGACTGAAATTTGCTTTATTTCATGAGATAATTGGCATGGGCTTCTTACCCGCCCATGGGGTTTTTACCCTGTGTTCCTTTTATTCTTTGGTGTGTGGTAGTTAAAAAAGTACTATTGGAGTCCTGCCGTATGCATTGGTAGGCAATGGTATAAAAAGTAATAATGCTATTGTTTGCGGTGCAGTGGGAGTAA
>CM065694.1:27918452-27920952 GCA_017654935.2 Phymorhynchus buccinoides
TGACTGTCCAGTGGAAGTCAACTTGAGCAAGAAGACATTCTATTAGAGAATGATGTCCTCTGTGCACCAAATCGAAAGTCCACAATAAAAGCAAATCAGCACTAATTTAAACCAGAAATAGTAAAAACATCTTTTGTAAAATAACGAAAATAATAATGTTCTGAAATTATAATTTCAAAAAATAATCGACATGACCAGAGAGGGCCGACTACTGAGATGATATCCAAATTAGGGATAAAAATAGTATGAATGAAAAACCTCAGTTATTAGCTGAGCTCCATACCCCCAATCTGAAGGACTGAACAGTTGGTACATTTGAAATGAAGAAAAGTTTGCTTTGATAAACCTTTTCTGTGTCAAAAACAAAACAAAATGAAAGGTAGCAATCAGGGAGTGGAACTGCCTTGAGGACAGCGCTGTTTCTGTGGGGTCTGTTGAGGCCTTTAGGGCCCTCCTCCAGCAGACCCCATCCAGATGTAAACAGCACCCTCCACCCCCCCACCCCCACCCCACCCTTCCCTTCCTCCACCCCAACTTTCCCTTGTTCCCTTCCCCCAATCCCCTGCACCCACCCGCCTTTACCCCCTCAGCAAATGACTACAAAATATCTTGTCAGATAGATTAGGTCTGCTGCTGAACGTGGCATCATGTTGGCATCACGCTGATCGTGGGCTGGCTGGCCAGGTCATTTAGATCAGTTTGTTTTTTTAAAGGGTGTGCTCTCCCTTAGTGTTTTCGTCGATCTTCTGCCACGATTGTGGCCCTATCGACTATCAGAATCAGATTCAGAATCAGAATCAGAATCGAAATAGCAAAATGAAATAATAAAAAAAAGGCAAAGCGAGCAAGAGAAGATAACCTTCTCTCGACCATTCACACACTTATCTAGGGATAACACAGTCATGTTAGCATAGTATGCAAAGGAAGTATATAATGTAGACACACTTTCACATCCACAATCTAAACAACAATATCACTAGAATTGTTGTACTATCTGCAAACGTATCTGTCGCACTCGTTGCGCCTCAGATATAAATTTAGCTACAGACTTTAACACATCTTCATTGTTGGATGTCAAAATGGAAGCAACGTTTTTTCTTTCAACAATATCTAACTTGGAAACAAGGCATTTTTGTCTAATATTATCATACGCTTTACAACATAATAAAAAGTTATTTTCGTCATCCGTTCCTGTTTTACACAAAGGTCAAGGTGGTTCTGTACCTGAATATGTTTGAAACCATCGCTTGTTAGCTTTTTCTTCTTTGTAGTGCAGTAAAAAAAAAAGGGAGCTGTTTTCTTGTGAGCGAAACTCCTTTTGGTAAATTGTATAAAATAAAAATAAAAAGGCTTGCATTGCAGAAACTTCGTGCAAACGATTTGGTCTACCTCAGGTGGCCATTACAAAAGAGAAGACACATACCTTCTCTTTCACTGAGAAAATCTTACTTCCAGCACCTCCGCCAAGGAGGAATCGCTGATTTGACGGTTTGATTTCTAGGCAACCAGAGCAAAGTGAGTGTTGCAATATCTGTAACGGGTGTTTTCCTGGTGATCTCGACGTGTTTCTTGCAAAAAACGTATCCATCAGGGTGGACCTTTAAAAAGAAAAGGGGAAAATATGACAATTATGATTATACAATATCCAGAAAAGGGAAAAGGCGCATACAGAGTTAGCTGCCTCACAGTGTTCAAACATTGTTATTCAATGACTTTGCCTACGAGGACTCAGTTTTCTTAATCGTGCCTCCTGCCCCTTTCTGTGCCAGTGGCTTGCAGCGCTGAAGACGCAGCTCCTTCAGTGTGTCCTGAAACTTGGACCCCAGAGAGCAGTAGACGAAGAAGTTGAATGAGGAGTTGATGTAAGAAAACAACTCGTACACGCTGAGCATCAGGTTGAACGTGTTGAAGTACCGGCCCTGGATACTAATGTCCGGCACAAACAACAAACACACCCCTACAACAAAAAACGGAATAAAGCAGACGACAAACAGAACGGAAATGCCCATGAGCATGCGCGTTAAGGCGATCTCGCGTGACGACAGCGTGGCGGAAGACGTCTGCTCCCTCCACTGGACAATTTTCCTCAGCTTGATAAAAGTCAGGATGGTTGTGGTGGTGACCACTGAAATGTACAACACGGGCAGAAAGATAACCGCCAAGCCCGTGATGCTATCAACCAACCTTTGGTTCTTCAGGTAGAATTGGGTGGGCTGTATAGTCCTTGACACGCTACCCGTGACGGGGTTAAAGGCGCACCTCACGCTCCAGCGACTAGTTCCAAGGTACTGAAGACCTAGCATCAAAACGACTCCGGTTGCAATGACGATCGCGGTGGTCCTGGTTTTCAGGATCTGCTGCGATCGCAGAGGACTGAACACGCAGAA
Source organism: Phymorhynchus buccinoides (assembly GCA_017654935.2). Classification (NCBI taxonomy): domain Eukaryota; kingdom Metazoa; phylum Mollusca; class Gastropoda; order Neogastropoda; family Raphitomidae; genus Phymorhynchus; species Phymorhynchus buccinoides. The sequence continues at coordinate 27,920,840 of CM065694.1, forward strand.
ACATCTCTCGCAGGCGATCATCGTGGACAGGAAGCCGGACGCCCAGTTCGTGCCGCGTATGAACATGAGGTGGTTATTGATGATGAACTCGAGCACGACTCCCGGCGGCGAAA
>CM065694.1:27925952-27928452 GCA_017654935.2 Phymorhynchus buccinoides
ATGTGGGAGGGAGTCTTATAATGGGAGGTCTTATAAGGGAGATGTCTTATAAGGGAGGTAATTTGAATACTTACAAAGAAGGGCAATGTCTCAGAGAGGTAGGTCTTATGTGGGAGGGAGTCTTATAATGGGAGATCTTATAAGGGAAGATGGTCTTATAAGGGAGGTCATTTGAATACTTACAAAGAAGGGCAATGTCTCAGAGAAGTAGGTCTTATGTGGGAGAGAGTCTTATAATTGGAGGTCTTATAAAGGAGATGTCTTATAAGGGAGGTAATTTTGAACACTTACAAAGAAGGGCAATGTCTCAGAGAGGTAGGTCTTATGTGGGAGGGAGTCTTATAATGGGAGGTCTTATAAGGAAGATGTCTTATAAGGGAGGTAATTTTAATACTTACAAAGAAGGGCAATGTCTCAGAGAGGTAGGTCTTATGTGGGAGAGAGTCTTATAATTGGAGGTCTTATAAAGGAGATGTCTTATAAGGGAGGTAATTTGAATACTTACAAAGAAGGGCAATGTCTCAGAGAGGTAGGTCTTATGTGGGAGAGAGTCTTATAATGGGAGGTCTTATAAGGGAGGGGTCTTATAAGGGAGGTAATTTGAATACTTACAAAGAAGGGCAATGTCTCAGAGAAGTAGGTCTTATGTGGGAGAGAGTCTTATAATGGGAGGTCTTATAAGGGAGGGGTCTTATAAGGGAGGTAATTTGAATACTTACAAAGAAGGGCAATGTCTCAGAGAAGTAGGTCTTATGTGGGAGGGAGTCTTATAATTGGAGGTCTTATAAAGGAGATGTCTTATAAGGGAGGTAATTTGAATACTTACAAAGAAGGGCAATGTCTCAGAGAGGTAGGTCTTATGTGGGAGGGAGTCTCATAATGGGAGGTCTTGTAGGGGAGGGAGTCTCATAATGGGAGGTCTTGTAGGGGAGGGAGTCTCATAATGGGAGGTCTTATGTGGGAGGGAGTCTCATAATGGGAGGTCTTGTAGGGGAGGGAGTCTCATAATGGGAGGTCTTGTAGGGGAGGGAGTCTCATAATGGGAGGTCTTATGTGGGAGGGAGTCTCATAATGGGAGGTCTTGTAGGGGAGGGAGTCTCATAATGGGAGGTCTTGTAGGGGAGGGAGTCTCATAATGGGAGGTCTTATGTGGGAGGGAGTCTCATAATGGGAGGTCTTATAAGGGAGGGAGTCTCATAATGGGAGGTCTTATGTGGGAGGGAGTCTCATAATGGGAGGTCTTATAAGGGAGGGAGTCTTATAATGGGAGGTCTTATGTGGGAGGGAGTCTCATAATGGGAGGTCTTATAAGGGAGGGAGTCTCATAATGGGAGGTCTTGTAAGGGAGGGAGTCTCATAATGGGAGGTCTTGTAGGGGAGGGAGTCTCATAATGGGAGGTCTTGTAGGGGAGGGAGTCTCATAATGGGAGGTCTTATGTGGGAGAGAGTCTCATAATGGGAGGTCTTATAAGGGAGGGAGTCTCATAATGGGAGGTCTTGTAGGGGAGGGAGTCTCATAATGGGAGGTCTTATGTGGGAGAGAGTCTCATAATGGGAGGTCTTATAAGGGAGGGAGTCTCATAATGGGAGGTCTTGTAGGGGAGGGAGTCTCATAATGGGAGGTCTTATGTGGGAGAGAGTCTCATAATGGGAGGTCTTATAAGGGAGGGAGTCTCATAATGGTAGGTCTTATGTGGGAGAGAGTCTCATAATGGGAGGTCTTATAAGGGAGGGAGTCTCATAATGGGAGGTCTTATGTGGGAGAGAGTCTCATAATGGGAGGTCTTATGTGGGAGAGAGTCTCATAATGGGAGGTCTTATAAGGGAGGGAGTCTCATAATGGGAGGTCTTGTGTGGGAGGGAGTCTCATAATGGGAGGTCTTATGTGGGAGGGAGTCTCATAATGGGAGGTCTTATGTGGGAGGGAGTCTCATAATGGGAGGTCTTATGTGGGAGAGAGTCTCATAATGGGAGGTCTTATGTGGGAGAGAGTCTCATAATGGGAGGTCTTATGTGGGAGGGAGTCTCATAATGGGAGGTCTTATGTGGGAGAGAGTCTCATAATGGGAGGTCTTATGTGGGAGAGAGTCTCATAATGGGAGGTCTTATGTGGGAGGGAGTCTCATAATGGGAGGTCTTATGTGGGAGAGAGTCTCATAATGGGAGGTCTTATGTGGGAGAGAGTCTCATAATGGGAGGTCTTATGTGGGAGGGAGTCTCATAATGGGAGGTCTTATGTGGGAGAGAGTCTCATAATGGGAGGTCTTATGTGGGAGAGAGTCTCATAATGGGAGGTCTTATGTGGGAGGGAGTCTCATAATGGGAGGTCTTATGTGGGAGAGAGTCTCATAATGGGAGGTCTTATGTGGGAGAGAGTCTCATAATGGGAGGTCTTATGTGGGAGGGAGTCTCATAATGGGAGGTCTTATGTGGGAGGGAGTCTCATAATGGGAGGTCTTATGTGGGAGGGAGTCTCATAATGGGAGGTCTTGTAGGGGAG
>CM065694.1:27933452-27940952 GCA_017654935.2 Phymorhynchus buccinoides
AAGAAAAAAATGCTTTTACATAATTTGGTGCATGAAAAACGGAAAAAATGCAAAAGAACAGAACAGAAAATTAAAAACAAAAATGAAGGCAGACGTGGTGTGAGTTGCATGATGAGCGAGCAAGATAGCGGAGAGCAGATGAATGATTGGGTGAGGTGTGAGAGTAACATATTTGTTTAAATGTAAATTTCTGTTTCTTGTTTTTAATCAATATTCTAATTTGGATGTATAACTTACTTTACACAGTGGAAGACAATTTTGTATTTGCGTTTGTACAATGCCAATGGACAATAAGGAAACTTGCGACCTATGACTCATGTTTTACATCATAAAATCAAAATACAGCAAAACCCGGTTATAAGAAAATCGAAGGGAGATGATGTTTTGCTTATTACCATATCCGAGTTTTCTTATATCCGAAACTCAGATATAAGAAAACATTTTGAAGGTTTTTTTCGTTATAAACAAATTGAATGGGGGAAAAGGGAAAAGAGAAAAGAAAAAGAAAAGAAAAGAAAGACAGAAAAACAAAACGAAGAGAAAATCCTTTTTCCTAATTTGATGCATGTCTTGCATCATAAAATCAAAATAGTCTACTAAGAAGAAGATTTAAAGGTGCCTACAACAACTTATCTAAGAAGCCTTATTTTGTCTTTTTACTGTTGTCAAATGCGTACCCCTTCACCTTTCTTGTACTGAATTATTACCATTTACTGTCCACCCATGCAGATTTTCATCGATCGTTTGCTTTTGTTTATGTGGATGTTCGTCCACATATTCAGTTATTTGTATTTATCTTCTTAAAGAAATGAATTGCTTTTTCCTCTCTGCCATTGCTGCTGAAAATGTAAGGATGGACAGTCTCTCTACCACCAACACAAAAGTACTCATATTTTTTTCTTCTGCTCAACATTTATTTTGCACAGAATACTGAAGGAAAGTATAGAATAAAGGAACAAAAACAACTAAATTAGTCTTACAATCAAGTGCCTGTACTGTTTAGACTGTCTGTGACACAACTGGTATGAGGTAAACTTTCTCTTTTTGGAACGACTCAATTTTCTCGGAACATCCTTTCAGTTCAGGTCCAACTCACTTTTAAAGACACACTGACCCAACACAATTAAATCCCTTGTTTTTTTCTGGGTAGCTGTGACCCACATACAAATTCCCCCAACTTCAAATTGAGGCTGCTCTTTAAATGTTTCGTTTTCAATTTGGGGCATTTGTAGGGAGTCAAACCTGGTCAAAACAAGATTTTGTACCAGCTATAAGAAGGAAAACACGTGGAACCCGTGATTTTGACACGTGATCTGGTGGGTCTTTAAGAAAATCTTGTCAATGGTAATTCGCTTATAAGTCAATAGAACTCGCTTATAAGAAAATGAACTGCAAACCAACTCTCTTGTATGACATAATTTTCTTATATCCAAGTTTCCATTGCGGATGGGAGAAAAAAATTGCTTGCTTATAACAGAGTTTTCTTATAAGCGAGTTTCTTATATCCCAGTTTTGATCAAAGATAAGAAAGAAGACGTTCGGCAGGGACATTTTTTTGGCTTCATTGTAAGCGAGTTTTCTTATAAGCGAGTTTCTTATAAGCGGATTTGGCTGTATATATAGGGTTTTTTCCCCCATTCATTTTTTCCCACTAAGTAATAAGGGGAAAGAAACATGTTTTTGAGTGCCTTTCAATTTCGTTGATGAAGGTGGGTAGAGGGAGTAGTGAGACTGTGACGTATACATTGATGACGTATTAACAAAGGTCAGGAAGAGGACACATTTTTTTTTATTGTAACAGGAGGAACCACAAATGACTTTACTATAGGAGTTTTTTTAAATTTTAATTATAACCCAGTTGTTATTATGGGTGGGTGGAGGGAGTGGTGAGATTGTGACGCATACATTGGTGACCTATTTACAAAGGTCATGAAGAGGACAATTTTTTTTATTGTAGCTGAGGAGCCAGGCCTGTGGGGAACCAAAAGTAACTTTACTATAGCAGGTTTTTTATTATAACCGAGTTGCTACTATCTGAGGTCTATTTAGTAATAAAACAGTAGACCTTTGGCCAGGAACCAGTGCTTTCCTTTACTGCAACCGAAATTTCTTATAACCGAGTTTACTATAAACGGGGAGTACTGTATAATACTTCCTAAGCATCATAGTATTACTATCAATACCAGTTGGAAGGGTTTTTTAGCCATCTCAAATAATTAAGAAAATGAAAAATCTCGTTTTCTGGGCGATTTAGAGACGGTTTCCGTGTATGTGTGTGCGTGTGTGACCGAATTGTGTTACACGTCATAGCGCCTAAACCACTGAACTTATCTGAACAGAACTTGGCACAGAGAGAGATTGTGATGAAAAGACCGCCGTTTTTCATTTACATATCTTATATCTCGTGAACTGCTGTTGGGAATCACTTCAATTTTTGTGTGAAGGTGTATTGCGAGAGCATTTACTCTCGTGGTTTGTTTCCTTGGTTTTTTGTTGTTGTTGTTTTTTTTTGTCTGCCTGGGCTGTATCTCGAGGAACCGCTGCCTGGAATCGCTTCAAAGTTTGCCTTATGGTGTAGGCTAATACCAAAAAGTAAAAGACATTATCGCTGAGTGGCAGACGTTTCCCGCCGTGTTATTTCATCACATATCTTATATCTCGTGAACCACTGTTGGGAATCACTACATTTTTGTGTGAAGGTGTAGGGCTTATTACCCACAGGACGCAAAGAGGGCGGGGGCTAAGATGTGGTTGGGGAGGAGAGGGGTGGAACGGGCAAAGGTCGTGTCTGCTCGTGCCGCTCGGCGACTCTCTTGTCTTTTTTGTAGTCTCAGTTCAATAAGAACGGGACTACTTTAGAATGGGCGACGTTTCTGCGTGTCCAGCTGTCTGTGTGTATGTGGGACCGAATTGTGTTCCACGTCATAGCGCCTAAACCACCGAATCTATCTGAACACAACTTGGCAGAATTGTTCCTTAGGGGACATAGATGCTGCACGAGACATTTTGAAGGGGCCAATTATACAGTGAGAGTGACAGCTGAGGGGGCTCTGAAACAAGTGCTCATTATAGTTCCGAAACTTTGGGCGTTAGACAACCATCACCATGTTCTATGATATATATTCGTAATCACCATCATTGGGGGAAATGCAGCGGAAGACAATGTGAAGGGGCCAAAAGCACAGTGAGGGTGAGAGCCAGCAGAGTCAAAACGCATGTGCTCATACTTCTAACGCCATTGGCATTAGACCATCAAAACTATGATCGTCGTATATTCGTGATCAGCATCATTGCGCACGCACGCACGCAAGCAGGGACACACGCACGCGCGCAACTGCACGCACACGCATGCGCGCAAATAGATGCGCGCGCACGCACACATGTGTGTGTGTGATTGTGTATGTGTGTGTGTATATATGTGTGTATGTGTGTGTGTGTGTGTGTGTGTGTGTGTGTGTGTGATTGTGTGTGTGTGTGCGTGTGCGTGCGTGCGTGCGTGCGTGTGTGCGTGTGTGTGTTGCTGGTAACTGGGACTACACTTACATGGCGTTGCCATCTTGTTTTCTTTTTCTTCTTCTTCTTGAAATTGTACTTCCCTTGTTGTGGTCCCAGTTCTAGTGTGTGTGTGTGTGTGTGTGTGTGTGTGTGTGTGTGCCCGCGCGTGCGTGCGTGCGTGCGTGCGTGTGTATGTGTGTGCGCGCGCGCGTGCGTGCGCGTGCGTGTGCGTGTGTCTGTGTGTGATAGTTATAAAGAGCATATCGCAAGTTATTAGTAGAAACGAAGTCCAAAGTCAGCATAACAAACGTTTAATAACAACATTTCTTCATTTTTTTATGTGTATTTTCACAGACCTTGGCATCAGCCCGTGAACATCTGCCAACAACCACCCCCACCACCACCCCCTATCCCTTTCCGGCACGTACCCCCCACCTCTCCTTGACCCCAACACCCCCCATCCTCTCCCTTCCACCCAACCCTGATCCTCAACGACCCCCTACCATCCAAATAAAAGAAAGGATTCATCCTACACGTGTCCAGGAAGAGTGACCATCACCGTGGATAGTGCAGAACGCTGAAGAAGACAAAACGAGGCCATTATAGGACCAACATTCTCCTTTGGTCGATTCATTTGCTCGTGAATAAAACTACTGTTTGTCAAGGTCCTAAATGACGTGAACACTGAATGTTTTTGACTCTCTCAAATGTTTATGGCTTGTACCCACGTGTCGTCATATACGGCCACAAGGAGCACGCCATATTATGGGAGACCGCCATCTTAGTCAGTAACTTTGTTTGAAAAATGCCAGATCGATGCTGTTTACACACAAATAAGGACTAAGATGGCGACACTTCCGTTGGAAGGGTCGAGATGCGCACGCAGGTGGGGGGGAGCCATTGTTTGGTTGCTTGATGCTCGATGCAGTGGAACCTCCCTGATAAGACCTCCCATTATACGACTCCCTCCCATATGAGACCTACTTCTCTGAGACATTGCCCTTCTTTGTAAGTATTAAAATTACCTCCCTTAAAGACCCCTCCCTTATAAGACCTCATTTTGGATGATTTTTGAAGGTCGTATAAGGGAGGTTCCACTGTATGAGATTTTAGGTATGATATCCAATGCAAAGGAATAAAAGCGTTAATGGTTTTTTTTTTTTTGTTGTTGTTGTTGTTGTTAATTGTTTGTTTCGCCAGTAAACTGTGCCATCCCTTCTCATTATACCTACCAGAAGAAAGGAGTGTATATATTGTTTTTATCCGGGCACTTCAGGATCAAACAACAAGAGAGAACATAACTTCGTTCTTCTTCTTCTTCTTCTTCTTCTTCGATCGCTCAGACAGTTTCCTGTCAATTATGAGCGCAGATGCGTCATGCTGCCGTTGTGCGCCTAACTAAGAAATAATCAGGCCCAGCTACAACAAGTCAGACTTGGGCTGAGGAATTGTTTTTTGAAAGTGTTTCTTGAAAGAAAGAAAAAGGGCACGATAAGAATGGACTGGTAAGGCAAAAAGAGAGTAGACGACAGTAAGCCAAAGGGAAAAGGCAGAGTCAAAGAGAGTGACAGGTTAGAGGAAGTTACAAGCACAGAACTTCCAGAAAGTGGGGGGACTATTTATACAAGAGACCCCCCGGTATCCCCACGGGGGACAATTTCGTTCAAATGAGTAGAGATTCAAAGCCAAACACGTTCAAATGGCAAATAAGGAATGCAAAGTTGGGTTATGTCATTAGTCCCGTTGTTATTCGATCGTTCTTTGATAAAGTTATGCACGTTTTTAAAAGGAACTTGATTTATATTTTACAATAGATGGGAAAGAGACCAGTATTGCTGTGGAATGGGAGGGGCACCCTGACGGATGAGTTTTTGCAAGAAGCACGTCGAGGTCACCAGAAAGACGGCCTTTTCAAGGATCGGAACACTCACTTTGCTCTGGTTTCCTAGAAATCAAGCCGTGAAAAAAGCGCGATTCCTCCTTAGCGGAGTTGTCGGAGAGATAAGCCTGTTTGGACGGGGTGGGTGGAGGCCACTGAGAGTGGTTGAAGCTTTTTCTTCTTTATAGTGCAGTAAAAAACAAAAAGGAGCTATTTCCTTTGTCGTGAGCAAAACTCCAAAACTGTATAAAAAACAAGGCCCGTATTGGGGAAATGTGCAAACGATTTGGTCTAACTCAGGCGGCCATTAGGCATGTGCCTTCTCTTTCCGTTTCACTGAAAGAATCTGACTTCCAGCACCTCCGCCAAGGAGGAATCGCCGATTTCACGGCAAACCAGAGCAAAGTGAGTGTTGCGATCTCCGTAAAGGGTGTTGTCCTGGTGATCTCGACGTGTTTCTTGCAAAATTCGTGTCCGTCAGTGTGTCCCTTTAAAGATATGTGTGGACTAAGTTTTGTATAGCTTCTTGGGGAAATCTCTCGTTATCTTCCCAATGTCTTCGACAACATGCGAATAGGTTTTTTTGTTATGTTTAGTTTTTGTTGCTGTTGTTGTTTTGTTTGTTGTTGGTCTTGGGGTGTTGTCGCACTACTGCATATTCGTTTTCGTTGATTTGCATTCTAAACGAGGTTTAGGGCAACATTGAAATAATTTAGCTTTAGTAATCGAATTAGTTTTATTAATCAAAAATTGTTCTCTCTCTCTCTCTCTCTCTCTCTCTCTCTCTCTCTCTCTCTCTCTCTCTCTCTCTCTCTCTCTCTCTCTCTCTCTCTCTCTCTCTCTCTCTCTCTCTCTCTCTCTCTCTGTCTCTCTCTCTCAGGCCCAGATGGAATTCTGAGTGAAATGTTGAAAAACGCTAACTCAGTAGCTATTGATTTTCTTGTGATTTTGTTCAACAGACTGTTTAATGATGGAATCTTCCCTGAAGCCTGGGCTAAATCTACCATCATTCCTATTTACAAAAAAGGAGATCCTAATAACCCAGATAATTATCGTGGGGTTGCATTGACTAGTATTGTTAGTAAGATCTATACCCACATTTTAAATAGAAGATTGACAAAATGGTCTGAGCGAGAAGAAAAGATTATTGAAGAACAAGCCGGGTTCCGTTCAGGTTATAGTACGATAGATCATATTTTTACTCTTTTTGCCTTAGTCCAATCTTATTTACTAAAAAACTGAAAATTATATGTTGCCTTTGTCGACTTTCGGAAAGCGTTTGACTCCGTCAATCGAAATAAGTTGTGGATCAATTTGCGAAACAGCGGAGTGAATGGAAAACTATATATGGCTCTTCGTGGTGTGTACAGTTCAGTGTTAGCATGTGTGAGAGATAAATATGAATATTCTGATGTGTTTGAATGCCCAAGAGGTGCTAAGCAGGGATGCTTACTCAGTCCACTTATGTTTTCCTTTTTCATTAATGAACTGGCAGTCGAAATAATGAAAAAAGGTAAACACGGCATTCAGCTAATTCCTGGTGCGGTCGAGATTTTTCTCATGTTATTTGCTGATGATGTATTACTTTTATCAGATACAGTTATGGGTCTCCAGAACCAACTAAATAGTTTGAAACAAGAAGCTGATAGATTATGTCTTACTGTAAACCTTGACAAAACAAATGTAATGCTAACCTTTCACGTTATGAAAAATGGTTTTATGGTGATATAGAAATAAAAATAACTAATTCATACAAATATTTAGGCATGTTGTTTTCTACAAAGTTAAGTTTGAAAAACGCTGTAGCAGAATATTGTAGAAAGGGGAGAAAGGGGGTTATAGAAATTTTAAAAACATTGCGTAAACTTAATGCTATTGATTCAAGTATATTTTGGAAGCTCTTTAATGCTCAGATTGAACCAGTTCTGACATATGGAGCAGAAATTTGGGGAATTTATGATAATATTGATTTGGAAAAGGTACATACATTTGCTATAAAACGCTTCTTAAATGTCCCATTGCACAGTTCAAACACAGTAGTATATGGAGAAACAGGAAGGTACCCTCTGTATGTTAGAACATATGTTAAATGTATAAAATACTGGCTCAAGTTGTTAAAACTACCT
>CM065694.1:27945952-27963452 GCA_017654935.2 Phymorhynchus buccinoides
TCTCCTAATCTCTTTTAGGCTACGGGATGCAATTCAAGCAAGCCCACAGTTGTCTCAGCAGAGTTGCATCCCATCTTTGTTTTGTGTGTCTGCTAAATGTCTAAATGTCTGCTTCTCAACTTAATTTTTAAAAAGTTAACATTAAATTGTTACACCCCTAACAAGTTTCCTATATAAAAAAAATGGAAAGGAATCTTCTTAATTAGAAACAAATTCCAGCTATCCAAAATAGCTATCTTATTAGGTATTAGGTACTTTATAGTCACATAGGAAACTGTGAAATTCGGGTTGCTCCCACATGGAGAGCGCGTCGCAGCCAGAGGCATGCCACCCCTTTGTCTATTCTTTTTTTTGTGTGACTGATGAGGAAGGAAGGGTGGGGGGGGGGTGTAAATTTGGACCCAATGACAACTTTTTCGTTGCCACTGGGATTTAACGTGTGCTAAGTGCATGGGCACACGGGACCTCGGTTTATCGTCTCACCCGAAAGACTCCACGTAAGACCTAGTGCAAACCGAGAGGAAAAATCCCCTGTACCCAGGTTCGAACTCGGGTTTACTTGACACAAGGCGAACGCGTTACCTCTGTGCCACCCTACACCTATCTGAAGGTCGTCGACATTTATTGTTGGTTCACATTAGCCCCCAGTTAGAACCAATAGTAAGAGTGAAAGCTTTACAATAATGGGGGGGGGGGGGGGGGGGGTTCAATAGTTGTGGAAAATCATGGCACAGATGATCTTATAGGGAAGACGGGGTAAAAAGCCCATGGGCGGGTAAGAAGCCCATGCCAATTATCTCATGAAATGAAGCAAATTTCAGTCACATTTTGCCCATGAGACGAGTGTTATTGCTTAGCGTTCGTCTCATGGGCACATTTGACTGAAATCTGCTTTATTTCATGAGATAATTGGCATGGGCTTCTTACCCGCCCATGGGCTTTTTACCCCGTCTTCCCCTACCATGAAAGATTGCAACTTTCAAACTTGGAGGCATTTGCACCATCTCTAAATGCTGGAGCCAGAGGTAGAGTGGGTAGGCCTAAATGGGTAGTTGGCCTTTGAAGACCTCTAATTTAAAACAAAGCCAACTTTCCAATATAAAAAAAAACCCCAACCCCTTGGCCTAGAGAGTGGGTAGGGGAAGACGGGGTAAAAAGCGCATGGGCGGGTAAGAAGCCCACCCCAATTATCTCATGAAATAAAGAAAATTTCAGTCAAATTTGCCCATGAGACGAATGCTAGACATTAACGCTCGTCTCATGGGCAAAATGAGACTGAAATTTGCTTCATTTCATGAGATAATTGGGGTGGGCTTCTTACCCGCCCATGCGCTTTTTACCCCGTCTTCCCCTATGTATGTACCCAGCGGAAGGTATCTCCGCTATAAACTAGATAGTTCCAGCCCAGCTCAGTCTCCGAGAGAGCAGCAGCCTCCGCTGCTACTTGGAAGTAATAATCGGACACGAAAGACCGGTACGGATAATATTATATGTATTAAAGTATTAACGTGGCTGTGTTTTGTTATCATCAGGTCTGATCATGAAGTTGTGTGTCGCTTTGGGTGTCCTCGCCTTCTCGGCAGTGGGTAAGTTGCATTGGGACTGAACGTGTACAGCTGCATTTTTAGTCCCCGAGCCGAAGGTTCGGGGAGCTATTGTTTTTGTCTGATCCGTCCGGCGTGCCTCCGTGCCTCCGTCCGTCCGTCCGTCCATCCGTCCGTCCGTCCGTTTTTCTCAAAAACTATTCAGTCTATTATCATCAAATTTGGTATACTAGTTTGCCAAGATGCAAGCTATCCACTGATGTATTTTACATTAAGGTCAAGGTCGCGCCAGTTACGGGGTTCAAACCCCAAAACACATAATCGCTAATATCTCGCGAAATTTTGCATGTATTTTAATGCAGTTTTTTTCACAACATTTCTTGATGAATGGTCTATAACACTGTTGTCATGAATTTGTTCTGCGCGCGCTCAAATCACGGGTCCGAACCCCAAGGCTATATATAAAAAAACACTATTCAGTTACGTGCTGTTTTGATGCGTTTTTATGTATGTGTACAGCCGACACATTCCGATTTCCGAGTAGCTCGGCGATATGCGAGGGGACTTTGCAGCCGCCCGGCGTTGCATTTGTTTTGTTTATGAACAACTTTGTTCTTCTTCTTCTTCTTCTCCGTTCCCAGGCCATATGGCCATAATGGGTAAGCTACGTGTGTGTCCGGTTTTCAGTTTCCACTGGTCTCCCTCACTGTGTACAGCCGACGCATTCCGATTTCGGAGGAGCTCAAAGGAGAAAAAATATTTGGAAGATTTTGTTTTTGGAACAAAAGGCAGGATCGGAGTGGGGCCAATAAGTCAGGAAGATAGTAGATGGTAGAAAGCAAAGGGAAAAGGCAGAGTGAAATAGAGGGAGTTACAAGCACAGAACTTCCAGAAGGTGGGGGAACTATTTCAACAAAAGACACCACCACCACCCCGGCATCCCGACGAGGAGCAACTTTGTTCAAATATCAATACAGAAAAACAAATTGCGTTGATCAAACTGGAAGCTGCATTTTGATCTAAACAACTTGATTCCAATATCAATGCAGAAAGAAACCCAATTGCATTGAACTGGAAGCTGCATTTTGATCTAAACAACTTGATTCCAATATCAATGCAGAAAGCAAACCAATTGCATTGAACTGGAACATTTTGATTCTTGATTCCAATATCAATGCAGAAAGCAAAAACCAATTGCATTGAACTGGAAGCTGCATTTTGATCTAAACAACTTGATTCCAATATCAATGCAGAAAGAAACCCAATTGCATTGAACTGGAAGCTGCATTTTGATTTATGCAACTTGATTCCAATATCAATGCAGAAAGCAAACCAATTGCATTGGAAGCTGCATTTTGATATCAATGATTCCAATAAATGCAGAAAGCAAACCAATTGCATTGAACTGGAAGCTGCATTTTGATTTATGCAACTTGATTCCAATATCAATGCAGAAAGAAACCCAATTGCATTGAACTGGAAGCTGCATTTTGATTTATGCAACTTGATTCCAATATCAATGCAGAAAGCAAACCAATTGCATTGAACTGGAAGCTGCATTTTGATTTATGCAACTTGATTCCAATATCAATGCAGAAAGCAAACCAATTGCATTGAACTGGAAGCTGCATTTTGATTTATGCAACTTGATTCCAATATCAATGCAGAAAGCAAACCAATTGCATTGAACTGGAAGCTGCATTTTGATTTATGCAACTTGATTCCAATATCAATGCAGAAAGAAACCCAATTGCATTGGACTAGAAGCTGCATTTTGATTTAATTAAGGAACTTTGTTCAAATATCAACGCAGAAAATGAATTGGATTGAACTAGAAAACTATTTGGATTTAAACCAACTTTATTCAAATATCAATACATGAAATAAATCGGCCTGAACTAGAAACTGCATTATTTTTAAATTTAAACTAACTTCATTGAAATATCAATACAGAAAATAACTTGAACATAAATAAGGTTAAGGGGAAAACTACGCAACACGCATAAAACTTATGGCGTAATCTAATCACTACACAGTGGGCATTGGAGTCGGATTTCTCTGGCCTGAAAACCCTCTCTGTCCACCCAGCAGTGAATGGGTACCTGATTCGTTCAGGGAAGGTTGAAAGGCGGCGGAAGGAGAGGGATGGGCTCCGCCTTCCATGATGCCGTGCCCTTGACACGGTGAACCTCTAACAGTTCACTGCCCCTACGGCTGATAGGCTATGGGACACCTTTACCTTACACAGTAATAATAATAATAATAATAATAATAATAATAATAATAATAATAATAATAATAATAATAATAATAATAATAATAATTATTATTATTATTATTATTATTTCACTTATATCGCGAGATACAAATCATGCTAAAAAGCAAGCTCTCAGCGCTTTACAAACATTGATAAAACCATATAAAAATATAAATTAAAAATTAACACATTGACACACCATGTTTCATAACAATGAGATAGAATAATAGCAACATTATTTAATAACACATGAGAGAGAGAGAGAGAGAGAGAGAGAGAGAGAGAGAGAGAGAGAGAGAGAGAGAGAGAGAGAGAGAGAGAGAGAGAGAGAGAGAGAGAGAGGAGAGAGAGAGAGAAGAGAGAGAGAGAGAGAGAGAGGAGGCAGGGAGGAGGTGGAGGGGTCAGGGTTAGATGGGGGGGGGGGGGGGGTCAGGGTTAGACAGACAAAAAGACGGAGACAAGTGGGCAGGGCAAACTTTGACAGGAGTAAGACGGAGAGGCAGAGAGAAAGAGAGAGAGGGGGGCGGGAGGGAGAGAGAGAGACAGAGACAGAGGGGAAGGGGGGGGGGGGGGGGGAGAGAGAGAGAGAGGGCAGGTAGACAGAGCGTAAGGAAACAAAGAGAACATAATAAGAAATAATAAGAAAAAAAATAAAAAACACTAAAAACCTTAAGCAATATACATTCACATTTCTAAGATAAAAGCACTAAAACCATGTCTAAAATAAAAGCACTAAAACCATTTCTAAGATAAAAGTTCTAAGACTTTAAGCAATACAAATTCAATTCGGCCGATAGGCGTACATGCAGACGGAAGGTCGTTAATATTTATCACCATGGAATTATCAAACACATTGACACCAACATTTTGAGTATTATTCAAAACGAAACGAACAAACAAACAAGAGAGAAAAGAGCGAACAAGATAGAAAGGTAAAAGAGAGACAAAATTCAATGCTAAAGGTGCATTTAGACTGTTTAACTACATCAAGATCTTCCATTTTTTACAGTAAGCGTCTTGCCATTTGCAATATCATGGTTTTCTGGTTTTATTACCATTTTTCATTGTTTTAACCCTTTCACCGCCAAAGTCGCATTTTAGCACCACAGTGATTTCACACCTATGTCACTAAAAGGCATCAAAATGGGGTCTATTATCCAAAGACCCTATTGTCTTAGTTTTCGGAAGTAAGGATAGACCTTATTTTACATATGTCACAGAAGAATCTCCAATACTGCAGATGGATTTTTTTCTCTACCCAGGTAAATTTAATGGACATTTTTGGCTGAAATATGCCTGGCGGTGAAAGGGTTAATCGTGTCTACATACACGCTAATAGAGCATCTTATTCGGACAGAACCACAAGGAAGACAGACACAAACACACATGCACATATATACAGAGAGAGAGAGAGAGAGAGAGAGAGAGAGAGAGAGAGAGAGAGAGAGAGAGAGAGAGAGAGAGAGAGAGAGAGAGAGAGAGAGAGAGAGAGAGAGAGAGATGAATAGGCCCTAAATAGACGTACACGTCAAGTTCATGCAAAGCCTAAATGCGATAACTTCACAACTCATTCTATGACTCCATATTCGACACAGAAACTCTTGGTTTCATGCCTGTGAAGTTATCTATAAATGCATGACCAGCCACAGCCCTGACCAAGACGTGCGAGGGCAATGGGCGCAGGGTGTGGCAGTTCTACGACCGTTCCGAGGACACCCGCATGCCCTGCAAGTACCACGCCGTGCGCCAGAAATGTGGCAGCTACATGGTGTCCCTCACCCCGGGCAACGTCTTCATGTAGGTGAAGATAGCTGTATAGCTGTCGTTCTACTTCTCGGGTAACAGCCTGAAAGTAGTATCATAATGCCCATGCACTTAGCTACTATGCCAAAGACACTGTGATGGGAATAAGACAGACAAGCGGCCATTTTCCCCCTATATGAGTAGTTAGGACAGAAACCCTGATTATGCCCCCCTTGAATCATGAACATCAGCTGTAATCTAACACTAGTTGCTACTGTTTCATAGATTTTCTGGCCGCATTTGCAGCTTCCTTACCTTTCTTTGTCTTCAGGAAAACAGAAAAAGGTTTGCCCAAGCACTCAAAACGTCGATTCAAATTTCAGCCTTTGGATAGAGCCGCCATTATTAATGAGATCACGAACGATAACCCTATCAGCCCGGCTCGCCGTAACTCTCCAGTTGTCTGTCTTATTCCCATTACAGTGTCTTTGACTATACTACCTCGTAGATGGGTGGGTGGTGTATAGGTAGGCGGTGTACTTTGGTGAATGGGTAGGGTGGCATTGATGCAGGGGTTGGTTCCTGTGAATGGCAAGGTTCTATGTTGAAACTAATTGCCCTTTACTCAAATGGCTGTTATTGGTTGACATTAGCCTGTATTAGAGGCCAACAGTAACATGAGAGCTGTACAATAACTGATTTTCTACAGTAAATGGAAAATCACAGTACATTCTAGTCTTTTGTGGAAGACTATGACTCTCGAACGAGAGGGCCCTTGCAGCGGCTCTGGTGCTGCAGCCAAAGGGATGGGGCTGGCCTTTGCCGGGGACCTTCCTCAACGCCAGCTGTGTCCTCAAATCCCGTTGGCCGAGAGAGTGGGGATGTACCCTGGACAAGGCATCTCCATAATAAACAAAGTCTCGCCCAGCCCGCCAGAATAGTATCTGCCCCCTCTGCTATCTGGCAGTCATTGTCGGAAACGAAAGACATGCTGATGCTATAATCATGGTGTCTTTCACTCTTAGCAACAACTCCGGTAGAGGGGGGGGGGAGAGAGAGAGAGAGAAAGAGAGAGAGAGAGAGAGAGAGAGAGAGAGAGAGAGAGAGAGAGAGAGAGAGAGAGAGAGAGAGAGAGATGTGTGTGTCTGTCTGTCTGTGTGTGTGTGTGTGTGTGTGTGTGTGTGTGTGTGTGTGTGTGTGTGTGTGTGTGTGTGTGTGTGTGTGTGTGTGTGTGTGTGTGTGTGTGTCTGTGTGTCTGTGTCTGTGTGTCTGTGTGTTAGTGTGTGTGTGTGTTAGTCGGTTCAGTACTTGAGACTATGGACAGTACAGTACAGTACAGTCAATAGTTTTTATTCGATGAAATACTCTTTGCCGATTGAAAAATACACAGGCCCTCTCTGAAATTTAGCTAAATAATTATGTCCCTTTCTTAAGGATCCAGGAGTTAGACAGAGTACAGGTATACATACTTGTGTGTGTGTGTGTGTGTGTGTGTGTGTGTGTGTGTGTGTGTGTGTGTGTGTGTGTGTGTGTGTGTGTGTGTGTGTGTGTGTGTGTGTGTGTGCGTGTGCGCGCGTGCGTGCGTGCGTGTTATGTGTGTGCGTGCGTGCGTGTTGTGTGTGTGCGTGCGCTCGTGCGTGCGTGCGTGTTCCAGGTACTCAAGGTACCGCGTCTTGACTTTGAAGTTGCTGGTCAGAGAGCTTGGCACCAGCAATACCTGGGCTGGCCTGGTCACCAACGCAATGGCTATCAAGGTAAACATCATCAATCAATCAATCAATCAATCAGTCAATCAGTCAATCAATCAATCAATTAATACATTATCGTCCCAAAGCCCTCTTACAGTAAGTTATTTTTTCTATGCAGCCATAAAACCAATCGATAAATCAGCGCAATAAAAGACACAGACATAATGTATATAATTACTAATGATAAAACCTGTTTATCAAATGCCATTCGAACCATACAGTCGAATTTCAATTAGACGATTTTCGGATTTTAAAAACTAGGGGAGAGCACTTCGTGAAAATTAGAGTTGTTTACCTCCATTACTCGGTCAAATACCATAGTAACAATGCAACAATGGTGTCGAAGCTTGAAACCGCAGGATGCGAGTCAGCGACTTGCAAACATTTTTTTAAAGAAAAATTAGGGTTGGCCAGTAGGCCACAAAACTTGCAAAATGTGACGTCAAAAATATAAATGACATCAATTTTTAGAATGACGCACGGTGTTCAAGTTCTGTATGTCTGCTCAAACACACGAGTCCATAGGCTGCGAGAGCTGATGGTAGAGTGACTTCCCCTGTTTGACCGATTGAATTAGGCAAGATCACTCCCACACACCATGAAATTACTCCCTACTCCCCTTAATTATTTCCGAACAATTCCTATTGATTATGACACTTTGAGCCATGCGCCAGTGCATGGCATTCTTTCGTCGACAGTCATAGGGGAAGACGGGGTAAAAAGCGCATGGGCGGGTAAGAAGCCCACCCCAATTATTTCATGAAATGAAGCAAATTTCAGTCTCATTTTGCCCATGAGACGAGCGTTAATGTCTAGCAATCGTCTCATGGGCAAATTTGACTGAAATTTTCTTTATTTCATGAGATAATTGGGGTGGGCTTCTTACCCGCCCATGCGCTTTTTACCCCGTCTTCCCCTAGTCACTCACAAAAGATACAAACCCCATTAATTAAAGACCCACCAGATCATGTGTCAAAATCACGGGTTTCACGTGTCTTCCCTCTTATACCTGGTAATAAATCTTGTTTTGACCAGGTTTGACTCCCATACAAATGCCCCCAAATTCGAAACGAAACATCATTTTAAAGAGCAGCCTCAATTTGGAGTTGGGGGGGCATTTGTATGTCGGTCTCAGCAACCCAGAAGAAAAAAACCAAGGGACTTAATCGTGGTGGGTCAGTGGGTCTTTAACACCTTCACAACCAGAGCCAGTTTGAAATCATAGAGGGGGTAGGCCCTGCTTATAAAATAAATGAAAACTCTAGCAGTTAAAATGTGCCTAATCTATGCCACCTTTAAAGATATATGAATACCCTAACCTTCTTCTTCTTCTTCTTCTGCGTTCCCAGGCCATATGGCCATAATGGATAAGGTATGTATGTGTCTGGTTTTCAGTTTCACTGGTCTCCCCGCTGCGTACAACCAACACATTCCGATTTCGGAGGAGCTCAAAGGAGAAAAATTATTTGGAAGATTGTTTTGGAAAAAAGGCAGGAGAATGGGCCAATAAGTCAGAAAGATAGTAGATGATAGAAAGCAAAGGAAAAAGCAGAGTCAAAGACAGTGGCAGATTAGAGGAAGTTACAAGCACAGAACTTCCAGAAGGTGGGGGAACTATTTTTTTACGAAAGACCCCCCGGTATCCCCACGGGGAGAGACTCGTGGAGGAGGCGGGGTTGTCCAGCTCCCCGTATGGAGGCACGAGGCATCCACCCACTGCCCCATGAATACCCTAACCATTCAAAAGGATTAAAGATATGGATTCAATGGTACATCCCTGCATGGAGGCTTTCAGTGGGACATTCCGTCAAGAACTAATTACGGAAATATCCGTCATGGGGCAGTGCCTGACTTTCTGCAGCTGTGAAAAGGAATCAGTTATCATGATCATTAAGCTCATATTCTCATTTTACTGTTTGTTCAACATAAAGGCCGATAATAATTACAAATATAGGTGAAGACGGGGTAAAAAGCCCATGGGCGGGTAAGAAGCCCATGCCAATTATCTCATGAAATAAAGCAATTTTCAGTCAAATTTGCCCATGAGACGAATGCTAAGTAGTCAAATTTGCCCATGAGACGAATGCTAAGTATTAACACTCGTCTCATGGGCAAAATGTGAGTGAAATTTGCTTTATTTCATGAGATAATTGGCATGGGCTTCTTACCCGCCCATGGGCTTTTTACCCAGTCTTCACCTGCCATTTTGAGTGATGGGCCTATTGTTGACCTGCTTAAAGAATGATGACAAAGATTTAGATTGGCACACGTCATGGTCTTGCAGTACTACAACGGCTGGAAGGCAGACCTTTTCAACAAGAAGAACGGGAATCTGGATGCTTCGGAGATTTTGAATTATGGCAAGGAGTCGAACCAGACGTGGGCGGAAGCCCAAAATGGCGACTTCCGGGTGACCTATTTCCCCTGGGTGCCAAACAACAAACAATTCTCCAAGTCCAAGTGGCGTTTCGAGTGCTTCAGCAACGACTTTACCCCTAATGGCTACCCCAACCAAATCTGTGGTAAGCTGGGTAGCAGTGTTGTTTACTTTGTGGAATTTGATTTTGAGTCTTTTTACAATGTAAAAATGTGCGTGCCATTGTTCAACCATTTGCTTTAATTTTTCCTCCTTTCAATTTTCAGAATTTTATCACGGGAAGTCCTTGGGTTTTGTTTTAGCGAGTTGTGTCTGAAGTCAGTTTATGTCTTTCGTTTTAAAGCGTTTAAAAAAATAAAAGAAACATGACAACCCCAATACATTGAACTTATCGTTATTTGTTTGCATACCAAAACAAAGGCAGGTAGATAATGGGAGAAACGAGAATGGACCTTGACTGGGGTGGGTTTGGGTTGGTCTGAAGTGTACCGATAACATACTGGTTGGATTGAACTGACCTGCACTAATAGCCTTCTGGTTGGAGTGGGTTGAAGTGGATTGGATTTGGCTGGGCTGGACTGAATTCAATTACATTGGGTTGGGTTCGATTTGACTAGACTGTGTTGCTTGGACTGGATAGAATTGGGTTGGACTGGACAGCATTGGGTTGGACTGGACAGAATTGGGTTGGACTGGACAAAATTGGGTTGGATTGGACAGAATTGGGTTAGACTGGACAGCGTTGGGTTGGACTGGATATAATTGGGTTGGACTGGATAACATTGGGTTGGACTGGACAGCAATGGCTTGGACTGGACAGAATTGGCTTGGACTGGACAGCGTTGGGTTGGACTGGACATAATTGGCTTGGACTGGACAGCATTGGCTTGGACTGGACAGAATTGGGTTGGACTGGACAGGATGGGATGGACTGGATAGAATTGGCTTGGACTGGACAAAATTGGGTTAGACTGGACTGAAACTCAACTGGGCCGGGTTGGATTAGATTGCACTGGATTTTGGTTGGACGAGACTGAAACTGATTTGGGCTGGGTTGGAGCGGACTGGAGTGGACGGGGTTGAGTTGGACTGAACAGGATTGGCTGGGTGGGATTGAGCAGCGCTGGGTTGGGTTGGACTGGGCTGAATGGATTAGACTAGGCTCAGCTGGAATGGACTTGGGTGGACTGGATCGAATAAGCCTGAGCCTGGACTAAACTGATTTAATTTAACCTTTCGCCGCCAATGTCGCATTTATACACCACAATGGTTTAACACCCACGTCACTAAAAGGCATCAAATCAGGGCCTGTTATCCGAAGACCCTATTTTCTTAATTTTGGGAGGTAAGGATAGGCCTAATGTTGCACATGACACACAGGAATTCCCAAGATAGCGGATACTTTTTCCTCTCTACCCAGGTATGTTTAATGGTATTTTTCTGGCTGAAAAATAGCTGGCGGTGAAAGGGTTAAACTGGGTTTGGATTAGATTGGACTGGATCAGATGCAGCTGGACTGGAGAGGAATTATGCTGTCTTTGGTTTCCAGGTGGGGATGATAAAATGGAGGTGAAGAAACGTGCGAGAGAGCTGCGCCTTAAACGCTATCAAGTGGTCTACTACGACGTGTTCAGCAACAAGGACATCGTGCAGGTGTACGCGTAAAATCTCATGCCTTTTGCTAGAGTCGGGGATTTATTGAAAAAAATTAAAGATATTGTAAAAAGAGAGAGAGAGAGAGAGAGAGAGAGAGAGAGAGAGAGAGAGAGAGAGAGAGAGAGAGAGAGAGAGAGAGAGAGACAGAGAGAGACAGAGAGAGACAGAGAATGAAAGCTAAACAGGCCGAGAGAGGGAGAGAGGAGAGGAGGGGACTGAGAGAGAGAGAGAGAGAGAGAGAGAGAGAGAGAGAGAGAGAGAGAGAGAGAGAGAGAGAGAGAGAGAGAGAGGGGGGGGGAGAGAGAGAGAGACAGAGAGAGAGACAGAGAAGAGAATGAAAGCTAAACAGGCCGAGAGAGGGAGAGAGGAAGGGAGGGACGGAGAGAGAGAGAGAGAGAGAGAGAGGGGGGGGGGGAGACAGACAGACAGACAGAGAAGCACTGACACAGAAGAAGAGACAATTCAGTCACAGGCATCAATTATGCAAATGAAGTATTACAATTTTGACAATTCTTAAGGATCTTAAACGACAGGAATCGTGATTAAAAGGGAGAGAACAAAACACGATTTACTAAACGACCACAAAAAAGACAGACTGGAAAACTCATTATTAGTCCCCGATCCGAAGGTTCGGGGAGCTATTGTTTTTGTCTGGTCCGTTCGGTGTCCGTCCGACGTGCCTCCGTCCGCCCGGCTATTCGTCCGTTTTTCTCAAAGACTATTCAGTCTATCATCATCAAATTTGGTATACTAGTTTGCCAAGATGCAAGCTATCCACTGATGTATTTAGTTTTACATTAAGGTCAAGGTCGCGCCAGTTACGGGGTTCAAACCCCGAAACACATAATCGCTAATATCTCGCGATGTTTTGCATGTATTTCAATGCAGTTTTTTTCACCACATTTCTTGATGAATGGTCTATAACACAGTTGTCATGAATTTTTCTGTGCGCGCGTGTGCGCATGATCGCTCGCGCTCAAATCACGGGTCCGAACCCCAAGGCTATATATAAAAAAAACTATTCAGTTACGTGCTGTTTTGATGCGTTTTTATGTAGTTACGTGCTGTTTTGATGCGTTTTTATGTATGTGTACAGCCGACACATTCCGATTTCGGAGTAGCTCGGCGATGCTGCGAGGGGACTTTGCAGCCGCTCGGAGTTGCACTTGTTTTTTGTTGGTTTTCTAAACTATGTATGGATGTAGACCTAGGCCTATATAAATCTAGATATAAGCCAAGAAATGTTAAACCATTCTAAGCCATCTTCTTTCTTTCGTCTATACGCATTGCTTTGCTTCAGGCCTAATTGAAACTCATCACGCACGTTGCACAAAACCTCTCCCCCCCCCTACATTTCTAGGTTAATTGTATTTTTTCGTTTTTGCCTTTCTTGCCATACATAAAGCTGTATTTTATTAACCTTTTTAGCTAATAACCTTTTTGGAATACTAACCCTAGCCCTAAACCTAACCCTACCCCCCACCCTATAAGACGGAAAAACGCAACGAACCACAACTGTGACAAATCGCGGTGTACTGCAGTACATAGTGGGGGGTAGGGTCAGGTTTAGGGCTAGGGTTAGGGTTAGTATTCCAAAAAGAGAATTAGCTGAACATGTTCCTAAAATACAGCTTTATGTATGGTAAGAAAGGCAAAAACAGAAAAATAAAATTAACCCAGAAATGCAGGGGGGGGGGGGGGGGGGGGGGGTAGCACATCTTTACCTTTACCCAAAATAATATCAACTAGTAAGATAGATGACAATAACAACGTGTAGTAGTAGTAGTAGTAGTAGTAGTAGTAGTAGTAGTAGTAGTAGTAGTAGTAGTAGTAGTAGTAGTAGTGGAACAGGGCTAGAAGTGGGCCTCGCTGCCCTTTTACGCCCTTTCTTGATTGTTTAATTTGATTACGTTCCACGATGTATAACATTTACGGAATGGACTTTCATTTCAAATCATCAAAAGAATTCAGAAAGCTCTTATATATTAGGATCTTGATCCAGAAGATTCTGTTGTACAAACGTTAATATTAGGTGCCTGTTTGATGTTATTAGTTGGTTGTAAGTTATTCCAATGCTGAACAATCCTGTTAGGCCGGGTTCACGTTAGACGCGTAAGTTCCGTACGAAAAAACCCTAAATAAGTGGAAGAAAGAAGGATAAAAGTTTACGCATATGGGGAAATTCGGACACGTGCGTAAATATTTTCCCTTCTTTGTTCCACTTAGGGGAAGACGGGGTAAAAAGCCCATGGGCGGGTAAGAAGCCCATGCCAATTATCTCATGAAATAAAGAAACTTTCAGTCAAATTTGCCCGTGAGACGAATGCTAAACATTAACACTCGTCTCATGGGCAAAATGCGACTGAAATTTGCTTTATTTCATGAGATAATTGGCATGGGCTTCATACTCGCCCATGGGCTTTTTTACCCCGTCTTCCCCTATTTATGGATTGCGCACGGGTTTCCGCATGGAATATCCGCTTATGTGCGTACACGGCCTTCGAGAAGAAACACTTTCGTTTGTGTACGATCAACTTAATCAACAACAACAAGAACTAAAAGAAAACAAGCGCGAAATCGCAATAGTTTGTGGCACGCCGCCTATTTTTACCACTCCAACCATGAGTCACCTCCCCTGGCTTTTCAATAATTTTAATCTGTAAACCAGAATGTTATCTCTGCACCATTTCGTAACTTTTTATATCTTTTGGAAAACATTTAAAACTATGTATCCTACTTATACTCATCAAAAGAAGCACCGCATACTCGTCGTGTCTGTTGTAGTGTCTGTATTACGTACGTTTATTATTTTGTACGCTTTTAAAATACATCATTTTAAAGAGCGGCCTCAATTAATTTTGAAGTGTAGCCTCGATTTGAAGTGCGACAATTTGGTCAAAATGTGCGACAATTTTGGACCGACCGACAGACAGACCGACCGACCGACAAAGTGAGTTATAGGTTTGTGGCTTGAGCCACAAACAAAAACCTGCTGTGCTCCCCATCTTAGGAACCCCCAATGTGCTAGCGCCACTCAGCTGATGACTGAATGCAGTGACAAACAGCGAAGACAAGCCATTGTCACGTGCGTACCCATTCTGGCCAAGCGCACGCACTTCAAGTGCATCAGCATGTTCAACCACGATCCTATGGACGTCTTCGTGGTGAGAGGAGTCTCTGTTTGTGTCTGTCTGTGTGTGTGTGTGTGTGTCTGTGTCTGTGTGTGTCTGTTTGTGTCTGTCTCTCTCTCTCTGTCTCTCTGTGTCTCTGTCTCTCTCTCTCTCTCTCTCTCTCTCTCTCTCTCTCTCTCTCTCTCTCTCTCTCTCTCTCTCTCTCTCTCTCTCTCTCTCTCTGTGTGTGTGTGTGTGTGTTTTTCTGATTCATATCTTCAATTACTTACAAAATGTGTACAATTAGCAGCTGGTTATTTATGTCTTAAAATGCCCACGAAATATGCTGTGGGCCAAAGGCCTATTCATTAAACCATTCAGTGTTCTGTGTTCAGTTTTTTCTCTCTTAGTCTGTCTCAATCTCTGTCCCAGTCTCTGTCTGCCTGTCTGTTTGTCTGCTTGTCTGTCTGTCTGCATCTCTCTCTCTCTCTCTCTCTCTCTCTCTCTCTCTCTCTCTCTCTCTCTCTCTCTCTCTCTCTCTCTCTCTCTCTCTCTCTCTCTCTCTCTCTCTCTCTCTCTCTCTCTCTCTCTGCCTCTCTCTCTCTCTCTTAATATATCTTCTGTATGTCTCTCTTTGCTCTTTCTCCATGTCTTTGTCTTTTTGTTTGCCTGTTTATAAATACATACAGGAATGGAGTGGAACAATTAGGAATAGAGATAGATACATATCATGTCGATCATTATGTGTTCAAGACTGTGTTTGAAAAAAGGAAAATATGTTTTAGAAATGGATTTGTATTCTTTCCGCATAGAAATTTCGCAGGTGATATTTAATGTTCTACCTTTAAATAACAATGTCCATCGTTTTAGTACATCAGCACATGCTAAAGCTTGTCCATTCTGCAAAAGCAAGACTGAGAATGAAGAACACTTTTTATGTAACTGTCCAGCCTACAATGACCTCAGACAGAAGTTTCTTCAACGATCAGATATACTTTCTATCCAAAGTTTACTTAAAGCTAGAAGTCCATCCAATATGCATAACTTATCCAGGTATAATTATTTTCAATGCGATCAACAGACGTAAGAGAATATTTTTGAAATAATTCTGATTAAATTATTTTGTGACTAATCGAAAATATATATATATATATTATTCTCCCAGAGAGACAGCAGTAGTATCAATGTTTCCTTCATTATCTAATTGATCAGCTGATATAGGGGAAGACGGGGTAAAAAGCGCATGGGCGGGTAAGAAGCCCACCCCAATTATCTCATGAAATGAAGCAATTTCAGTGTCATTTTGCCCATGAGACGAGCGTTAATGTCTAGCATTCGTCTCATGGGCAAATTTGACTGAAATTTTCTTTATTTCATGAGATAATTGGGGTGGGCTTCTTACCCGCCCATGCGCTTTTTACCCCGTCTTCCCCTAGATATATTTTGTTAACTCTTTTGTGTAATGTCTGTTTTCGGGGACACAAAAAATAGTCCTTTTTGTCTTCACAACTGGCTTCATACTTTGACCAAGACCATTTTTATCAATTTCAAAATACAAAATATCCGTTTATGGTTGTCCTTCACGGACATACAACATGTCCATTAATACATACTGTATTTGCGCTTAGCGGGCATAAAATAACCACATTGTATTGAATCTAGTTTGTAAATGTCAATACCACTATGCAGAACAGAATTGCAGACATTGCAGAAAAGCAATCACTTTTTTTGATGGAAGCAAATTTGCTAATTGTATTTAGACACGCTCACACACAATGTAGCCTACATATAAACATTTACACGCATGCGTACGCACATGCGTATGTGCACGCACACGCACACCGTCACGCGCACGCACGCACGCACACGCACGCGCACGCACACGCACGCACGCACACGCACGCACGCACACACACACACACACACACACACACACACACCGCTCCATTTGTATTCAATATCATATCATGATATTGTCCTTCAAGGACATACAACATGTCCATTAATAGCTAGAAGATATCAAAAGAATATTAAAGTAGTTCAATAATTATGCTGATGACATTTGGACTGATGGATGTAAAGATGAAAAATATCTCGAGCAGAAAACTGAAGCACATTCAAAAACTGTTATCAGTCTGAATTGGATATGAAAAATGGTGTTTTACGTCCTCTCGGTCCGGAACAGACAACAATACTGGAGGCAATGCCCGGAGGCAGTGCAACTCCAGTAAAGTCCCGAATTTTTAGCAATACAGATAGGTGTAGCAGCAACCACGCCTCGGTTAAATCTCATCGGCCACGGCACCGCCACTAGTATTTTTAATCTGAATTGTATAAGATACATTCTTTCATTATATAGAGAACTAGCTGTGCAACCCTTGGCACATGAGACATAGATTTCATGACATAGCTTTCATTAGCTTTCATTACTCAGCGCTTCGCTTGGTGTCGATCGGTTGAGAACTGTGGCCGTGCATAAGTGAACAGACACACAGACACAGACACACATAGGGGAAGACGGGGTAAAAAGCGCATGGGCGGGTAAGAAGCCCACCCCAATTATCTCATGAAATAAAGAAAATTTCAGTCAAATTTGCCCATGAGACGAATGCTAGACATTAACGCTCGTCTCATGGGCAAAATGAGACTGAAATTTGCTTCATTTCATGAGATAATTGGGGTGGGCTTCTTACCCGCCCATGCGCTTTTTACCCCGTCTTTCCCTACAGATTTGGAAAATATATATAAGATGGTCTAAGTTCATCTGTTGAAACTAAAGCCATAATTATGATGGTAGGCTCATTATTAGCGCTGGAGACCCTCCAAGAAGATTACCAAGTTTCTTTATCGACGGAATTGAGTTACAATAGACACAACAAAATCCTTATGTGTGTATTCTACATGTATGTTTTAAAATAAAATTATCATCAAATTATATCAGTGTCATTTTTATATCAACCATGTACACTATCATAGTCGTCTAAAAACACTTTAGGCTAAGTGAAAAGACGTTAAATGAAACAAAACAAAACAACGCAACACAGCACACACACACACACACACAC